>CM060172.1:43590010-44790010 GCA_030549775.1 Tamarix chinensis
GCATGACCATTCCACTGGCTATAATAGTGGGGATATCCGTGCTCAAAAAACCAAACATAATGATGATAAGACATAGGAAAGATATAAAGTAATTACAATGGAACACCATGAGAGTCGGGGCCAAACTGGTCCACCGGCGAATAATAGTGGCCCGGGCATTTTGCCCTACATGACCGGTCCACCGACGAATAATAGTGGAATTCTGGCACTTGCATGGATTGATAAAGACTATGATGTGAATCGACTATATTTATCAAAGATCCAAAGAATAAGTTATCCAGACCATAGCCGATCTTCTTTATATGTGTTACTGTATGTTGTCTGCTTGATTATGCCATGTATGCTATGTTGTAATTTTTTATATGTTGGCCTTAGTGCATCGGTTACCTTACTCAATACGTAGCATATTGACCACCTGTTTCATGGGTGCTGCTCATTCCCACGAGTAGAAGGCCCTTATGACTTAGTGTAGGTTGGTGATTCTATCTTTGATGCCTACGACGCTTACGAGGCATTGGGTGGGGCTGAGAGTTGAGCCCAGACCTAGCTTGGGGGTCAAGAGTGACATGGCTGGAGTCTACCATCCATTTTGTTTTCCTATATCATTATATTTTGTTTTATTCTGTTGTATGATGTTTCTGTCGTTTGGTATTTTAATACTGTACTTTTGGGTTGTACCTTTTGGTTACCACACTCTGATTTCCTGTATGGTTAATGACTCCTTTCTTTTATAAATGCTCAATTTAATTATCGACTTGTGTTTGATGTCTATCCCAATTAGCCTTAGCACTTGGTATTGGAACAGTAGAAGTGAACTGGTCTAGTGCCAAGTGTGGCGGTAATATCTCCATAATTTATATTTTTGTGATTCCGCTTATGCTAAACCTTTTTATTAAACAAAATTTTGTAGATGTAAATTTTAGGGTATTACAATCACCTACCTACAATACGTCAGATGGGCTTTTTGCTCGTGGGAATGAGCAGCACTCATGAAAAGGGTGATCGGTACGCTACGTATTGAGCAAGGTAACCGAGCACTAAGGCCAACACATAAGCACATAAAATCATATAGGATAATATTCAACTTACGCACATTCAAACCCACACATAATATAAAAAGTCATGCAGAAAATTTTACAGCTTACAAATGATCAAGCTCACACATATAGGCCCAAATAGTCTAGATTAATTATTTAATTAATCTTTTATTGGAAGTCAATTCACACTATGCCTTTTATCAAATTTATGCAAGTACAGGAACACCCCACTATTTTAGCCGATAGGCTAGTCACTTGCGGGACAATAGTCCACACCACTATTATTCGCCGGTGGATCGGTCACTTGCTGGACAACATGTCCATACCACTACTTCTAACCGGTGGATCGGTTTGGTACCTGCTCACATAGTATTCTACTATAAGTAATTAGTATCTTTTAAGTGTCTTAGCAAACTCTGGTTTGTGATTATTGAGCTCGAGATCCCCCACTATTATTGCTGGTGGGCCGGCCACTTGCGGGACAATAGTCTACACCACTATTATTCGCTGGTGGATTGGTCACTTGCGGGACAACAGGTCCACACCACCATTTCTAACTGGTGGATCGGTTTGGACCCAACTTAATAATCTTTCACTTTAAATGATTAGTGTCTTAAGTATTTTATTTGGAAGCTTTAGCTCGGACATGCATGACTCACTCTTATTATTCTTATCCTCCAAACCCTAGTTGACCACCACAACCATAGCATACCCTAACACCCATGCAAACATTAATTCCATGCAAACACTACTCCCATGCAAACGCTACTTCCACGCAAACCCTAGCTCCCTGCAAATGCTACTTCCACGCAAACCCTAACTCCATGCAAACATTAACTCCATCCAAACCCCAACTCCATGCAAACCCTAACTCTATGCAAACATTAACTCCATACAAACCCCAACTCCATGTAAACCCTCACACCATGCAAACCTTAACTCCATGCAAACATTAACTCCACATTATGACACTCCCCATCATTATTTTACAAATACCTATCATGCATGTCTTATGGGCCACACCATACCACAATAATGACATAACCCATACACATAATACATATGCCACAATTTAATGCACGATCTTACCTTAACTCTATATCATGCTGCATATATGACAGTTATAAAAATACATATAAAATGCATTATAGTTCACATCACATGCCATGCATGGCATATAAAATACATAATACACAAATGGCTTTAGTACTCCCTTACCTAGAACGTCATCGGTCTTGGAGCACGCTCCTATATCTCTTTAGGGATTTGACTGGTCTCACCTATTATGAAGGAAAAACTAGAATTAGGTTCCCTCCTAAAAATACTATTATTTACTAATTTATCCTAAGACTAGGTTTTTAATAAAATAATACTATACTAATAATAACTATACGAAATACTACTAAAAATACTAATAATAATATTATTGTAATTCAAAACGGATGGTGATATAAGGTTTCTACCCTCCACCAAAATAATGCTAACAATGATAATAATAATAATAATAATAATAATAATAATAATAATAATAATAACTTAAGCCTAAATAATACAAGGTAGGGTTTTGGACCCTACCTCCAAATAGTGAAGGTACCATTTAATAATAATAATATTAATATTAATAACACATATTACTTATAATAATATTAATAATAATAAAGATAATGATGAAAATACTTGTAGAAATAGTAATTTTATTAATAATAATAGGAGTATGCACTCCATTAAAATAAAATAGGGCTTTCGCCCTCTTTAGATAATAATAATAATAATAATAATAATAAATTAATAATACTAATAATAATAATATTAATAATGATAATAAAACTTATAATAATACTATTAATAATAATAATAATAATAGGAGTATGCACTCCATTAAAATAAAATAGGGCTTTCTCCCTCTTTAGATAAATAATAATAATAATAAATTAATAATACTAATAATAATAATATTAATAATGATAATAAAATTTATAATAATACTATTAATAACAATAATTTGAAACTAACAACTTAAATAATTTATACCTACTCTCGACCCTGCTAAGAAAATATAACATTATTATTAAACCCAATAATAATAATAATAATAATAATAATAATAATAATAATAATCAAATAAATGTTAAAAATTGAAATAAAATAGAATAAACTTAAATAAATAAGGAAGAAGGGCTGAGAGGGTATAGGGTTTCACCTTGATTCGAAGGAGATGGGTGGCACCGGCGGTGGTGGCCGAAAAAGAGGTTATAAAAGGAAAAAGTTGAGGTTTGAGAAGAAAAGGTGGAGAATGAGGATGGAGGTTGAGGTGTTGGTGGTAGCCTACACTGAGAGGAGTAAAGTGAGGGTGGTGTCACAGCAAGTAGCAGTAGCGCACGGTGGCAAAGGTGGCGGCCGAAATGAAGAGAAGGAGAAAGAGAGGGGAAGAGAGGGAGAAAGGAGAAAAGAAGGGTGTGGCTAGGTGGAGGAAGATGAGTAGAAGCTTTTGGGTGGTGTAAGGGGCAGTGATAGTAGCGAATGTGGTTGTGGACGATGGCGCGAGGGATTGTGGGTGTAAAAATTTGGCTTAATGGGCAGGGAACTTCATACAGCTATGGTGGCTCATACAAGAAGAATCGAGGGATATAGGTGGCTCAGTTAGTTAGAGGGCGGTGCAAGGAAGGCTTAGGTAGGTAGAGATGGCAGCGTAGTTAGTTGATGGCAGAGGAAATGTCGTCTGATGTCATGGTGGTGCACAGGTAGGTTCTTAGGGTTTCAGGAAAAAAGTTTTAAAATCAACCAAACAAGGGGTATTTATAGAGTTTGGAGGGGAAGGTAGGTTTCTGAGGGTCGGCAGGAGGAAAATGCAGGTAGCATTTGGGATAGCCGACGACGTCAATCGACGGGCACAAATTTTGGTTGTGGTTGAATTTTTGCATGGGTAAAGGAGGATTTTGCCTAAAGAAAAAGGAAAGTGGGTTAGGCTGGGTCAAACTACGATTCAAAGGGAAAAGAAAGAGGGGGGAAATGGCCGGTCAAGTCAAGCGTGGCCGGCGACGCTATTTTTGGAGCTTCAAAGCTGTAGGTGGACGGCGGAGGAGGAAGGAAGAAGAAGGAGGTGAATCGGGCAGCTGGGGGAAAAGAAAGAAAAGAAAAGAAGAAGAACCGGGCCGATTAGCAATGGTTATAAAGGTTTAAATGGAATACGGCGTTCCATGGAGAAAAGGTGCAATATGCAGTGCTTCGGCTGCCAAAGGAAGAAAAGAAAGAACGACAGATGGGCTGTAGAAGGGAGGAAAGAAAAAGGAGAGATTGGGCCTACAAAAAGAATAAGAAAAATAGAAAGAAAAGAAAAGAGAACGAAAGAAAAGAAAGAAAAAGGAAGAAGGAAAAATAAAAAGGAAAAAGAAAAATTTAAGTAGGTTGGGGTCAATTAAATTAATTACAAAATTTTGAGTATTTAAAATAAAAATATTTAAATAAAATAATATTAAATTTCCTTTTTAGGTTAATTTAGGGTTTTTAAAAGATTTTTCCTAAACTTCTTTTTAATTAGCAAAATGCCCAAATTTTCCCTTATAAAAATATTTGTAAATTCCTCTTAATTTGCCCTAAATAATTTCTTCCTATTTTAACTAAAAATAATTAATTAAATTAGTTCCCTAATAAATCCTTATTTAATTACATTTCTTAACATAAATATTTTTGGGGAATTTCATTACTACCCCCTTAAAAATAGACTTCATCCCCGAAGTCTCCTGCAACTCTCTAGGGTTAAGACTAGGACATTCTAAGCATCTAGAATAACACATTACCAACTATACTTAAATCAACTACCCCCTTAAGGACAAAAAAGATAAAAAGAACCTAACCTGCGGCAAAAAGCTTCAGATATGCTTCTTGCATATCTTTCTTGGTCTCCTAAGTAGCTTCCTCGGTTCTGTGTTGACTCCATAGGATCTTAATAAGAGGGACCGCACTCAGACGAGTCTTCCATAGCTTAGTGTTGAGAATCCGCACCGGTCGCTCCTCATAGGTCAATGAATCATCCAATTCAATCTCATCTAGCTGGATTACATACGATGGATTAGCAACATACTTCCGCAACTGGGAAATGTGGAACAAGTTATGCACTCATGTTAACTCTTGAGGAAGAGCCAATCAGTAAGCAACTTTACCCACTCGCTCCAATATCTTATAGGGACTAATATACTTGGGGCTCAACTTACCTTTCCTACCGAACCTTTGCCCCCCTTTAGTAGGGAAAACCTCAGCAACACTGTAATCCCCCGAAATTATAAAAACCTGAAATTTAATAAATAGCTTTTATTTAGGATAAATTAGCTTTTAAAATTATTTAATTTAATTGTTTTATAGATTTTTGAGTATATAAATTTGGATAGGAATATTTGATAAATTAAAACAAATATTTTTTTTATTTTATTATACTCTTTTTATTTAAATAATTTTTATCAAACCAATATTTTACTAAAATTATCCTTTTTAAGCCCATATATTTAATTATATTAAATTAAATTATTAAATAAATTTATTATCAAAAATATTATATACTATTATTTTATAAATTAAATTATTTTAAATTCTCCCATTTTTCCATTTTCCTATTTTCCTTTTCCTTCTCCTTTTTTCTCCTTTTCCTCCTTTCTTTCTTTTTCCTTTTTTTCCTCCTTCGGGCTGCTAGCACCAAGCTTGCTCCCTTCTCCCACTACGCCTGGGCAGCTGGCCCATCTCCCCTCTCCCTTCCCTCCTTCCTCTCTCGTGCGCACGTCTACCCAGCCCCAGCCTCTCCCTTCTTTTTACTTCCACCTCAATGACTTAGCCGGCCCAACATTTTTTTTCTTTCCCCAACCGGCCTGCAGTTCCTGCACCCCCTTCTTTCTTTCTTCTTCTTCTTTTTTAATCAACCCAAGGTGGCCAAGTTGTCTTCATTGCCATGTCTGCCACCTCTAGCACGCAGGCCATCGCCCTGCTGCCACCACTACAATGCTCCCTCTCTCTCTCTCTCTCTCGTCCTTTTTTTCACCATTTGGGCCAAACCAGCCATGCACTCCCCACCCGCATGGCTCTTCCTTTCCCTTCTTCCCCTCCCTCTCCCTACCACCCTACCAACTCCCTGCCACCCTAAACATTACCACCGACCGGCCATCTATCCCCTCCTATCCTCCCTCTTCTTTTTCTTCTCCTCTTCACCCCTTTTCCTGCCCCATATTTTGTGCCCCATCATTCCCCGATTCCTTTCTCCCCTTTTCTTCTCCTTCCATTTTCACCTCAGTTTTGGCTTTTCCACCTCCCTCCGCCGCTTCCTCCACCTCACTAACCACCTAAACAACCTTCTGCACCCTTATACTCCCACCCTGCACCACCACAACACCGTCCACGCCACCCCGCAGCTCCTTCTTCCTCCCCTATCTTTTTTTTCTCCCCTTTTTCACCCTTATCGGCAGCCCCCTGCAACCCCATTGTTCTCTGCCGTCTGGCCACCTCTACCGCCACTTAAATAACCAGTCAACTCCCTGCACCCTCTTCTACCACCCCCACACCTCCTTTGGTCAAAACAAGCCCCCTCACCCCTTCATTTTCCTTCTGCCTTTTCCTTCCTTCTTAGCCACGCCCACCCCAACAGCCCCCTTTGCCACCTCGCCGCCCTTGGCTGCTAATAACTTGTCCCTGACCAACACCTACACCCCTCTTTACTCCTGCACTCTTCCCTTACCTCCAATCCTCCTTGACCTGCCCTCTTTTCTAACTTCAAAGCCTCAACCCAAAAGTGACCTCCCCGCCCTTCTACCCCCTACCTTCGACCCTTTTCCCCATCACAACCTGTATGTGGCTCACGCTGCTCATGCATCGTGAGTTCTACATTATTTTGGGAGTTTTTGTGTTTAATTATTGAGGTATATTAATAGTTAAGTAAAGTGTGTTATTAATTAAGGTTTTTTATATAAAGTTTTATCCTTTTAATTTCCTACTTCTAATATAATAATTATTGATATTATTTTTAGGTGTTGATTTTGCTATTTAAAGCTTGAATCTTTAACTAGGATACCGGTAAGGTTCTATTTTTGGTGGGAATTAAGGTAATCGTTAAACCCCACTTAAACACATGGATAAACGTATGTTAGAATATTAGGTTTTTTAATATGTTATTATGATTGGCATTTGTGGTTTAATATAATATAATATATATTTGCTTGTATTGACTGATAAAAAGGAAAGTATGCTAGTTTATATGCCATGTGTGGAAATTTTGCTTAAGGGAAGAGTTTGATTATTAATGAAAGTGTTAAGCACTTATCCATGTCATATTATGTTATCGTGACCATTTATGCATGAATAATATTATTGTGAGCCCTAGGGGCATTTTAGTAATATTCCTTGTGCTAGAATGTGGCCTAATATGTGCGGGTGCTAATAAGTATTATATTAAAATACAATAGTTGGTGGAGTTGGATATTGTTATTAAAGTATTAATATTGTTATTCTATGTGGTAATGTTAATTTAATAAAAGTGGTGTAATAAAGGGGTAAAGTGATAATTTTGGAGCAAATGGCAATATGGTAATTTTATAAGTAAATGGTAAAATAGTAATTTTATAAGTAAAGGGGTATTATGGTAATTTTGGGAGTAAAGGGTAATATAGTAATTTTAAAAAAAAGGGAAAAATGGTAATTTTGAAAGAAAATATCAAAATGATAATTTTGGATGTAAAAGGGTAAAATAGTAATTTGTAAGTAAAAGGGGTATTATGGTAATTTTATAAGTAAAAGGATATTGTGGTAATTTTATAAATAAAAGGACATTATGGTAACTTTAGAAGTAAAAGAGAAATAAGGGGTATAATGATAATTTTGTAAATAAAAGGATATTATGGTAAATTTGGGAGTAAAGGGTAACTTGGTAAATTAACCAACAAAAAGGTATTATGGTAATTTTAATAATGGAGAAGGGTAAATTAATAATTTTAATAATGGAGAAGGGTAAAATAGTAATTATAATAATCGAGAAGGGTAAAATGGTAATTATGATAATGAAGAAGGGTGATTTGGTAATTTAACCAACAGAAGGGTAATTTGGTAATTTTGATAATGGATAAGGGCAATCTGGCAATTATGAGATTACAGAAGGATAATTTGGTAATTTATCCAACTAAAGGGGCAATTCAGTAATTATGATAATGGAGAAGATCAATTTGGTAATTTAACCGACTAAAGGGTAAATTGGTAAATTGTTTAACCAACTAAAGGGGGGAAATTGGTAATCATGATAATGAAGAAGAGTGATTTGATAATTTATCCAACTTAAGGGCAATTTAATAATTATAACAATGGAGAAGGGTAATATGGTAATCTAGCCAACCAAATGGGAAGTATGTTTAGTGTAACAATTATGAAGGGTGAATGGTTGAAGGGTACTAAGTAGCTTGTATGCATCAGTATGACCATTGTACCTTTCCCGGGTTCTTGATCTCCCGTTCGAGGCAAATAAATGGGATTTTTGTGCTAATTAAAAAAAGGAAAAGCACTAATCATGAAAGTGGAAGATTAATGAGCCGGGCCCAGTTGAATTATGATATGGAGTACCAATCTACCGATTATAAAAGTGGACTAGGAGCTTGTTGCCCAGGTAGATGATTATGAGTACGGATCCACCGGATATAATAGTGACCCAGGAGCGTGTTACACTGGCAGATGATTATGAGTACCGATCCATCGGATATAATAGTGGCCCAGGAGCGTGTTGCCCTGGAAGATGATTATGAGTACCGATCCACCGGATATAATAGTAGCCCAAGAGCATGTTGCCCTGGATGATGTTTATATATATTCCGATCCATCGGCAATAACAGTGGGGGTCCCAAGCTCAATAAAACCAGTCATGGATGTGAATAAAGTTATGGAAAAAATACTAATCACTTATAGTGGAATACCATGTGAGTCGAGGCCAGACTAGTCCACCGACGAATATTAGTGGCCAGGAGCATTTTACCCTGCATGAATGGTCCACCGACGAATAATAGTGGTCAGGAGTGTTTTGTCCTACATGACCGGTCCACCAGATATAATAGTGGGGTTTCTGCACTCACATGGATATAAAATTTGATAGATGATTAAATAATGATAGACTAATGACTTAAGGTCCGAAAGTATCGATCTTGCATTATGACTCATTAACATTTGATGGACTTGCTAAGGATGTGAATGTTAATTATGTCAATGTTATGTATACACATCTTGTTATATATGTACATAACTTTGTATCATGTGCTGCATTGCGGGCCTACTTTTCAGTGTGTTTTTAAAGGGTTACTAAGTACCACAGAATAAAGGGTTCCATTCGTGGGGCCCCTGCCTATCCAATGGGCAGTGTCCCTTACAGGTCCTTTTTAGGTGCTATTTAAGTGGGCAATGGGAAAGAGACTAAGGATTATCATGCCTTTAGGATTTCATTCTTCCTCTTCTAATGTCTAGTTTAAATATAATTTTATTTTTGTAACCACCACTGGTGGACTTATTTCTTGTAAACGGTTTGTCACGCTACTCTGATTTAAATATGGTTTGTAAATCGTGTTTTATACTTTTAGCCTTAACACTTGGTATTAGAACGGTAGGAGTGAACCAGTCTGGCACTAAATGTGGCAATAATATCCCCGAAATTCACAGTTTATTATTTTGCTTCTGCTAATCTTTTAATAAAACGAAAAATTTTTAATAGTGAATTTTGGGAGTGTTACAAACACCTTATCTCCTGGCTTAAAATATCCATCCCTATGCCTTAGATTAGCATAACTTTTTTGTCGGCTCTGAGCTACTTTCATTCTATTATGGCTTTATCGGACCTGACTGGTCATATCTTTGATCATTTTTGGTCCCAACACGATCGTCTCACTAATGTCGCTCCAACACAAAGGAGTCCTACACTTCCGTCCATACAATGCTTCAAAGGGAACCATCCTAATACTAGCATGATAGCTGTTATTGTATGAAAACTCTATCAGATGAAGGCGCTCCTCCCAACATCCCTAGAAATCCAGCATGTAGGCCCTCAACATATCCTCCAAAGTCTAAATAGTTTGTTCTGTCTGTCCGTCCGTGGCAGGGTAAAAAGAAGTGCTCATCTTCAACTTAGTCCCTAAAACCTCCTACTGCTTTCCCCAAAAGTGAGAGAGGAACCTTGAATCTTGATTTGAAATAATATCCTATGGAACCCCATGACAACTAACCACGAACTTCATATAAGTGTTTGCCAACTATTCCATACTCCATGTGGACTTCATAGGGATAAACACAGCCGACTGGTCAATCTATCAATAATAACCCAAATAGTATCACAGCCACTTTGGGTCCTCAATAAACCACTCACAAAGTCCATAGAAATGGAGTCCCATTTCCACCTTGACACCTCCAAATACTGAAGTAACCCTGCTAGTATCCGATGTTCAATCTTGACCTTCTGACACACAAGACACCGAGATACAAACACATCTACTTCCTGCTTCATACGTGGCCACCAATACACCTTTTTGAGGTCTTATATAACTTAGATCCTCCTAGGTGATCCGAGTATGGATTCTGATGTCCTTCCTCCATAATATGACGCTTAAGCTCCAAATAAATCTGGGGTACACACCAACGACCTCTTAATCAAATGCTACCATCATCGTGGATTCTGAATCTCTCTACTTGTCCTATCTACATCTTCTATCGAATTCTCTCCAACTTAACATCTTCAACCTGGCTAGCTCGGATCTCTTCAAATATAGTAGGAGTGAGTGTCAGGGCGTTCATACGGGCTTCGAGGTCTCTATGTTGAATCATCTCAATCTCCAAGTTTGACAATTCCCTTATTGTTCAATCAGCAACCACATAACACAGCATAGAATGTGAAGTCTTCCTACTCAAAGCATCTACAACCACGTTTCCCTTACCCTCATGGTAGGTCAACTCAATATCATAGTCCTTCACAAGCTCCAACCATCTTCTCTGTCTCAAGTTGAGTTCCTTCTACGTGAAAGTATAATTGAGACTCTTGTGATCTGTAAAGAATTTGTACCTAGCCCCGTACAAATAATGTCTCCAAATCTTTAGGGAAAAAACAACAATGACCAACTCTAGATCATGCATGGGATAATTATGCTCATGTTTCTTCAGCTGTCATGAGGCATAAGCTACTACTTTACCCTTCTGCATCAACACGCATCCCAACCCATGCTTGGATGCATCACTGTAAACCTCGAACTCCTCAGTCCCCTCGGGTAAAGTTAACACCAATGCAAAGGTCAACCATTTCTTCAGCTCTTGGAAAGCTTCTTCACAAGCCTCATCCCACTAAAACTTTGTAAACTTCTTCAGGAGATTAGTCAGAGGTCTGGCAATCTTGGAAGAATCATGCACAAATTGTCTGTAGTATCCAGCCAAACCCAGGAAACTTCGAATCTCTGATATGTTTGTAGGGGTCTTCCATTCTATGATCACCACAACCTTAGCTGGATCCACAGCCACTCCCCTAGCTGATACAATGTGACCAAGAAAAGCTACCTCTTGAAGCTAAAATCCACACTTTGACAGCTTTGCATACAGGTGATGTTCCCTCAACGTAATCAAAATGGTGCGTAAATGCTACTCGTGCTCCTCATTTCCCTGGGAATACACCAAAATATCATCCATGAATACCACCACAAATTGATTGAGAAATGGTCTAAATATCCTCGTCATTAAATCCATGAACACTGTGGGGGCATTTGTAAGTCCGAAGGGCATCACTGTAAACTCATAATGTCCATACCGAGTCTGAAATGCAGTCTTCATAATATCAACATCAGCAATCCTCAACTGATGGTACCCGGATCTCATATCGATCTTGGAAAATACTATAGCACCCTTTAACTAATCAGATAAATCATCAATCCTTGAAAGTGGATACATGTTCTTTACCGTTCTCTGATTCAACCCTTGGTAGTCGATGCAAAGACAGAGGCTACTATCCTTCTTTTTCATGAACAATACCGGTGCTTCCCATGGTGATACACTCGGTCGGATGTACCCATGCTCCAATAATTCCTCCAACTGGTCCTTCAACTCTTTCAACTCAACCGGTGTCATTCTGTAAGGTGCCTTCGAGAAAGGCTTGGCTCCCGGCACTAGCTAGCTCGATCTTAAAATCAATCTCCCGAACTGGACGCATGCCCGGTATTTCTTCTGGAAACACATTTGGAAATTCTTTAACTACCGGAATACTATCTAATACAGGTATGTCCTTGTTCATCTCCTGCACACTACATAAATACAGGGGATATCCTTTTTGGATCAAGGTGTGTAAAGTGACCTCAAACGCTACCTTAGTGGTCGGCTCAAGCTGAGTCTTCCTGTACAAAACCCTAGTCCCCTTCAGGCCTCGCAAAATCACCCGCTCCTGGGCACAATCAATAACCACCTTGTACCTCCTCAGCATATCCATGCCTAGAATCACGAAAAAATCTTTCAAGTCCATCCCAACCAGATCCACTAGAAAGTCTACCCCGTTTATATCTAAGGCCACATCGGAAAACATCGGACTACACTCCATCCTATCACCCGACGGAAGCATAACAGATAGCGCTACTCTAGCAGATGGTAACAGTCCAGCCTTAGCAGCAAATGGAGATGATATGAAAGATAACGTGGAATCCGAATAAAATAGAACATACGTTGGTAAGGAATAAATGGTGAACATACTCGTAACAACATCCAACTGATGGCCTACCTCTGCCTGACTGATGACATTTAAGTGCCCTCCTAACTGTCCTCCCTTCTGAGGATAAGGCCTAGATCCCTTTGGTCTTCTCCTATCTCTCGAACCAGGGCACTAGATGGAGCGGGTGCTCTCTGATAGTACTGCTAGGATGAATTCTAGCGGTGCTGTCGGTACGCCTACTACTAGGGCATCAGTGCTCCTCCCTGCTGAGATGGTCAGTTCTGGCTCTACTGGAATCTAGGTGACCTCCAACACTCAACCGCTCTGTGACCTATCTTTCCACAATTTAGGTAAGTGACCAACTTGCCTACACAATTTCTGCCTGGGTGGTTCCGACCACAATTCTTGCAAATTGAGCCGCTCAGGGGCCCTTGGCTTCTATTGGGATCCTTCGGTGGGGGCCTCCTTACTTCTACAATTCTAGGATGGGTCCTGCTCCTAAAGCTCTGACCATCGAGCTTCCTCTTCCCAAGAATGGCGATCTGCTCATGAACCAACGTGTTTGCTAAACAAGCACGCTCATACAGGGACGCTAGATTTGTGAAAGGCACTGCACCCATCATATGACGGATGCTAAAATTTAGTCCCTACTCAAATTAAAAGACCACCGTGGACTCATTGGCGGCGATCCCTTGAGCAAACCGGAGCAACTCAATAAAGCAAGCATGATACTAATAGACTGTCATCGGTCCCTGCATGAGCTACATAAACTCCCGAAGTTTATCCCTCCTTAGGCTCTCGGGATAGAATCTGGTACAGATGGTAGCCTTAAATGCCTCCCACGAAGCCGGCAGACCGTCTCGAGCACGATACTCCTCCCACCAGGCGTTTGCTACACCCCGGAGGAAGAAAGCTACAATGTTGGGCTGTTGGTCTGGTGGACAATCCATAGCCTCAAAGGTGCGATCTAGATCTTGGATCCACCCCTCTAGGACCACCAAGTTCTCCTCACCGGAATATGTAGGAGGGTAGTGTCTGGTAACCCTCCAAAGCCAATCTTCTCCAGCATTTTGAGAGCACTGGTTGAACTCTAAGAAAGCTATGACAGCCTCCTCCAATCTATTAATCCTTATGTTCGCTGCCATTTAGCTTCACAAAAAGAAAATTTTAGAAGCAAACCCATTGGTTTGAAATTATTAGCAATATTTCTTACTTCTTGGGGAACACCCTAATCTACCCTCGTATTCCTCACTATGGCCGGGCTTTAAAATTTTAAAACAGAAAGATTTTCAATTAGAGTGGGATATCCTTCTCAAAATTCAATAAAGACTTTATAAATCAAATTTATTTTTAAAAACGAGCGTGGTCAACAAGACCAACCGCTCTGATACTAACTTGTAACACCCCAAAATTTACTTTTATATATATATATATATATATATATATTTAAAACAAGACCTTTAAATTTAAAACCTGTAAATTCTGGGGATGCTACCGCTACACTTAGTACCAGACCGATTCACTCCTACCATTCTAGTACCAAGTGGTAAAACTAAGAAAAACATTGCCATCATAACACATTAATACATAAATTAAAATTCGCAAATCAATAATCAAAGTACGCATGAGTTTTACATAATCCAAAATGCGTGAAATAGTTCTTTAGAGAATAAAAATAGCTACAATAACAAATTTGTTTCAAGAGTTTCAAACATAGTTAAAAGAGAAAAGGAATAATAATCTCATGATAGGAGAACGGCTACACCACTCTAGGACCCGATCTAGCCCAAATCATCACTCGGTCCCACCTGATGTCCCATAGACATCAATGGCATCAAAGAAAGCATCACCTACCTACAATACATCAGATGGGCCTTCTGCTCATGGGAATGAGCAACACCCATAAAAGGGTAATTAGTACGCTAAGAACTGAGCAAGGTAAGCGAGCACTAAGGCCAACACATAAGCATATAAAATCATGTAGGATAATATTCAGCTTACACACATTCAAATCCACACATAATATAAAAAGTCATGTAGAATATTATACAGCTTACAAATGATCAAGCCCACACAAAAAGGCCCAAATAGTCTAGATTAATTATTTAATTAATCTTTTATCGGAAGTCAATTCACACCATGCCTTTTATCAAATCCATGCAAGTACAGGAACACCCCACTGTTTTAGCTAGTGGGCCAATCACTTGTGGGACAATAGTCCACACCACAATTATTCATCGGTGGATCGGTCACTTACAGGATAACATGTCCACACCACTATTTCTAACCGGTGGATCGGTTTGGTTCCTACTCACATAGTGTTCCACTGTAAGTAATTAATATCTTTTAAGTGTTTTAGCAAACTCTAGTTTGTGTTTATTGAGCTCGGGATCCCCCACTATTATTGCTGGTGGGCTGGTCACTTGCGGGATAATAGTCCACACCACCATTATTCTTTAGTGGATCGATCACTTGGGGGACAACAGGTCCACACCACTATTTTTAACCGGTGGATCGGTTTGGACCTAGCTGAATAATCTTTTACTTTAAATGATTATTGTCTTAAGTATTTTATTCAGAATCTTTCGCCCAGACATGCATGACTGACTCTTACTATTATTAGCCTCCAAACCCTAGTTGACCACCAAAACCGTAGCATACCCTAACTCTAACACCCCTAAATTCACTACTAAAAAATTTCATTTAGATCGAAAGGTTTAGCGGAAGCATACCAGTTAAAATCATGAATTTAGGGGTATTACCGCCACACTTAGTACCGGACCGGTTCACTTCTACCGTCCCGGTACCAAGTGCTAAGGCTATACCAAGAAAATCGTGAAGTAAAACCACCAAGGAGTAAGTGCATAGCCAACATAAAATGTCCAGGAAAATTAAGGTGCCAACAGTAGTTAAAATATCGTTAGGATTACAATTTAAGAGTTCCACTCCAAAAGTACGAGCATAATACAAATACGACTAAGAACATGACAGACGGAAAATGGGAATAACAAGATGTCCAGCCGGCTCACTCTCGGCCCCAACCACGGTAGACTCAATACTCAGCCCCACCTGATGCCTCGTAGGTGTCGTAGGCATCGAAAACAAGATCTCCTACCTGCACAAGGTCAGAAGGGGTCTCTGCTCGTGGGAATGAGCAGCACCCATGAAATGGGTGATCAGTACGCTTCGTACTAAGTAAGGTAACAGACGAGCTAAGGCCAGCACATAGGACATATAGTACAAGTTCAGCATATAGACAACATACAATAACATGCAAGAAAGGGGTGAATGTTTCCTCGGTGCTTTGTCCTTTTATTCTCATTAATGATAATAAGTCCATTCCACACATTTCTTCAATAACCCATGTGAGCGCGGGAGCCCCACTATTATAGCCAGTGGACCGGAAGATATACGCATAGGGCAGAACACCTCTGATCCACTATTATAGCTGGTGGATCGGAAAATAAACGCACAGGGCAAAACGCCTCTGATCCACTATTATAGCCGGTGGACCGGATCACAGCCCCGACTCACATGGTGTTTCACTTTAAGTACTTAGTATCTTTCCTGTGGATTAACTTATTCGTTTGGTTTGTCGAGTGCGGGATCCCCAACTATTATAGCCGGTGGACCGGAAGATATACGCACAGGGCAAAACGCCTCTGATCCACTATTATAGCCAGTGGACCGGAAAATAAACGCACAGGGCAAAACACCTCTGATCCACTATTATAGCCGGTGTACCGGATCACAGGCCTGGCTCGACATCTTTCGCTTTACGTGATTAATGTCTTATCAGTATCTTATTAAATCACCCTTCACCCTTGACATGCATATCACTACCCTCTACCTCTTCCCTTTGAGGAGACCCGTCCCATATATTGAGACCGTCCTCCCCTTCTCACGCCCGATGTCCATCCCCCTCTTACTTTTATACATAAGGAAATGTAGTAAGGGCACTCTCTCCCAAGAATGCGGCTAACCCTAACACGCGAAATCGGTCCCACATGTCCTCGCCCCTCTAGGGCTCCCCCCTTGGAAAACCCTAATTTGGGCCTACATGGCCCAACTCTTCCTTACTCGTCCCAACTTTACTTTGTTCCTTGTCTCGTATCCCGTCTCTACTAAGAAATTCCCAAAATATATCCCTTTATCCCCCAACTCCGCATGTGATCGCCAAACCCTAGTTGACCACACCAAACCCTAGCACTTTACTTCCTCTCCAAGTAACCTCCCCTCTTTCACCCTAAATCTCTCCTCTCCTTTAGAAAAATCCATACTCATCCTTATATAAGTGAATTCTCACTCTCAACCCCATACTCCATCCTTCCTTGATCATTTTTACCCTTGTACCCCTCACTTTCCTCATTTTCCCCCAAAACCCTAATTGGGTCCCTAACACACCTTTACATCGACCCACGTAAAATTTTGCACCCAAGTCTCCAATGGAGCCGTAACTTTGACATTATTTTATTTACTTCTTAAATTAACTTTCCTCACGTAAGATTCATTCCCATGCATAGTTTACACACCCCATGCAGACTCTCCAACACCCACTTGCCCACAAGACCCTAGTAAGGCCTCTTATGCATCAACTTACGTACTATTTTTCATACTAAGTCTCCAATCATTCCAAGACTCTCCCAAGCTCTTACTTACAACCCAAATCAACTTTTCATACGTAAGAATCATGCCCATGCAAGGTCTAGTTCCCCCCATTAAAACATCCCAAGCGACCACTTCCCCGTTGTTCTTTTATTATCATTTTATGCTACCCAAACCCTAGCATGCATATCCTAGAGGGCCATAACAAGTCACATCATCAACATCAACAATAAACATGGAACATGGCATACATGTATAATATAAGGCACACATAAAATACCTCATGATCCATGCTGCGCTACACAAAACAGGTTATTCATAACACATGCATAATACACATCAACATGGCATGCTCATCATTCATCAACACATTACATCACACATAACGCAAGGCCATAGCTTCGTCCTTACCTAAGGCGACGCCGGGCTTGGAGCACGCTCCTCTAACTCCTTAGGGCTTTGGTTGGGGCTACCTATAAAAAGGGAAAAAAACTAAGTATTAGTTTCCCTCATAATTACTATCAATCCTCATTCTAGTTTAAGGTTAGGGTTTTTATTACTAAAAAGGGTTTTATACAAAAACTAGGGTTTTTACCTTAGAATTAGTATACTAAATATTAGTAGTCAAAATATGTTTATTTTTAATACCTATTGTTACACCTATATTATTAGACCCGTTAGCCCTATCCTTATAACATTAGTGTTTGCTAGACATAGTAAAGTAATGGTAATAGTAAACTACAAATACTACTACAATGGTTTTAATATCTACAAGCTAACACTCCTAGAGGTAGTAACGATTAAAGTCATATTTTGAATAAATAATATAAGGGCTCCCATATTTTGTCACCCTAGTAGAATTAGCATATGGGTATTATCAATAATAGGATGACGCTAATGTTAAAGATATTAGGTATGGTAAAACACTATTACGTAGTTACAATACTTCACATAAGGTTGGGTTAAATAGTAAGAACACTAATAGTGGTAGTAATCTTAGCGATAGCATTAATAAAATAATAACACTAACACTAATGGTCAAGTATGTTGAAAGCTAGGGTTTTGGGAAAGATTATGGCTTGTAAGAAAATAACACCTTTAGTATACAGAAATTAATAATGATAATAACAATAATAAAGGTAATAATAATAGTATTATTAGAAATGTTAATAATGAAGAAAATGATACTAACCCTAAGTTAAGTATAATAGGGTTTAGGGTTAGAAGGGGTGATAGTATGATAGCATTAAGGATAATACAGAAATGGTATTAGTAAATAAGCTAGTAATAATAATAATAATAATAATAATAATAGTAAGTGTGATAATAATAATAATAATAATAGTAATAATAATAATAATAATAATAATAATAAGTGTAATAATACTAATATTAGTTATAACTACTATAGTTGGCATAAGAAAAGGGTTTTAGGGTTTAGATGAGTGGAAGACCACCTGAGGACGGTGGTGGTCCGGCGGCGGCGTGAGGCGGCGGCGGCGGCGGTGACGGAGGAGGAGAAGAGAGAAAAGATGGGGAAGGTGGCTAGATGGGAGGAGGAAAAGGAATATTAAGTATGGGGGAGGAGACAACAGGGAGAGGGGAGTGGAATGAGGGTAGTGGCGTGAGCAGGGCGGCGACGCGCGGTGGCGGACGCGGCGGCCGAAGGAGGGAGAAGGTGGTGGAAAGTGGTGGAGCCCGGTGGAGAAGGAAGCAGGGGGTAAGGATGGTATGGGCAGGTAAAGGAGGACCTGCTGGTCACTTTGGGAGGTGGAGAGGAGGTTGATCACGGCGGAGGTGGCGGCAGAAGGTGGCGCGAGGTGGCGGGGACGGTTTTCGGGCAAGGGATTTCGCACGGTTGTGGCGGCACATGCGAGGTAGGAACGGGGGCAGCGATGGTTTGGTTGCGTGGAGGGTGGTGCGAGGAAGGTTTTGGTGCGTGGCGGTGGTCGCGGCGGTTGCTAGAGGCGGTGAAAAGGGCGTCTGAATTGGCGGCGGCGAGGCAGGGTTTCGGCAAGGTCCAAAGGGGAGGACTTGCCTTGGCCGTTCGGGGAGGGGTATTTATAGGCAATTGAGGAGGGTAAAACGACGAAGGGGAGAGGGACGGCACGCGGGGGCAGGTGCGGCAGGCTGCCGTCCGATGGTGGCAGCCGGTCGCAGGTCTGTGGCTTGGCAGGCCTGTTTGGTGGTGTGCGGGAAAAAGAAAGAAATCAAGACGTGGGAGGGTCAGGACGATTTTGCTAGGTTGATTTGGGAATGAAAGGGACGGGAATGGCAGGGGAAGGACGGCCGGACGGTAGGGCTATCAGCGGCGACAAGCTGAGAGTTGTAGGCCTGCGCGAGGAAGAAGACGACGGCATGGGCGGACCGGCGGTCTAGGGAGAGAAAAGGAAAAGGGAGAAAACCGGCCGGTCGGCAACGGTTATAATCATCATAATCTCGACGTGTCGTTTAATCATTTAGAAGGTCAAAACGCGCCGTCGTGCCGTTGGCTGGCAACGGTTATAAGGCTCATTAATCGCGACGCGACATTTCGGCGGATCAAAGGCCAAAACGCTGCATCGAACTCGAGCGTCGGCCACCGAACGACGCTGGGCCGCGGGGAAGGAGAAAGGAAAGGAGAAGAAGGGCTGGGCCGTAGGGGAGAGGCCCAACCGACGAGGGGGGTAAAAGAAAAAAAAGGAATAAAGGAAAATGAGGGAAAAAAAAGAGGGAAAAATATTTTATTTAGGGTTTTGGATTTTTTTATAATTTATTTAGAATACTTGTGGGCTATTTAGAATATTAATATTTATAAAATATTAAATAAATTCCCTTTTTACTTAGTTAGACTATTTTAGATAAATTTCCATAACTTCCATAATAATTTAGAAAATACCTAAATTTTCTTCCAATTAAATTATTTATTATTTCCCTCTTAATTTACCTTAATTAATTCCCTACATTTTAAATAAATAAAATTTATATGTTTAACTCCCTACTAATTCCTTATTTGGCCATAATTTCGGAAATTAGGGTTTTGGGGTATTTCATCACTACCCCCTTAAAACAGACTTCGCCCCCGAAGTCTCCTGCGGCTTCCTAGGGTTAGTTTCGGGGTACTCTAATGCTTATAGTAGTCCATCTTAGGCTACTTATGTTAACTACCCCCTTAGGGTCACACTAGATAAGTAGAGGTTCTAACCTGTGACGAAAAGATCAGGATATGCCTCCCGCATATCCTTCTCGGTCTCCCAGGTAGCTTCTTCGTTCCCATGCCAGCTCCATAAGACCTTATCCAAGGGTACCGAACTCGTGCGAGTCTTCCTTAACTTGGTATCCAGGATCCGCACTGGTCGCTCTTCATAACCTAAGGAATCGTCCAACTCTACTTCATCTGGTCGGATCACATAGGAGGGTTCAGCAACATACCTCCGTAGCTGGGAGACATGGAATACATTATAGACCCGGGCTAACGCCGGAGGGAGAGCTACTCAGTAAGCCACCTCGCCTATCCGCTCTAGGATCTCAAAGGGGCCAATGTACCTCGGGCTCAGCTTTCCCTTCCTTCCGAATCTCTAAACACCCTTTGTGGGAGAGACCCTCAACAATATTCTCTCCCCGGGCTCGAAGTCACTCTCTCGACGCTTCCGATCCACATAACTCTTTTGTCTGCTCTAGGCTGTCCTCATCCGATCCTGAATCTGCCAAACCTGTTTTGTCATTTCCCCTATCAATTCGGGCCCCAACACTATGGCCTCACTAATATCACTCCAACACAAGGGGGTCCGACACTTCCTCCTGTACAAGGCCTCAAAGGGAGCCATCCCAATACTAGCGTGGTAGCTGTTGTTGTATGAGAATTCTATCAGATGTAGACGTTCTTCCCAACTACCCTGAAAGTCCAGCACACACGCCCTTAGCATGTCCTCCAGAGTCTGTATAGTCCGCTCCGTCTGCCCATTAGTAGCAGGATGGAAGGCTGTGCTAATCTTTAGTTTTGTCCCCAAGACTTTCTGCAACTTCCCCCAAAAATGGGAGACAAACCTCGAATCCCGGTCCGATATGATGTCTTCTGGGACCCCATGGCGACTGACTACAAACTTCATGTATGCCCTCGCTAACTGGTCCATACTCCAGGTGGACTTCATCGGAATAAACACCGCCGACTTAGTCAATCTGTCCACTATCACCCAGATGGTGTCACAACCATTCCTAGTCCTCGGCAACCCACTGACGAAATCCATAGAGATGGAGTCCCACTTCCATCTCGGTACTTCTAAGGGCTGGAGTAACCCTGCCGGCCTCCGGTGCTCAATCTTAACCTTCTGGCATACCAGGCATCGAAACACGAACTCCGCAACCTCCCGCTTCATGCGGGGCCACCAGTAGGTCTTCTTCAGGTCCTTATAAAACTTATCTCCCCCAGGGTGGACAGAATAAGGAGTCTGATGTCCTTCCTCCATGATGCGACGCTTCAGATCTGAATACTTCTGTGGCACACACCATCGACCCTTAAATCGGAGGCTGCCATCCTCATGAATGCAGAATCCTTCTGCATGGCCCTCCTATACCTTTTTCCTGATCTTATCCAACTTTCTGTCCCCTTCCTGATTAGTCTGGATCTCCTCGAAGATGGTAGGGGTGAGTGTCAAAGCACTCATACGGGCCTCTAGGTCTCCTTGCGGAATCAACTCCACCTCCAATCCTGACAGTTCACCTAGAACCTTATCTGCAACCACTCCACATGACGTGGAGTGGGAGGTCTTCTGACTCAGAGCGTCTGCCACCACGTTGGCCTTACCCTCATGGTATATCAGCTCGATGTCATAGTCCTTAACGAGCTCTAGCCACCTCCTCTGCCTCATATTAAGCTCCTTCTTGGTGAAGATGTACTTGAGGCTCTTATGGTCTGTGAAAAACCTGCACTTTGCCCCATACAGATAATGCCTCCAAATCTTCAAGGCAAAAACCACCGTGACTAGCTCTAGGTCATAGGTAGGGTAGTTCTGCTCATGTTGCTTTAGCTGGCGGGATGCATACGCAACTATCTTACCCTTCTGCATCAATACACACCCAAGCCCATGCTTAGAGGCATCACTGAATACCTCGAACTCCTCAAATCCCTCTGGTAGGGTCAGTACCGGTGCGGTGGTCAATCTCCTTTTTAACTCCTGGAAGGCTCCCTTACATGTCTCATCCCACTGGAACTTAGTGGTCTTCTTCAATAGGTTGGTCAACAGTCGGGCAATCCTCGAGAAATTCTGCACAAACCTCCTGTAGTATCCAGCCAATCCCAGAAAACTTCTAACCTCTGACACGGTCGTAGGGGGCTTCCACTCTGCGATGGCCACAACCTTGGTAGGGTCCATTGCCACTCCCCTTGCCGACACTATGTGCCCCAAGAAGGCCACCTCCTGGAGCCAAAACCCGCACTTAGATAACTTGGCATACAGAAGATGCTCCCTCAGAAGGCCCAGAATAGTGCGGAGGTGTCGTTCGTGTTCTTCCTCCTCTCGTGAGTACAGCAAAATGTCTTCTATGAACACCACCACAAACTTGTCAATAAAGGGCCTGAAAATCCTCGTCATCAGGTCCATGAAAACAGCAGGTGCATTTGTGAGTCCGAAGGGCATCACCGTGAACTCATAGTGTCCATAACGAGTCCGAAAGGCGGTCTTCATAATATCAGCATCCGCGATCCTTAGCTGATGATACCCTGACCTCAGGTCAATCTTAGAAAATACCGTGGCTCCCTTCAATTGATCAAAGAGGTCATCAATCCTTGGGAGCGGGTACCGATTCTTCACCGTCAACTTATTCAGCCCTCGGTAGTCATGCAAAGGTGGAGGCTACCATCCTTCTTCTTCACAAACAAAACCGGTGCTCCCTAGGGTGACACACTTGGTCGGATATACCCATGCTTGAGTAACTCCTCTAATTGGGCCTTTAGCTCCTTTAACTCCACCGGCACCATCCGATAGGGTGCCCTCGTGATAGGTTCAGCTCTTGGTATCAACTCGATTCTAAAGTCAATCTCTCAAACTGGGGGCATGCCCGGTATCTCCTCCGGGAACACATCTGGAAAGTCTCTGGCTATCGGGATATCATCTAGGGCGGACACGTCTTTGTTCAACTCCTGAACACTGCACAGGTATAAGGGGTTCCCCTTTTGGACAAAGGCTTGCAGGGTCACTACTATCACTACTTTGGTGGTGGGTTCCGGCTGAGTCCGTCTGTAGGAAACCCTAACTCCTTTCGGGCCTCGTAGGACCACGCGCTCCTGAGCACAGTCGATGACGGCCTTGTACCTCCCCAACATGTCCATTCCCAGAATCACATCAAACTCCTTCAAGTCCATCCCAATCAAGTCCACTAGGAAGTCTACCCCGCCTATGACTAAGGCCATGTCAGAGAACATGCAACTACAGTCCACTCTATCCCCAGAGGGCAACATAATAGACAAATCGACTCTAGAAGCAGGCAGCAACCCCGCCTTAGCAGTAAAAGCAGATGAGATGAAAGACATGGTGGCACCCAAATCAAATAATACATGCACCGGTAGAGAGCAAGCTATGAACATACCCGTGATGACGTCAATCTGGCGATCGGCCTCGGCCTGGCTGATCACGTTCAGGCGCCCGCCTGACTGACCTCCCTGCTGAGGGCGGGTCCCGGATCCCGAGGGCCTCCCTTTACCTTCTCTAGCTGCTGGGCCGGCGGGGGCTCGCTGGTAGTACTGAGGGCCTGAAGTCTGGAGGTGCTGCTGATAGGCTTGCCGCTGTGGAATCAAAGCTCCCCCCTATGGGGTTTATCGGGGCTGGTATGGCTATGCTCGTGGGGGTCCTCGGCACTCGAAAGATCGGTGGCCCCTCTTGCCACAATTATGACATGTGATCAGGTTCCCGTTACAGTCTCGGCCGTGGTGGCAGCGGCCACATCGTCCGCATGGGAACCCTCCTGAAGGTCCTGGGCCTCTGTTCTGGTCCCTCGGCAGAGGTCTCCTCGGTCCTCCTAACACTGGCTGGGTCTTGCCCCCAGAACTCTGGCTCTCGGGCTTCCTCTTCCCGAGGATGCTGGCCTGCTCCTGAACTAGAGTGGCGGCGAGGCAGGCGCGCTCGTAGAGAGTCGCAAGGTCGGTGAATGGAACCGCCCCCATCATCCTCCGGATACCGAAACTCAACCCCTGCTCGAACTGGAAAACCACGGTGGCCTCATTAGCTGCAATCCCCGGGGCGAAGCGCAGTAGCTTGGTGAAGCAAGCATAGTACTGGCGCACGGTCATGTATCCTTGCGTGAGCTGCATGAACTCCCGCATCTTATCCCTCTTCAGACTCTTCGGGTAGAACCTGGCGCGGAGAGCAGTCTTGAATACCTCCCAATTCTCCGGGGGTCCATCCCGGGCTCAATACTCCACCCACCAGGTGTCAGCCACGCCCCTCAGGAAATAGGCGGCTATGCTGGGCTGGTGAACTGCCGAACAACCCACCGCCTCGAACGTGCGGTCCATGTCTCTGATCCATCCTTCGAGGACCACGGGGTCCTCCTCTCTAGAGTAAGTGGGTGGATGGTGTCCGGTGACTCTCCTGAGCCAATCCTCTCCCGCACCCTCTGGTTGGTGGTTGCGCTAGATGAACTCCATGAATGCCCCAATGGCATCCTCCAAGCGGGTTGCTTTCCCGTTCCTCGTCATCGATAGCTACAAAGGAAGGAGGCAAGGTTAGAAACGGGACTACTAGTTTTGCAATAATCACGATATACTACTACCCCCTTAAAGGGAGAGTACTAAGAGCTCAATTTCCTTATAACTAAGGTTACGACCGGGAGATAACTAAATATTCCACGGTTACCCTACCCCACTTTGGGGCTACTACTAACCTACCCTTCGATTCCTCGCTGGAGCCGGGCCCGGAAGTTTTAAAACAGAGGGGTTTTGTCAGAGCTTGGAAAACACTTTGAAATCGGTTGAAAACATTGTAAACCAGTATGTTTCGAAAGAAAAGAGCGTGTCCGAAAGGATCAACCGCTCTGATACCAACTTGTAACACCCCCAAATTCACTACTGAAAAATTTTGTTTAGATCGAAAGGTTTAGCGGAAGCATACCAGTTAAAATCATGAATTTAGGGGTATTACTGCCACACTTAGTACCGGACCGGTTCACTTCTATCGTCCCGGTACCAAGTGCTAAGGCTATACCAAGAAAATCATGAAGTAAAACCACCAAGGAGTAAGTGCATAGCCAACATAAAATGTCCAGGAAAATTAAGGTGCCAACAGTAGTTAAAATATCGTTAGGATTACAATTTAAGAGTTCCACTCCAAAAGTACGAGCATAATACAAATATGACTAAGAACATGACAGACAGAAAATGGGAATAACAAGATGTCCAGCCGGCTCACTCTCGGCCCCAACCACGGTAGACTCAATACTCAGCCCCACCTGATGCCTCGTAGGTGTCGTAGGCATCGAAAACAAGATCTCCTACCTGCACAAGGTCAGAAGGGGTCTCTGCTCGTGGGAATGAGCAGCACCCATGAAATGGGTGATCAGTACGCTTCGTACTGAGTAAGGTAACAGACGAGCTAAGGCCAGCACATAGGACATATAGTACAAGTTCAGCATATAGACAACATACAATAACATGCAAGAAAGGGGTGAATGTTTCCTCGGTGCTTTGTCCTTTTATTCTCATTAATGATAATAAGTCCATTCCACACATTTCTTCAATAACCCATGTGAGCGCGGGAGCCCCACTATTATAGCCAGTGGACCGGAAGATATACGCATAGGGCAGAACGCCTCTGATCCACTATTATAGCTGGTGGATCGGAAAATAAACGCACAGGGCAAAACGCCTCTGATCCACTATTATAGCCGGTGGACCGGATCACAGCCCCGACTCACATGGTGTTTCGCTTTAAGTACTTAGTATCTTTCCTGTGGATTAACTTATTCATTTGGTTTGTCGAGCGCGGGATCCCCCACTATTATAGCCGGTGGACCGGAAGATATACGCACAGGGCAAAACGCCTCTGATCCACTATTATAGTCGGTGGACCAGAAAATAAACGCACAGGGCAAAATGCCTCTGATCCACTATTATAGCCGGTGGACTGGATCACAGGCCCAGCTCGACATCTTTCTCTTTACGTGATTAATGTCTTATCGGTATCTTATTAAATCACCCTTCACCCTTGACATGCATATCACTACCCTCTACCTCTTCCCATTGAGGAGACCCGTCCCATATATTGAGACCGTCCTCCCCTTCTCACGCCCGATGTCCATCCCCCTCTTACTTTTATACATAAGGAAATGTAGTAAGGGCACACTCTCCCAAGAATGCGGCTAACCCTAACACGCGAAATCGGTCCCACATGTCCTCGCCCCTCTAGGGCTCCCCCCTTGGAAAACCCTAATTTGGGCCTACATGGCCCAACTCTTCCTTACTCGTCCCAACTTTACTTTGTTCCTTGTCTCGCATCCCGTCTCTACTAAGAAATTCCCAAAATATATCCCTTTATCCCCCAACTCCGCATGTGATCGCCAAACCCTAGTTGACCACACCAAACCCTAGCACTTTACTTCCTCTCCAAGTAACCTCCCCTCTTTCACCCCAAATCTCTCCTCTCCTTTAGAAAAACCCATACTCATCCTTATATAAGTGAATTCTCACTCTCAACCCCATACTCCATCCTTCCTTGATCATTTTTACCCTTGTACCCCTCACTTTCCTCATTTTCCCCTAAAACCCTAATTGGGTCCCTTACACACCCTTACATCGACCCACGTAAAATTTTGCACCCAAGTCTCCAATGGACCCGTAACTTTGACATTATCTTATTTACTTCTTAAATTAACTTTCCTCACGTAAGATTCATTCTCATGCATAGTTTACACACCCCATGCAGACTCTCCAACACCCACTTGCCCACAAGACCCTAGTAAGGCCTCTTATGCATCAACTTACGTACTATTTTTCATACTAAGTCTCCAATCATTCCAAGACTCTCCCAAGCTCTTACTTACAACCCAAATCAACTTTTCATACGTAAGAATCATACCCATGCAAGGTCTAGTTCCCCCCATGCAAACTTCCCAAGCGTCCACTTCCCCGTTGTCCTTTTATTATCATTTTATGCTACCAAACCCTAGCATGCATGTCCTAGAGCGCCATAACAAGTCACATCATCAACATCAACAATAAACATGGAACATGGCATACATGTATAATATAAGGCACACATAACATACCTCATGATCCATGCTGCGCTACACAAAACAGGTTATTCATAACACATGCATAATACACATCAACATGGCATGCTCATCATTCATCAACACATTACATCACACATAACGCAAGGCCATAGCTTCGTCCTTACCTAAGGCGACGCCGGGCTTGGAGCACGCTCCTCTAACTCCTTAGGGCTTTGGTTGGGGCTACCTATAAAAAGGGAAAAAAACTAAGTATTAGTTTCCCTCATAATTACTATCAATCCTCATTCTAGTTTAAGGTTAGGGTTTTTATTACTAAAAAGGGTTTTATACAAAAACTAGGGTTTTTACCTTAGAATTAGTATACTAAATATTAGTAGTCAAAATATGTTTATTTTTAATACCTATTGTTACACCTATATTATTAGACCCGTTAGCCCTATCCTTATAACATTAGTGTTTGCTAGACATAGTAAAGTAATGGTAATAGTAAACTACAAATACTACTACAATGGTTTTAATATCTACAAGCTAACACTCCTATAGGTAGTAATGATTAAAGTCATATTTTGAATAAATAATATAAGGGCTCCCATATTTTGTCACCCTAGTAGAATTAGCATATGGGTATTATCAATAATAGGATGACGCTAATGTTAAAGATATTAGGTATGGTAAAACACTATTACGTAGTTACAATACTTCACATAAGGTTGGGTTAAATAGTAAGAACACTAATAGTGGTAGTAATCTTAGCGATAGCATTAATAAAATAATAACACTAACACTAATGGTCAAGTATGTTGAAAGCTAGGGTTTTGGGAAAGATTATGGCTTGTAAGAAAATAACACCTTTAGTATACAGAAATTAATAATGATAATAACAATAATAAAGGTAATAATAATAGTATTATTAGAAATGTTAATAATGAAGAAAATGATACTAACCCTAAGTTAAGTATAATAGGTTTAGGGTTAGAAGGGGTGATAGTATGATAGCATTAAGGATAATACAGAAATGGTATTAGTAAATAAGCTAGTAATAATAATAATAATAATAATAATAATAATAAGTGTGATAATAATAATAATAATAATAGTAATAATAATAATAATAATAATAATAATAATAATAAGTGTAATAATACTAATATTAGTTATAACTACTATAGTTGGCATAAGAAAAGGGTTTTAGGGTTTAGATGAGTGGAAGACCACCTGAGGACGGTGGTGGTCCGGCGGCGGCGCGAGGCGGCGGCGGTGGCGGTGACGGAGGAGGAGAAGAGAGAAAAGATGGGGAAGGTGGCTAGATGGGAGGAGGAAAAGGAATATTAAGTATGGGGGAGGAGACAGCAGGGAGAGGGGAGTGGAATGAGGGTGGTGGCGTGAGCAGGGCGGCGACGCGCAGTGGCGGACGCGGCGGCCGAAGGAGGGAGAAGGTGGTGGAAAGTGGTGGAGCCCGGTGGAGAAGGAAGCAGGGGTAAGGATGGTATGGGCAGGTAAAGGAGGACCTGCTGGTCACTTTGGGAGGTGGAGAGGAGGTTGATCACGGCGGAGGTGGCGGGGACGGTTTTCGGGCAAGGCATTTCACACGGTTGTGGCGGCACGTGCGAGGTAGGAACGGGGGTAGCGATGGTTTGGTTGCGTGGAGGGTGGTGCGAGGAAGGTTTTGGTGCGTGGCGGTGGTCGCGGCGGTTGCTAGAGGCGGCGAAAAGGGCGTCTGATCTGGCGGCGGTGAGGTAGGGTTTTGGCAAGGTCCAAAGGGGAGGACTTGCCTTGGCCATTCGGGGACAAGTATTTATAGGCAATTGAGGAGGGGAAAACGACGAAGGGGAGAGGGACGGCACGCGGGGGCAGGTGCAGCAGGCTGCCGTCCGGTGGTGGCAGCCGGTCGCAGGTCTGTGGCTTGGTAGGCCTATTTGGTGGTGTGCGGGAAAAGGAAAGAAATCAAGATGCGGGAGGGCCAGGACGGTTTTGCTGGGTTGATTTGGGAACGAAAGGGACGGGAATGGCAGGGGAAGGACGGCCGGACTGCAGGGCTGTCAGCGGCGGTAGGCTGCGAGTTGCAGGCCTGCGCGAGGAAGAAGACGACGGCATGGGCAGATCGGCGGTCCAGGGAGAGAAAAGGAAAAGGGAGAAAACCGGCCGGTTGGCAACGGTTATAATCTTCATAATCTCGACGCGTCGTTTCATCATTTAGAAGGTCGAAACGCGGCGTCGTGCCGTTGGCTGGCAACGGTTATAAGGCTCATTAATCGCGACGCGACATTTCTACGGATCGAAGGCCAAAACGCTGCGTCGAACTCGAGCGTCGGCCAGCGAACAACACTGGGCCGCGGGGAAGGAGAAAGGAAAGGAAAAGAAGGGCTGGGCCGTGGCGAGAGGCCCAACCGACAAGGGGGTAATAGAAAAAGAAAGGAATAAAGGAAAATGAGGGAAAAAAAAGAGGGAAAAATATTTTATTTAGGGTTTTGGATTTTTTTTATAATTTATTTAGAATACTTGTGGGGTGTTTAGAATATTAATATTCATAAAATATTAAATAAATTCCCTTTTTACTTAGTTAGACTATTTTAGATAAATTTCCTTAACTTCCATAATAATTTAGAAAATACCTAAATTTTCTTCCAATTAAATTCTTTATTATTTCCCTCTTAATTTACCTTAATTAATTCCCTACATTTTAAATAAATAAAATTTATATGTTTAACTCCCTACTAATTCCTTATTTGGCCATAATTTCGGAAATTAGGGTTTTGGGGTATTTCACTAACGGCTATGCAAACATTAACTCCATGCAAACCATACTCCCATGCCAACGCTACTTCCATGCAAACCCTAACTCCATACAAACCCCAACTCCATGCAAACCCTAACACCATGTAAACCTTAACTCCATGCAAACATTAACTCCACATTATGACACTCCCCGTCATTATTTTACAAAAAACTATCATCTATGTCTTGTGGGCCACACCATACCACAATAATGACACAACCCATACACATAATACACATGCCACAATTTCATGCACGATCTTACCTTAACTCCATATCATGCTGCATATATGAAAGTTATACAAATACATAAAATACATTATAGTTCACATCACATGGCATGCATGGCATATAAAATACATAATACACAAACGGCCTTAGTACTCCCTTACCTAGAACGTCACCGGTCTTAGAGCATGCTCCTATACCTCTTTAGGGCTTTGACTAGTCTCACCTATTATGAGGGGAAAAAATAGAATTAGGTTCCCTCCTAAATATAATATTATTTACTAACTTGTCCTAAGACTAAATTTTTAAATAAAATAATACTATACTAATAATAACTATACGAAATACTAATAAAAATACTAATAATAATATTAATGTAATTTAAAACGGATGGTGATATAAGGGTTTCCACCCTCCACCAAAATAATGCTAACAATGATAATAATAATAATAATAATAATAATAATAATAATAATAATAATAATAATAATAATAATAATAATAACTTAAGCCTAAATAATACAGGGTAGGGTTTTCGACCCTACCTCCAACTAGTGAAGGTACCCTTTAATAATAATAATATTAATATTAATAACACATATTACTTATAATAATATTAATAATAATAAAGATAATAATAATAATAATAATAATAATAATAGAAATAGTAATATTAATAATAAAAATAGGAGTATGCACTCCATTAAAATAAAATAGGGCTTCAGCCCTCTTTAGATAGATACTAATAATAATAATAATAAATTAATAATACTAATAATAATAATAATATTAATAATGATAATAAAACTTATAATAATACTATTAATAACAATAATTTGAAACTAACAACTGAAATAATTTATACCTACTCTCAACCCTGCCAAGAAAATATAACATTATTATTAAACCCAATAATAATAATAATAATAATAATAATAATCGAATAAATGTTAAAAATTAAAATAAAATAGAATAAACTTAAATAAATAGGGAAAAAGGTTGAGAGGGTCTAGGGTTTCACCTTGAGTCAAAGGAGATGGGTGGCACCGACGGTGGTGCACGACAGTGGTGGTAGTGGCCAGAAAAGAGGTTATTAAAGGAAAAAGTTGAAGTTTGAGAAGAAAAGGTGGAGAATGAGGGTGGAGGTAAAGGAGTTGGTGGTAGCCTAGGCTGAGTGGAGTAAAGTGAGGGTGGTGGCGCAACAAGTGGTGGCAGCGCACGACGACAAAGGTGGTGGCCGAAATGAAGAGAAGGAGAAAGAGAGGGGAGGAGAAGGAGAAAGGAAAATAGAAGGGTGTGACTAGGTGGAGGAAGATGAGTAGCAACTTTTGGGTGGTGTAAGAGGCAGTGATAGTGGCGAATATGGTGGTGGACGGTGGCGGGAGGGGTTGCAGGTGTAAAAATTTGGCTTGATGGGCAGGGAACTTCGCACGGCTGTGTTGGCTCATGCAAGAAGAATCGAGGGAGATGGGTGGCTCAGTTAGTTAGAGGGCAGTGCAGGGAAGGCTTAGGTAGGTAGAGATGGCAGCGTAGTTGGCTGACGGCGGAGGAAAGGTCGTCTGAAGTTACAGTAGCGCACAAGTTAGGTTCTTAGGGTTTCAGGAAAAACGTTTCGAAATAAACCAAACAAGGGGTATTTATAATGTTTGGAGGGGAAGGTAAGGTTCTAAGGGTCGGCAGGAAGAAAATACAGGTAGGGTTTGGGGTAGCCGGCGGCATCAATCGACCAGCACAAATTTAGATTGTGGTTAAATTTTCGCTCAAGAAAAGGAGGATTTTGCATGGAGAAAATGGAAAGTGGGTTAGGTTGGGTCGAACTGTGATTCAAGGGGAGGAGAAAGAGGGGGAAACGGCTGGTCAAGTCAAACGTGGCCGGCGACGCCATTTTCGGAGCTTTAAAGCTGCTGGTTGACTACGAAGAAGGAAGGAGGAAGAAGGAGGTGAACCGTGCGGCAGGGGAAAAAGAAAGAAAAGAAAAAGAAGAAGAATCGGGCCGGTCGGCAACAGTTATAAAGGTTTAAATGGAACGCAGCGTTCCATGGAGAAAAGGTGCAATACACAACGCTTCCGCTACTAAAGGAAGAAAAGAAAGAACGGTGGATGGGCCGCGGAAGGGAGGAAAGAAAAAGGAGAGATTGGGCCGTAATATGCCCAATCGAAAAGAAGAAAAAAAAAAGAAAGAAAAGAAAAGAAAAAGAAAGAAAGAAAAGAAAGAAAAAGGAAGAAGGAAAAAGAAAAAGGAAAAAGAAAATTTTAAGTAGGTTGGGGTCAATTAAATTAATTAGAAAATTTTGGTATTTAAAATAAAAATATTTAAATAAAATAATATTAAATTTTCTTTTTAGGCTATTTTAGGGTTTTTGAAAGATTTTTCCTAAACTCCTTTTTAATTAGCAAAATGCCCAAATTTTTCCTTATAAAAATATTTGTAAATTCCTCTTAATTTGCCCTAAATAATTTCTTCCTATTTCAAATAAAAATAATTAATTAAATTAATTCCCTAATAAATCCTTATTTAATTACATTTCTTAACATAAATATTTTTGGGGCTTCTCACTTATCATATTTTTCATTTGATTGGTTAGATTACCAAATTACCCTTCTCCTTTGTTATGATTACTAAATTGCCCTTTAGTTGGTTAAATTACCAAATTGCCCTTCTTCATTCTCATAATTACCAAATTACACTTATCCATGTGTTTAAGTGGGGTTTAACGATTACAGTAGAAGGAGGCGGTGTAGGGTGACTACCAAGATGGGAGAAAAAGAAGGAAAAAAAGAAGAGGGGAGGAAGAAGGGGGCTATAGAGTGGCTCAAGGGGTGTAATGGTGGTGTAGGGCTGAGGTAGAGGGTGGAAAGGGGTGGTGTAGGGGGTCGGTGCGACAGTGGAAGTGGCAGAGAGGTGGCGGTGCAAAATAGGGATGGAAATGGAAGGAGAAGAAAAGGAGAGAAAAGAATCGGGGGAAACGGAAGGCTCGAAGAAAATGAAGCAGGAAGGGCTGGTGAGGATAAGAAGAAGAAGAGGGAGAAGAGGGCAGCTGGTAGCCAATCATGTGGCAGGGAGGTGGTAGGGTAGCAAGAAGTGGGAAGGAAAGAAGATGAAAGAAGGGCCATACAGGCTGGGGTGCAAGGATGGTTGGGTCCGAAATGGGGAAGAAAAGGATGGGAGAGAGAGAGGGAGAGGTAGATGGTGGCAGGTGGTTGTAAGCTATAGTGGTAGGGCGTGGCACTCGGGGTGCAGGCATAGGCGATGAAGATAGGTCGGGTAGGAGGTAGAAGAAGAAAGGAAGGAAGGGTGAAGTAACAGGCCGGTCCGAGGGGGAAAAAAAGAGGAACTAGGCTGGCCCAGGTAGGAGGGGAAAGGAAAAGAAAAGAAAGGCAGGGACTGGGCTGGGCCATGACACTTGGAAGAGGAGATGAAAGAGAAGAAGGGAGCTGCCCGTGCGGGAGAAGGAGAAGAGGGAAGGGGAGTGGGGAGGAGGGCTGGCCTGGAGGCTCGAAGAAAAGGAAAAAGGAAAAAGAAAAAAAGGAGGAAAAAGGAAAAAGAAAAGAAAACGAGGGAAGGAAAAGGAAAAAGAGGACAATTTAAAATAACTTAATTTATAAAATTATAAAATATAATATTTTTGGGTAATAAATTTATTTTAATATAATTTAATATATGAGCTTAAAAAGGTTAATTTTAAGAAAAATATTGGTTTGGGAATTTATTCAAATAAAATGAGTATGATAAAATAACAAAATATTTATTTTAATTTATCAAATATTCTTATCCAAATTTATATATTCAAAGATCCAAAAAATAATTAAATTAAATAATTTTAAAAGCTAATTTATCCCAAATAAAAGCTATTTATTAAATTATATATTTTTAAAATTTCACGGGATTACAATATTTTTAAAATCTTTAAATGAATAATGAAATATGTGCAATTTATTATTATTATAATAGATTTTAATATCTGGTTGGGTTGGAATCGGATTCAATTGGATCTAGGTTCGGTTAATTATTATCGGGTTAGTGCCGGATCAGATCAGTGTCAGGTCGAGTTGCTAAATTTTTTAGGTTTTATCGGTTCGGGTTTTGTTCGTATTGGGTCGGGTTGGACAGGTTAGTTCAACCTTTACCGGCTCTAACAATAGAAGAAATAGTCCAATAATAAATTGTAATATATATATACATATTACAAGCAATAAAACATTAAGATAAAATGAATAATCGTTAATTTAAGTGGAATTTTCTAATGGATGCCCTTAAAGAAAATTTTAGATTCTCATCATCCATCCACTTTACAATAACAAATTATTGAATGCCCGCTTTATTGCTACTAGAGTAAATTACTGCGTACGGCTAGTATTAAATTAACTACATGCATGAAACGAGTAGTACTTTTACCAACAAACAAATTCCAAAAGCCTCTCCCGCCTTTTAGCGATTAGTTATCTCAATTTTGTTCTTCTCTCATTCTAAACACAATTTACGAATAGTTGCACTCCCTCTATTTGATGAGCTTTTTTTTAAAAGATAATATGCTTATCTTAAATGTCACTGTCGGTTTTATTCTAAACTAACAAGATAAAAGGTCAATTATGGGATATATCTTAGCAGCGTAGAGAACATGTATTTACAATTGCATATATCTCTAAGAAGCCAACTTTTCAATCACTAACTTTTTTAATTCTTGGTAGGAATCAAACTCACATACTACATTTGTTCGAATTACTGCAGTTATTTTATTTTAACAAGTCCACGTATTTCTTTACCTCCGAGATATATGTCGGAGACGATTTGATTTGAACACAAAATCTAATAAATAAAAGCCAAAATTCTTTTTACTATACCAAAAAAAGAACCGCACAATCATACTCTATTTCGATGAAGATGGTGAAAGCTTGAATCATTTGATGTTTATTTATTTTTTATTTTTTATTTTTATAAGTAGGTGTTTCTATTGCAAAATTGGATCTTGTCATAAATAGATATCATTACACATGGCTCCCCCACATTTTAAAAGAGTCTGGAAGGGGCAAAATTCGATAACAATTACATCAAACAAGGCCCCCTACCGAGGACTGGCTGACACTGTCCAACAATTATAGTTCAACAACTAAGAAATATATAATCACCTAGGGCCTTTACTTTAGTCATGCACATCCTAGTCACTCAACAAAGGACAACAAACGAGCTAATGAAAGACTCCCATTAAGACACCCAACACCGATCGCAAACCGCCTAACCCAACCCAATAATCCTACAACTATTTCATTCCGCGGAAGCGAGCAAAAATGGGCAGCCTAATATCCCATATTTTTAAAATTTATTTTTTCAAATTTAAAAATATTATTAGCATAATTTATACAAATATCTATTTATTTTAATTTTGATTTGTTTTATTGACAATTTGAAATTCATATTAAACTTTGATTAGTTATTATTGTCGCGAATCATTCTAAATATATTTATTCATGACTATAATTTTATTATATTCATGTGACTTCGATTTCAGATTAAAATTATATATATATATATATATTGTTTCTTTTATTTTGATCTTTAAAGATTTAAATTTGTTTTTGATAATAACCTTGATGTATAATTATAATTTTATTTTGGAATTATATTTCTTTAATGAAATAAAGTGTTTAAATTATAAAATCTTGTTTAAAGTAGTAAAGTTATCTTAAATATATTTATCTGTAGAAAATATTTGTATATTTAAATTTATCTATTTTTACGAGGTCATTAAGATCTTCAGAAATTTTTTAATTAAAAATAATTTCGTAGTTTATTTATGATCTTTCTTTTTGAAATAATTTTTCTTCTATTTTTTCCTTTTCGTTTACGAAATACTTTTTCAAAAACTATTTAAATTAATTCAAGTTTCTTATCATTTGATGTAAATATTTTTTTAGATGGTTTAAATATTTTTTGAAGTCTTATTACATATTTTTAAAAATAATATGAATTATCGCGCTCATTGATATTTTCTTCTGAAAACTTTTATGAAATCATTTTAAATAGCTTTTACATAAATTTTTGATGAATGCATACTTTTTGCTATTTTATATCCCTTTCTTCAAGTTGGCTATTTATAGGAATAATATGTAAGGTTATTTATATTATTTTTAATTATTTACCTAATTTATAATAATATCATATATTTAATTAATTTAGAACTTAAATTTCTTTTTTGTATAATTGTTAAAACTTATTTCATTTTGATCATAACTTTCACATACGAACTTAAATTTAACTTATTCAATTTTTGGTGAAGCTGATTGCATATAGGTCAAAGTTTAACCTAAGTTTTTTAGTTAAAAGTATATTCTAAATTAAAGATTTATTTGAAACAATTTTAGAAAGTTAATTAATATCTACTCAATTTTATTTTATATGTACTAATGGAAAAACTGAGCATAAAATAACAAATCAAGAAAAAGAAAAAAAAATAGAGCAAAGTGTCCTAAAAAGGCACCAAAAGTGCCAAAGGAAAAAAGAATGGAAACGCTATGGACGGCCAAAGCAAAAGAGAAAAAATAGGAACGGTGCTTGCATATGCCTTATATCTCATTACACACCCATTTTACTAAACACACACTATATACCCCCAAATTTAACATTCTTTCTAATTTTACCCTTCTCATTTCCCTATCCCTCCTATCACTCTAACATATTTTCTCTTTTCTCCTTCACCTGATGAAAACTTGTTAAACCTAAATGCGGGTCTCGGATTATGAGGCCTGACGCAACTTATCGAGGTAATTTAAGGTTCAAGAAGAAATAGTCGGTTTTAGTTATGAGACCTTGTACTATATTAGATCTAATTGAGCTTTGTCAAAACTCGGCCATAACATTAACCTAACAAACGCAAATTAAGAGCTAATTTTTTGTTCATAGTTAAAATGAATAGAACATTTAATTGCATTATACTCCCAATAAAAACAAATTTGCGTGGTTATTATTTTTAGAACTATATTGTAACACCCCCAAATTTACAACTGAAAATTTTCGTTAATTAAAAGGTTTTAGCGGAAGTGAAAAGATAAAACCGTAAAATCGGGGGCATTACCACCACACTTAGTACCAGTTCGGTTCACTCCTACCGTCCCGATACTAAGTGCTAAGGCTAAACAAGATTAATCATCAAATACAAGTCGTTAATAAAACACTAGTTATTAGTAAAACACAAGTCATACCGAATCAGAATGCGAAAATCAAAATTTATAAACCAAAAGTACAGTTTTAAAGTTCCAAATGTTTGAAACATCATACACTAGAAATAAACTAAATATAAAGAAATAGGAAAGATAAGGTGGACGATAGACTCCGGCCATGTCACTCTCGACCCCAAGCTAGGTTCGGGCTCAACTCTCAGTCTCGCCTGATGCCTCGTAAGCGTCATAGGCATCGAAGATATAATCACCAACCTGCACTAAATCAGAGGAGCCTTCTACTCGTGGGAATGAGTAGCACCCATGAAACAGGTAGTCAGTACACTATGTACTGAGTAAGGTAACTGTATAACTAAGGCCAACACATAAGCACATAGAATCATACAAAACAATACTCAACTTACACTTTCAAACCCACACATATAGTACATAAGGTCATAAAGAAATCCTACCATGTATAAATGATCAAGGCCACACATAAAGTATATACTTATTCTAGATTAATTATTTAATTAATATTTTTATCGGAAGTCGATGCACACCATGCCTTTTATCAAATCCATATAAGTATAGGAACACCCCACTATTTTAGCCGGTGGGCCGGTCACTTGCGGAACAAAGTCCACACCACTATTATTCGCCGGTGGATCAGTCACTTGTGGGATAATAGTCCACACCACTATTCCTTACCGGTGGATCGGCTAGTTCCTACTCCCATGGTGTTCCACTGTAAGTAATTAGTATATTTTAAGTGTCTTTAGCAAACTATGGTTTGTGTTTATTGAGCTCGAGTTACCCCACTATTATTGTCGGTGGGCTAGTCACTTTCGAGATAAAGTCCACATCACTATTATTCGCTGGTGGATCGGTCACTTATAGGACAGAACACACCTAACCACTATTACTAACTGGTGGATCGGCTGGACCCAGCTCAATAATCTTCCACTTTACATGATTAGTATTTTACCGTATCTTGTTCCACAGATTCCGCCCTAGACATGCATGGCTAACTCCAACTATACTTATCCTCCTAAGAGGGCCCGTCCCATATCTTAAGACTTCTACGCCTCCTAACTTTCCCCAACATCCTTCCCTTAACCCACTTACTTATACCGGGAACCCGACTCCTAAGTGTGCGGGTCAAATCCCACCACCTTATACCCCAAAGTCCACTCACCACCTTCCCCTAGGGTTTTCTCTAGAAACCCTAACCTGGGCCTATGTGGCCCATCCTTTTCTACCTCTCACAATCCAGACTATTTTATCACCCCTACACATCACGACCCTTTGGTTCAACCCTCACTTCACGTCCCACTCATTCTCGCTTATTTTTATTATTCTCTTTTTCTTCTTTCCCCTACTCAAATTAGGGTTTTCCCTTTAAACTCTAGCCTAGTCTCCTACGCACCCTTATTTTGGCCCACGTACTAATTTTCGCCTGAAGCCCCCAAACACTTAAACGATACTTCTATTACATTCCTCACGTCCCAAGGTAACTTTCTATACGTACAGTTTGCCCCCATGCAAACTCTAACCCCCCCCCATGCAGACCCTAGTTCCTCCTATACCTCCATTAGCCAACTTATTTCTCCTTGGTTATCTTTCTTTCCTATTTTTCCTTTTCATGCCCCCAACCCACATCACCACATCAAATACCCTAGCATGCATGTCCTAAGGCCACATCATATCACAACTTTTAGCATATCCATATTAATACATAACAAAAGAGATCACATAGACGTACCTTGGTTTCAAGCTGTGCTGCATAAAACAAGTAAGATAACAACATATAGAACACAGCATATAATCATACGAGACATCCAAGGTAAGTAAGACACATAACACAAAAGTGGCCTTAGCTACACCCTTACCTAAATCGGCGCCGGGCTTGGAGCACCTATGAGAGGGAAACACTATGGGTTAATATATCGAAATTACCATAATTTCCTATCTTACCCCTATCATGGCCTAATACTAAGGCTAATATTAATAATAGTAGTTTATAATTAAAATGTAGGGTTATTATTATTCTCAAGATAGTTAATCGAACCACCACTAATCAAAGTAAGTCTTAGTAATATTTATAGTATTAAAGGAAGGGTTCCAATATTACTAATAATAATAAGAATACTAATAATAATAATAGTAATAATGATAATAATGATGATAATAATAATCAAAATCATAGTAGTAGTAGTAGTAGTAGTAGTAATAATAGTAATAGTGAAAATACTAATCATAATAAGAACACTAAATAATAATAATAAAGATAATAACGATGATAATAATAGTTAGAGTAATAAATATAGTAAATATAACGATAATAATAATAATAATAATAATAATAATAATAATAATAATAATAATAATAATAATAATAATAATAATAATAATAACAACAACCATTACCATGATAATAATAATAATAATAATAATAATAATAATGATAATAATAATAGTAATAACACCAATAATAATAAGAATACTAAAATTAATAATAATAATAGAGGTAATAACAATGATAATAATAGTTAGAGTAATAATAATAATAATAATAATAATAATAATAATAATAATAGTAATAGTAATAATAATAATAATAATAATGATAATGATGATGATGATGATGATAATAATGATAATAATAATAATAATAATAATAATAATAATAATAATAATAATAGTAATAATAATAATAATAATAATAATAATAATAATAATAATAACAACAACAACAACAACAACAATAGCGATAGTAGTAGTAGTAGTAGTAGTAGTAGTAGTAGTAGTAACAATAACAATAACAATAACAATAATAATAGGAATAATAATAATAATAATAACAACAACAACAACAACAACAACAACAATAATAATAATAATAATAATGATGATGATGATGATGATGATGATAATAGTAGTGGCAATGATAATAAGGTAATAATAATAATAATAATAATAATAATAAGGATGATAATAATAATAATAATAATAATAATAATAATAATAATAACACAATAATGTTTTAGTCTTAATTAATACCATCAATTAGAAATTCTCCGGAATAAATGTTAGGACATAATAGTAATAATAAAAGTAGTAATAATAATAATAATAGTAGTAATATTAGTAGAAATAATGATAATAATAATCATAATAACACTAATAATAATAGTTAATAATATTAAAAATCATTAACACTTTTAATATACAAGGTTTAGGGGTTAAGGAGTTGGGAGACAACCTAGGCTGGGTGGTGGAGCTAGTGGCGGCGGCGGTGGAGGAAGGAAGAAGTGGAGAGATGGATGTGGAGGCTAGGGTAGAGGGAAGTAGGGGAAAATGGAGGTGTGGGGAGGTAGGGCAAGGTTTCCTGGTTGTTTTGGGAGATAGAGGTAGCGCTACAAGTGGCGAAACTGGTGGCAATCGACGACACAAAGGGCGGCACGGGGTCAAAGGGTGCTATTCGGGAAGACAATTTCGCACGGCCGGGGTAGCTCGTGCAGGGCAAGGCGAGGAAGGCTGGTGGCTTGGTTGTGTAGAGGGCAGTGCAGGGAGCATTTTGGTGGTCGGACTGGGCAGTGAAGATGGCCGACGGTGGAGGAATAGTGGGTTTAACAGGCGGTGGTGGCTGGGTCGATTTTCTAGGCTGCCAAAATCCAAACCCGATTATGGCAGCCTTCAGGGCTATTTATAGGCCAATCGGGAGGGGAAATTGACAAGGATGAGTGGTAGAGTAGAGGGGCAAGGGTTATGGGTCTCTGTTCGACGAGAATAGCCGGTGCAGGTCTGCATGTGCAAACCATAATTTGTCGGGGAGGGAGGGATGGCATGCAGGAGAGGAGAGGGATGGTCCTGTCGAAAAGGCAGGGAAGTCAATGGGGAAGAGAGGGAAGTAATGGCCAGAGTGGGCTGTATAGTTGGTGCAGGCTTTTCTGGCGCTGATTTCGAGCTGCAGGTGCATGCTAGAGGTTGAAGACGACACAGGTGGGAGGGGCTGGACCGGTAGTCTAGGGGAAAAGAAAAAGAAAAGGAAAAGAAATTTATTTATACATTATTATTATTATTATTGAATGTATAATACTAAATATTATACACTTAAATTAATATATTAAATTATTTTCTAAAAATATGTATTCTATTAGTATAACAAAATTCACTCTATCAATTTATGCACTTGTTAATGATCTAATATAAGTGGTTTTATTATTATATTTACGTCATTTATTAAATAATAATAAAGCATTGGTAAAGAAAAAAAAAGTGAGGGTAAAAATAAAAGGGACATTTTAGCTTTTATAAAAGAATTTTTTTTATATAAAAATTTAGTGATAGAATATTTTTTATGCAGAGTGAGTAATATTTAATTGCTCATTATAATTTAGTTGATAACAAGTATTTATTAAATAGAGTTACATCACAAAAAAAATTATGTAAATAACAATTGCAAATAAATTAAAGATAATTAATTAATAAATAATATCCATATCTAATTATTTAAAATATCTGTCAAAGAATTGAGGTGTGGACTTTAATAACTATCTAGTTTGGGTTAGAAGAAGTAAGTGCATTTCGTAATAAAAAAAAGAAGAAGAAAAATAAAAAAGATAAAGAGTTTAAAAGTCTATCTATTTTATACGTGAGATTACAATCTGTTTTCTTATTATTAATAAAAATTAAGTCCATAGCATTTTTTTTAAATAGAAGTATAGCATATCAAACGTATCTATTAAACTATCTTATCTCATCCTTATTTAATGAGATATAATATTGTTGTTTGAATAGCTTCTATGAAAATTGAATTATAATTATTACCTGTAAATAGTATGTATAGAATATAGGTTATGGGCTAGAAATGATTTCACTATATTCATATGAGTGAAAAAATAAATATAGATTCATCAATTGGCGGATGTTAGTTTACGTGAAAAATCTATTTATTGCTATGATTGTATTATTATATATTATATAGATATATGTGATATATTCCTTCAATACATATTAATATAATATAATATACTTTTGTATATGCAAAATATAATACAATATACTCTAAATATGATATAATATGTTAAAAAAATGATATTATATCAGTTTATAATGATCCAATAAAAATAGTCTAACTTTAACTTATTATATTGTACTATATTATATTATGTTGTAATATGTGTTATTGTATATTTTTATATATTCATATTTGAATCAAAAAAGGAAAAATATATTTTTAATATATTATATCATATTTAGAATATATCTTCTAATAATTTTTTAATATATATATCTAATCATAAATATTAATATGATCAAATATTTTAAATATATTTAATACTCAATCTCATTTTTTTCCTATATAAAATCTAGTTCAAGATATTAAAGATAATAGCTAGCCTAACATATACAATATCCAATTATAAACCTTTGTCTCCTCGTAACAGGTAAATTGTAGGTTTTTGATGGAGTTTTGCTTAGCCCCACTTCATTCCGATGGTAGATACTTCCATTTAGTTAGGATTTATATATATTTATTTTTTATTTTAAAGAGAGTCTTTTCGACGGAGTTTTGCTTAGTCCCACTTTAATAGAATGGTAGATACTTTGGTTTAGTTTAGATTTATAAATTTATTTTTATTTTAAAGAGAGAATTTTTAACCCTATATTTTTACACTTTAATTCGTTTGTCGGTAATTCTACTTTCCTAATAATTACAAAAGCAAAACCTAACAACCAGCTACTAACAACAACCTTGTCAAACTACCATAATTTACTTTTTAGCCTAAAGTTTCAAAAAAAATACTATCCATGGCCATGTATTCGGTGCATTCAAACACTTAATTTATGAAATTCTACAATTATATTCAATGTATTCAAAGATTTAATTTATCTCATATGTAACTATTAAAAGCTATCTAACATTTTCTTTACCAAATCGAACAATATTAATTGAAACTTAACTTACATAGAAATTATTCAAAAGCATAACAACTATATTTTTCAACTTTAGACAACTGTTATATATATCTCGTGCTTATTAGAGATTGTCTCAAATATAGAATATATTTTTCAACTACATTTGAACTATTCAATTATTATTGAGTCATTGATCCAAAAAAATTAAAACTATAATTGAGGTGTTTACATTTAATATGAAAAATGGTTAAAAAATTGTAAATGTGTCTTTAAACATTGGTTGGATACAAATGTGCCAACTTATTAACACGTTGAATGTGTCAAGTTAGTGAATAAACAAATCAAAAAAAAAACTCCCAATTATGAGCGTTACCTAATCATCTTACTCATAATTGTCATATGGACTAAAATTATGATTTTGATGAAAAATGTTATGCATCAAAAATTTGAACACAAACCAAAATTTAAATTTATCTAAGAATATGTATATTAGTGCTTTAATTTTATTTTTTATTGTAAACAAAGTAATACAAACTAAAAAATATATATATAGGAAAACTATGGTCCAAAAAATTAAATAATAATAATAATAATAATAATAATAATAATAATAATAATAATAATAATAATAATAACGATGATGATGATGACGACGATGACAATAATAATGTTAATGATAAATCAATTTTTCTAACAAGTCTCCACAAGCACTTGTTAAGATGATACTAGTGCACTAAATGCAAACATACAAGATGACAATTAACACTAAATGTTAGTTGTCCTTCTATTTTTCAGTCACCTTAACCAATACCCTTGAACACTTGTTAGTAAAAACGATAATAAGTTTATTGTACTTTTTGCTTCATGATTTTATTTTCTTATATATTGTTATTAGTTTTCATTATTTAATTATCAATGAAAATGAAATTAGTGTAGTAATATATATATTTTTGAATTTAGTTCCTAGTTTGGTTTTTGAGTTTGAGTATATAGCATTATTGGATTTTGCTTGGTCATACCTGATTCATATATAGATTGGACTTTACTCATCGTTAGTTCAATGTATATAGTAACTATAACACCTCAAAATACACTACTTTTTTTTAAAGCAGGAGTAATTAAATTAAAACCCATGAATTCTGGAAATGTTACCACCACACTTAGTACCAAATCAGTTCTCTCCGACCGTTTTAGTACCAAGTGCTAAGGCTAAGAAAAGATTAACATTAAACTCAAACCAACAGTTCATAAAAGAACTAGAAAGATCATACATTAAAAATCAAAGTACGCGTAAAAGTTTATAATCAATAACAAGATAGAAATTAGAGTGCAAAATCAAAATTCCTCGGAGGGAGTAATCTTACAATCCATAAAAGGTTTATTTGAAATACTCAATACAAAGTAATAAATCATAAAAGAAAAAATGCGATATAAAAAGAAATAACATAATTAAATAAAATCGCATAAGAGGAAATACGACCACGACACTCTCGAACCTCAAGCCAAAACATGCTCAACACTCACCCCTACCGAATGTCTTGCCCACCTGCACAAAGTCAGAAGGGCATACTACTCATGGGAATAAGCATCACCCATGAAAAGGATGATCAGTATACTACGTACTGAGTAAGGTAACCGAGCATTGAGGCCAACACATAAATTCACATAAACCATGTAGAATAATATTAGAGCATGAGACCAACATGATAAAATAAATGCATATGACCATCCAGGTAAAAGTATAAAGGCTCATTCATAATCCAAATTAATTACTTAATTAATCTCTTATCAAATATCTTTTCACACCATGCTCTTTATCAAGTCCATACGAGTATGGGAACCCCCCTATTATAGCCGGTGGACCAGAAACACACAGGGCATAAAGCTCCTAACCACTATTATAGCCGGTGGACCAGAAATGCACAGGTCATAAAGCTCCTGACCATTATTATTCGCCGGTAGATCGGTCTGGTCTCTTCTCACACGGTGTTCCACTGTAAGTAATTAGTGTCTTTCCCATGTCTTGGCACAAATATGTTTGGTTTTGTTGAGCACGGAATCCCCCACTATTATAGCCGGTGAACCGAAAACGCACAGGTACAAAGTCTAACCACTATTATAGCCGGTGGACTGGAAACACATAGGACATCATGCCATAACCACTATTATTCGCCGATAGACCGGTTTGGGTCCGACTCAACAATCTTTCACTTTAAGTGATTAATATCTTAAGTATCTTATTCGGAAAATTTTAACCCTAGACATGCATGAATTATTCCCTTTACACTTATCCTCCAAGTCCACTCCACATCTCACTCTAGGGTTTTATCCCGAAACCTAATTTAGGCGTCAGCGGCCCATCTTACTCTACCTCACACAACCCAAATCAGTTTAACACTTCACACACCACAACTTATAAATACCATCCTCATAATTACACTTTAATTACAAAGTACACATGATACCACAAAAACCCTAAGCAGCCACACCAAACCCTAGCTCGGTCTCCTACGTACCCTTATATTGTTTCACGTACTATTTTTCATTCAAAGTGTTCAAACACCCAAACAACACTTACATTACCTTCCTCACACCCCAAATTAACTTTTCTTACATAAACTTCATGCCCATGCAAACGTTACACATCCCATGTAACCATTCAAATCTTTCATGCGAAGCCCTAGAAATCCCACGTGAAACCCTAGAATCAACCATGCAAACCCTAGATCCATCCATACAAAACCCTAATTTAATCCATACAAAACCAAAGATTCATTCTTACCAAACCCTAAATTCAAACCATATAAAACTAAAGATTCATCCATATAACACCATATATTAGATTCTCCCATACGAAACCATAAATTAGATTCTCCCATATAACACCATAGATAAGATTCTCCCATATAAAACCATAGATTAGATTCTCCCATATAAAATTATAAATTAGATTCTCCCATATAAAACCATAAATTAGATTCTCCCACACAAAACCTTAAATTAGATTCTCCCATATAAAACTATAAATAAGATTCTCCCATATAAAACCATAAATAAGATTTTCCCATATAAAACAGAAATTAGATTCTCCTACACAAAACCTTAAATTAGATTCTCCCATATAAAACTATAAATTAGATTCTCCCATACAAAACCATAAATTATATTCTCTCACGTGAAACCCTAAATTTTCCATTTTATTCTTCCACTCATGAATCATTAAAATACTTAGGTCAACTCACATCCCTTGATCAACTTACTCCCCCCATTCTCCTCTTTCAACCTTTCTCCCACACAAACCACATTAACATCCTCACATGCATGTCTAAAGGGTCACAAACCATTCATCACATATACTTAATACACATGCCATTCAAATACACGAAAACATACTTCAACCCCACATCATACCACATACGACATAATTAATAATGATAAACATAGGATACATAGCATACGAAGCACATAATGCATATAAAAATACAAAAGGCCTTAGTAACAACCTTACCTAAAACGACACCAGTCATGGAGCACGCTCCTACACCTCCTTAGGGCTTTGACTGGTCTCACCTATTATGAAGGAAAAACTAGAATTAGATTCCCTCCTACCAAAAATATTATTAATTACTAACTTATTCTAAGACTAGGCATTTGATAAAATACTAAAATAATAATAGCAAAAATACCAAAAATGATATCAATATTAATATTAACAAGAATAATAAAAATAGTAACAATAATAATAATAAGGGAATTACTCAAAACTATAGTGAAATAAGGGCTTCGGCCCCTTTACCAAAATAATACTAATAATAATATTAGTTAAATAAATAACCAAATTTAGTAATAATAAATAACCATAATGGTAACAATAGTAAGGATAATATTTGAAGATAAAAAGAAGTAGGGTTTCTACCCTACTTTGAATAATAATAAACTTATTAAATAATAATAATAATAATAATAATAATAACACTAATAATAATAATAAATGCTAATGATAATATTAATAATAATAAGACTTGATATTTATAATACTACTAACATAATTCAAAATAGGCACAATAGGGTTTAAGCCCTATATAGAATAATAATACAATTAATGAAAATAATAATAATAATATTATTATTATTATTATTATTATTATTATTAATTATAATAATAATAATAATAATAATAATAATAATAATGATGATGATGATGATGATGATGATGATGATGATGATGATGATGATGATACTAATTGCATAATAATAATAATAATAATAATAATAATAATAATAATAATAATAGAAAAACTAATAGTAAAGTAGTTGTAATATTTATAATGAAATAATAATAATAGTAATTTGAAATAGTAATAATAAAAATAATAATTATAATAATAAACACATAATAATAATAATAATAATAATAATAATAATAATAGTAATAATAGAAACAATAATAATAATAATAATAATAATAATAATAATATCAAAATAAAAAATTTAATAGGGCTTCAACCCTCAATAGAAATAATAATCAAAACATTAATAATAATAATAATAATACATATTAAAAATAGAAATAATAATAATAATAATAGTATTTATATTCAAATAAATAAAATAAAATAAATTAAGGCTTGTAAAAATAGGGAAAATGGTTGAGAAGGTCTAGGGTTCAACCTTAGGTTGGTGGTGACAGGCGGCACCGGCGGTGGTGCATGGCGGCGACCGAAAAAAGGGAAGAAAAGGGGAAAAGTTGAATGTTGGAAAAAAGATAGGGAAAATTAAGGTGGGATTTGGGGTGATTATGGTTGCCTAGAAGGAGAGGGACAGAATAAGGGTGGTGGCGCAACCAAAGGTGGTAGCACATGGTGGTGGTGGTGGTGGCGACCGAATGGGGAAGAAGAAGAGAAAGAGAGAAGGAGAGGGAGAAAGAGGAAACGAAAGTTACGGGAAGGTAGAGGGTGGTCTACAGAATAGATTGGAAGGTGAAAGGAGTGGCAGAAGAGGTGGCTGATGGCGGCGCGAAGGGTGGCAGAGATAGAAAATGTGTTGGTTGAGGGGGCTACTTCGCATAGCTGGGGTGGCTTGTGCAGGAAGAATCAAGGGATGAGGGAGATTTAGGTAGTTAGAGGGTGGTGCAAGGATGACTTTGGTAGCCAGAGATGGCGGAGTAGTTGGCCGGAGACGGTAGAAATGGCATCTAAAGGGGAGGTGGTGCACAAGGGAAATATTTTAGGTAATGAAATCAAAGGCTCGATACAGGCTATTATGGGGATATTTATAGATTTTAGAAGGGAGTTTAAGGTTTTGTGGGTCGGCTATGGGGTAAGGCCAGTGGGAGTCAAAATGGGGCAAGAGTTGTGCTGGGAAAAAGGGAGAGGATCACGCGAGAAAGGGGAGATTTGGTTGAGTTTATGAGGCTGCGAGTCAGCACGGGAGAGGGAAAAGAGTATCAGCTGGTCAAAGGAGCGAGGTCACCGGCGGGATTTTTAGCTGGTGGCTGCGTTGTAGGTCGGCGGGGTTGGGCAGGTGTGAAGGAAGAAGAAGAAGAAGAAGAAAGTTGGGGGAGGACTGACAGTTCAGGAGAAAAAGAAAGAAAAGAAAGACGGACTGGCCGGCAATGCTGGTTAAAATATTTGTAAACAAAACGCCGCGTTTTGGGGAAACAAGAGATATAACATAGCGCGGCAATGGTATGAATAAGGGAACGGCCGCGCGGGCTGGGCTGAGCCAAAGGAAAGGAAGGAGGGAGGGAGGACTTTCTCTGTAGGAGGGGCAGGCCCAAACGGGGAAAAGGAGAGGAAAAAGAAAAGAAGAAAAGGAAGAAAAAGAAAGAAAAAGATAGGAAAAGGGAAGAAAGAAAAGGAAAAAAGGAAAAAGGAAAAATAATGGGTTAGGCTAATTAAATTAATTGGGTATTTGGGATATTTAAATAAAATAATATTTAAATTCCTTTTTAGGCTAATTTAAGATTTTTAAAAGGTTTTTCATAAATTCCATTTTAATTAGCAAAACACCCTAAATTTATTCTATTAAATTATTTATAAAATTCATATTAATTTGAAACTATTTTCTCCTTCTTATTTTAAATAAAATAATTTATTTAATTAATTTTCAAAATAAAATCCTTAATTAGTTAAAATACACAAATTTCTCCTAATTAAATTACTTATAAATTTCTTCTTGATTTGTCCTAATTAATTTCCTTTTATTTTAATAAAAATAATTTGTTTAATTAATTTTCATAATAAAACCTCATTTAAATATAATTTTTAAAATTAGAAATTTTCGGGGCATTTCAGTAACTCACTATTAAGGTTGTCAATGAGCTGAGCCGGTGATGAACTATTTGGGTTGGCTCGGCTCGGGCTCATTTAGTTAAATGAGCTAAACCCAAGCCTTAATTTTAGGTTCTTTATTAAATGAGTCAAGTTCAAGCCCGAGCCCGAGCCTGAGCCCAAAAAAGTTTGGCTAGGCTCAATTATAGCTTAGGTTCATGACCTTATTTATACTCGTTAAACGTTTCATTAGGCACGTTCGTATAATTTATAACACCCCAAAATTTACTATTTTTTTAAAACGGAAGCAATTAAATTAAAACCTGTTAATTCTGGGGATGTTACCGCTATACTTAATACCAAACCGGTTCTCTCCGACCGTTTCAGTACCAAGTGCTAAGGCTAAAGAAAAGATTGACATTAAATTCAAACCAAGAGTTTACAAAAGAACTAGAAAAAATCATACATCAAATATCAGAGTAAATCCGAAAAAGGTTCATTTAAAATACTCGAAATAAGAAATGAATCATAAAAGGGTAAATCCGATCCAAAAGAAATAACTGGAGGAGATAGAATAACAAGAAGAGCGAAAACAGCCATGACACTCTCAAACCTTGACCCAAACATGCTCAACACTCAGCCTCGCCAAATGTCTCGCCCACTTGCATAAAGTTAGAAGGGCATACTACTCGTGGGAATGAGCAACACCCATGAAAAGGATGATCAGTACGCTACGTACTGAGGAAGGTAACTCAGCACTAAGGCCAACACATAACAACACATAAATAATGCAGAATAATAATAGAGCATAAGACCAACATGATAACATAAATGCATATGACCATTCAGGTAAAAGTATAAAGGCCAATATATAACCCGATTCAATTACTTAATTAATCTCTGATTAGAAGTCTATTCACACCATGCTTTTTATCAAATTCACACGAGTATGGGAATCCCACTATTATAACCGGTGGACAGGAAACACACAGGGCATATAGCTCCTGACCACTATTATAGTCGGTGGATCGGTCTCCAGGATACCGTAGTACCTCGCCACTATTATTTGCCGGTGGACCGATCTGGCCCCTGCTTGCATGGTGTTCCACTGTACGTACTTATTGTCTTTCCCATGTCTTGGCATAAATATGTTTGGTTTTGTTGAGCACGGAATCCCCCACTATTATAGCTGGTGGACCGATAAGACACACGTACAAAGCTTGACCACTATTATTACAGGTGGACCGATTACACATAGGACATCATGCCCTAACCACTATTATTCGTCGGTAGATCGGTCTGGGCCCGGCTCAACAATCTTCCACTTTAAATGATTAATGTATTACTCGGAAAAAATTTCACCATAGACATGCATGAATCACTCCCTTTACACTTATCCTCCAACTGACCCATACCATATCATGATAAGTCCATCTTTTAAGTATATGGGTTAAGGCCCACTACTATATGCCTCCAAGTCCACTCCACATCTCCCTCTAGGGTTTTATCCCGAAACCCTAATTTAGGCTTATGTAGTCCATACTACTTCACCTCACACAACCCAAATCATTTTAACACTCCACACATCACAACTCATGGATTCCACCCCATAATTACACTTTAATCACCAAGTACACATGTTACCACAAAAATCCTAAGCAACCACACCAAACCCTAATTGTCCACGCAAATCCTAGCTCAATCTCCTACATACCCTTATATCGCGCCACGTACTATTTTCCATCCAAAGTGTTCAAACACCCAAACAACACTTACATTACCTTCCTTACATCCCAAATAAACTTTTCATATGTAAATTTCACTCCCATGCAAACTTTATATATCCCATGAAACCTTTCACATTTTTTCATACAAACCCTAAAACTCCCATGTGAAACCCTAGATTCAACCATGTAAACCCTAGATCCATCCATGCAAAACCCTAGATTCCACCATACAAAACCTTAGATTCCTCCATGCAAAACCCAAGATTCAATCCACACAAAACCCAAGGTTTCTCCATACAAAACCCTAAATTCAATCCATACAAACCATAGATTAGATTCTCCCATATAACCCATAAATTAGATTCTCCCATATAAACCATAAATTAGGATTTTCCACATGAAACCCTAAATTCCCCATTTTATTCCTCCACTCATAGATCAAAAACATACTTAGGTCAACTCATTTCCCCTTTAGTCAACATACTTCCCATTTTCCCTTTTCAACCTTTTTCCCACACAATACCACTTTTATACATCCTCACATGCTTGTCTTACAGGGTCACAACACATTCATCACATATACATACTACACATGCCAGGTAAATACACAAAAAATCCTTCAACTCCACGTCATACCACATACGAAATAATTAATAATGATAAACATAGAATACATAGCATACGAAGTACATAATGCACATAAACATAGAAATAGTAATCCTAAAATACTATTAATTACTAACTTATTCCAAGACTAGGTTTTTAATAAAATACTAAAAGAATAATAGCAGAAAATACTAAAAATAATATCAATGATAATATTATTAATAATAATAATAATAATAATAATAATAATAATAATAATAATAATAGTAACAATAATAATAATAAGGGCAATATTCAAAAACAAAGTGAAATAAGGGTTTTGGCCCCTTTACCAAAATAATACTAATATTATTATTAGTAAAATAAAGAACAAAATTTAGTAATAATAATGATGATGAAATAGTAATAATAATAATGATATGAACAATAATAATATTGCAAAAATGATAATAATCATAATAGTAATAATAGCAAGGATAATAATCGAAGATAAAATAAAGTAGGGTTTCTACCCTACATTGAATAATAATAACACTAATAAATAATAATAAATGCAAATGATAAAAATATTCAAAATATTAATAATAGTAAGACTTGATATTTATAATACTACTACTACAATTCAAAATAGGCACAATAAGTTTTTAGCCCTATATAGAATAATAATGATATTAATATTGAAAATAATAATAATAATACATATTAATAATGGAAATATTAATAATAATAATAATAATAGTATTTATATTCACATAAATGAAATGAAATAAATTAAGGCTTGTAAAAATAAGGAAAAGGGTTGAGAGGGTCTAAGGTTCAACCTTAGGTTGGCGAGGATGGGCGACACCAGTGGTGGTGCACGGCGGCGGCGGCGGCCAAAAAAAGAGAAGAAAAGGGAAAACGTTGAGGGGTGGGAAAAAGATAGAGAGACTGAAGATGGAAGTTGGGGTGTTTAAGACTGCCTAGAGGGAGAGGAGTAGAATAAGGGTGGTGACGCATGGCAGTAGTGGTGGTGGCCGAGAGGAGAAGAAGAAGAAGAGAGAAAGAGAGGAGGAGAGGGAGAGAGAGGAAAAGAAAGGTAGGGGAAGGTAGAGGAGGGTCTAAAGAATAGAATGGGAGGTGAAAGAAGCGGCCAAAGTGGAGGAAGTGGTGGCTAAGGATGGCGCGAAAGGTGGCAGGGGCAGAAAATAGGTTGATCAAGAGGGCTACTTCACACAGCCTCGACGGCTTGTGTAGGAAAAATCAAGGGATGAGGGAGGTTTAGGTAGTTAGAGGGTGGTGCAAGGATGAGTTGGGTGGCTAGAACGGGCGGTGATGTTGGCTGGAATCAGTGGAAATGGCATCTAAAGTGGCGGCGATGGGAAGGTAGGTTTTTTGGAGAAATCAACCAAAGCTTGATACAATGCAGTGTAAGGGGTTATTTATAGAGAAAAGAAGAGAGGGTATGGTTCTGTGGCACAGTGAGGGGATAATACAGTAGGGTTAGGGTTTGCCAGCGATGGTTGGTCGGTGGAAGCAATTTTTGGGGCAAAGATTGTGCGCAAAAAAGAGAGGAAAACTGCGGGAGAAATGGGAGGTGGATTGGTTCAAAATGGTCGGCGAATCAAGGGGAAGAGAAAGGGAGAAAAATGGTCAGTCAAATGGGCAAGATTGGCAGCTAAAAACTAGGGTGGGGCGGCGGTTGCAGGTGCTCGACGGGAATGGCAGGTGAGAAGGAAGAAGAAGAAGAAAGGTGGGGGGAGCTGGGTGGTCTAGGGAAAAAAAGAAAAGAAATAAAAGGAGGAGGACCGGACCGGTGAAGAAATTTAATGAGATAGAACAAAAAGCAGCGTTCTAGGGGGAAAGAGGGAAAACACAGCGAAAAGGAGAACGAAAGGAGGTAATGGCTGCGCAAGCTGGGCCGTGCCAAAAGAAATGAAGGAGGGAGGGGGAAATGGGCTGTTGAGCTGGCCCAAGTCGAGGAGGAGAAAAAGAAAAAGAAAAGGAGAAGAAAGAAAAAAGGAAGAAAAAGGAAGAAACAAAAGGAAAAAGGAAAAGGGGAAAACAAAAAATAGTGGGTTGGGTTAATTAAATTAAATAGAATATTTTAAATATTTAAAAATAATAATATTTAATGAAAATAATATTTAAATCCCTTTTTAGGCTAATTTAGGATTTTTAAAGGTTTTTCATAAATTCCAATTTAATTAGAAAATCACTCTAATTTTTTTCAATTAAATTATTTATAAACCTAATATTAATTTGGAACTATTTTATCTTTCTTATTTTAAATAAAATAATTTATTTAATTAATTTTCAAAATAAAATCCTTAATTAGCTAAAATACCCAAATTTCTCTTAATTAAAATACTTATAAATTTCTTTTTGATTTGCCCTAATTAATTTCCTTTTATTTTAATAAAAATAATTTATTTAAATAATTTTCCTAATAAAATCTTATTTAACTATAATTTTTAAAAAAATTAGAATTTTCGGGGCATTTCATAGTTAAATGAGTTGAGTCCGAGCCCTGAGGTGTTAGGCTCAACTCGGTTCATTTACAGCCCCACTCATACACAAGTAATTATTTCCCGTGAAAAGAAATTACTTTAGAAATTCTAAAAATGATCTCATTTTATTAAATGATTTTTTTTAAATTAATTAAAGTTATCTTAATATTAAACTTAACAGTTGTGATGCCCCAAATTTTACTATTGACAATTTTGATTTTACAGCAGAAACATAAAATCAAAATACCAAGTGTAACCACCGTAGCCGTTGTAAGTATGCCTTACCATACCATCATTACATAAATCACAAGGATAAAACAATTGAAAGTAAAATAGAGTAAATAGAAATGAGAGTAGCTGTATACACATAAATATAAGTTTGGATTTTAACTCTAAGTACAGTGTAATATAAACAAAAGAGATACCATAAAGCTAAGAGTCCATAAAGGTATCTAGATAAATCTATTCCATGGATAACATAATTCTATATTCATGCCCTGACTCTAGCCCATACAGATAATTTTAGGCAGTAAAACCATCCAAATAGTCCTCAATGAACTGCACAAAAGCATTAGGATCCTTTGCTTGCAGAAATTCACATCATCCATAAAAGGATGGTCAGTACAATACGTACCAAATAATGTGACAATACTATCAAGTCAGGGATATAGTTAAATACATACATACACAGCAGAGAATAAGTACACATGTGAAATATATATAATATCACAAGGTAAGTACTGATCCATGCCTCTTTATTATATATAACAATTCCATTCTTTTATTTACATTGAGTTTAGGCACACCACTATTCTTAAACATGTGGAATAGTCTAAAACACCTCTTAGGGACAACACATCTAAGCCACTATTATCATCGGGCAAAATATACCCAACACCTCTCAAGAAAAAATGCTCCTAAGCCACTATTCTTAAACTAGTGGAATGATCTAAAGTATCTCTCAAGGATAGCACACCTAAGCTCTTATTATCATTCGGTAGAAAAAACCCAACACCTCATTCCTAACTCATTTACTCTTCCACTTTAAGTCATTAATACATTTTCCATTAGGTTACTTATTTAAAATCATATTATATTTCATGTTGATGTTAGGGACCCACTAATCTTTATTTGGTGGAACGGACTGATGCACCTCTTAGGGAAAAACATTCCCAAGCCACTATTATCATTCGGTAGAATAGACCCATAAAATACCATCACCCGACTCACATGATATATCACTTTAAATAATTAATGTCTTATTCATGATTTATTTTAAAAGTATAGAACATATTTAAAGTAGTTAAAGCACATCACAAGAATTATAAGGTCGTTCTCTAGGGTTAAAACCCTTTTATTCCCCTAAAATCCTAATTTCACACTTTTGTCATAATTCTCCTTTTGTTACTCTTTTATCTAGAAAAATAATTACATATTTCTAAAAATTATTATTATCAATATACTTCAATTTCAAGGCCTAAATCTAAGGTCTTGCACATGTGATAATAACTCTATCTCACGAGTCACTATTCCTAAGGCTTATAAACCCTAATTTCACATTTCTACCATAACTTTTCTTTTAGGGCTTATAAAATTTCCATATTCTTTATAAATTCCCAACACACTAATATTAACAACATATCCAAGTTTTGTGGTCTAAATTTACTGTTTCACACATGAAATAATAATCTTCCCGTTTTAGGATTACTATTTCTAAATCAAGTCATTTTCATACTTTAATAAACATCGGCCATTCAAAACTACTCTAAACACTTCATATAAATTCGTCAGAATATTTTAAATAATATAATATATTAAAATATCATTTTTTCCTTATTAAACCCATATTAACCAAAATACCCTTACTGATAACATACGCCCTTATTTCATGCAAACCTTACATATATTGGCAACATTATCTCCAAATCATTCATTTATATCCATATACCTTATTATACTCATTTCACACTCATCATATCTTAATAAACCCACATTACTACTGTATATCACACCAAGGGTTTCCACACAGAATATTATCGTACCATATTATAAAATCCTTAACTTGCTTAATTTTCCATCATATAATATCAGATCTCATATCATAGCATTAAAAATAATTAATTTAATCACGTACTAATAATAACATGGAATCACACAAAATCACGCATAACCTAAACCAAATCCTAAATGATTGTTTAAATAATCTATCCTAATAACCTAACCTAAATTATTTTTAATCTAAACCTAAATCAAACCATCTCCCTTTTCTCCTTTTTCATTTTTTTCTCCTTTCCCTCATATTTTCCCCCATTCTCATCCCTTCCCCTTGCGCGCACAACCCCTTGCCAAGACTACCCTCTACCCTCATCAACTTCCCTCCTCAACTTAAGGGTCTACCTTGAAATTTTTGGCTAATTACAACCCTATATATGTGTATGTGTATGTATATATAAACCTAAAAAATGCCTTGACGACCCTCTCTTCTCTCCCTTTTTTTTGTAGCAAAAGCACAACCATCTTATACCTTGAAATCCTCCTCATCGTCGTGAAAACAACCTCAAAAACCCCCCCACTGGCGAGCCAAACTGAGGTACCTACACCAGTTGCATCAACCTGCACCAAAAACCACCTATAACCATCGGCCAAATCCTCTATTACATCGCCTCCACCTCCATCCAAACACACAACATCCTCCCCCTTTCTTTTCATCCTTGGTTGCGGCACCAATAGCTAGTGTACCCCCTCCCTCTTCGGCAACCACGACCACACCCTATCACCACCCTTTGGCATCTCCAACCACACCACACCACCACCCTTTAGCTCCCAAAACCGAACACTATCCCTAATTGTTTTGGCATCCACCATCGTTGTACCCCCCCATAGCAATGGTAGCTTGTGTTATTGCTCCACCCTCCCATGACACAACCCACCTTTCCCCATTATTTGGTTGCTCTAATTTTTTCCAAACACCGCCTTACTTGGTTTGGTTTTTCTCCCTTATTTCACACATCCATTTCCTTAAATATTTCCCTACTTATATGGATTAATCCTAATGATATTTTATTATGATTTTCTGAGGTGATTTTCCCATGGTTTTGAAAGAGAAAAAATAGGATTTGTGTGCTTAGAGACCAGTGCTTTTTTTTGTAAGGATACTTGTCATAATCTAGGGTTTTTGATAACTAAGTGCTACGCATGATTTTGTGTTGTACCATGTTATTGTTATTATGTGAATTAATATATTATTATTGATTATATGATATGCGGTTGATATTATATGATAAAAATGAGTAAGTAAAGATTATGAGGTATTACTAATTTATGTGGAAAAACCCCTAGTATGAAATATGGATATATCATAGGTTTATTAATAGTATGATGAGTGTGAAATGAGTATGATAAAGTCTATACATAAAAATATGGATTTGAAAATAATGTTTCCGAACATATGAGACTTCCATGAAATAAGGATTTTGTTATCAATAAAAGAATCATACAATTTTATGGGTTTATATCATCTAATGTATGCTAAGGACTTTATATGAAGTGTTTAGAGTAGTTGTGAATGATATAAGTCTAATAAATTATGAAAATGATTTGATTTGAGAATAGTAACCCTAAAAAAAGAAGCATATTATCACGTGTGTGAAACGGTATATTTAAACCATGAAATCCAAAAAAAAATTAATATTATTATTTTTGGACTTTATACTGAATCTGGTATTTGTTTTATCCCTACAAGAAAAGTTATGATGGATGTGTGATATTAGGGTTTATAAGCCCCGAGAATAAAAATGTAACACCTCCAAAATTAATTACTAAAAAAATTTATTTTGTTAAAAGATACAGCAGAAGTAAAGAAAACAAACTGTGAATTTTTGGGATATTACCACCGTGATAAGTACAAGCCCAACCCCAGCTGATCTTGTACTCACCACAAGGCTAAAGAAATATTACCAGCCATCATTAATCAAACTTAAATCCCAAATTCATAAAAGCATTGAACATTCATAAGACAGAGATCAGAGTATGCGGAAAAGAGTTTACAACCTAAAATTACATAATTAAAATTCCTCAAAAGGAATAAAAGCTATAGTATGATAAAAAGAGTCAAAATAAACCGATACAAAATAAAGGAACATAAGAGGAAAATTTGGTCACATAGCTCTCAATCCCCATTCTAAGTCTAATCTCAACTCTCACCCCCGCTTGATGCCTCGTAAGCATCGAAGGCATCGAAAACAGCATCACCTACTTGCACAAACTCAGAAGGGACCCTCTGCTCGTGGGAATAAGTAGCACCCATGAAACGAGTGGTCAGTACGCTACGTATTGAGTAAGGTAACCATGAATCTAAGGCCAACACATAAAGCATACAACACAAGCTTGATCACATAAACATCATACAGTCAATACAAATAAATAAAGGCTAAGCTATAGTCCGGTAAACTGATTACTTAATTCTATGATCAAGACTCATTTTATACCATGCTTATTTTTAATCCATGCGAGTGTGGAAACCCCACTATTATAGCTGGTGGACCAGAAATATACAAGGTATACCGCTCCTGACCACTATTATTGTCGGTGGATTAGTCTCCAGGGAAAAGTGCTCCTGGATACTATTATTCACTGATGGCCCGGCTCAACAATCTTCCTCTTTAAATGGTTAGTTTCTTATTCATGTCTTATTCGACAAGTTTTCACCCCAGACATGCATGTCACACTTCATCTATGCTTATTCTCCCAAGTGGGTCCGTCCCATATCTTGAGACTCAGCCCCTCCTAACACACCCCAACATCCTTTCCTTCTTCCCCTTACTCACAGTAGAGGCCCAACTCCTAAGTGTGTGGGTTAAGGCCCACTACCTTACGCCTTCCAAGTCCACTCACTGCCATACCCTAGGGTTTTCTCTTGAAACCCTAATTTGGGCCTATGTGGCCCATCCTTCTATGCCTCACACAACGAAAGTTGCTTTAACACCCCACACATCACCTTTTCAACCCCCATCATTTCACTTTATTCCCGCAAATACATGTGTGACCATGAAACCCTAGTTGGCAACACCAAACTCTAGCATCCTTCATTTACACATGTCACCCCTCCATTTCTCACCTTCCATCCTTGCTTTCCCCATGATACCCATACGCACCCTACACATGACACTCTTCCACTCTCATCCCATACTCCACACATCCTCAATTATTTTTACTTTCACAACCGCCTTAAATTAGAGTTTTCCTCCCAAATCCTAGCTAGGTCTCCTGTGTACCCTTATACTAATCCATGTAATATTTTTCACCCAAAGCCTCTAATTACCCAAAAAACTCTTCCCTTACCTTAATTATACCCCAATATAACTTTTCACACGTAAAGATCATCCCCATGCAGACTCCATCCACTCCATGCAAACCCTTTAAGTTTTCGTGCAAACCCTAGAATCTCCCATGCAGACCCTAGAATTCCAACGCAAAGTCCACCCACTCTTTTATTTTATTCATAGTCCACTTTTATTTTCCCTTTCATGGATCATGAGATATTTAGGTCAATCCTATATCCCTTGGTCAACTCACTTCCCCTTAGTCAATTCACTTCCCTTTGGTCAACTCACTTTCCCATTTTCCTTTTTCATCATTTCACCCTATATCATCACATTAAATATCCTAGCATGCATGTCCTAAAAGCCACATCACATAATATCATAAGCACTACATATACATATTATACACATTCCATAAGAAAACACATGAGCATACCTCAACTCCAAGATGCGCTACACATAAAACAATTACAATAATAATCATAAGATACACAACATAACATGGTACATGTCATATAAGGCATATAGCACACACATAGAGGGACTTAGTCACATCCTTACCTAATACGACACCGGTCTTGGAGTACGCTCCTACGCCTCCATAGGATTTTGACTGGGTTCACCTAGAAAAGGGAAAAACTAAGGATTAATTTCCCTCTTACCAAAATCACTATTATTTCCTACTTTACTCTAATATTAGGGTTACTATTATTAAAAGAAACCTTACAATTAAAAATAGGATTTTATTCTCAAGTTAGCCTACTAGGTTATTATTAGTCAAAATAGGTTCATGTTAAGTATTTATAGCCATATTTATATTAGTAAAGGTATTAGCTTTAATACTACTAATAATAGTAATAATACTAGTTGTAACAAAAATAGTAGTAGTAGTAATAATAATAATAGTTTAAATCTTAAGAATAATACTAAAAGGGGGTTCTAATAATTATAATAGTAGAAATCCTAGTATTATTAAGTTTAAGGCTAATAATAGGGTTATTAATAAAAATAATAATATAATAACAGTAATAATAACAATAATAATAATAATAATATTATTATTATTATTAAGGATAATACTAATAATAATAATCAAAATAATGATATTTATATAGGTAAGGGTTCGAATATTTGCAAAAGTAATAGTAGTAATATACTAAGGCTAGCATTACTACTACTACTACTACTAATAATAATAATAAAAGTAATAATGGTATTAATAAGAATACGGATAATTATAATAATAGTTAAAATAGGATTTCAACCCCTTTAATAATAATGGGATAAATATTTTAAGGTTACACTTAGGAATAATAAAAATAATTGTCATGGTATTATTATTATTATTATTATTATTATAATGATGATGATGATGATGATTAATAATAATAACATATTGAATTTTAATTTAGATAATATCAATACTTATAATATCATATATGATCTGGTGTCATTAGAAAAATTAGATTTTAAAACCATGGTAAAATATTACAATATTACATTAAAAAGAAAATCATATAGAAAGGTTTAATCTCACTTGAAAATTATTGAAGAATATTGCTCCTAAAATCTAAACTAACTATAATTATATTCACAAATATTAAGTATATGTATATGCATGTGTTAATAATACAACTATAAATACTTATACATATTTATCTAAACTCTCCTAATTTACACTTTTTTCACATCAATGAAGTTAGTATATTTCAATTTATTGGCTTTTTAATAATAACAAATCAATTAGGATCTACTTTTGCATTTACGAATATAAAAGTACGTTAAATTCGATATGGTTTAAAATTCGATATAGTTTAAATTCAAATCGAGGTCCATCAACTATCTGTCTAATTTCTCTTTAGGATTTTTTACATTTTGATATGTTAAGAATGATATATATTGTTCATGCAATATAATGTACCAATATAAGTGTACAACGTTAACAATTATATTATCTCACTTTTTTTTGTTGATCAATAAATTATTTTCAATATGAGTCTAATGTAGGATATCCATACTACCCCATACAACATATGAGTATTTTAAAATAAATAAAAGTATTATAGTTCAAATATCTGATTACTTAAAAAAAATATAATTTTATAAAGTAAAGGTGATCATAATATGACTATACAATGTATAATTATTATTTATTGCATTGTAAGTATTGGAGACAATCATAAGATTACTATTACACATAAATGAAATAATAATATTAGATCCGATTTATTTTCACAAGTAAATAATAAATATATTTATAAATTTTGACAATAAAACAAAATTGCATGATTCAATCTAACAAAGATACTTATAATTTATTATCATTTATTTGATTACTTAAAATATTTGATTACTTAAAAAATATAATTTTATAAAATAAGGATGATCATGATATGACTATACAATGTATAACTATCATTTATTACATTGCAAATATTACAGACAATCATAATATTACTAGTACAAATAAATAAAATAGCAATATTAGATCCTCTTTATTTTCACAAGTAAATAATAAAGATATTTATTAATTTTAACAATAAAAATTTTGCATGATTCAATCTAACAAAGATATTTATTATTTATTATCATTTATTTGATTACTTAAAATATTTGATTACTTAAAAAGATATAATTTAATAAAATAAATGTGATCAAACTATGACTTTACAATGTATATTTATTATTTATTATATTTTAGATAGTTTATAAAATTTTTGTAGTTGGTGTGTATATTTGTGCCTTGAAGGTCATTTTGATGTTTTTTTTTATCTATATAACCTGTAGGTCGTAACTTATAAGTTTATAAATTATGCGTGAATTATGAATATTATCATAGAATTTCCTGGATCTTCTAATTTTGGTAAGTCATTTTTGCGCATAGCTATTACTTGTTGGATTTTGCAGGTAATAATAGACACTACTATGCTCTTTTATTAAGAGCTTCTTCAAACAGGTGGATGTAATAGAAGAATTTTTGGAAATTATTTTGCATGCTTGCAGCTAGATATTTTCCTTTTTTTTGTCAATAATATATCTTATTTATTAAGGAAGATGTTGGAAATTTTTAGAAGATATTGTCATTTGTCATGTTAAATGAGTTTGCTAATACATAAATTATTTTATTTTATTTTATATAAAAACATTGTGTAATGATCAAAATGATTTAAGTAATAGATTGATACTTGTTAGCTGTTAACTTATTATGCATGTCATGGATGATGGAATTAGAGGAAAAATGTTACTCTATACCATAAATAATAACATATAATATAATAAATCAATACTTTGTTAATTTGCTAGTTGAGTAATATTGTTGATTATGTGTATACGTTCATTTAATATTATAGGACATGCGTATGTTTACAAGTTCTAAACTTATAAAAGTAATTAGGCAAAGAAGATAAAAAAAAATATTAAAAATTATCTAATATATGCCATCACCACCAAAATTACTTTAACTCATTAACCTCGTAAGTAAGTATTAAATTTGATTTCATATAAGCATGTAATTAAAAATATGCTATTATTTGTTACTTGTTTATCAAACTATTACTATGACTTCTTAATGTTGTATTTTGTGTGGAAAAATTCATTAGAATATCATTAATAAATAAGGATGTCTAAGGTAAAAGTATGAAAAATAAGTATAATTTATAAAACACAATATTTGTAACACCCCCAAAATTCACTACTAAAATATTTCATTTTATTAAAAGAAATAGCGGAAGAAAAATATCAAATTATTACTGCCACACTTAGTACCAGACCGGTTCACTCCTACCATTCCAGTACCAAGTGCTATGACTAAAAGTGTAAAATACAATTTACGAGAACTCAAACCATAATCAAATCAGAGTAGCGTAGTAAATCATTTAGAAGAATAGAATCCACCGATGGTGGTTACAAGAATATATATTACATTTAAATAAGGGGTTAAGGGAGAAAGAATCAAACCCTAATAGTCTGGATAATTTCCTTACGCTCTTTCCTATTGCCCACTTGAATAGCATCTAAAAATGGACCTGCAAGGGACACTACCCATTGAATAGGCAAGGGCCCCACAAATGGAACCCTTCAATACTATAGTACTAAGTAACCCTTTTAAAAACACACTTAAAAGCAATCCCACAATGCAACATATGATACAAAAGTATATACATATATGATGAGATGTGCATACGTAACATTCATATACTTAGCAAGTCCATCAAATATTAATGACTCATAATGTGAAATCAATACTTCCAACCTCAAGCCATTAGTCCATCATTAATCAATCATCTCGGATTATAAATATCCATGTGAGTGCGAGAACCCCACTCTCATCAGGAATAGTGGTGTGGACTATTGTCCCACAAGTGACCAATCCACCGGCGAAAAATAATGGTGTGGACTTTGTGCCGCAAGCGACCAGCCCACCGGCAATAATAGTGGGGTGACTCGAGCTCAATAAACACAACCAGAGTTTGCTAAGACACTTTAAAGATACTAATTACTTACAGTGGAACACCATGTGAGCAGGAACCAGCCAATCCACCGGTAAGGAATAGTGGTGTGGACTATTGTCCCGCAAGTGACTGATCCACTGGTGAATAATAGTAGTGTGAACTTTGTCCCGCAAGTGACCGGCCCACCGGCAATAATAGTGGGGTGTTCCTATAATTACATGGATTTGATAAAAGGCATAGTGTGAATTGACTTCTGATAAAATATTAATTAAATAATTAATATGGACTTCTGGGGCCTTTATGTATGTACCCGAATGATTGATCGATATTATGATATCATGATGGTCTTTATGTTTTTTTATTCTTATGCATGGTTTATGTGATTTTATGTATTGGCCTGAGTGCTCAGTTACCTTGCTTAGTACGTAAGGTACTGATCACCCTTTTCATGGGTGCTGCTCATTCCCACGAGTAGTATGCCCTTCTGACTTTGTGCAGGTGGGTGAGACATCCGGTGGGGCTGAGTGTTGAGCATATTTTGGCTCAAAGTTTGAGAGTGTCGTGGCCATGTTTTCTCTTCATGTGACTTTATTTCACTATGTATTTCTTTTGTATCACACTTATTATTTTATGAATTATTACTTGTATTGAGTATTTCAAATAAATCTTTTATCGATTATAAGATTATTTCCTCCGAGGAATTTTGATTTCACACTCTAATTTCTATCTTATTATTAACTTTATGCGTACTCTAATTTTGATGTATAATTCTTTCTAGTTCCTTATGAACTGTTGGTTTGAGTTTAAATGTTAATCTTTTCTTTAGCCTTAGCACTTGGTACCGAAGCGGTCGGAGAGAACCGGTTTGGTACTAAGTGTGGCGGTAACATCCCCAAAATTTATGGGTTTTAATTTAAATATTTCTTTTTTAATTTCTTCCACAAAAAATAATGAATTTTGGGGTGTTACACCGTCCCATATCTTGAGACTTCTACGCCTCTTATCACACCCCGACATCCATTACATTTACTCATAACAAAAACCCAACTCCTAAGGGTATAGATTAAGGCCCATCACCTTATGACAATCAAATTCTCTCACTACCACTCTCTAGGGTTTTTCCTTGAAACCCTAATTGGACCTATGTGACTCAACCTTTCTTTTATCGTCCAATAATTCATCTCATTTAGATTCAACCCAAACCTTATCACTCTACTCACCAATTATACATGTGACCATGAAACCCTAGTTGGCCACTTAAACCCTAGCACCTTTCTTACGTAAGGATCATCCCATGTAGACTCCATCCATCCCACATAAACCCTAGGAATTTCCCATGCAAGGTCACATCACTCATTCATTTTGATCATAACCTCCTTTTATTTTTCCCCTCATGGATCATGAGATAATAAGGTCAATCTCATGTCCCCTTAGTCAACTCACTTCCCATTTGTTCCTTTTTATCCTTTCACCCCATATCATATTATTAAACATCCTAGCATGCATGTCCTAGAGAGTCACATCATATAACATCATAAGCACAACATATGTCATCATGGTACACATGCCATAAGAAATTCACATAAGCATACCTCACTTCCAAGCTGCGCTATAATTAATTAGTCATCATAATCATAAGTACCCAACATGGCATAACACATGGCACACAAGACACATAATACACACATAATTATTTTTACCCACATCCTTACTTGGTTTATGTTACCAAATTATCTCCCACACTAATTAGGTCACCAATCACCCTTGATAATTGTTACAATTATCATATTTTCCATTTGGTTGGTTAAATTAACAAATTACCCTTCCCCTTTGTTATAATTACCAAATTACCCTTCTTCATTCTCATAATTACCAAATTGCCCTTTAAGTGGTTAAATTACCAAATTACCCTTCTCCATTATCATAATTACCAATTTACCCTTCAATTGGTTAAATTACCAAATTGCCCTTTAGTTGGTTAAATTACCAAATTACCCTTCTTCATTATCATAATTACCAATTTACCCTTGTCTATTATTATAATTACTAAACTACCCTTCTTCGTTATCATAATTAACAAATTACCCTTTAGTTGGTTAAATTACCAAATTACCTTTCTCTATGATCATACTTACCAAATTACCCTTTAGATGGTTAAATTACTAAATTACCCTTCTTCATTATTATAATTACTATATTACCCTTCTCCATTATTATAATTACCATATCACCCTTTTACTTATAAAATTACCATTTTGCCTCTTACTTCCAAAATTACCATAATACCCTTGACTTCCAAAATTACCATTTTGCCCTTTACTTCTAAAATTACCATAATACCCTTAACTTCCAAAGTTACCATAATATCCTTTACTTACAAATTTACCATTTTTCCCTTCTCTTTCAAAATTACCACACTAACCTTTTACTTACAAATTCCCATTTTTCCCTTTTATTACACCACTTTTATTACGTTATCATCACTACATGAATATTAATATTAATACTCCATTCTCCTTATCCAACTCCACCAATTATTACATTTCAACATGATGTTCATTAGCACCCATATATATTAGGCCACATTCTTACATAAGATATTTTACTAAAATGCTCCTAGGTCTTACAATAATATTATACATGCATCAATGGTCACAGTAACATAAGTACTTAACACTTTCTTGAATAACAAATCTCCTTCCTTAAGCATTTCTTTCATACATGGCATATGAACTAGCATGCTTCCCTTTTTATCACTCAATATAAGAAACTACATATAATATACTAGACAATATATATATCATGCAACCTAACATATTAAAACCGTAATGTGCTAACATACGTTTATCCATATGTTTAAGTGGGGCTTAATGATTACCTCAATTCCCGCAAAAATCAAACATTATTGGTATCTCGGTGAAAGATTCAAGTTTTAAATAGCAAAATCAACACCTAAAAATAATATCAATATATATCACATTAGAAATGAGAAAACCAAAGCATAAGACTTTATAAAAACTTAATTAATGAAATACTTAAATTAAATATTATACCTTGAAATTTATTAACTAAAATAATCAAGGCATGTAGCAGCTCATGCTGCACATGCAGCATGAGCTGCATGCAAAACAAAGGAGAAAGGCTCGAAGGTGGGTGAAAAAAAGGAAGGAAGGGGTGTTTTCGGGTTAGGGTTTTGGGGCTCAGAAAGAAGGTAGATAGGGGAGGATTTAGGGCAAGGGAAGGGTGTAGGGATGAAGAGGGGGTGTAGGTGGTGGTTGGGGATAGGTTATTGGCAGCTAAGGGCAACAGAGGCGGCGACAGCGAGACTGCAAAGGTGACTACTAAGGTGGAGATGGCAGAGAAGGAAGGAAAAGGGAGGGGGAAAATGGGGGGCTGCAAGTGTTGGTTTCGGCCAAAGGAGGTGTGGGGGTGGTAGGAGAGGTTTTAGGGAGTGGTTTGGTGGCTCAGGTGGTGGTAGAGGTAGTGGGATGTTGGCAGAGGAGGCGGTGCAGGGTGGCTACCGAGAAGGGAGAAAAAGAAGGGAAAAAGAAGAGGGGAGGAAGAAGGGGCTGCAGGGTGGCTCGGGGGGGTTGTGGTGGTGAAGGGCTAAGGTAGAGGGTAGCAAGGGGTGGTGTAGGGGGACGTGCGGTGGTGGAAGTGGCAGAGGGAGGCGGCGGTACAAAATAGGGATGGAAATGGAAGGAGAAGAAAAGGAGAGAAACAAATCGGGGGAAGGGGAACGCTCAAAGAAAATGGGGCAGGAAGGGCTAGTGAGGATAAGAAGAGAAGAGGGAGAAGAGGGCAGCAGGTAGCTGATCGGGTGGCAGGGTGTAGGGATGGCAGGGAGGTGGTAGGATGGCAAGGAGAGGGAAGGGAAGAAAAGGAAAGAAGGGCCATGCAAGCTAGGGGTGTATGGTTGGTTGGGTCCGAAATGGGGAAGAAAAGGACGGGAGAAAGAGAGGGAGAGGCAAGTGGTGGTGGTGGTTGCAGGCTGCGGTGGCTAGGCATGGCACTTGGGTTGGTAGGCATGGGCGACGAAGACAGGTCGGGTAGGAGGTAGAAGAAGAAAGAAGGGAAGGAGGAGCAGCAAGCCAGTCAGGGGAAAAAAAGAGGAACTAGGCTGGCCAGGGTGGGAGGAGGAAAGGAAAAGAAAATAAAGGCAAGGGTTGGGGCGGGCTGTGACACGCGGAGGAGGAGAGGAAAGGAAAGAAGGGAGCGGCCCGCGCGGGAGAAGGAGAAGAAGGAAGGGGAGTGGGTCAGTGACCCAAGCGCGAGGGGAGGAGGGCTGGCCTAGAGGTTCGAAGAGAAGGAAAAAGGAAAAAGAAAGAAAGGAGGAAAAAGAAGAAAAAGGAGAAAGAAAGGAAAAAGGGGGAAAGGAAAAGGAAAATAGGGGAATTTAAAATAATTTAATTTATAAAATAATAGGATGTAATATTTTTGGGTAATAAATTTATTTAATAATTTAATTTAATATAATTTAATATATGAGCTTAAAAAGGTTAATTTTAAGAAAAATATTGGTTTGGGAATTTATTCAAATAAAATGAGTATGATAAACTAAAAAAATATTTATTTTAATTTATTAAATATTCTTATCCAAATTTATATACTCAAAAATCTATAAAACAATTAAATTAAATAATTTTAAAAGCTAATTTATCCCAAATAAAAGCTATTTATTAAATTATATATTTTTAAAATTTCACGGGATTACAATATTTTTCAAACCTTTAAATGAATAATGAAATATGTGTAATTTATTATTATTACTATTACTATTATTATTATTATAATAGATTTTAATGTCTGGTTGGGTCGATGGTAGGTCGGGTCGATGGTGGGTCGGGTCGATGCTAGGTTGGATCACTATTAGATCTGGTTTATGAGGGTCATAGGTTGGAATCGGATTGGATTGGATCTAGGTTCGGTTAATTATTATTGGGTTAGTGTTGGATCGGATCAATATGAGGTCGGGTTGCTTAATTTTTTAGATTTTATCAGTTTCGGTTTGGGTTTCGTTCGTATTGGGTTGGATTGGGTCAACTTTTACCGGCTCTAACAATAGAATAAATATTCCAATAATAAATTGTAATATCTATATATATACATATTACATGCAATAAAACATTAAGATAAAATTAATAATCGTTAATTTAAGTGGAATTTTCTAGTGGATGCCCTTAAAGAAAATTTTAGATTCTTATCATCCATCCACTTCACAATGACAAATTATTTAATGCCCGCTTATTGCTACTAAAGTAAATTACTGCGTACGGCTAGTATTAAATTAACTACATGCATGAAACGAGTTGTACTTTTACCGGCAAACAAATTCCAGAAGTAAATTAATGCGTACGGCTAGCCTAACATATACAATATCCAATTATAAACCTTTGTCTCCTCGTAACAGGCAAATTGTAGGTTTTTGATGGAGTTTTGCTTAGCCCCACTTCATTCGAATGGTAGATACTTCCATTTAGTTAGGATTTATATATATTTATTTTTTATTTTAAAGAGAGTCTTTTCGACGGAGTTTTGCTTAGTCCCACTTTAATAGAATGGTAGATACTTTGGTTTAGTTTAGATTTATAAATTTATTTTTATTTTAAAGAGAGAATTTTTAACCCTATATTTTTTACACTTTAATTCGTTTGTCGGTAATTCTACTTTCCTAATAATTACAAAAGCAAAACCTAACAACCAGCTACTAACAACAACCTTGTCGACCTACCATAATTTACTTTTTAGCCTAAAGTTTCAAAAAAAAAAAAAATACTATCCATGTATTCAGTGCATTTAAATACTTAATTTATCAAATTCTACAATTATATTCAATGTATTCAAACATTTAATTTATCTTATATGTAACTATTAAAAGCTATCTAACATTTTCTTTACCAAATCGGACAATATTAATTGAAACTTAACTTACATAGAAATTATTCAAAAGCAGAACAACTATATTTTTCAACTTTAGACAACTATTAATTATATATATCTCGTGCTTATTAGAGATTGTCTCAATTATAGAATATATTTTTCAACTACATTTAAACTATTCAATTATTATTGAGTCATTTATCCAAAAAAATTAAAACTATAATTGAGGTGTTTACATTTAATATGAAAAATGGTTAAAATTTTGTAAATGAGTCTTTAAACATTGGTTGGTTACAAATGTGCCAACTTATTAACACGTTGAATGTGTCAAGTTAGTTAGTGAATAAACAAATCAAAAAAAATCCCAATTATGAGTGTTACCTAATCATCTTACACATAATTGTCATTTGGACTAAAATTATGATTTTGATGAAATATGTTATGCATCAAAAATTTGAACACAAACCAAGATTTACATTTATCTAAAAATATGTATATTAGTGCTTTAATTCTATTTTTTTATTGTAAACAAAGTAATACAAACTAAAAAAATAATATAGGAAAACTATGGTCCAAAAAATTAAATTACAATAATAATAATAATAATAATAATAATAATAATAATAATAATAATAATAATAATAATAATAATAATAACGATGATGATGATGACGACGACAATAATAATGTTAATGATAAATCAATTTTTCTAACAAGTCTCCACAAGCACTTGTTAAGATGATACTGGTGCATTAAATGCAAACATACAAGATGACAATTAACACTAAATGTTATTTTTCCTTCTATTTTTCAGTCACCTTAACCAATACCCTTGAACACTTGTTAGTAAAAACGATAATAAGTTTATTGTACTTTTTGCTTCATGATTTTATTTTCTTATATATTGTTATTAGTTTTCATTATTTAATTATCAATGAAAATGAAATTAGTGTAGTAATATATATATTTTTGAATTTAGTTCCTAGTTTGGTTTTTGAGTTTGAGTATATAGCATTATTGGATTTTGCTTGGTCATACCTGATTCATATATAGATTGGACTTTACTCATCGTTAGTTCAATGTATATAGTAACTATAACACCTCAAAATACACTACTTTTTTTTAAAGCAGGAGTAATTAAATTAAAACCCATGAATTCTGGAAATGTTACCACCACACTTAGTACCAAATCAGTTCTCTCCGACCGTTTTAGTACCAAGTGCTAAGGCTAAGAAAAGATTAACATTAAACTCAAACCAACAGTTCATAAAAGAACTAGAAAGATCATACATTAAAAATCAAAGTACGCGTAAAAGTTTATAATCAATAACAAGATAGAAATTAGAGTGCAAAATCAAAATTCCTCGGAGGGAGTAATCTTACAATCCATAAAAGGTTTATTTGAAATACTCAATACAAAGTAATAAATCATAAAAGAAAAAATGCGATATAAAAAGAAATAACATAATGAAATAAAATCGCATAAGAGGAAATACGACCACGACACTCTCGAACCTCAAGCCAAAACATGCTCAACACTCACCCCTACCGAATGTCTTGCCCACCTGCACAAAGTCAGAAGGGCATACTACTCATGGGAATAAGCATCACCCATGAAAAGGATGATCAGTATACTACGTACTGAGTAAGGTAACCGAGCATTGAGGCCAACACATAAATTCACATAAACCATGTAGAATAATATTAGAGCATGAGACCAACATGATAAAATAAATGCATATGACCATCCAGGTAAAAGTATAAAGGCTCATTCATAATCCAAATTAATTACTTAATTAATCTCTTATCAAATATCTTTTCACACCATGCTCTTTATCAAGTCCATACGAGTATGGGAACCCCCCTATTATAGCCGGTGGACCAGAAACACACAGGGCATAAAGCTCCTAACCACTATTATAGTCGGTGGACCAGAAATGCACAGGTCATAAAGCTCCTGACCACTATTATTCGCCAGTGGACCAGTCTGGTCTCTTCTCACACGGTGTTCCACTGTAAGTAATTAGTATCTTTCCTATGTCTTGGCACAAATATGTTTGGTTTTGTTGAGCACGGAATCCCCCACTATTATAGCTGGTGGACCGAAAATACACAAGTACAAAGCCTAACCACTATTATATCCGGGGGACTGGAAACACATAGGACATCATGCCATAACCACTATTATTCGACGGTGGATTGATCTGTGTCCAGCTCAACAATCTTTCCTTCTTTCAAGTGAATTTTAAATCTGGATTAGCTTGTGAGGATAGTGTGATTGGGTAGTATAAATGACCTTGTGATTTGCTGTTGTAATTATGTCTTTGTATATGGTCACTTGTTATTTTACCTGCTTGACTTGTGTTAACTATGACTTTTTTGTGTTGTGACTATTATGATTTCATAATTAGTTTCTCTCAAGGGGGTTGCAACCCCACTAAGTTAACCCTAGTCCTGTAGGTTTGGTGGATTGATAATCTTAAGGTGTATCTTGCCAAATATAGTATGATGTGATATAAATTATAATCTATTTTGGTGGAGTAGTTTCACTTTTTGGAGTTGTAAGAAACTTAAGTTTGTAACCCTGATGGTGATTTTTAAATAGATGTGTCATTTTCAATTGGGAGAAACCTAAAATTGTGATAATGATAGTGATAATGATAATGTTGAGGTTTAGATAGAGGTGTTAGTTTTAATAAGTAGTGTGTAGGGTGCCCAAATTACTCTAGTAATTTTAATGATTTTGTATGACTTTCATTATGTGTGTATATTTTAATTTTTTGCTAATTAGCATTCATTTACATGTTGCTTCGGTTTTGTATTTCGTGTTGGTAATTTCAACATTAATGTATGAAAATCCTTCCTTATAAAATATACATATTTTCTTTTATAGTTGTTGGTGAATGATAATGTATTAAGTTTTGTCTTGTATGAAGAGAACTATTAACGAATATTCAAAGTAATAATAAATAAATAAATAGATAAATAAAAATTTTGGGCTTTGAATGCTATAGTTGCTATAGTAGTAGCCTTTTCGAATTTAAGTGTCTAGACTATCATGGTTATAGCATAGATTAGGGATCTTGTTAGTGAAGTGTTTTGGGTTAAGAATCTCCTTTGATCTAGAAGTATGTGGTTGGTGTGTATAAGAATCTTTTATGAGTCATTGAGCCAAGTGCTAACTTTGTTTTCATATTTGATGTTATAAAGATAACTCATCGTATAAAGTTTTATGTGCATATTATGTATTAGTTGTGTTATTAGAGTTGTGTAATCTTTAGAATTTTTGTTCCTTTATTCTATTTGAACTTCATGTTATACTTTTTGTTATTCTCTTGTAAGACCTTATTTTAAAGAATAATATTTTTTTTGTAACTTGTTTTGACTTTAAGTATGTATTTCTTCCTTGTTTGAATTCCGTTGTATTTGATCTGCTAAGCATTGATTCTCCTTCTTTTATTTCACCTCCTATGCCTTGTTTTAATTCGACTTTCCTTGGTTTAGTTTCGTTAACATCGTTTTACTTTTCTTCATATTTACTTTTAACCTATTTATTGCGGTCAATGTTTTATTCAATTATTTTGTCAAGTTTCCACTACTTAGGTTTTCCTGAACTTCGGGGACGAAGTTCCTTTTTAAGGGGATAGTGATGTAATACCCCGTATTTTTGAAATCAAATTTTACTAAGCCTAATGATTTTATTAGCGTAATTTGATGCAAATATTTAATTATTTTAACTTTGATTCATTTTATGGATTTATCGACGATTTCGAATTCATATTTGAACTTAACTAATCGTTGTTGTTGCAACCATTCTAGATAAATTTGTTCACGACTATGATTTTATTATATTCATATGATTTCGATTTTCGGTTAAAAATATGTATTCCCGTTCTTTTCTCGTATTTTGATTTTTAATATTTTAGATACGTTTTCGATTATAACTTCATCCTGTGATTATGACTTTATTTTGGAGTTATATTTCGTTAACGAAATATTTTATTTAAATTATAGAATTTCTGTTTAAATAGTTAAATTTATTTTAATGATTTTATCCATAGAAAATATTTCCGACTTTAAATTTATTCATTTCTGAAAATTGTTAATATTTTTGGGAATTTTTAAATTAAAAAGATTTTCGGAGCTTATTTATGAATTTCTTTTTGAAATTAATTTTCTTCCGTTTTACGCTTTTTGATTTACGGAAAACCGATTTCAAAAATTATTTAAATTAGTCTCGATTTATTAGAATTTGACTTAAATATTTTATTACATGTTTTTAAATAAATTTTTTTGAGGTCTTATAATGTATTTCTGTAAATAATATAAATTTTTACTTTCATTGGTAAATTTTTCCAAAAATATTTCCGAAATTCTTTATATAGCTCTTTTATTAATTTTAAGCCTTTGGATCCTTTCGAAATAAATTTTTGTTAAATAAATTTTAGATTAAATTCTCCAATAATAATATTTGATATTTAGTATTTTATTTTGTACTTGTATTTGAAAAAAAAAGAGCCCAACCCAACCGGTGCCCCGACCGACCCCCCCTCTTCTTTTCCTTTTCTCTCTTCTCTTTCCCTGCTCCCGACCTTTGCTCCCTATTCCCGTCTTGAGCCAACAGCCGCCCAAACCCTAGCCGCCTCCTTCTCCCTAGCTCCTCCCTCCTCCTTCATCGACCGTCGGTAGCCACGACCAACCGCCACCAACCGCGAGCAGCCACGCACAACAGCTAAAGAAGCCAGCAGCAACCATGCGTAGCAGTAGCGACGAGCAGCAACGCAGGCTGCGCCGCCATCTTCTAACCACGGCGAGCGTCTCCCGACTGCCAACGAGCAACCCTCGGCCTCCGATGAAGCTTCTCCGGCCTTCCCTTGCCCGATTCGTTGATTTTTGTTTGTTATAATTTTCTGAAAAACCCTAACATTGATTTGATTAATTGAGTATGAATTAGCTTATGAAAAGCTAAATTGATTATTTGATTATGTATATATATATGTTGTATGATTAATTTAGAGTGGTTGATTGAAGTTTATTTTAATGATTTGTGAAAATCAGATTTTTGGCCAGGTTATGCCCGAATTTTTCGGATTCGCCCGATTTGGCAATTTTGGGATGAATTGATTATACAATATGCTTTTAAATGTATCTAATTTCATGTCGGAATCGTCAATTTGAGAAATTTATGCAGAATTTATCAAAATTTGTTTTCTAGGTCAAAATTCGTGTGTGATGAAATTGGGTCATATAATTGAGTTTTTTCGCTTAATTGATTTTATAATATCATTTGAAATGTATTTAATTTCATATTAGAAGTGTTGATTTGGGAAAATTGTGCGAAATTAATCAGAATTGGATTTTTAGGTCAAAACTCTTGCGGGTCCAAATTGGATTGTATAATCAGGTTTTTTTTATCCAATTGACTATATAATTTATATTAGAATATATTTAATTACATTTTCGAACTGTTAATCTATATATTTTAGCAAGAATTGATCGGATTTGTGTTTCGGGCTCAAAAACCCTAATTGTGCTAAATTGGGTATTTCTTTTAGTGGTTTTGATCAAATGATTATTTGATATGTTATAAAATGTGTTTAATTGCATTTCTAAACATTCAATTTGATTAAACTGATAGAATTTTACCGAGTTGTATTTTCGGGCCTAAAACATTAAATTTCAAGTGAAATTATGAAATTGATCATATGTATAATTGTTTTTCTAAAATTGAATTTGTATAAATAGTTGAAATGATCCTAATTGCATTGTAATACCTTTAATTTGAATTAATTGATTAGAATTATCCAAGCTTGTGTTGTGGGCTTTAAAACCCTAATTTTAAAAATGGATAGTCTTAAATTGGCTACTAGGAAGATTTTTTTATTGAAATTAATTATACAAATTTATCTAAAATTAGTTTAATTGTGTTTTAAAACTATCAATTTGAGGTAATCAAAGTGATTTGGTCGATTCGTAGTTTAGGCATTAAAAACCCTAATCTTCAGGGATGGTTTTATAAAATTGATTTTTGTTATGCGTCTTTTATTTAATCGATTTCTGTCTTTGGGTTTTAAATCATTTAAATTATGTTTTAATCTAATTGGTTTGGATTTGGTTCTATGAAAATGGTCAATTTACCTATTTAGTTGTAAAACCTAATGAATAAATCATTTTAGATAAATTAATTTATAATCGATTATTCTTTCTCGGGCTTTCCAAATTAATTTGAAATGTCCCAAGTGATATGTGTATTAATCTATTTTGATTTATTTTTAATCTTAAATCTTAATAGAAATATGCTTTTGAGTCCTAAGTTTCGGACACGTTTTTCAAGAAAGATCGGTTGTGTTCGTTTATAATTATAATAACTGAATTATTGATCGATAGGATAGTTTCTAACTTAGTTTTCGATTTCTATCGGCGATCTAGGAAAGCTTTATTGTGGATCCTTAAGTTGGTGATCTCTCTCTCCCTCTTATCTTACTTGGCTAGCTTCGGATTTAGGTAAGTCTCTACTTACCTCCACTTATGGGTGTTTCGTAAAGACGTAACTAAGGCCTCCTGTGTGTTACATGTTTTACTTACCTTGGATGCCTTGTACAATTTATATGTTGTGTCCTATATCTTATATGCTTTTATTGTGTAGCACAGCTTGGAACCGAGGTATGTTCTCGTGCTCTTGTCTAGTATGTGCTAATATGGGTATGCTGCAAGTTATGATAGATGTCGTGTGGCCTTTTAGGACATGCATGTTAAGGGTAAAATTCTTTCGAATAAGACACGTTAAGACACTAATCACTTAAAGAGGAAGATGTTGAGCCGAACCCAGACCGGTCCACCGGCGAATAATAGTGGCAGGGCATGTGCCCTTGTGACCATTACACATGCTATCATAGTGGGGGATTCCGTGCTCAACAAACCGAATGTAATAACGATAAAACATGGGAAAGACACAAAGTAATTATAGTGAAACATCATGTGAGTTGGGGCCAGACCGGTCCACCGACAAATAATAGTGGTAGGGTATGTTACCCTCATGACCGTTCCACCAGCTAAAATAGTGGCATCGCATGGCCCTCGTGACCGTTCCACCAGCTTTAATAGTGGGGTTCCCGCACTCACATGAATTGATAAAGACTATGATGTGGATCGACTACATTTACCAGAGATCTAAAGTATGAGTCTACTTGACTAGGGCTGGACATGTCCCTAAGTAATTTATGGGGCTGAGCATGTCCCTAAGTAATGTCTGTGGGGCTAAATGCCCTATTGGTTTGGTTTGGCATTACCCATAAATGCCCGATTTGGCTTGGTTTAGTTTGGCGTTGTCCAAAAATGCTCGGTTGGGTTATCTGAATCTCTTATTGGTTTAAGATGTTGAATCCAAAATTGTGTGGCCATGTAATTGTTTGTCAATAATATGGATTATTCCTACCTGAGGCACATGAGCTACTTTATATTTTGGTCATACCACACTTACATGTTTAAATAAGATGTTACATATGTTTCGCATGTTATTATATGTGTATGGTAGGACTTATGATGTGGGTATTGAGTGTGCATAATATTGTATCAACGTAACGCACCATGATTGAATATGCACTTGATGTCATAGTTTACGTCTCTCCCATAAGATAAGGTATTGGGATTTACTCAATATTGGACCCGTATTGATACTACCTTGGTTGAATGGCTCCTGTGATGATCCACTGATGGTGGGGAGCAGACATCTTGTGCAGGTTTGATATCGGATATTGTATTTGGGTGTAAGGCTTGGTTTGAGAGAGTAGGCAATCCGGAAATTGATCCATCAGAAATTGTCTTGTTTGATTGTATTTATTTTGGGAAGTTTCAAGTGTTGTATTTAAAATTTGACGAGTGTTGTAATTGACTTTTAATTCCTCATACTCCGATAAGCTTTTAAAATTCAAATTTATTTCACACGTTCCGCTGATTGATTCAACGATGATTTTATTTAGTGAATCTATTCACTTGCCATCTGCCTGTGGATATTTCCTTGTGGGAGTTTATCCTCACGGCATAGACGTTGTTTGGAATTTTATTTGACAGGTTTTAGCCTTGCATCTAGCATGAGATAGATGGCGGACATTTATCTTGTGTTAGATGTGGCAGTAACATTCCCCAAATTTTCTTCTAGCTTCCGCTTTATTCTTTGAAAAAAACCCTAAATTCCCCATTATATTCCTCCACTCATGGATCAATAAAATACTTAGGTCAACTCATTTCCCCTTTAGTCAACTTACTTCCCATTTTCCCTTTTCAACCTTTTTCCCACACAATACCACTTTTATACATCCTCACACGCATGTCTTACAGGGTCACAACACATTCATCACATATACATACTACACATACCAGGTAAATACACAAAAACATACTTCAACTCCACGTCATACCACATACAAAATAATTAATAATGATAAACATAGAATACATAGCATACGAAGCACATAATGCACATAAACACACACAATGCCTTAGTAACACCCTTACCTAAAACAACACTAGTCTTGGAGCACGCACCTAAGCCTCCTTAGGGCTTTGACTGGTCTTACCTATTATGATGGAAAAAATAGAATTAGGTTCCCTCCTACGAAAGATACTATTAATTACTAACTTATTCCAAGACTAGGTTTTTAATAAAATACTAAAATAATAATAGCAGAAAATACTAAAAATAATATCAATGATAATATTAATAAGAATAATAATAATAGTAACAATAATAATAATAATATGGGCATTATTCAAAAACAAAGTGAAATAAGGGTTTTGGCCCCTTTATCAAAATAATACTAATATTATTATTAGTAAAATAAATAAAAAAATTAGTAATAATAATAATAATGAAATAGTAATAATAATAATGATATGAATAATAATAATGTTGCAAAGATGATAATAATCATAATATTAATAACAGTAAGGATAATAATCGAAGATAAAATGAAGTAGGGTTTCTACCCTACATTGAATAATAATAACACTAATAAATAATAATAAACGCAAATGATAAAAATATTAAAAATATTAATAATAGTAAGACTTGATATTTATAATACTACTACTACAATTAAAAATAGGCACAATAAGGTTTTAGCCCCATATAGAATAATAACATTAACATTGAAAATAATAATAATAATAATAATAATAATACATATTAATAATGGAAATAATAATAATAATAATAATAATAATAATAGTATTTATATTTAAATAAATGGAATGAAATAAATTAAGGCTTGTAAAAATAAGGAAAAGGGTTGAGAGGGTCTAAGGTTCAACCTTAGGTTGGCGAGGATGGGCGACACCAGCGGTGGTGCACGGTGGCGACGGCGGTGGCTAGAAAAAGAGAAGAAAAGGGGAGAAGTTGAGGGTTGGGAAAAAGATAGGGAGACTGAAGATAGGAGTTGGGGTGTTTAAGACTGCCTAGAGGGAGAGGAGTAGAATAAGGGTGGTGGCACAAGATGACGGTAGTGGTGACCGAGGGGAAAAGAAGAAGAAGAAGAAGAAGAAGAGAAAGAGAGGAGGAGAGGGAAAGAGAGGAAAAGAAAGGCAGGGGAAGGCAGAGGAGGGTCTATAGAACAAAATGGGAGGTGAAAGAAGCGACCAAAGTGGCGGAAGTGGTGGCTAAGGATGGCGCGAAAGGTGGCAGGGGCAGAAAATAGGTTGATCAAGAGTGCTACTTTGCATAGCCTCGACAGCTTGTGTAGGAAAAATCAAGGGATGAGGGAGGTTTAGGTAGTTAGAGGGTGGTGCAAGGATGAGTTGGGTGGCCAGAACGGGCGGCGATGTTGGCTAAAAGCAGTGGAAATGGTGTTTAAAGTGGCGGCGATGGCAAGGTAGGTTTTCTGGAGAAATCAACCAAAGCTCGATACAAGGCAGTGTAAGGGGTATTTATAGAGAAAAGAAGAGAGGGTAGGGTTCTGTGGCTCGATGAGGGGATAATGCAGTAGGGTTAGGGTTTGCCGGCGGCGATGGTTGGTCGATGGCAGCAATTTTTGGGGCAAAGATTGTGTGCAAAAAAGAGAGGGAAACTGTGGGAGAAATGGGAGGTGGATTGGTTCAAAATGGTCGGCGAATTATGGGAAGAGAAAGGGAGAAAAACGGCCGGTCAACTGGGCGAGATTCGCAGCTAAAAACTAGGGTGGGGCGGCGGTTGCAGGTGCTCGACGAGAATGGCAGGTGAGAAGGAAGAAGAAGAAGAAAGGTGGTCCAGGGGAAAAAAAAAAGAAAAGAAATAAAAGGAGGAGAACCGGAGTGGTGACGACATTTAATGAGATAGGACAAAAAGCAGCATTCTAGGGGGGAAAGAGGGAAAACGCAGCGAAAAGGAGAAAGGAAGGAGGTAACGGTTGCGCGGGCTGGGTCGTGCCAAAGGAAATGAAGGAGAGAGGGGGAATTGGGCTGCTGGCTGGCCCAAGTCGAGGAGGAGAAAAAGAAAAATAAAAGGAGAAGAAAGAAAAAGAAAGAAAAAGGAAGAACCGAAAGGAAAAAGGAAAAGGGGAAAAAGAAAAATAGTGGGTTGGGTTAATTAAATTAAATAGAATTTTTGGAATATTTAAAAATAATAATATTTAATGAAAATAATATTTAAATCCCTTTTTAGGCTAATTTAGGATTTTTAAAGGTTTTTCATAAATTCCATTTTAATTAGCAAATCACTCTAATTTTTTTTCAATTATATTATTTATAAAACTAATATTAATTTGGAATTATTTTATCTTTCTTATTTTAAATAAAATAATTTATTTAATTAATTTTCAAAATAAAATCCTTAATTAGCTAAAATACCCAAATTTCTCCTAATTAAAATACTTATAAATTTCTTCTTGATTTACCCTAAATAATTTCCTTTTATTTTAATAAAAATAATTTATTTAAATAATTTTCCTAATAAAATCTTATTTAACTATAATTGTTTTAAAAATTAGAATTTTTAGGGTATTTTATAGTTAAATGAGTTGAGTCTGAGCCCTAAGGTGTTGGGCTCAACCCGGTTCATTTACAGCCCTACTCATACCGAAGTAATTATTTCCTAGGAAAAGAAATTGCTCTAGCAATTCTAAAAATGATATCATTTTAGTAAAATGATTTGTTTTTGAAAATTAATTAAAGTTATCTTAATATTAAACTTAATACTTGTGATGCCCCAAACTTTACTATTGACAAATTTTGATTTTACAGCAAAAACATATAATCAAAATACCAGGTGTAACCACCACAACCGTTGTAAGTATGGCTAACCATACCATCATTACATCAATCACAAGGATAAAACAATTGAAAGTAAAATAGAGTAAATAGAAATGAGAGTAGCTTTATACACATAAATATAAGTTTGGATTTTAACTCTGAGTACAGTGTAATATAAACAAAAGAGATACCATAGAGCTAAGAGTCCATAAAGGTATCTAGATAAATCTATTCCACGGATAACATAACTCTATATACATGCCCTGACTGTACCCCATACAGATAATTATAGGCAATAAAATCTCCAAATAGTCCTCAATGAAATGCACAAAAGCATTAGGATCATTTGTTTGCGGAAATTCGCAGCATCCATAAAAGGGATGGTCAATACAATACGTACCAAACAATGTGACAATACTATCGAGTCAGGGATACGGTTAAATACATACATACACAATAGAGAATAAGTACACATGTGAAATATATAAAATATCACAAGGTAAGTACTGATCCATGCCTCTTTATTAGCTATAACAATTCCATTCTTTTATTTACATTGATTTTAGGCACACCACTATTCTTAAACATGTGGAATAGTCTGAAGTACCTCTTAGGGACAACACATCCAAGCCACTATTATCATTGGGCATAATAGACCCAACACCTCTCAAGAAAAAATGCTCCTAAGCCATTATTCTTAAACTAGTGCAAAGATCTAAAGTATCTCTCAAGGATAGCACACCTAAGCTCCTATTATCGTTCGGTAAAACAAACCCAACACCTCAGTCCTAACTCATTTACTCTTCCACTTTAAGTTATTAATACCTTTTCCATTAGGTTACTTATTTAAAATCATATTATATTTCATTTTGATGTTTGGGGCCCACTATTATTTATTTGGTGGAACGGACTGATACACCTCTTAGGGCAAAACACTCCCAAGCCACTATTATCGTTCGGTAGAATAGACCCATAAAATACCATCACCCGACTCACATGATATTTCACTTTAAATTATTAATGTCTCATTCATGACTTATTTTAAAAGTATAGAACATATTTAAAGTAGGTAAAGCACATCACAAGGATTATAAGGTCGTTCTCTAGGGTTAAAACCCTTTTATTCCCCTAAAATCCTAATTTCACACTTTTGTCATAATTCTTCTTTTGTTACTCTTTTATCTAGAAAAATAAGTACCTATTTCTAAAAATTATTATTATCAATATACTTCAATTTCAAGTCCTAAATCTAAGGTCTTGCACATGTGATAATAACTCTATCTCACGAGTCACTATTCCTAAGGCTTATAAACCCTAATTTCACATTTCTACCATAACTTTTCTTGTAGGGCTTATAAATTACCAGATTCTTTATACATTCCCAACACATTAATAGTAACAACATATCCAAGTTTTTTGGTCTAAATTTATTGTTTCACACATGAAATAATAATCTACCCATTTTAGGATTACTATTTCTAAATCAATTCATTTTGCATACTTTAATAAACATCGGCCATTCAAAACTACTCTAAACACTTCATATAAATTCGTCAGAATATTTTAAATAATATAATATATTAAAATATCATTTTTTCCTTATTAAACCCATATTAACCAAAATACCCTTACTGATAACATACGCCCTTATTTCATGCAAACCTTACATATATTGGCAACATTATCTCCAAATCATTCATTTATATCCATATACCTTATTATACTCATTTCACACTCATCATATCTTAATAAACCCACATTACTACTGTATATCACACCAAGGGTTTCCACACAGAATATTATCGTACCATATTATAAAATCCTTAACTTGCTTAATTTTCCATCATATAATATCAGATCTCATATCATAGCATTAAAAATAATTAATTTAATCACGTACTAATAATAACATGGAATCACACAAAATCACGCATAACCTAAACCAAATCCTAAATGATTGTTTAAATAATCTATCCTAATAACCTAACCTAAATTATTTTTAATCTAAACCTAAATCACACCATCTCCATTTTCTCCTTTTTCATTTTCTTCTCCTTTCCCTCATATTTTCCCCCATTCTCATCCCTTCCCCTTGCGCGCACAACCCCTTGCCAAGACTACCCTCTACCCTCATCAACTTCCCTCCTCAACTTAAGGGTCTAACTTGAAATATTAGGCTAATTACAACCCATCTATGTGTATGTTTATGTATATATAAACCCAAAAAATGCCTCGCTTCTCTCCCTTTTTTTTTTCTACAGCAAAGCACAACCATCTTCTACTTTCACATCCTCCTTATCGTCATGAAAACAACCTTAAAAACCCCCCACTGGCGAGCCAAACTGAGGTACCTGCACCACTCGCATCAACCTACACCAAAAACCACCTATAACCATCGGCCAAATCCTCCCTTACATCGCCTCCACCTCCATCCAAACACACAGCATCCTCCCCTTTTCTTTTCATCCTTGGTTGCGGCACCAATAGCTAGTGTGCCCCCTCCCTCTTCGACAACCACGACCACACCCTATCACCACCATTTGGCATTTCCAACCACACCACACCACCACCCTTCAGCTCCCACAACCGAACACTATCCCTAATTGTTTTGGCCTCCACCATCGTTGTACCCACCATAGCACTGGTAGCTTGTGTTATTGCTCCACCCTCCCATGACACAACCCACCTTTCCCCATTATTTGGTTGCTCTAATTTTTTCCAAACACTGCCTTACTTGGTTTGGTTTTTCTCCCTTATTTCACACTTCCATTTCCTTAAATATTTCCCTACTTACACTCCTACAGAAACCGGAAATAATAATGGGACATTATTAAAGGTGGTTCGAAAACCATCGTCAAATGCGTGAAAATTAATGCGCAGGAAGTTTTAATAACGGTTTTAGGTAATAACCATTATTAAAAGTGCAAGGTGAAATTTTTTACGAGAATTTTAATAACGGTTCAAACAAGAACCGTTGTCAAAATTGGTAACGTTTTAATAACGGTTCCTGTAAGAACCATTATTAAAAGTTCCTTTTATTTCGTGCCAAAAATTTACGACTCTGCTGCTTCCCTCTCATACTCTCTTTCTCTTGCAAACCCTTGCACCACTGCTTTGGCTCCTCTGAATTAAGGGAAACCATCGTACCGCCATCTCTCCACCACCCCTCTGCCATTCTTACGAACGTAGCTGGCATTTGTACCTTCGTCATTGCTGTCCTCATCTTGCACACCGTTGCTCCCTTTACGTATGTGTTTGTTCTTCCTTCATTGCTTAATTTATCTCTACTGATATGTATATATATATATAAATGCATGCATGTTGCACTGAAGAGGTTGTGTTTGTTTATTATTGTAAACTTGCGGTTTGTTGTTCGAAAATCTGTTGTTAGATGTGTTGGTGAAAATTTTTGTTGTCCTTTTTTTATTATGGCCAGCCGAGACCTTAATTTATATATATATATATATATATAAATGTGTTTATAATCTATTTTATAAAAATATGTATTATTATTTTAAGAGAATCCACAAGCCTAAAATATATATTATTATCATAAGATATGTACGTTCTAAATATAAAATTAAGGTGTATATATATTTTTTTAGCACTCACATTATTATGCAGATCATGTGTATTTATATGCTTTTTTTAATATATATTTTGTAAGATATGTATTTATATTCCGTAAAATGTGTGTTTATATGTGTTCTATTATATGTATATATATTTATATATAAGATGTGTATATATAATCTAAAATAATTGTGGTTAGGGTTAGGGTTGGGGTTAGGGGGAGGGTTAGTGTTAGGGTTAGGGTTAGCTGTAGGTTTAGGATCATTATCTTATGAGGTTTAGTGTTATTTTTTATTATAATTTATTAGGGTTAATTATTGTTAGGGTTAGGGTTAGGGTTAAGGGAGGGGGAGGGGGAGAGGGAGGGGGAGGGTTAGGATTAGGGTTAGGGTTTATCGTTTATTATACTAAATATAAACTAGGGCTATAGGGAAAAATCCTAAGGATAAGGGTATTGTGCATGGGAAAAAGTTGAGGAGGTTGGTTAGGCATCAGTGTTGTGATAAAAATTAAATAGAGATGAATAATTGAGTATAATAATAATAATAATAATAATAATAATAATAATAATCATATAGGATTTATTAGGTTGTACTATATATATATATATATATATATATATATATATATATATATTATCTTATTAATATCTACTTGATTTTACTATGCGTAGCTTGAATGATTTGATGATAGTTTGATGTTTAGCCAATTTGTTAAATATATAACTAAAGATTATGTCCTTATTTTAAACAGTTTGATGTTGTTAGGTTTACATAGTTGGTTATGATCTGGTAGAATATATTTATGATTTGTCTAGCTAGTTGAAGATCAGTTTACATATTCTATAATTTAGATCCTTTCGAGAACAACCTTGATGATAAGATTTAGTAGTTCTCATTTGTAGGTAGTGAGATGACATACCCTCCACTGTATTTTCATATGGCACCACATACAGATGTACGGACTCATGTGATATGGTTATACAGATGTACGAATTTGGTAAAGAAGCAAGAAATGTGCGCCTTGCGCTTTCAGCGGATGGAATGAATCCGCATAATCAAGGCAGCTATAGTTTATGGCCAGTGATTTTGGTTATATACAATTTACCTCTGTGGCTCTATATGAAACGCAAGTATATGATGTTGTCTTTACTCATTTCTGGGCCAAACTAACCTGGGAATGATATTGATGTTTATTTGGCACCTTTGATTGATGATTTGAAGTTCTTATGGGACATGGGCGTTGAAGTATTTGATGCATATAGTCAAGAAAATTTCACTTTGAGAGCATTGTTATTCTGTACTATAAATGATTTTCCAGCGTATGGCAACTTGTCAGGTTACAGTGTGAAAGGCCATTATGCATGTCCAATATGTGAGGAGAATACTTCATTTGTTCAGCTAACACATGGCCGAAAGACTATGTTCCTTGGGCATCGTAGGTTTTTACCAAAGAATCATCATTATCGTAGGCAAAGAAAAGCATTCAATGGATTCCGAGAAGAAGGGCAGGCACCAATCCGGTTGACAGGTCGACAAGTGTGGCTGAAGATGAAACATTTGAGTGTCAAGTTTGGGAAGAAGAATAAAGATAAGCCTCCATCAGTTGGGTGGAAGAAGATGTCAATATTCTTCAACCTTCCTTATTGGGAATCTTTCTACGTGAGACATGCCCTTAATGTGATGCATATTGAGAAAATATATATGTGACAATCTTGTTGGTACACTACTTAATGTTCCACACAGGACTAAAGATGGGATAAATGCTCGAATGGATATGGAAGAAATGGGTATTAGACGGGAACTGACACCGCGAAACAACGGAAGAAGAACATATTTACCACCGGCGTGTCATACTCTTTCCAGAAAAGAGAAAATTTCATTTTGTGAATTCTTGCATAGTGTCAAGGTTCCGGAAGGGTATTCTTCAAATGTCAGAAGGCTCGTGTCGATGAAAGAGTTGAAATTAATTAACATGAAGTCTCATGATTGTCATATATTGATGCAGCACTTATTGCCGATAGCTATACGTGGAATTTTGCCTAAACGTGTTCGAATTACTATCACAAGGCTTTGTTGGTTTTTTAAAGTCGTATGCTCTAAAGTTATACATCCTAATAGTTTGGATGCCTTGCAAAAAGGGATTGTGATTATTTTGTGCCAACTTGAAATGTATTTTCCACCGTCATTCTTTGACATTATGGTACATCTAACTGTTCATTTAGTTTATGAGATAAAGATGTTAGGACCTGTTCATGGGCATTGGATGTACCCCTTTGAACGGTTTATGAAGTTGATAAAAGGTTTTGTGAAGAATCGATATCGGCCAGAAGGATGTATTGTTGAGATTTACCTAGTGGAAGAGACAATTGAGTTTTGCACAAAGTACTTGTCAAATGCTAAAGCTCTTGGTATTCCTAAGTCTCGACATGCGGGCAAATTTGAAGGACAGGGTATTAGAGGCAAACATTTTGGGCGTGTAGAACCTAACATGTTCCGTGCAACACATCTATATGTATTACACAACAATGATGATGTTCAGTCGTACATTGAAGAGCATATGACTTCTTTACGGATTTAAAATCCATCAAAGACTGAGAAATAAATTATGGATAAACATAATCTTTCCTTTATTGATTGGATAAGAGATCGCATCATTCCACTCATCGAACATTCCCCAACTTTAATTTCTGAAACCCTGCATTGGTTGTCTCAGAAACCTCGTTATGAAGTTTTTCAATATACCAGTTATGTGATCAACGGTTTCACTTTTTATATAAAAGAACAACATGGGAAGAGTACAATGCAGAATAGTGGGGTGACTTTAGTGGCTGAGGCAATGCATGTTGCTAGTGCGAAAGACAAGAATCCAACTTATGCAGATATGAATTATTATGGTGTGATTGAACATATATGGGAGTTAGATTACACTGTATTTAAAATCCCTGTATTCGGCTGCAGATGGGTTGATAATGGCAATGGGGTTAGATATGAAGATGGATTCACATTAGTAGATCTTAATAGGGCATGGCATAAACAAGACCTATTCATCTTAGCATCACAAGCGACACAAGTATTCTATGTCACTGACCTTGCTGATAACAGATGGTCTGTAGTACTATCTACGAAAAAAAGAAATGCCAATGAATGTGATGATGAAAATGATGCCAATTGGAATAAAGAGTGTGTCTCAGCTGTGCAAGCAACTCAATTATTGAACGATGATAACAATACAATTAATGAGGAGGAAATATATGTTAGGGATGATCATCGTGAAGTAATATATGTATCAGATCCTGAATCTAATCCAAAAACAAAGGGGAAAAAAGAAGGAAAAGAAGCAATGAGGGTAATAATATTGTAACATATAATATCTATATTGGTTTTTTAAATGCATTTTTCAACTAAATTATGCTCAATACATAACATTCTAACATAATTTATTTATTGATTTTTTTTAGAGATATGGCCAATAAAAATATTGATAGGGACAATAGTGATGAAGAAGGGAAAATAGGGCCGACAATTATGAGAATCATCACAGATATGAGGAATAAATGAGAATTGGTCGAGTTGGGATGGAATACTTACAATCTTCCCATTAGCCCTTATGCAGACATGTTATTGACTTACATTTTACTTGTGACACGTAACCGTGTTCCTATCTCCTATAATAATTGGAAGCAGGTTCCAACGGGTCATAAGGAGCATATTTGGCAGGAAATTATGGTAAATATACTATTTTATGTAATCATTTTTGTATGTAAAATGTTATTAATTTTAATACATTAATATCGGTATACATTTGTATGTCTTACAATATAGAGAGTGTTTAATGTGCCAGAGAGTAGGAAGAAATGGCTTCTTAGACATTGTGGGGAGTGTCTAAGAACATTTAGGTCATATTTAGCTCATAGGAAAATGTACAAAAAGAGGGATGGTTCTCTATGGTTGAATCCACCAAAACGATACGGTTTCATCAATTAAGAAAGTTGGAACCATTGTATTACATATCGTCTTACGGGTGATTTTAAGGTATTTGTTAGATAACAATTAAATTTTTTTTATCGATCCTAGTATTGTGTATAATATTGAAATAACTATGTCACTATGTTTTGGCTTTTCACATAGGAAAAAAGTGCCAAGAATAAAGAGATTGCGAAGCAGAATAAATACTGGCATAATATGGCTCGCAAAGGGTATGCAAGCCTTGAAGAGGAGTTGGTATGTATTTTGTGATTTATCTATTTACAGCGTACTGACGAATTTTATAATATTGGTACATTATAAGAATATTTTTTGATTTATAGCTCATAGCCCAAGACTTAGACCCATGTACCTCGTCCATTAATATTAGTACATTATGGAAGAAGGCTAGAGCAATAAAAGATGGATATATTAATGAAGATGTAGATGTTGCAGCGACAAAAATTATAAGTTTGTAGATATTTGGAACCCTGCTTACTTTTCTTTTAAAAAACTATTATATTATGCTTATTCATGTAAGCTAAATTTACATATATTATATACATTACAGGACAAACTTCAAGCGTCAGATGATGAGGAGGGGGTAGACCAATATAACATTGTATCACAGGCTATAGGAATTGTATAACACCCTGGAAGACAAAGGGGTCTTGGATTAGGTGTTACGAGAATGAGCGTACGTGGTCGATCTCGTGGTTCTCGTAACACTGATGAGCAAGTCGCCATCCTCACACAGAAATTGAACGTGGCATTTGAACAGATGGCAACAATGGAGGAAGAGTTGTCATTTATTAAATCTCAAGGGTATAAGCCATCCGATTTAGTCGACCATGATCAACTTCACATACCTAATGTAAATAGTGTCAGAGACAATTGTGAAGCTGATGCACGTCTTTCTTCTCTTTCCGAGGTAAGCATTACATAACTATGAATTGTTATTAAATGTATTCGGTGTCATAAATAATTAATAATGTGTAATATTTTCGTTTAGGGTTTGCATAAATGTGACTTGTTAGCGAATGATCTTTCAACCCTTTTGGTGAAAGGAAGGGTCTGCATCAGTCATAGTACCCAAACGCAAACTGTCCACGGGTACAACTTAGCCCTACTTACAAGGCCGGTGAGTATTGACACTCCAATCATTGGTAGTGCGCCCTTGACTTGTTATAAAGAGGGCGATGAGGCAGCCACAATGCTAGAAGCTCATGGAAGCTTCGTGCCTTGGCCTATGGATCAGATACGTCTCACTACTGAAGAGGTATTGACATTCGATATCTTCATTAGACCTTGTTTAGTAGTTACATTGTTTATACCTTTTTCATATATATATGCTCAATACATATTTTGTTTATTATTATTATTTAAGGAATCAAAGAAGAAGACTGCTCCTGCTAGTAAAACCAAGAGAGGTACTAGTAGAATGAGCAACACAAAAGAGGGCACTGCCAAAGGAAAGAGAGCTAAATCTGAAAAATCAGTTGCCCCACAAAAGATTCCTTCCTCGGAAATATGCCAACCTCCACCAGCATTAGCTTTATTGTATTTCTATGCCCAAAACTACCTCAGGAATAATTATATTTCCATTGATTGTCATCCTGAGTATGTTGGAAGGGACGATGCTACTTACATGGTATCGACAGTTGACATAAGCGACATTTATAATCAGGAATGGATGTCAACCACGAGTGTCACCGTTTATGTCACGTAAGCATTATTTCATATTTCATATTTTAGTACTCTTGGAGAAATGGAATTTTTACGACCTCTTATATGAGTTATTAGTTATTAACAAATATCCATTGTTATTGTCATCCATATATAGGTTGGTAGCTAGTCGCGCTGCGTTGGAGGGAATGCTATCCTCTATTGTATTTGTGTGCCCATACTACATAGCTGACAGTAGTACAATAATAAAGGGTAGGCACATAAACTATTTAGCGGATCACATTTTAATTGAGGGACACAACAAGCTCTATCTCATTCCTCACCTCACAACTAAACATTGGGTTTCGTATACCGTCCAACCTGATCTTAATAAAGTTTATGTGTTTGATTCCCTTCGAACCTATGATGTGCCTTTTAAGGTCGCTCGTCGTGGTGGGAAGGAATTTATCGACATGTTAGTATACTTTTCACTTCTTACTTCATTAGCTTATTTATACATATATATATTCTACTTTAATTATTTGAGGTATATATACTTATAATATTATGTATCCAACTCTATTTATTAGGGCACTACGGATGGCATATCAAAGGAGAGGTGGGAATGGTGTCCCAGACCCAAAGAATCTTCAATATGAGCCTATCTTGGTAAGTAGGAAGACAACTATTTTGTATTTTATTTCAATTCAAATTAATATATAATAGTTAGAGAGCTAACTGAATTCATTTGACAGTATCCACAACAGCAAAATGGCGATGATTGTGGATACTATATATGTAGAGCAATGATCTTATAGTCCAGAATAGATCGGTCAACATAGATCCAAGCCATGTATGTTTGCTTTTCCATATTTTTCTATTAATGAATCATGACATATATATTTTTGACCTAATGGCTAACTGTATATTAATTGAAACATGGGCATTGTAGTTTTTCACCGATGACTATGCACGAGGCTAGCAATATAATGTTGATGAAATTGATGAAGTTAGAGACCAATGGGCCAAGTACGTGCACTCATTCATTCGGTATTAGGTAGCGATATATATATTCTACATGCATTTTCAGGTTTGTATTTCGTCTACATCTTTCAGTCTTCCAGCCTAGATCTGTGAACTCTTTACTTTGGGGTGTAGAGCTACCAAGTTGTGGTATATCCACTAATTTTTATTCCTGAGTATAGTTGGTGTATTGAGACATGCATACCAATTATAGATTGATTGAAATTATGGTGTGATTGCAGATTTGGTATGAATTGATGTTGTTTTACATTGTAGATTTGGTAATTATTTGAACATACAACTGTGTATGTGGGAAGGAAAAAAATAAAAAAAAATGCTAAAAAAAACATATAGTTTTAATAATGGTTATATGAAAAACCGTTATTAAAACCTATCGGTTTTGTTTAAGAACCGTTATTAAAACTCCTTCTAATCTCATATTTATGCTCATTTAATACGTATTAGAGGGTTTAATAAACGCATAATCAATGACCAAAATGGTAATTTGATGATGTTTTAACAACGGTTTTTTGTATTAACCGTTATTAATACCTGGTTTTCAACAACGGTTTTTTCATATAAACCGTTATTGAAACCTTATTTTTAATAACGGTTTACTAAGAAACCGTTATTAAAACCTCCTTTTTAACAACGGTTTTTACTTAAAAACCGTTATTAAATATGAAGTTTACGCACATATTCGCGGGTTTTTGTGTATTTTTCAGGACGATTATGAACCGTTATTAAAGATTTAATAACGGGCGATTCAATAACGGTTGAAAACTGTTATTAAAACTATAAAATATCTGTTATTAAAACCTCTTTCCGGTAGTGTTATGTGGATTAATCCTAATGATATTTTATTATGATTTTCTTAGGTGATTTTCCAATGGTTTTGAAAGAGGAAATATAGGATTTGTGTGGTTAGAGACCAGTGTTGTTTTTGTAAGGATACTTGTCGTAATCTAGGGTTTTTGATTACTAAGTGATACGCATGATTTTGTGTTGTACCATGTTATTGTTATTATGTGAATTAATATATTATTATTGATTATATGATATGCGGTTGATATTATATGATAAAAATGAGTAAGTAAAGATTATGAGGTATTACTAATTTATGTGGAAAAACCCTTGGTATGAAATATGGATATATCATAGGTTTATTAATAGTATGATGAGTGTGAAATGAGTATGATAAAGTCTATACATAAAAATATGGATTTGAAAATAATGTTTCCGAACATATGAGACTTCCATGAAATAAGGATTTTGTTATCAATAAAAGAATCATAAAATTTTAAGGGTTTATATCATCTAATGTATGCTAAGGAATTTATATGAAGTGTTTAGAGTAGTTGTGAATGATATAAGTCTAATAAAGTATGAAAATGATTTCATTTGAGAACAGTAACCCTAAAACAAGAAGCATATTATCACATGTGTGAATCGGTAGATTTAAACCATGAAATCCAAAAAAAATTAATATTATTATTTTTGGACTCTATACTAAATCTGGTATTTGTTGTATCCCTACAAGAAAAGTTACGAGGGATTTGTGATATTAGGGTTTATACGCCCCGAGAATAGTAATGTAACACCTCCAAAATTAATTACTAAAAAAATTTATTTTGTTAAAAGATACAGCGGAAGTAAAGAAAACAAACTGTGAATTTTGGGGATATTACCACCGTGATCAGTACAAGCCCAACCCCTGCCGGTCTCGTACTCACCACAAGGCTAAAGAAATATTACCATCCACCATTAATCAAACCTAAATCCCAAATTCATAAAAGCATTGAACGTTCATAAGACAGAGATCAGAGTATGTGGAAAAGAGTTTACAATCTAAAAGTACATAATTAAAATTCCTCAAAAGGAATAAAAGCTATAGTATGATAAAAAGAGTCGGAATAAACCGATATAAAATAAAGGAACATAAGAAGAAAATCCGATCACATCGCTATCAATCCCCATTCTAAGTATAATCTCAACTCTCACCCCTGCCCGATGCCTCGTAAGCATCGAAGGCATCGAAAACAGCATCACCTACATACACAAACTCAGAGGGGACCCTTTGCTCGTGGGAATAAGTAGCACCCATGAAACGAGTGGTCAGTACGCTATTTTGACAAGTTTTCACCCTAGGCATGCATGTCACACTCCATTTATGCTTATTCTCCCTAGAGGGTCCGTCCATATCTTGAGACTCAGCCCCTCCTAACACACCCCAACATCCTTTCCTTCTTCCCCTTACTCACAGTAGAGGCCTAACTCCTAAGCATGTGGGTCAAGGTCCACTACCTTACGCCTTCCAAATCCACTCACTGCCATACCCTAGGGTTTTCTCTTGAAACCCCAATTTGGGCCTATGTGGCCCATCCTTCTATGCCTCACACAACTAAGGTTGCTTTAACACCCCACACATCACCTCCCTTAGATTCAACCCCCATCATTTCACTTTATTCCCCTAAATACATGTGTGACCACGAAAACCTAGTTGGCAACACCAAACCCTAGCATCCTTCATTTTCACATGCCACCCCGCCATTTCTCACCTTCCATCCTTTCTTTCCCCATGATACCCATATGCACCCTACACATGACACTCTTCCACTCTCATCCCATACTCCACACATCCTCAATTATTTTTGCTTTCACAACCGCCTTAAATTAGGTTTTTCCTCCCAAATCCTAGCTAGGTATCCTGTGTACCCTTATACTAATCCATGTACTATTTTCACCCAAAGCCTCTAATTACCCAAAAAACTCTTCCCTTACCTTAATTATACCCCAAGATAACTTTTCACACGTAAAGATCATCCCCATGCAGACTCCATCCACTCCATGCAAACCCTTGAAGTTTCCGCGCAAACCCTAGAATCTCCCATGCAAACCCTAGAATTCCCACGCAAAGTCCACCTACTCTTTTATTTTATTCATAGTCCCCTTTTATTTTTCCATTTCATGGATCATGAGATATTTAGGTCAATCCTATATCCCTTGGTCAACTCACTTCCCCTTAGTCAACTCACTTCCCTTTGGTCAACTCACTTTTCCATTTTCCTTTTTCATCATTTTACCCTATATCATTACATTAAATATCCTAGCATGCATGTCCTAAAAGCCACATCACATAATATCATAAGCACAACATATACATATTATACACGTTCCATAAGAAAACACATGAGCATACCTCAACTCCAAGATGCGCTACACATAAAACAATTACAATAATAATCATAAGATACACAACATAACATGGTACATGTTATATAAGGCATATAGCACACACATAGAGGGCCTTATTTACATCCTTACCTAACATGACACCAGTCTTAGAGTACGCTCCTATGCCTCCATAGGATTTTGACTGGGTTCACCTATAAGAGGAAAAAACTAAGGATTAATTTCCCTCTTACCAAAATCACTTTTATTTCCTACTTTACTCTAATATTAGGGTTATTATTATTAAAAGAAACCTTACAATTAAAAATAGGATTTTATTCTCAAGTTAGCCTACTAGGTTATTATTAGTCAAAATAGGTTCATGTTAAGTATTTATAGCCATATTTATATTATTAAAGGTATTAGCTTTAATACTACTAATAATAGTAATAATACTAGTTGTAACAAAAATAGTAGTAGTAGTAGTAGTAGTAGTAGTAGTAGTAGTAGTAGTAGTAGTAGTAATAATAATAATAATAATAATAATAATAATAATAATAATAATAATAATAATAATAATAATAATAATAATAATAATAATAATAATAGTTTAAATCTTAAGAATAATACTTAAAGGGGGTTCTAAAAATTATAATAGTAGAAATCCTAGTATTATTAAGTTTAAGGCTAATAATAAGGTTAGTAATAAAAATAATAATATAATAACAGTAATAATAGCAAAATAATAATAATAATAATAATAATATTGTTAAGGATAATACTAATAGTAATAATCGAAATAATAATATTTATATGGGTAAGGGTTCGAATATTTGCAAAAGTAATAGTAGTAATATACTAAGGCTAGCACTACTACTACTAATAATAATAATAAAAGTAATAATGTTATTAATAAGAATACGGATAATTATAATAATAGTTAAAATTGGGTTTCAACCCCTTTAATAATAATGGGATAAATATCTTAAGGTTACACTTAGTAATAATAAAAATAATTGTCATGATATTATTATTATTATTATTATTATTATTATTATTATTATTATTATTATTATAATGATGATGATGATGATGATTAATAATAACATATTGAATTTTAATTTAGATAATATCAATACTTATAAGATCATATATGATTGGGTGGAATTAGAAAAATTAGATTTTAAAACCATGGTAAAATATTACATTAAGAAGAAAATCATACAGAAAGGTTTAATCTCACTTGAAAATTATTGAAGAATATTGCTCCTAAAATCTAAACTATTTATAATTATATTCACAAATATTAAGTATATGTATATGCATGTGTTAATAATACAACTACACATATTTATCTAAACTCTCCTAATTTACACTTTTTTCACATCAATGAAGTTAGTATATTTCTATTTACTATCTTTCTAATAATAATAAATCAACTAGGATCTACTTTTGCATTTACGAATATAAAAGTACGTTGAATTTGATATGGTTTAAACTTCAAATCGAGGTTTATCAACTATCTATCTAATTTCTATTTAGGATTTTTTACATTTTGATATGTTAAGAATAATATATATTGTTCATATAGTATAATATACCAATATAAGTGTACAACGTTAACAATTATATTATCTCACTTTTTTTTTTGTTGATCAATAAATTATTTTCAATATGAGTCTAATGTAGGATATCCATACTACCCCATACAAGATATGAGTATTTTAAAATAAATAAAAGTATTATAGTTCAAATATTTGATTACTTAAAAAAATATAATTTTATAAAATAAAGGTGATCATAATATGACTGTACAATGTATAATTATCATTTATTACATTGTAAATATTGGAGACAATCATAAGATTACTATTACACATAAATGAAATAATAATATTAGATCCACTTTATTTCCACAAGTAAATAATAAAAATATTTATAAATTTTGACAATAAAAAAATTGCATGATTCAATCTAACAAAGATACTTATCATTTATTATCATTTATTTGATTACTTAATATATTTGATTACTTAAAATATATAATTTTATAAAATAAGGATGATCATAATATGACTATACAATGTATAACTATCATTTATTACATTGCAAATATTACAGACAATCATAAGATTACTATTACAAATAAATAAAGTAACAATATTAGATCCTCTTTATTTTCACAAGTAAATAATAAAGATATTTATTAATTTTAACAATAAAAATTTTGCATGATTCAATCTAACAAAGATATTTATTATTTATTATCATTTATTTGATTACTTAAAAAGATATAATTTTATAAAATAAATGTGATCACAATATGACTTTACAATGTGTATTTATTATTTATTATATTTTAGATAGTTTATAAAATTTTTGTAGGTGGTGTGTATGTTTGTGCATTGAAGGTCATTTTGATGTTTTTTTTTATATATACAGCTTGTAGGTCGTAACTTATAAGTTTATCACTTATGTGTGGATTATGAATGTTATCAGAGAATTTCCTGTATCTTCTAATTTTGGTAAGTCATTGTTGGGCATAGCTATTACTTGTTAGATTTTGCAGGTAATAATAGACACTACTATGCTCTTTTATTAAGAGCTTCTTCAAATAGGTGGATGTAATAGAAGACTTTTTGGAAATTATTTTGCAGGCTTGCAGCTAGATGTTTGCCTTTTTTTGTCAATAATATATCTTATTTATTAAGGAAGATGTTGGAAAATTTTAGAAGATATTGTCATTTGTCAAGTTAAATGAGTTGCTAATACATAAATTATTTTATTTTATTTTATATAAAATCATTGTGTAATGATCAAAATGATTTAAGTAATAGATTCATACTTGTTAGCTGTTAACTTATTATACATGTCATGGATGATGGAATTAGAGTAAAAATGTTACTCTATACCATAACTAATAACATATAGTATAATAAATCAATAATTTTTTAATTTGCTAGTTGAGTAATATTGATGATTATGTGTATAATTCATTTAATATTATAGGACATGCGTATGTTTACAAGTTCTAAACTTAAAAAAGTAATTAGGCAAAGAAGATAAAAAAAATATTAAAAATTATCTAATATACGCCTTCACCACCAAAATTACTTTAACTCATTAACCTCGTAAGTAAGTATTAAATTTAATTTCATATAAGCATGTAATTAAAAATATGTTATTATTTGTTACTTGTTTATTAAACTATTACTATGACTTCTTAATGTTGTATTTTGTGTGGAAAAATTCATTAGAATATCATTAATAAATAAGGATGTCTAAGGTAAAATTATGAAAAATAAGTATAATTTATAAAACACAATATTTGTAACATTCCCAAAATTCACTACTAAAATATTTCATTTTATTAAAAGAAATAGCGGAAGAAAAATATCAAATTATAAATTTTGGGGATATTACTGCCACATTTATTACCAGATCGGTTCACTCCTACCATTCCAGTACCAAGTGCTATGACTAAAAGTGTAAAATACAATTTACGAGAACTCAAACCATAATTAAATCAGAGTAGCGTAGTAAATCATTTAGAAGAATAGAATCCACCGATGGTGGTTACAAGAATATATATTACATTTAAATAAGGGGTTAAGGGAGAAAGAATCAAACCCTAATAGTCTGGATAATTTCCTTACGCTCTTTCCTGTTGCCCACTTGAATAGCACCTAAAAATGGACCTGCAAGGGACACTACCCATTGAATAGGCAGGGGCCCCACAAATGGAACCCTTCAATACTATAGTACTAAGTAACCCTTTAAAAACACACTTAAAAGCAAGCCCATAATGCAACATATGATACAAAAGTATATACATATATGATGAGATGTGCATACATAACATTCATATACTTAGCAAGTCCATCAAATATTAATGAGTCATAATGTGAAATCAATACTTCCAACCTCAAGCCATTAGTCCATCATTAATCAATCATCTCGGATTATAAATATCCATGTGAGTGCGAGAACCCCACTATTATAGTCAGTGGATTGGAATACATACAAGGCAGAACCCTCCTGACTACTATCATTCGCCGATGGACCAATCTCTAGGGAAGAACGCTCCTGGCCACTATTATTATCCGGTGGACTCATATGGTGTCTCACTGTAATTACTTTGTGTCTTTCCCATGTCTTATCGTTATTACATTTGGTTTGTTGAGTATGGAATCCCCCACTATTATAGCTGGTGGACCGGAAATCATGCAGGGCAAAACACTCCTGGCCAATATTATTTGTCGGTGTACTGGTCTCCAAGGCACCCTAGCTCTTGGCCACTATTATTCGCTGGTGGACCAGTCTCTAGGGCACCCTAGCTCCAGGCCACTATTATTTGCTAGTGGACAGATATAGGTCTGGCTCAACAATCTTCCTCTTTAAATGATTGGTATCTTATTCATATCTTATTCGAAAGTATTTCACCCTTGACATGTATGTCACCGACCACTACTTCTATCCTCCTGAGAGGGCCCGTCTGAAATGCCCCGAAAATTTTTAATTTTAAAAATTATATTTAAATAAGGTTTTATTATAAAAATTAAATAAATTAATTAATTTTATTAAAATAAAAAGGAATTAATTAGGGCTATTTAAGAAGAAAATAATAAATAATTTTTTATTACAAAATTTTTGGGTATTTTATCTAATTAAGGATTTTATGTTGGAAATTAACTAAATAAATTATTTTATTTAAAATAAGAAAGAGAAAATAGTTCCAAATTAATATTAATTTTATAAATAATTCAATTAGAGAAAATTAGGGTGTTTTACTAATTAAAATGGAATTTATGAAAAATCTTTCAAAAATCCTAATTTAGCCTAAAAAGGGATTTAAATATTATTTTATCTAAATATTATTATTTTTAAATATCTAAAATATTTTAATTAATTTAAATACCCAATCTAATTATTTTTCCTTTTTTCCTTTTTCCTTTTTCCTTTTCTTTCTTCCTTTTTCTTTCCTTTTCTTTCTTTTTCTTTTTCCTCCCCTCCCCGTTTGGGCCTGCCTCCTTCCCACTTCCCAGTCCCCTCCCTCCTTCCTTTCCTTTGGCGCGGCCCAACCCGTGCGACCGATTCCTTCTTCCTTCCCTCGCCGCGCTGCATTTCTTTTATTTTTCCCCCAAAGCGCAACGTTTAATTTAAACGCCCTTATCTTGCATTGCCCGGCCGTTTCCCCTTCTTTTCTTTTCCTTCTTTTCTCCCACGAACCGCCAGTTCCCCACCCCCATCTTCTTCTTCCTTCTTCCCTAGCCCCGTTCGACCTGCAACCTCGCCGCCGGTGAGCTTGAAAAAACTTTCCCTATTCCCTCGTCGTCCCTCAGACCTCACCCTATCATTTAAACCCTATAAATAGCCCCTTACACAACCCTATGTTGAACCTTTGATTTCTACCCAGAAAACTCCTCTTGCACGCTGCTGCCCCTTAAGACTTATAGTCTTCCGCCTCCAGCCAACTTCGCCACCATCTATGGCCCTCAAACTCTTCCTTGCACCACCCTCTAGCTAACTAAATGTCCATTATCCCTCGATTCTTCCTACACAAGTTGCCCGATTGTGTGAACTTTCCTTCCCGATAAACCCTCTCTTTTACCCCGCCGCACTTCGAACCACCATTAGCCACCTCTTCCGCCGCTGCCGCCACTCCTTTTACCTTCCAAAATGTTCTGCAGATCACCTTCTATCTTCCCCTACCTTTATTTTCCTCTTCCTCCCTCTCCTCCTCTCTTTATCTTCTTCTTCCTCCTTCGGCCACCACCACCTTTGGATGCGCCGCCACCCTTATTTTGTCCCTCTCCTTCTGGGCAACTTTAAACACCCTAACTCCCACCTTAATTCTCCCTATATTTTTTCCAGCCCTCAACTTTTATCTTTTTCTTCTCTTTTTTTGCCCACTGCCGCTGCCGTCGTGCACCACCACCGCTGCCACCCATCCCTACCAGCCTAAGGTTGAACCCTAGACCCTCTCAACCCTTTTCCCTATTTTTACAAGCCTTAATTTATTTATTTCATTTATTTAAATATAAATATTATTATTATTATTATTATTATTATTATTATTATTATCATGTATTATTATTATTATTATGTATTATTATTAGTATTAATCTTTTGATTATTATTTCTGTTGAGGGTTGAAGCCCTATTGTATTTTTATTTTGATTTTATTATTATTATTCTTATTGTTTCTATTAGTACTATTATAATTATTAATATGTGTTTATTTTTATAATTATTATTTTTATTATTACTATTTTGAATTACTATTATTATTATTTCATTATTAATATTACAACTACTTTACTATTAGTTTTTCTATTATTATTATTATTATTATTATTATTATTATTATTATTATTATTATTATTATTATTATTATTATTATTATTATTTGTTTTATCATTGATATTATTTTAGTATATTTGCTATTATTATTTTAGCATCTTTTTATTATTATTAGGTTAAAGTCTTTAACCCTATATTATCAACTTTTAACAATATTTCTATTATTTCTTATATCTTTAGTAAAGTTAGAAATTTGTTAATGTTATTTTTATTAATATGTTATTAGTTTGTCAAAGTCCTAAGGAGGTATAAGAACATACTTCAAGACCGGTGTTGTTTTAGGTAACGGTGTTACTAAGGCCTTTTATGTGTTAATGTGCATTGTATGCCATGTATGTTATGCATCTTATGTTATTATTGTAATTATTTCGTATATGGTATGACGTGGAGTTCAAGCATGTTCTTGTATTGTTATATGGCATGTGTATTATGTATATGTGATGATATGTGTTGTGACCCTGTAAGACATGCATGTGAGAGTGTTGATGTGGTTTGTGTGGGAGAAAGGATGAAAAAGGAGGATGGGGAAAGAAGTTGGCCAAGGGATGTGAGTTGACCTAAGTATTTTTAATAATCCATTAGGGGAAGAGTAAAATGGGAATTTATGGTTTTTATTAGAGAATATAATTTATGATAGTAAATGGGAGAACCTAATCTATGATATTGTATGGGAGAATGTAATTTATGATGTTATATGGGAGAATCTAATTTATGGTTTTGTAAGGGAGAATCTAATTTTATGGTTTTATATGGGAGAATCTAACTTACAGTGTTATATGGGAGAATTTAATTTATGGTTTTGTACGGGATAATCTAATTTTATGATTTTATATGGGAGAATCTAATTTATGGTGTTATATGGGAGAATCTAATTTATGGTTTTGTAAGGGAGAATCTAATTTTATGATTTTATATGGAAGAATCTAATTTATGGTGTTATATTAGAGAATCTAATTTATGGTTTTGTAATGGAGAATCTAATTTATGGTGTTATATGGGAAAATCTAATTTATGGTTGAATTTAGGGTTTTGTAAGGATGAATCTTTGGTTTTATATAGTTTGAATCTAGGGTTTGGTATGGATGAATCTTTGGGTTTTATATGGTTTGAATTTAGGATTTGATATGGATGAATCTTGGGTTTTATATGGTTTGAATTTAGGGTTTGGTATGGATGAATCCTTGGTTTTTATATGGATTGAATTTAGGATTTTGTATGATGGAATATTGGGTTTTGCATGAAAGAATTTAGGGTTTGCATGGTGGTATTAGGGTTTGTATGTGGTATTAATGGTTGCATGGTAGTGTTAGGGTTTGCATGGTGGTATTAATGGTTGCATAGTGGTATTAATGATTGCATGGTTGTATTAAGGTTGCATGGTGGTATTAGGGTTGGCATGGAATGTATAACATCTGCATGGGAGTGAAATTTACGTATGGAAAGTTGGTTTGGGATGTGAGGAAAGTAATGTAAGCGTTGTTTGGGTGGTTGAACACTTTGGATGAAAAATAGTACGTAGAGCATTATAAGAATACGTAGGAGATCGAGTTAGGGTTTGTGTGGACAATTAGGGTTTGGTGTGACTGCTTAGGGTTTTTGTGGTATCATGTGTATTTGGTGATTAAAGTGTAATTATGAGGATGTAATCTATGATTTGTGATGTGTGAAGTGTAAAGGTAATGATTCATGCATGTCCAGGGTGAAAGCTTTTGAGTAAGATACTTAAGATACTAATCATTTAAAGTGGAATATTATTGAGCCAAGTCCAGTCGATCCACCAGTTAGGAATAGTGGTGTGGACTATTGTCCCACAAGTGACCAATCCACCGACGAAAAATAGTGGTGTGGACTTTGTCCCGCAAGTGACCGGCCCACCGGCAATAACAGTGGGGTGACTCGAGCTCAATAAACACAAACCAGAGTTTGCTAAGACACTTAAAAGATACTAATTAGTTACAGTGGAACACCATGTGAGCAGGAACCAACCAATCCACCAGTAAGGAATAGTGGTGTGGACTATTGTCCCGCAAGTGACTGATCCACTGGCGAATAATAGTAGTGTGGACTTTGTCCCGCAAGTGACTGGCCCACCGGCAATAATAGTGGGGTGTTCCTGTACTTACATGGATTTGATAAAAGACATGGTGTGAATTGACTTCTGATAAAATATTAATTAAATAATTAATATGGACTTCTTGGGCCTTTATGTATGTACCCGAATGATTGATCGATATTATGATATCATGATGGTCTTTATGTTCTTTTATTCTTATGAATGGCTTATGTGATTTTATGTATTGGCCTTAGTGCTCGGTTACCTTGCTTAGTACATAGCATACGGATCACCCTTTTCATAGGTACTACTCATTCCCACAAGTAGTATGCCCTTCTAACTTTGTGCAAATGGGTGAGACATTCGGTGGGGCTGAGTGTTGAGCATGTTTTGGCTCAAAGTTTGAGAGTATTGTGGCCATGTTTTCTCTTCATGTGACTTTATGTCACTATGTTATTTCTTTGTATCGCATTTATTATTTTATGAATTATTACTTGTATTGAGTATTTTAAATAAATCTTTTATCGATTACAAGATTATTTCCTCTGAGGAATTTTGATTTCGCACTCTGATTTCTATCTTATTACTAACTTTATGCGTACTCTGATTTTGATGTATGATTCTTTCTAGTTCCTTATGAACTGTTGGTTTGAGTTTAAATGTTAATCTTTTCTTTAGCCTTCGCACTTGGTACCAAAGCGGTCGGAGAGAACCGGTTTGGTACTAAGTGTGGCGGTAATATCCCCAAAATTTACGGGTTTTAATTTAAATATTTCTTTTTTAATTTCTTCCGCAAAAAATAGTGAATTTTGGTGTGTTACACCATCTCATATCTTGAGACTTCTACGCCTCTTATCACACCCCGACATCCATTCCTCCTTACATTTACTCATAATGAAAACCCAACTCCTAAGGGTGTGGGTTAAGGCCTATCACCTTATGACATTCAAATTCTCTCACTACCACTCTCTAGGGTTTTTCCTTGAAACCCTAATTGGACCTATGTGACTCAACCTTTCTTTTATCGTCCAATACCTCATCTCATTTAGATTCAACCCAAACCTTATTACTCTACTCACCAATTATACATGTGACCATGAAACCCTAGTTGGCCACTCAAACCCTAGCACCTTTCTTACGTAAGGATCATCCCATGCAGACTCCATCCATCCCACGTAAACCCTAGGAATTTCCCATGCAAGGTCACATCACTCGTTCATTTTGATCATAACCTCCTTTTATTTTTCCGCTCATGGATCATGAGATAATAAGGTCAATCTCATGTCCCCTTAGTTTACTCACTTCCCATTTGTTCCTTTTTATCCTTTCACCCCATATCATATTATTAAACATCCTAGAATGCATGTCCTAGAGAGTCACATCATATAACATCATAAGCACAACATATGTCATCATGGTACACATGCCATAAGAAATTCACATAAGCATACCTCACTTCCAAGCTGCGCTATAATTAATTAGTAATCATAATCATAAGTACCCAACATGGTATAACACATGGCACACAAGACACATAATACACACATAATTATTTTTACCCACATCCTTACTTGGTTTATGTTACCAAATTATCTCCCACACTTATTAGATCACCAATCACCCTTGATAATTGTTACAATGATCATATTTTCCATTTAGTTGGTTAAATTACCAAATTACCCTTCTCCTTTGTTATAATTACCAACTTACCCTTCTTCTTTCTCATAATTACCAAATTGCCCTTTAAGTGGTTAAATTACCAAATTACCCTTCTCCATTATCATAATTACCAATTTACCCTTCAGTTGGTTAAATTACCAAATTGCCCTTTAGTTGGTTAAATTACCAAATTACCCTTCTTCATTATCATAATTACCAATTTACCCTTGTCTATTATTATAATTACTAAACTACCCTTCTTCGTTATCATAATTACCAAATTACCCTTTGGTTGGTTAAATTACCAAGTTACCCTTCTCTATGATCATACTTACCAAATTACCCTTTAGATGGTTAAATTACTAAATTACCCTTCTTCATTATTATAATTACTATATTGCCCTTCTCCATTATTATAATTACCATATCACCCTTTTACTTATAAAATTACCATTTTACCCTTTTACTTATAAAATTACCATTTTGCCTCTTACTTCCAAAATTATCATAATACCCTTGACTTCCAAAATTACCATAATACCCTTTACTTACAAGTTTACCATTTTGCCCTTTACTTCTAAAATTACCATAATACCCTTAACTTCCAAAATTACCATAATATCCTTTACTTACAAATTTACCATTTTGCCCTTCTCTTTCAAAATTACCACACTACCCTTTTACTTACAAATTCCCATTTTTCCCTTTTATTACACCACTTTTATTAAGTTATTATCACTACATGAATATTAATATTAATACTCCATTCTCCTCATCCAACTCCACCAACTATTACATTTCAACATGATGCTCATTAGCACCCATATATATTAGGCCACATTCTTGCATAAGATATTTTACTAAAATGCTCCTAGGGCTCACAATAATATTATTAATGCATCAATGGTCACAGTAACATAAGTACTTAACACTTTCTTGAATAACAAATCTCCTTCCTTAAGCATTTCTTTCATACATGGCATATAAACTAGCATGCTTCCCTTTTTATCACTCAATATAAGAAACTACATATAATATACTAGACAATATATATATCATGCAACCTAACATATTAAAACCCTAATGTGCTAACATACGTTTATCCATACGTTTAAGGGGGGTTTAATGATTACCTTAATTCCCGCAAAAATCAAACATTATTGGTATCTCGGTGAAAGATTCAAGTTTTAAATAGCAAAATCAACACCTAAAAATAATATCAATATATATCACATTAGAAATAAGAAAACCAAAGCATAAGACTTTATAAAAACTTAATTAATGAAATACTTAAATTAAATATTATACCTTGAAATTTATTAACTAAAATAATCAAGGCATGTAGCAGCTCATGCTGCACATGCACCATGAGCTGCATGCAAAACAAAGGAGAAAAGCTCAAAGGTGGGTGAAAGAAAGGAAGGAAGGAAGGGGTGTTTTCGGGTTAGGGTTTTGGGGCTCAGAAAGAAGGTAGATTAGGGAGGATTTAAGGGCAAGGGAAGGGTGTAGGGATGAAGAGGGGGTGTAGGTGGTGGTTGGGGATAGGTTATTGGCAGCTAAGGGCAGCAGACGCGGCGACAGCGAGGCTGCGAAGGTGACTGATAAGGTGGAGAAGGCTGAGAAGGAAGGAAAAGGGAGGGGGAAATGGTTTCGGCCAAAGGAGGTGTGGGGGTGGTAGGGGAGGTTTTAGGGAGTGGTTTGGTGGCTCAGGTGGCGGCAGAGGCAGCGAGACGGTGGCAAAGGAGGCGATGCAGGGTGGCTACCGAGAAGGGAGAAAAAGAAGGGAAAAAGAAGAGGGGAGGAAGAAGGGGCTGCAGGGTGGCTCAGGGGGTGTTGTGGTGGTGAAGGGCTAAGGTAGAGGGTAGCAAGGGGTGGTGTAGGGGGACGTGCGGTGGTGGAAGTGGCAGAGGGAGGCAGCGGTACAAAATAGGGATGGAAATGGAAGGAGAAGAAAAGGAGAGAAATGAATCAGGGGAAGGGGAAGGCTCAAAGAAAATGGGGCGGGAAGGGCTAGTTAGGATAAGAAAAAGAAGAGGGAGAAGAGGGCAGCATGTAGCTGATCGGGTGGCAGGGTGTAGGGATGGCAGGGAGGTGGTAGGGTGGCAAGGAGAGGGAATGGAAGGAGAGGAAAGAAGGGCCATGCAAGCTAGGGGTGCATGGTTGGTTGGGTCTGAAATGAGGAAGAAAAGGACGAGAGAAAGAGAGGGAGAGGCAAGTGGTGGTAGGTGGTTGCAGGCTGCGGTGGCTAGGCATGGCACTTGGGGAGGCAGGCATGGGCGACAAAGACAGGTCGGGCAGGAGGTAGAAGAAGAAAGAAAGGAAGGAGGAGAAGCAGGCCAGTCAGGGGGGAAAAAAGAGGAACTAGGCCGGCCCAGGTGGGAGGAGGAAAGGAAAAGAAAAGAAAGGCAAGGGTTGGGCCGGGCTGTGACACGCGGATGAGGAGAGGAAAGGAAATAAGGGAGCGGCCCACGCAGGAGAAGGAAAAGAAGGAAGGGGAGTGGGCCAGTGACCCAAACGCGAGGGGAGAAGTCCTGGCCTAGAGATTCGAAGAGAAGGAAAAAGGAAAGAGAAAGAAAGAAGGAAAAAGAAGAAAAAGGAGAAAGAAAGGAAAAAGGGGGAAAGGAAAAGGAAAAATAGGGGAATTTAAAATAATTTAATTTATAAAATAATAGGATGTAATATTTTTGGGTAATAAATTTAATTTAATATATGAGCTTAAAAAGGTCAATTTTAAGAAAATATTGGTTTGGGAATTTATTCAAATAAAATGAGTATGATAAACTAAAAAAATATTTATTTTAATTTATTAAATATTCTTATCCAAATTTGTATACTCAAAAATCCATAAAACAATTAAATTAAATAATTTTAAAAGCTAATTTATCCCAAATAAAAGCTATTTATTAAATTATATATTTTTAAAATTTCGGGGGATTACAATATTTTTCAAACCTTTAAATGAATAATGAAATGTGTATAATTTATTATTATTATTATAATAGATTTTAATATCTGGTTGGGTCGACGGTAGGTCGGGTCGATGGCGGGTCGGGTCAATGCTAGGTTGGATCACTATTAGATCAGGTTTATGAGGGTCATGGGTTGGAATCGGATTGGATTGGATCTAGGTTCGGTTAATTATTATTGGGTTAGTGTCGGATCATATCAATGTCAGGTCGGGTTGCTAAATTTTTTAGATTTTATCGGTTTCGGTTTCGGTTTCGTTCGTATTGGGTTGGGTTGGGTCAACTTTTACCAGCTCTAACAATAGAAGAAATAGTCCAATAATAAATTGTAATATATATACATATTACATGCAATAAAACATTAAGATAAAATTAATAATCGTTAATTTAAGTGGAATTTTTCTAGTGGATGCCCTTAAAGAAAATTTTAGATTCTTATCATCCATCCACTTCACAATGACAAATCATTTATTGCTCGCTTATTGCTACTAAAGTAAATTACTGCATACAGCTAGTATTAAATTAACTACATGCATGAAACGAGTTGTACTTTTACCAGCAAACAAATTCCAAAAGCCTCTCCCGCCTTTTAGCGATTAGGATTTTCAATTTTTTTCTTCTCTCATTCTAAACACAAATTACGAATAGTTGCACTCCCCGTATTTGATGAGTATTTTTTTTAAAAGATAATATGCTTATCTTAAATGTCACTGTCGGTTTTATTCTAAACTAACAAGATAAAGGTCAATTACGGGATATATCTTAGCAGTGTAGAAAACATGTATTTACGATTGCGGATATCTCTAAGAAGCCAACTTTTCAATCACTAACTATTTTAATTACCGATAGGAATCAAACTCACATACTACGTTTGTTCGAATTACTACAGTTGTTTTATTTTAACAAGTCCACGTATTTCTTTACCTCTAAGATATATGTCGGAGATGATTTAATTTGAACACAAAATCTAATAAATAAAAGCCAAAATTCTTTTTACTATACCAAAAAAAGAACCGCCACAATCGTACTCTATTTCGGTGAAGATGGTGAAAGCTTGAATCATTTGAAGTTTATTTATTTTTTATTTTTATAAGTAGGTGTTTCTATTGCAAAATTGGATCTTGCCATAAATAAATATCATTACACACGGCTCCCCCACATTTTAAAAGAGTTTGGAAGGGGCAAAATTTGATAACAATTACATCAAACAAGGCCCCCTACCGAGGACTGGCTGACACTGCCCAACAAGTATAGTTCAATAACTAAAAAATATATAATCACCTAGGGCCTTTACTTCAGTCCTGCACATCCTAGTCACTCGAGAAAGGATGACAAACGAGCTACAGAAAGACTCCCATGAAGACACCCAACACCGATCGCTAACCGCCTAACCCAACCCAATAATCCAACAGCTATTTCGTTCCGCAGAAGCGAGCAAAAATGGGCAGCCTAATATCCCATATTTTTAAAATTTATTTTTCTCAAATTTAATAATTTTATTAGCATAATGTATACAAATATCTATTTATTTTAATTTTGATTTGTTTTATTGACAATTTGAAATTCATATTAAAATTTGATTAGTTATTATCGTCGCGAATCATTCTAAATATATTTATTCACGGCCATAATTTTATTATATTCATGTAATTCCAATTTCGGATTAAAATTATATATATTTCTATTTTTCTTGTGTTGTGATCTTTAATATTTTTAAATTTGTTTTTGATAATAACTTTGTTGTATAATTACAATTTTATTTTTGAATTATATTTCTTTAACAAAATAAATTGTTTAAATCATAAAATCATGTGTAAAGTAGTAAAGTTATCTTAATTATTTTTATCTGTAAAAAATATTTTTATCTTTAAATTTATCTATTTTTACGAGGTCGTTAAGATATTCAGAAATTTTTAAATTAAAAATATTTTCATAATTTATTTATGATATTTCTTTTAGAAATAAAATTTCTTCCATTTTTTTCCTTTTGGTTTATTAAACACTTTTTTCAAAAAATTATTTAAATTAAATCAAGTTTCTTATCATTTGATTTAAATATTTTTAGATGGTTTTAAATATTTTTACTTAGCCCCACTTTAATCGAATGGTAGATACTTTAGTTTAGTTTGGATTTATAAATTTGTTTTTATTTTAAAGAGAGTCTTTTCGACCCCAGATTTTTACACTTTAATTCGTTTGTCAGTAATTCTACTTTCCTAATAATTACAAAAGCAAACCCTAACAACCAGCTACTAACAACAACCTTGTCAAACTACCATAATTTACCTTTTAGCCTAAAGTTTCAAAAAAAAAATACTATCCATGTATTCGGTGCATTCAAACACTTAATTTATCAAATTCTACAATTATATTCAATGTATTCAAACATTTAATTTATCTCGTATGTAACTATTAAAAGCTATCTAACATTTTCTTTACTAAATCGAAAAATATTAATTGAAACTTAACTTACATAGAGATTATTCAAAAGCAAAGCAACTATATTTTTCAACTTTAGACAACGGTTATATATATCTCATGCTTATTAGAGATTGTCTCAATTATAGAATATATTTTTCAACTGCATTTAAAACATTCAATTATTATTGAGTCATTGATCCAAAATTAAAACTATAATTGAGGCGTTTACAGTTAATATGTCAAATGGTTAAAAATTAATGTGTCAAGTTAGTTAGTGAAAAAACAAATCAAAAAAAATTCCCAATTATGAGGGTTACTTTATCATCTTATTCATAATTGTCATTTGGACTAAAATTATGATTTTGATGAAAAATGTTATACATCGAAAATTTGAACACAAACCAAAATTTAAATTTATCTAAAAATATGTATATTAGTGCTTTAATTTTATTTTGTATTGTAAACAAAGTAATACAAACTAAAAATAATAATAATAATAATATAAGAAAACTATGGTCCAAAAAATTAAATTACAACAACAACAACAACAACAACAATAATAATAATAATGACAACAACGATGACGACGATGACAACAGCGACAATAATAATAATGTTAATGATAAATCAATTTTTCTAACAAGTCTCCACAAGCACTTTTTAAGATGATACTAGTGCATTAAATGCAAACATACAAGTTGAGTATTAACACTAAATGTTAGTTTTCCTTCTATTTTTAGCCACCTTAACAAATATCCTTGAACACTTGTTAGAAAAAATGATAATAAGTTTATTGTACTTTTTGCATCATGATTTTCTTTTCTGCTAAATTGTTATTATTTTTCATTACTTAATTATCAATAAAAATGAAATTAGTTTAGTAATATATATATATATATATATATTTTTAGATGAACTTTGTTCCTAGTTTGGTTTTTGAGTTTTAGTATATAGCATTATTGGATTTTGCTTGGTCGTACCTGATTCATATATAGATTGGACTCTAATCATCGGTTAGTTCAATGTATATAGTAACTCACTATTAAGGTTGTAAATGAGCTGAGCCGGATCATGAACTATTTGGCTTGTCTCGGCTTAGCTTCATTTAGTTAAATAGGCTAAACCCAAGCTTCACTTTAAGGCTTTTTATAAACCGAGTCAAGTTCGAGCCCGAGCCAAAGCCTGAGCCCAAAAAAGTTTGGCTAGGCTCAATTATAGCTTAGGTTCGTGAGCTTATTTTTAATCGTTAAAAGTTTGAATCGGCTCGTTCATTTAATTAAATAAGTCAAGTCAGAGCCCTGAGGTGTTGGGCTCAGCTCGATTCATTTATAGCCCTACTCATACCCAAATAATTATTTCCCATGAAAAGAAATTATGCTAGAAATTCTAAAAATGAGCTCATTTTAGTAAAATGATTTGTTTTTGAAAATTAATTAAAATTATCTTAATATTAAACTTAACACTTGTGATGCCCCAAATTTTACTATTGACAAATTTTGATTTTACAGCAGAAACATATAATCAAAATACCTGGTGTAACCATTATAACCATTGTAAGTCTGGCTTACCATACCATCATTACATCAATCACAAGGATAAAACGATTGAAAGTAAAATTGAGTAAATAGAAACGAGAGTAGCTTTATACACATAAATATGAGTTTAGATTTTAACTCTGAGTACAGTGTAATATAAACAAAAGAGATTCCATAGAGCTAAGAGTCCATAAAGGTATCTGGATAAATCTATTCCACGGATAACATAACTCTATATCCATTCCCTAAATGTACCCCATATAGATAATTATAGGCAGTAAAATCATCCAAATAGTCCTCAATGAATTGCACAAAAGCATTAGGATTATTTGCTCGCGGAAATTCGTAGCATCCATAAAAAGAACAATGTGACAATATTATCGAGTCAGGGATACAGTTAAATACATACATACACAACAGAGAATAACTACACATGTGAAATATATAAAATATCACAAAGTAAGTACTGATCCATGCCTCTTTATTAGATATAACAATTCCATTCTTTTATTTACATTGATTTTAGGCACACCACTATTCTTAAACATGTGGAATAGTCTGAAGTACCTCTTAGGGACAACACATCCAAGCCACTATTATCTTTAGGCATAATAGACCCAAAACCTCTCAAGAAAAAATGCTCCTAAGCCACTATTCTTAAACTAGTGGAATGATCTGAAGTATCTCTCAAGGATAGCACACCTATGCTACTATTATCGTTCGATGGAACAAACCCAACAACTTAGTCCTAACTCATTCACTCTTCCATTTTAAGTCGTTAATACCTTTTCCATTAGGTTACTCATTTAAAATCATATTATCTTTCATGTTGAGGTTAGGGGCCCGTTATTCTCTATCTGGTGGAACGGATTGATGCACCTTTTAGGGCAAAACACTCCCAAGCCACTATTATCGTTCGGTGGAATAGACCCATAAAATACCATGACCCAACTCAAGTGATATTTTACTTTAAATGATTAATGTCTCATTCATGATTTATTTTAAAAGTAGAGAACATATTTAAAATAGATAAAGCACATCACAAGGATTATATGGTCGTTCTCTAGGGGTGAAACCCTTATATTCTCCTAAAATCCTAATTTCACACTTTTGTCATAATTATTCTTTTGTTATTCTTTTATCTAGAAAAATAAGTACCTATTTCTAAAAATTATTATTATCAATATACTTCAATTTCAAGGCCTAAATCTAAGGTCTTGCACATGTGATAATAACTCTATCTCACGAGTCACTATTCCTAAGGCTTATAAACCCTAATTTCATATATCTACCATAACTTTTCCTATAAGGCTTATAAAATTACTAGATTCTTTATACATTACCAACACACTAAATATTAACAACATATCCAAGTTTTGTGGTCTAAGCTTACTGTTTCACACATGTAATTTATTATTATTATAATAGATTTTAATATCTAGTTGTGTCGACGGCGGTACGGGTCAATGGTAGGTCGGGTCACTATTAGATCGGGTCTATGAGGGTCATGGGTTGGAATTGGATCGGACTGGGTCTAGGCCAGGTTGCTAAATTTTTTAGGTTTTATCGGTTCGGGTTTCGTTCGTATTGAATCGGGTTGGACAAGTCAAGTCAACTTTTGCCGGCTCTAACAATAGAACAAATAGTCCAATAATAAATTGTAATGTGTCACTATCAGTTTTACTCTAAACTGACAAGATAAAGGTTAGTCACAGCATGTATCTTGGGAGTGTAGAGAACATATATTTACGATTGCCGATATTTCTAAGAAGCCAACTTTCCAATCAGTGACTTTTTTAATCACCGGTAGAAATCAAACTCATATACTACATCTGTTCGAATTACTGCAATCATTTTATTTTAACAAGTCCCTGTATTTCTTTACCTATGAGATATATGTTGGAGGCGATATGATTTGAACAAAAAATCTAATAAATAAAATCCAAATTCTTTTTACTATACCAAAAAAAAAACATACAATCATACTCCATTTCGATGAAGATGGTGAAAGCTTGAATCATTTGAAGTTTATTTATTTTTTATTTTTATAAGTAGGTGTTTCTATTGCAAAATTGGATCTTTCCATAAATAAATATCATTACACACGGCTCCCCCACATTTTAAAAGAGTTTGGAAGGGGCAAAATTCGATAACAATTACATCAAACAAGGCCCGCTACCGAGGACTGGGCTAACACTGCCCAACAATTATAGATAGGTCGACAACTAAAAAATATATAATCACCTAGGGCCTTTACATTAGTCATGCACATCCTAGTCACTCAACAAAGGACGGCAAACAAGCTACAGAATGACTCCTATTAAGACACCCAACACCGATCGCTAACCACCTAACCCAACCCAATAATCCTACAGCTATTTTGTTCCGCAGAAGCGAGTAAAAATGGGCAGCCTAATATCGAATATTTTTAAATTTTATTTTTCTCAAATTTAATAATTTTATTAGAATAATTTATACAAATATCTATTTATTTTAATTTTTATTTTTTTATTGACAATTTGGATTTCACATTAAAATTTGATTAGTTATTGTTGTCGCAAATCATTCTAAATATATTTATTTGCGACCATAATTTTATTATATTCATGTGACTTTGAATTTGAAATTATATATATTTCTATTTTATCTTGTATTTTGATCTTTAATGTTTTAAATTTGTTTTTGATAATAACTTTGTTGTATAATTACAATTTTATTTTTGAATTATATTTATTTAACGAAAAAAAGTTTTAAAATTATAAAATCTTGTTTAAAGTAGTAAAGTTATCTTAATTATTTTTATCCATAGAAAATATTTTTTATCTTTAAATTTATCTATTTTTACGAGGTCATCGTTAAGATCTTCAGAAAATTTTAAATTAAAAATATTTTTGTAATTTATTTATGATCTTTCTTTCTAAAATAAATTTTCTTCCGTTTTGTTCCTTTTGGTTTACGAAAAACCTTTTTCAAAAATTATTTAAATTAATTCCAGTTTCTTATCATTTGATTTAAATATTTTTTAGATGGTTTTAAATATGTGTTGAGGTCTTATTGCATATTTTTAAAAATAATATGAATTATCGCACTTGTTGATATTTTTTTCCTGAAAACTTTTATGAAATCATTTTAAATAGCTTTTACATAGATTTTTGATGAATGCGTACTTTTAGCTATTTTATATCCCTTTACTTCAATATTTTGGCTATTTATGGGAATAATATGTAAGTTTATTTATATTATTTTAAATTATTTTTCTAATTTATAATAATCTCATATATTTAATTTATTTAGAGCTTAAATTTGGTTTTCGTATAATTTTTAAAACTTGTTTTAGTTTGATCATAACTTTCACATACGAACTTAAATTTAACTGACTCAATTTTTGGAGCAAAGATAAAAATGAAATCTACAAATTCTATTTCTAGTATTTTTTTTCTAAAGCCAATTGCATATAGGTCAAAGTTTAACCTAGGTTTTTTAGTCGAAAATATATTCTATATTAAAGAGTTATTTGAAACAATTTTAGAAAGTTAATTAATATCTACTCAATTTTATTTTATAGGTACTAATTGACAAACTGAGCATGAAATAACAAATCAATAAATAGGAAAAAAAGGATAAATAAAGAAAAACAAAAAAAAATACAGCAAAGTGTCCTAAAAAGGCACCAAAAGTGCCAAAGGAAAAAAATGGAAATGCTATAGGCAGCCGAAGCAAAAGAAAAAGAAAAGAAACAGTGCTTGCATATGCCTTACATCTCATTACACACCCATTTTAATAAACACACTCACTATATACCCCTAAATTTATCATTCATTCCAATTTTACCCTTCTCATTTCTCTATCCCCTATCTCTCTAACAGATTTTCTCTTTTCTCCTTCATCTCAACTCCTTACACAATTACTCAATTCTTCTCAAATCTTTCATCAATTCAAGAAATCAAAATTTAATCAATAATCCAATACATTCTACATATAAAGGTATACAAGATTTTGTCCTTTTTTTGTTAATTTACATGATTTTCGAAGTAGCTGCAAATGCGGGATTTGATTATTGTATGTTTCCTGATTTTAGTTGTTATTTCACCGAAATTAGTGTTTGTATACATAGATCAGACATAAGTTAGTAAATTTGTTGTAATTTTGGGTTAAAATCTGAGCTTCAAACAATATCAATGGAGGTCAGGGATGAAATAGTAGTGGCGACGAGTCTTTTACCCGATAGTCATAACTACCAACAAGTAGTTCACCCATCAGACCTTGCCCCATATGGGTAACTCACCCATCGAAACAATAACCAGGTAGATAGTTCATCCATCAAGCGTCCCTCCATACAGGTAACTCACCCATTAGTGTAATTTATTTGTCGGCCTCTACCCCCACTAGGTACTTCACCCGTCACTCTATATCCTAAACGAGTGGCAGACTTATTGAAAACCCTAAACTCCACACACTCTCTCCCTTGACCCTAACCCTTTAACCCTCTAACCCTAAACCTAAAACCCTCTAACCATTAACCCTAACCCTAACCCTAAACACTAAACCACAAACCCTTAAACCTAAACCCTAAACCATAGACACCCCAAACCCCAAACCCTACACCTTAAAACCTAATCACTTAACCCCATAACCCGATACCCAAATCCCAAACTCTAAACTATAAACCATTGATGAGTTAATGTATAATATTTGTTAATGATTATTTTGTTATAATTGGCATATGGCTGGTAGAGGAGTCAGATGAAAGAATCTAAGGCAGGTTACTTCCACCACCATTAGGGTGGTGAAGAAGACAATTACTGTCCATGCTAAAGCATGATATGAAATGGAGCATGACAAAGCTCCATGTACTACAAATACACAATACATGCCATTTGAGAAGGAGTATGATGATCCCTGATAGGCATGAATTATGTCTATCATAGGGACTTTAACATAAAAATTTAATGTGATTATATCATGGTATTTTTCATAATTTAGTCCACTTGTTCTTTTTTACTTCTCTTGATCATATTTTGTAGGTATTTCAAGAATATGGGATCAAAAGGAGTTAAAACGCAATAGCTGGAACAAAACAGAAGCAAACGCGAGTGCTCAAAATATGAAAAGGAATAAAGACTTAAAAATCCAAACATGATGAGATATGAATTTGGAAAATTTTTGAACATTAAAGTTGTAGATATTTTTTTTATCTTTCCAACGCATTAAAAATCATCTCGATCCAAAGTCAAATGAAGAATTTATGGCTGGAATATAAAACATGCGCAAAGCTGAAGAATATAAACGAAACTGCCGTGTTGGTTTACACAGCCATATTGATGGGCAGTTACGTCTATATAAACATATTTTTTGTTCATTTTGGAAGAGGAACAAATGGAATAAAAAGACGGCGGCTTTGAGAGCACTAAAGAGAGATCTAGGGTTACTTGTTTGGCATCACCCAATCCAATCCCACCTTCAATTTATCCACAATCTTCCATCTCTTAATCTCAATTTCTTGTTCCCGGTCGGACGGATAGAACAGTAAATTTCTCATCTTAAATAAAGAGGTTATTGTATTTTTTTTCTTTGGATTTTATTTATTATTTTCAATTGATGCAATTCCCTATGTTTAAGATGTTGAGCTTAATGAAAGCCATGATTGGCTAATTAATCTATGCCGAGGTAAAGGGAAATCCCCCAATCCGGATGTCTTGAGAATCTAAACCCTGCCCAATCTAATTTCTTGTCATATGTGTTGTACTAATGATTTAATTGTAATAATAGAGAAAATTGATCACTTTTATATTATTATTTAGAGAAACCCTACGAGATTCGAGAGATGAGTCAAAGTGGGCTCCATTAGCATGACTTGAAATCAAACCACAAATTCGAGAGACATTGGTTGGCTTCTACAACTACAAAAATGGGAATATGATACATAATAATGTGTTGCCTATTTTTGCATTTATACTAGAGATATATGAGTCTTAATAGGTAATAGGGTATAGTGTCTCGAGAGAGCATTACAATACATAATTTGGGTGGCATTCATGGCCAAGTGTTGTGATTTGGGGTTAATATTCAATCACATTGGGGTTGAGGGGATCAAAAGGAACCTTAGCATTTTCTCTCACTAAATTTTAATTTTTCTTATATTATAGTTGGATTTAGTTTGCACATTTTATTTTCATTTAGAGTTAGACATCATCTGCCCCTATCATTAGTCTAGACATAGGAGATCTTTTTACTATCTCATTACTCACTTCCTAGTCTCTGTGGGATTGACCTTGCTGCTACTTCAACACCGTGCACTTGCGGATAGAATTCATCAATCCCATCGAGAGAGCTTTCACTGGAAGTAGCACATCTTCCCATGTAGCATCATCTATTTCCTTATCGGCGTTACGTTCCCTCCTCTCAATAATTTGCTGATATTTTCACCATGGGTCTACCACATTCTATCTTTGAAGAATTCAAGTCAAGTTTGAGCATTTGGTCACCTCCTACTTCAACTACAGGGGCTTAATAGAATATATATACACTAAAGATATAGTTAAATATTCCCTCCATATATTTCTCCTATATTGTATCTAGTAGTTATTCTTTGTATCTATATATCTCCTATAACTCAATGTCATAAATTTATTCTGGAAATATTCTTCTCTTTCAATAAGCATAATTTATGAAAATAATATTTCATAAAAACATATAAAAAAATTTTACAAAATCTTATGAACTTAAGTACAGAAAGGATAATGGATAGGTTGCTTACCTCAAAACACTACTTGAATTGATATCAAGTAGATAATCGGTGTAATATGGAGATAAATCACCGTTTTAAGATTTAAAATCATACACTATAAGAGGGGGAATTATCATCGTAATTAGCAGAAGTCTAGCCCCAATCCATCCTCATACAATCATACCAACTATAAGGCTTATTAGAAACAGATGCAACCATAATAAACACAAAAAGAAAAGTGTTTTGTAACATAATAAGGGTTAAATGTTAATATCAAGAAAATGTTGAAATATAAATCGTTATTCAACTAAAATAAAACAGTAATCTAGAAACTGAAGAGGGAACATATTCGGATGATACTCTTCAGGCCCCAACCCTAGGATATTATGCATTACTCTACCCCGACCATGTCATCATACACAACAAAGTCATCTAGGGCATCATCAGTCACTTGCACAGACATAGGAGGGGATACTGATTGTGGGAACGAGCAACACCCATGAAAGGTGTGATCAGTATGCTACATATAGAGTAAGGTAACAATACAATCAAGTATGAATATAATAGTTCATGATACTATAACAAGACATAAAGGCATATGAGCAAGATATAGTAATTCGTTTGTTACTGTCTGAACTCAAGCCATTGGTATAGTAATTAGTTATCTCTCAAATAATATCCATATGGGTTTAAGGACCCTACTATTATTACTAGTGGATCAGTAAATGCAATACAATCTAGGGTAGCATGCTCTTGACCACTACTCTCACTAGTAGACCAGTAAATATAATACAATCTAGGGTAAAACATCCCTGACCACTATTCTCACCAGTGGACCGATAAATATAGTATAATCCAAGGTAAAATGCTCTTAACCACTATTCTCACCTGTGGACCGATAAACACAATACACATGGTCCTGACCCACGTGGTGTTCTATAGTAATTAATTAGTGTTTTTCATAGATTATTATTATCCAAGGGTTTCATTACTTGGGCTCGGAACCCCCACTATTCCCACCAGTAGATCGGTAAATATAATACAATCTAAGGCAACATGCTCCTGACCATTATTCTCACCAATGGATTGGTAAATATAATACATATGGGCTCGACTTAAGTGATCTTCCACTTTAAGTGATTAGTGTCTTATTTGTGTCTTACTTGATAAGATATCGCACACACATCCCCTAGGCCAACCCTAGCTCCATAGAAACCTTAATTTCCTAAGACCAAGGTATCCTCACCCCCTAATGATCTTTTGAGTCCCTAATTCATCAAACACCCCAACCTTGTTATAAGGGACCCCATTCATGCATGGGCCATATTCCATCTCCCCCATTCCTTACATATGAGACAATTGGCCCCTAGGGTTACCCTTTGAACCCTAGTTTGGTCCATATGAGCCTAACCCCTCCTCTAATACTTAGTTAGCCCTGAAATCCCACAACCATGCATATATAACCATGATTATCCATTTCCCAAAGTTTTATAACCTAACCCCTCCATTTGACACATACGATAACAACCTCCCCAAATGACTCTTCTCAAACCCCTAATCGCCTTTTTATATTTGTATCCACTCCTACATATCCCACCTAGCTAACCATTAGACTTAACACACATTCCCCACAAAGCATATCCCACATCATATTTTAGAGGCACAACCTAAATCCCCCATCTCCTATACGTGATGATGACCCACCATTAGGGTTTGGTACCCCTAAAACCCTAATATCACCCCCTTAGTACTTTTCCATCTCACAACATCTAAAGACTCCTCCATGGTTTTCCAAACCACCAAAAATACCATCATTTCCCCCCATAAAAATCCTTAATGACCATCTCTCCCTTAGTCACTCTAGATATAGCCATATTAAGTTTGACACACCCCAGGCATGGTTAACTCTCTCCATGTAACCTTTACCCTAATCCCCATTTATTATTATTATACTTATTATTCAACATTATTCCAAGGAATATTTAGCTAATTTTTTTCCCTAGAGTTTCCCCATATGTCATCTCCCACAATATTTACCCAAATTGCCCCAAGCCTCCAAACCCTACCTAAGCCTAATAGCCTAAAATATACAAATTTCTTAACAATCCTCGAGACATGCAGTGCCACATAATAAAACTTTGCAACAACATATAAACCAAGTAGTTAATACCACACATACTCTTACCTTAGGTCCTTTCAAGCTAAGCTACACAAACAACCTTGGAACATATATATTTCATGCAAGTATTCACTTATCATACAACATAATCACATAAACAAAAAAAACTAACTATAACTGTATCCTTACTAAAATGGCTCCGGTATTGAATTAATAAAACCCTAAGCATTGGAACAGTACCTAAAAATGGGAATACCCCATTTAGGCTAATTTATCCTTTTTTCTTTTTCCCTTTTTCCTTTTTTTCTTTCTTTAATAATAATGATGGTGGTGGTGGTGGTGGTGGTGATGATGATGACGATGATGAATATAATTAAAAGAGTTCAAAATGGATGAAGAGGAGAGTAGTGTGACCAAAATAGGCAAGAGGAGTGGAGGGCAGTGTGGCGACACAGCAACGGTGCAAGGTGGAGGTGGGTTTTTAGTTGGGAAAAAAGTGGGACTTAGTTCTTTAGGGTTATGGGTGGTGTTAGCACTAGGTGGGATAGTGGGAGGGGAGGTGGTTCACGGTGGCATCCATGATGGAACAACCAAGAGGAGGGAGAAAAAGAAGGGGAAAGGTGGTGGAGATGGTTGGTTCCATAGGGTGGCACCTATATAGGAGGTGGTGGTGCGGCAACAATGCAAAGAGAGGGAAATGGGCTAGTGGTGGTGGCAATGCGAGGTGGCGTGACCTACCCACTTCACATGCTCAAGAAGAGGAGAGGAAAGGGAGAAAGGGGGAGGTGAGGGCTTAGTAGGTGTAGGGGAAAGCAAGGAATGGAGAGGAGTGGAGCTGGGGTGGCGACGTGGCTTGGCTACGACGGCGGCGGCCATAGTTGAAGGTAGGGGCAGAGGAGAGTGGAGGCAAGGATGGACGAGGGAGAAAGAGAGGAGAGGTAGAGGTAAGGGTATTTTAGGAGATGGGGGAGGATAAGGACAAGAGGGAAAAGGGATAAGGGTAGTCGGTTGCTAGGTGGCTGATGGTAACAGAGGGAGGATGGTGTAAGCCTACTTACAGGGGGTGTGAGGCATGCAAGGGACATACAAGGACATGCCAGCTTGCATACCCTACATGATTGGAAAGGGAAAACGGGAGGGGAGTTTGGTTCGGTGCAGTGGGGTTGGGTGCGAAAATGGTAACAGGGAGGGGTTGCGCATAGGGTCGTAGATGAGAGGTAGGGGTGGGGAGAGAAATGGAAAAGGAGAAAATGGGGAGGGAGAGAAAATAAAAATAAAAAAAGGAGGGTGGTTGGTTTGTCACCCGTGGGGAAAGAAAAGGGCAGGACGTTTGGGCCAGTTAGGGGGAAGAAGGAAGAGAAGAGGAGGGAGTATTGGGCCGCTGCAGCACAGCCCAAGCAGGGGGAGAAAATAAAGAAGAAGAAAGAAAGAAAAGGAAAAGAAAAGAAAGGAGAAAAGGAAAGGAAAAGAAGAAGAAATAAGGAAAGGAAAAAAGAAGAGGAGATAGTGGGATTTTTGGGTAATTTGGAAAGTTAATAAAATAATTAAAATTTATAATATTTACTTATAATTTATATTAGGCTAAATAATTAAAATAAGACTTCTAAATAATAAATGTTAAATCTCACATTATTATTATTATCATTAGTAGTAGTAGTAGTAGTAGTAGTAGTAGTAGTAGTAGTAGTAGTAGTAGTAGTAGTAGTATATGTACCTATATTTTGTTTTATTTAACATTTTATTATTCTATTATTTATTCTTAGGGAAAATTTTTGGGGTATTACAATCGGGCACTTGAACAATCCTATAACAATTTTGCTTACTATTAATATAACTTAGAAGCACTAACTAAATATTATACTCATGTTTACTTATGACTTTGATTTATCAATTTATTCCCACTATTTAATATTTGTTTCAAAATAGTTATACCAAAATATTTGATTAATTAGTATCTTAATTCTAATTGTGTACACATGGAAATAAGACCTAGAATTAATTTACCTACAACTTGATCAACCGTAGCAAAACAACTTAAATTAACTAATATTTCTCTTAGCCAATAAATATAATGTCCACTGCCCCTATCATGCCATCCTAGCTACACTTGATAGGATTTATCAAATGCAGTATAGGCTACCAAAAAAAGAATCACAATTATATCTCAATTTATTTCCATTTCTTCCTTCTTCTTCTTTTTTTATATTATCTATCACTATCAAGTCCTATCTTATACTTTTTACTTCTCCATTTGATTTACTCTCTGAACTAGCACCATAAAAATAAAAAATAAAAAATAAACCTCAGACTAGAGAGAACTAGAAAATTTAAAAAAATATAGGGTCCCACTTTTTTCATTCTAGTTTCATAAGTACCGCCTTTGAAGGATACTATCATGAAGAAAATATCACATGGTATCGTTCATGATGGGTTAGCTCCTATGAGTTAGTGTTTAAACTTTTACTAATTAAGTAGAAAATATGAAAAGGATAATTTTATTAATGAAGCAAAGAAAACTTAAGTTAACTAATTAACTTAGTTGTTTGATTATGTTAATAGAAAAGGTTTGTCTTAAGTGGCATATAATTAACTAATAACCACAATCAAAAGAACCGAATAAATTATTAAAGAAATAATGTAATGTCATATACCTTTCAAATTTCTTACAAAATTAACTATTTCTCATCTGCTCTTCCTCCACTCACTTTACCCAAGTGAAATTAACAGATTTAAGTATTGGTGGGAAGATTTAAACTCTTGGTCTCTATCTTATATGTTTCCCATCTTTCTGTGCTACTTTATGATGGTATAAGGGATAAATTAAATATAACTGGATTACTTAGGTAAAATGTAAAATTACTGGTAAAGATCTCTTTTACTAAGATACTTAGCCAAGCACTAATCCTTATGAGCAAAAGATTTGTTTTTGACCGATTCTTTTTTCCTTAGCCTTTTCTCTTTGGTCTATCCTAATAACCAGTATCAATCAGGTAATAGCCTTTTACTAACCAAATATCACCTATTTTTATTCCTAATATCTTTCCATAAATGAGATATAAAATTTTCTCTTTCTTTTGGGTTATCATAGGAACTCCATGCAATCTCACAATCTCCTTAATATACAAATCAACATTATTAGTTGCATCATCAATTTTGTGGTATTGAATAAAGTGCACCATATTGGAAAAATAAATCCACAACAACCATAATTAATTCCTTGACTCTTTGTTTCCTAGGCAAAACAAAAATAAAATCCATATTAACACCATCTCAGGATTGAGTAAGTACAAGGTACATAAAACTTCATATGGAAGAAAATTTTACTCTTTCGACACGGGGCACATGTAGAAACCAAGGCCTATACCCTACTTTGCATCGTTGGTGATGAAATAGCATCCCCCACACATGATAATAATCTATTCATTAATTTTTCTAAGTTGGGAGAATTTAAAACTCTCCTTACTTCGACTAATATATGAGCTAGATTATTAGGCGTCATACATGCCATGCAACATCAAATAAAAGCCATCAAATCATCACCTTTTATTGGATTCAGTATGGCTTGAATATGGCTCAAATATTCCTTAGAATTAGCCATGCAAGGGGTTGAAACCCACCAGCTACAACAGCCATATTCTAGTTCCTATATTCGAAAATCATGGGAAAAAATGAGCATTTTGGCTCTAAAATCGTGCGGCATGATTTGGGGCATAATTTTTGTGATTTACAAGACCTTAATTAGCATAAATTAAGGATTAAAATTATTTTATTTCCTAGCTAAAGCAGTTGGCCAAGATGGAGCTAAGGAAGAGTTGTTTTCTTCATTTGGTTAAGCATAAGCTAAAGTAGTGTACTGAAATTACCATCCTTGTAATTTATATTTCATAAGCCCTAATACTAGTTTATAAGCTAATTGTACCAGCTATTATGTATTAGGAAGGGCATAGAATGATCAAAAATATGCTCCACAAGCTTATGGGTTTGGGTTAGTTCTTCCCTACCATAGTTAACTTATATTAGAATCATATTTGATTAAGTCTGTAATCCATATGGTTACCTAAGGTTTAGTTGTGTCTTTATAGTTTTTTCTAGGAATCTTACACTCTTTATATGAGTCAGGAGCTGAAGTGAATGATGACATTGAAATCTTGGCATAATTATGGTTTTTGAAACCCCCCCCTCCACTCAAAGCTTAGTGCATAGCTTTGTTTTATCCCTCAAAATCTTACATTCTTATCTTAAGTGTTGATACCTTAAGTGGTGGTTGTAAGTGCATGATCTTAATGGTTAATTATGGATATAATTCATTCTTCTATCCTCCTCTCTACTCTATTTTCTCTTTTGTTGGAATTCAGCCCAAATTCCATCATCAACACTTAACATGACCTAATTTGTTTAGCATTTATGCATTAGTTGGCCAATAAAAATGCTCGTGTTATATCTTTAAGGTTTTGCTCACTCTAAAATGCCCTAAAATACCACCTTCAAGCCTCTTTGACTAAAAAAATCATGAATGGACATCTTAGGAACACATAACTTGTTTTTCATGAAAAAGAACCCATCTTGAATAACATAAGCACCATGGATCACATGTTTCTTGCACGTTTCTAATATCACACCAAAATCTTCATCAGTAGTGTATTGTTTTGTCGGCATTCAAATCCCAAAATATTTGCATCCATCATTGTAAAAACCATGAACCTCCTATAAAATGCATCTGCAACAACATATTCCTTACCATCCACATGTTTTGTTGAGAACAAAAGAGTTTGCAAGAAGATAATCCACTATGTATGTCTTAGACTCACTTTCCATTTGGCCACACAAATACTTCAAACTCATGATTCAAGCGAAGTAAAAATGGATTAGGCATTAAATAATGACTCAATGTCTCCAAAATCACTCTTTATCCTGTTTTGAGTAGTTGAATCTTGCACTATTTAAGTTCTTGATAAAGAAAGTAATTGGCATCTTCTCTTGTGAAAGAATGCCTCTGATACCTATACCACTAGCATCATATGTTACTTCTAATAATTTATCAAACCTAGGTAAGGATAATACTTGTATATTAGAAAGATTAGTCTTCAACTCCTCAAAAGGCTTTATTGTACAATCATTCCATTGAAATGCTCCCTTATTTATCATTTGTGTAATAGAAGCCTTATAATAGAGAAGTATTTGATGAACCTCCGATAAAATGATGCCAATCCATGGAAACTCCAAACCTCATAATTGTCCATGTCTAGATAGATTCCACCTTTGAAGGATCAACTCTAACACCAACTCCACTCACTATATAACCAAAAAAGAAAAATCATACTCTCCATCATGAAGCTACACTTTTCGATCTTGCCATGAATATTTACCTCCCTAAGTTTGTCAAATAATCTCTTTAAGTGTTTTATATACTCAAAATTGATCTTTCTATACACCAAAATGTCATTAAGATAAAAAAAAAAGCAATAACAATAAAAATTTTAAGGAAAGATCTAAGTACCTTGGTCATCAATCTCATGTACAAACTTGGGGCGTTATATAGCCCAAATGGCATAACCAACTATTCATACAACTCATACTTAGTCTTGAAAGTTGTATTCCATTCATCCCCTTCTATTATCCTCATTTGATAGTAGACACTCCTACGATTAAGCTTAGAAAACACCCTTGCTCCAAGCAACTCATATTGCATATCATTCAATCTTGGTATATAAAATCTATATTTAATGGTAATATTATTGACAACTCTAAAGTCAGTGCACATCCTCCAAGTACCATCCTTCTTAGGTACCAATAAAGCTATAATACTAAATGAACTCATTCTTTCACGAACATAACTTGTATCCAACAACTCTTATACCTGCCTTTATAACTATTTGGAATCTTTAAGATTGCATCGATAAGTTGGATTATTTGGAAATGGAAATCTTGGCATAAGATTAATGGTATTCTTAATACATCTCAAAGGAGATATACCAGGTTGTAACTCTACAAGGAAAATATCTTCATATTCCTTATGTTGCAACATTGGATCTGAATTAGTATACTCCCCATTTTGTACTTCTTTTACTACTAAATGATTACATATGCCCTCATCATCAATTGTGTCCATCATAGTACAATCCCTTAAAAACAAATACTCAAATCTTAGCCCTTTCTCTAGTTCATTTCATTCAAATGGAATCTCATTAGCTTGATCCTTTACCAAATCATAACCTTCCATATTATGCTTGAGTTTTAACTTCTTTTTGCTCTTGCTTACCATGTACTTATCAAGAACTCCATCATATGCAACATGACTATCAAATTGTTAGAGTCTACACCGTAAGATCTAACAAGCGTCCATAGGTAGAATTTCACACAAAAGATCATCAAAATAATGTTCAATTTTGAAAGAAAGAAGAGTTTGTTTTGTTACCCCCACACCCTCATCCTTAATGAGTCATTGGAGTGAATATGGTCCTAGATGCTTAGAAGCCTCCTACCCAAGCTTGTTCTCCATCCTTTTGCTAGCAACATTTGTACAAAATCCACTATCAATAATGATCTCTTACACTTTATTACCTAATTAGCACTTGATCTTAAAAACCTTATCTCTTTGATTAAATTGAGGTTGTTGTTGAGCTTGAAGCACTCTTTGCAACACATAGCAATCTACTTGTCCTTCCTCCCCATAAGTGCTCTATACTTCATCACTTTTTTCCTCAAGATCATTATCCTCCTCATTACATTCTTATATACTAGTTACTTCTCTCAAAGTCAAAGCCCTTTCATTAGAAAAGTTCCTATCATAATGACCATATCGCCTACACCTCACTACTATGAAAATAGGAAATAATAATGGGACATTAATAATGGTGGTTCAAAACCATTATCAAACAAGTGAAAATTAATGCACGGGATAGTTTTGATAATGGTTATAGTTCAAAACCGTTATTAAAAGCCCAACGTTAAAATTTGCATGGAAATTTTAATAATGGTTCCTACAAGAACCGTTGTCAAAAGTCTCACAGTTTTAATAATGCTTCCTACATGAATGATTATTAAAAGATGTTTTAATAAAGGTTCTTGCAAGAACCGATATTAAAACCTCTTTTAATAACGATTCTTGTAGGAACCATTATTAAAACCCCAAATCCGCATTTTATTTTGTTCAGTTCTATTTCGTGCCAAAAATTTCAAACTCTGCACCTTCCCTCTCTTACTCTCCTTCTCTTGCAAACCCTCGCACCACACACCGTGCACCACCACTCCAACTTCTCTCAAGTAAGGGAAACCCTCGCACAACCAACTCTCCTTTTCCTTGCAGCACCATACCTCTGCCATTCTCGGCTTTTCATGTGCATGATGTCATTCTTCTAAAACTAGCCAGCACTTGTACTTTCTTCCTCTACCGTGTTTGTAGGTTTTTTCTACTCTCCTCTTACTCGCCGCCAGTTTTCTTACTTGCTTCCGCTCCTTTTATGTATGTTTTTGTTATTCCGCTCGTAGCTTTTTCTCTTATTATTATTATTATTATTATTATTATTATTATTATTATTATTATTATTATTATTATTATTATTATTATATATAAATGCATGCATGTTGCTACAGGGTTGCGTTGTTTGTTATTGAAAAATTGCAGTTTGTCGTTCAAAAGTGTGTTGGTGAAAAATGTTGTTGTTTGTTGTTGAATTTATTGTGGTACTATTATATATTAATCAATGCATGTGTTGGCCGAGACCTTTACATATCTCTATATATATATATATAACATGCATGAGTGTAAACTTATATACGAAGCTAGAGAAATAAAATACTTCAAATTATTAATAATGTCACTCATAAAAACTATATATATATACACACAAATTTTCATTAATACGTATAAGACATATGCACATCATTAAATGAAAATTTCAATTAGAGATGCATATGTTAATGATTTTTATTTGATGAGGATAAAATAGATATAGAAAATAAAGAATATATAAAAGTGAATAATTAAATAAAGAGAAATAATTGTGTATAATAATAATAATAGTATAGGATTTATATATTAAGGTTTAATTACGGTTAGCTAGGTTTAGGATTAGGGTTTTATGAGGTTTAGGGTTAGGTTTTATTATAATTTATTAGGGTTAATTAGGGTTAGGGTTAGGGTTAATGTTTAGGGTTAGGGTTTATCGTTTATTATACTAAATATAAAAGTGAAAAATTAAATAGACTGGAATAATTGTGTATAATAATAATAATAATAATAATAATAATAATAATGGATTTATTAGAGTTCAAGTATAGTTAGCTAGGTTTAGGATCATTATCTTATGAGGTTTAGGGTTAGTTTTTATTATAATTTATTAGGGTTAGGGTTAGGGTTAAGATTAGGGTTAGGGTTAAGATCAGGGTTAGGGTTAGGGTTAGGGTTAGGGTTAAGATCAGGGTTAGGGTTATGGTTAGGGTTAGGGTTAATGGGTGTATCGTTTATTATACTAAATATAGAAGTGAAAAATTAAGGTGTCGTTTGGTACTACTTATTTTTAATAATTACTTTTAGATAAAAACTACTTTTATAAACCTACTTTTAAAAAAGTACTTTTATAAGTAATATGTATGTTTGTTTTTACTTTTATTATATAAGTGATTAATGTCAAAAAACTACTTATTGTACCTTATTAGTGTTTGGTTTTTATTTTTCTACAAAATTACTTTTTCTTTTCCATCTTTAGTTTTTACCTTCCTATATATATATTTTAGTAATAATTACTATATAAATTATGTAATATTAAATATTAAAAAGCATATGAAACATTAACAAGTATAAAAAAAATTTAAAATTAAACTTTAACTTTTCTCAAATTTGTTTTTTTTTATAAAAAAATTTAATGACATAATAACTTTCTTTTTAATATAAAAAAAATAATTATTTTTAAAAGTATAATTGGAAACTAGTTGTTTGAGCCATAAATGTTTGCCCAAATATATGTCCTCTACTCTACTAACCGGCTAGGCATGTGTTTGAAAACATATCATTTCTCTTCCATCTTCGTTCAAGTGATCAAATCCTCACATTGTTCTTGGATCTACTGTTCCGTTCGTGTTTTATACAGTTGGAATTTCCGCAATAATTTATGCCCATATTCTATGATCAACTAATATACGCGAATATGCACTTTTAAATCTTTCACAAGTTTCATACATGTGTAAATTTTTCAGCAACGTACGTACATCCCTTGTCCTCTAAATACTAGGATAAAAAAATCAAAAATACAACGTCTAGTATAGTATAGTATGTCCATATTCTCATACCGATCACCATTCAATGGTTCAGTTCTCATCCTTAAGCATTTTTTTTATTAAAAAAAAACTATACATCTAATGTCTGTGTTCTGTTGTTAAATCGGTGAGCCTGTTGCTGATCGAGATGATAACACCAAGACCTATGATTTTCCCTATTAACAAACCATTGAACTGTCCTCCTTGCAATAGGAAACCAAATCCATCTCTTCTTTTCCTCTTCCTCCTGCCCCACACGTTCTTGTTTGGTTTCGTTCAGTTGTGGGAGTCAAAGGGTGGTGGTGCAATGGTGTTAGAGATGCCAAAAGGTGGAAGGTGTGGTTCAATTAGAGATGCCAAAGAAGAAGGAGTTGAGCTTCAATTAAAGTTGTAAAAGGGAGGTGTTGGGCTTCGATTGAAGCTACTAAATGGAGAGAGGTGAGTGCAGGGTGTTGTGCCACAGCTAAGGAAAGAAGGGAAAAAAAAGGAAGGGTTGTGGTGTGTTTGGCTGAAGGTAGAGGTTGTGTTGCAGTGGATTTGGCCGATGGTTATGGGTGGTTTTTGATGTAGATTGACACACGTGGTGGAGATTACTTAGTTGGGCTCACCAGAGGGTTTTTTGAGACTCTTTTTGGGATGGAAAGGAGGAGGTGAAGGAGGAAGATAATTTGTTGTGTTATTGCTAAAAAAAGGAGAGAAGAGATGGTGGTCAAGCATGTAGTGCTAGACATTTATATATATATATATACATGCATATGTAGATGTAGAGATGAGAGGAGGGAGGTGTAGCAACCAAAAGAAAGGTTTCAACCCTAACCCATATTCTTAGGAGTTGGGAGTTGATGGGACGTGTAGGCATTGTCTGTGGACAATGCCTCATGCATGAATAAGAGGAAAAAGAAAAGGGAGATAAGAAGAGAATGAGTAGATATAAATCTTGAAATCCCTTCAACATTAAGAACTTACACAAATCAACTAAGATTTCAACACGTACCATAAACAGTGTAAGATTTTTAGGATATAACACAAGACTATGCTCTAAGCCTTGAGTGTGTGAAGATTGTCGACAACCATAAGAGATAACCAAAGAGAGTTTTTCACTCCTTCAATCGTTTACTCATATATAGAGAGTATTAGGCCTTATCAAACTTAAAAACTACACCTCTAACTCATAGGGAGTTGATTTGATTACATTCCAACCATAAATTACAGTAATACACATTAACTAAGGTTTGTAAGCTATTACAATCATCTATGGCTGAATGTTGATTCTTCTAGCCCCCATCATAAGATATATTATTCTTAAAACCTATGACAAGTACTTAGGAAACATAAATTACACTTTAGGAAAGTGTAACAATGCTCTTTAACCATGTTTAACTAAGAAAGGTAAAAAAAAAAAACAAGGTGATTGCAAGTTGATGGATTGACTCTCAGCAGGATGGTTTTGAGGACTGAAAAGAAGGTTCTTTCTTCTATAATTAAAGATTGATTTGAGGCCTTGAAATCCCCATAATACTATTCCCAAGGTTCCTTAAAAATAGCTCATAAAATGGTTGTTTGAGTCACCCCAAACTTTGTGCTAATTTGGCCAGAATTGATGCATGAAGCTAAGGAAGAAAACTTGGCTTGTCAAGCCATAATGGAGCCATAAAAGTATGGAGTTCATGGATTTGATCTTGGTATTTCATGGCTTCCAATAACCTTGATCACTCATTAATCGAAGTAAGAAGAGTTTTGAATTTTTTTACCTTGAAATTTTTAATAAGTAGATTATCATTGTTATTATCACTTAAGGGAGATGTTATTGCATCAATAGGAATGTTCATAATATGGTCCAAACAATAATTTATGTTTTTGGTTTAGTTTGTAGTTTGAAACCTTATAGTTTAGTTTAGCATTTATAAAAAGAGTTCGGTTACAATTTAGGAAATTAAATTATGGTTTATAAATCGCAAACCATACATATATAAATATATATAATTTTGAATAAAAATATTTCTCATGTATCAATTTGAAATTTGCAGGTAGTAAATTGTAACATATAACCGTATAATGTTTCTTTCTTCTTATATCTTCAACCACATACCCTAATTTTTTTTTCCTAATGTGATATGATATAAAAATTATTTGACATTGATATTGAATGCGACATTATAGTTAGAAATTTAGATTAGCTTTAAATTTATAAAAAATATATCATAAAATTGAGGTTAAATAGTAAAATTATAGTTTTTTATTATAAAACAAATATGAAAATAACTATTGAAGCCCAAAGGGAATAAATCACAAACTGAACCAAACCAATTTGCAAAATTATGGATTGGTTTTTGGCATTTGGAAAATGATTTTGTTTAGTTTGAATTTTTTTTTAAAAAAAAACCATGTACAACCCTATGAATGCATAGTGTTTTCTCACTCCATGTATCCTTATGTGTTATATATGCAAGTCTTTTACTATTTAATGTGTTTTGTTACATTATTCAATACACAAATATTGACAATTATTTTATGAGTACTGCTCATTTCCGTGAGCAAACACATAGTTGTTGATGTGCATGTTTCTAACGACTTATTTGATGAGTTTGATAATTTTTATATGGAGGAGTGAGTTTTCCTTGCATGAGTATTGGGCAGAGAGTCTAGGATATGTGGAGGCTCATTTTTTATCTAGATACGTTATGGACTCATAATTCCATGAATTTTTTTGTTGTATTTTGATTATCGTTGCACTTAAAATTTCTCTTCAAACTCTTATATGTTTTATTAAATCTATTTTGTTCTTACTTTATCTTATTTGATGTTTATAATGTATTTGCCTTATATGAGGTACGATATTAGTATGATAAACCAAACTCATGTTTAGTATGGTGTTGACACCCTATTATCTTATATTAGCTTGTGTAAAAATTAAAAAAAATTAGTTGTAAATATTGGGGTATTACATAATGTGTTTGAAGTAATGATATGGTTGAAGTAATAATAATGTTTGATAGACAAATGAGGGGTGAATTTATTATATTATAACTTTGGGGTATTTTTATAACATAATTATATTATAATTTATGTATAAATATTTTTGAAATAATAAAAGTGCTTAACAACTTATCAAAGCTAAAATAAATTAATGTATATTAATAATTTTGGACATTCGTTATTTTAATAAGATGGGTAAGGATGTGGTAGGTGATTTTTTATTAATACTCCATCCCCATTGAAAAAACTATAGCCATATATTTTAATGATCATTAATTTCTCTTAAAATATAATATATTATGCTATAAAAATATAACTATTATATTTATATTAAAAAAATATTTTTAGAACAAATGAGGGGTGAATTTTGTATACCCTAAATGAGTTTGAGTATAATTTTTTGACTAAGTTTTCCTACTCAGTTTAACAAATCTAAAACTATTATTGGTAAGCAACTTATTTGGTTAAGTAAATAAGTCAAGTTAATCCTTTAATAAATTGAACTTAGATAGCTTAGGAGTTAGATTTGTCCATTTGTGACATTAATTGTAACTTGCAAATGTTGTGTCAAAAAAAGACATAGGTTTGATGAGCTTGATGTCACGGTCCATGACTTGCCCCAGGCACCTTGTGAATGAGCCATAAGAATATGGGTGCTCTCTTGTTGCTTGATAGTTGTTAATGTTGACATTGTATCTCAGGTACGACTCAGTGTTCCTTCTATAGATCTTTATGTGTTGTTATTGTGGGATGTTGCACATATTCTACATGGTACTTAGCAGGATTAGGTGTTTCATGTTGGCCTCGCTAAAGGAGCTACGATCGAAACTTCTGAGCGCGTGACAAGTGGTATCAAAGTAACCGGTTGCCTGTGCCAGTCAACAAGAATTTTTCCATGTTTTTTGAGGCACACTTGGGATGACTAGCTTCAAAGGAGTGAAGTTGAGTGGTCGTGTGTGTTGCACAGGCCTATTGATAAAGAGTGTTGGTGGACGTGGTTTGGTGTGGGATCCAAACCATTGAAATGAGTTGTTGGGGGTTGTGCCATGAGATGTTATCAGGTGTGTTTGTATAAGTCACTACAAGGGGGTCGGATATGTCGCAACAAGTTGTGTGGATGCGAGATGTTGGTTGGAATTTGAGCCTTGCAAGGCAACGTATGGTGTTTGTTTGGTACTTTCTTAACATTGGAAGAGCATTGAAGGTATGTCAAGAGGATAACGTCTGAGGCTTAGGTAAGCAATGTTCGGATGCCTTTGAGATGCAAATGAGGGCATTTGCAATTTTGGATGGGGTAGAATATCACGGCCCATGACTTGCTACAGGTATCTTGCGAATGATTAATGTGAATATAGGTGCTCCCTTATTGTCTAATAGTTGTTAATATTGATATTATGTCACAAATATGACCTAGTGTTCCTTCTATATATCTCTATGTACTATTATTGTAGGATATTGCACATATTTGGCATAGTGCTAAATAAAATTGCATGTTCAATATGGCCTCGCTAGAGGCGCTGGAGCTGAAACCCCTAAATGCGTGACATCAAACTCTTAATCCATAGGACTAATGGAGTAAATGTTTATTTGTATTAAGGTGAATCGTAAATTTAAAAATTAGTGTAGTTTATTGGAATAGTGATGAATTAATTTAAATAAATAAAATAGAAGTTAATTAAGATTAATATTATTTCAATCATATTTAGATTGAAATAAATAAAGATTGAAAATTAAAATAAATAAAAATAATATTTTTATTAAATAAGAGAGATATTAAAACTAAAAAAATTATATCCAATTAAATACAAGGATTATTTATATTTTTATCTTTACTTCCATCCTGATCCGTCGCGTTTCTGGTCTCACGATGAAATCATTTTAACTTTCGAGGTCCGTAAGAATTGGACTCATTTAGCTCGTTCATCATTGTTTCCCCACGTACATTATTAACCTTCTATATTTTCCCTCCTCTAAGCCATGCGATAGTGTTCAAATTTCTTCGCCTCCGCCTGCTGGAACAAGTGAGCTCTATTCCATTGAATTTTCACCACATCACCATCCACTAACCTCTTGAGTTTCAAGAAATCAGACAATTTTATCCACAATGTTGCATTTTTTTATGTTTGATCCGTGTATCACCTTCTAGGATTTTTTCTTCAAAGTATAATTTTCAATCAAGCAATTGGAATTTGTTAGTGTTATTGCACATATGTCAAGGCGGTATTAACATTTCTTTCAGCGTACAGAGGGTTAGATGTATAGTATAAAAATGGTATTAAAAATAAATAAAAAATTATTATTAACAAATAATAATAATAATAAACGTACCTTATTTGTCGAAATAATAACAAAGCACAAAAATAAAAAATCGTAATTGATTTTATCTGAGTCTACTGAAGTCACAATGTGTCCTTAAAATAAATTTGTTTCTTCATACGGTGGCTAAGGTTGTGCACAATTGTCTCTTAAAATAGAACAGATTTAGAAGTAGCACTCTAATCTAATTGAACTCCAACAAACTTAATGTTATGTCATTACTTAATTAAAAATATTGAAATAAAGGATATATATATATATATATATAGCAAGAGAGAGAGAGTGAGAGTTTTCAAAAAATCAAAATAAAATAAAATAATACCTCCAAAAAAATTTGTCGGAAGAGGTTATTTGTAGACTTGTTTGATTTTTCTTAAACAGGTACAAAACCCATGAATAAATTATCTTTGAACTTAGTTGGTAGGTGTTAAAAATTAATAAAGGACAGTATACGCAAAATATCGAAACTAAATATAACAAGAAAAATAAGAAAAATGAACACTTATTAAAACACGCGTTGTGCCGTAAAAATAGCACTACCTTGAAGCGATAATTCAGCCGCACCATGGCACAATCCTACCGCCAACACACCCTCAAGGTTAACATAACAAGCAGTGGTAGCGTGCACTAAATACCGAAGCTATGGAGATTAGAAAAATATTATTTTTTCCCAATAAGTAAGAATTGGACTCATTTAGCCCATTCATTATTGTTTTCCCACGTACATTATTAACCTCCTATTTATACCCTCCTCTAAGCCATGCAATAGTGTTCAAATTTCTTCGCCTCCGCCTGCTGGAATAAGTGAGCTATGTTCCATTGAATTTTCACCACATCACCATCCACTAACCTCTTGAGTTTCAAGAAATCGGAGAGGAAGCTGAAGCAAAGATTAAAAGCCCACGCATTTTGAGGCTCGGTTTTTGTGAGGCAACAGCCTCCCTACTAATATTCTGCTATGTTTACCTATTCTCTAGCTAGCCTTTAGGAGCTATCTTATCTCCACCGCAACAATAGGAAGTCAAGTGAGTCTTGTACTTCTATATAAGTTTGTAATCTACCATCTTTATCAAGGAGAGGAAAACTTAATCTCCTTTATGGTATCAGAGCCTTCATACCCTAGCGGGTCCCCTTTGACTCACAAAAACAACATTCAATTAACAAAAACAAACAGTGATAGCCCCACTATTCCCTGTAACTGATCAGCCTCATCTTCTTCTACTTTACTGTTAATTATCAATGTCTCTTTCATCTGCAAACACATCATCTTTGGCTGCAACATCAAATACCCAGAATATAAGACTTGCTTTTCCCTCAATCTCAATCAAACTAGACCACGACAACTATTACTTATGGAGTTCCACTATCAAAACTGCATTGGAAGCCTTTCATATGGAATATTTTATTCTATTAGACTCTACTACAGATGCTACAAACTCTGATCCATCATCCATGTCATGGACTCGATGAGACAAACTCGTCCTACTTTGGCTTTGATCAACCATAAGTGATCGACTACTGGGAAATATCACCAATGCCAAAACATCTCGGGAAGCATGGCACACTTGAGCAAATCTTCAAATCTCAAACTCGAGCATGAGTAATGCAAATTCGGTTGCAACTGCAAACACTTGCAAAAGGTTCCAAATCAGTAGTTGAATATGTTGAGCAAAAGCAATGCCTTGTTGATCAACTGGCTGCCAATCTTCAACCCATGTCTTCAAATTATCTAGTCAGACACATTCTAATGGGATTGGGTGAAGAATACTCGGCCTTCTACACATCCATCATCACCCGTAATGATCCTATTACTATTACATCCCTACTAGATATGCTTTTGTTAGAGGAAGAACACTTGGAGCTATCTCAAAACAACTTGCTTCATGCAAATGTTGCCACTGCTAACTCTACGCAGCATCCCAACAATGTCAATACTGGTGTGAATAACAACTCTGGATATCAGCAACGTGGTAGGGGATGAGGATCCCGTTGGCGTAGTAAAATTGGACAAGGTCATCAACAGCATGGACACTCTCCGCACCACAGTGCTCCTACTCCAAACCGTCCACGAGGTAATTACAGAAGTCGCATTCAATGTTAAATTTGCTTCAAACTTTTTCATTCTGCTATTTAATGTTACAATCGATTTGACCACTCATATGTTGCTGAGAATGCACATCAAATTTCTGCCATGCTAACTAGCCTTGAATCTCATAATGGTTAATCTTTGTATCTTGATTCTAGAGCATCAAACCACATCACTACAGACCCCAATAACCTCTCTATCCATGGAGATTACGTAGGGGCAGAAAAGGTAGCAGTTGGAAATGGTATGAAGCTACCTATATCTCACATTGGATTATCTACAATATATACGTAGAATCAACCACTTATTTTATCTAACATGTTGTGTGTGCCTAAAATAGCCAAAAACCATATGAGTATTTCTCAACTAACCAAAGATAATAATGTATCCATTGAATTTTTTGCTAATTCCTTTGTCGTGAAAAATTCCCAGGGTGTTCCTCTCCTTCAAGGTCATCTTGAAAATGGTCTTTATAAGGTTCCTTCCAACATCAACAACTCACCAATTGCTCTTCTAGGTGTCAAAAAAGGCCTTCATGGCCGGCATGCTCGCCTAGGATATCCTCATCAATAAATTACTAGAAAGCTTGTTTCTCAATTTTCGCTTCCGTTATCTAATAATAAATTTCCTTCTGTTTGTGGCTTTTGCCAACTAGGCAAAGCTCACCGTAGTCGTTAACCCATATCCCACAAACGATCTTCATCTCCATTCAATCTTGTTTATTCTAATGTTTGGGGTCTAGCACCCATTGCTTCTTTTAATGGTAATTACTATTATGTTTCATTTCTTAATGGCTACTCAAAGCAGCTCTGGATTTATTTTTTGCAACACAAATCTCAAGTGCTTAATATTCTTTGATCATTTCATGCTATGGTCACAAATTAGTTTCAATGTCAAATTAAATATGTTCAAACTAAATGGGGAGGTGAATACCAAAACATATCTACATTCTTGCAACAATTGGGAATTGGGCATTGAATTTCATGTCCTCACACCCCTGAACAAAATGGAGCAATAGAAAGATAAAAATGAGATATTGTTGACAAAGGACTATCCCTTCTAGCTCATGCCAATTTACACTTCATTTTTTGGGAACATGCCTTTTATACAGCAACCCATCTCATCAACTACACAATTACTCCTCTTCTATATTATACCTCACCTCATAAATTAATCTTCTAGCAATCGCCATATTACTCTTCTCTGAGGACATTTGAGTGCCTTTGTTTTCCTTATACTCATCCTTATCACTCCACAAAATTGATATTTTGGTCTACTCCCTGTGACTTCATTGGATATAGTCCCAAACATAAAGGTTATCTAGGCCTCAATCCCTCATCTCACCAGGTGTACATTGCCTGATATCTAATTTTTGATGAAACTCAATTTCCTTACCAAGCCCTTACCTCCATTACACCCTCTCACCCTCCTAAAAATTGTCCTACCACTTCCCTTAGATTATTAAATCATGCTACATCCGACAAACCTTCGACCCTACCTCTATTTAATCACTTTCCCAGCACTACCTCACCTATTTTATCCACCAACAATACTCCTCCAACAGTTAGTGACCGGCCACATCCTACTTCCTCATCATCTCCCATAAATTGTGCACCTCCACTTGACCCACCGACTGAACCTCATCCTCCTAATTCCCCTACTGCTCCTCCTGCCCCCACCTATCTTCGTCCAACCACCCAATCCACTCATACCATGACCACTCGTGCTTGGACAGGCCATCTCAAACCCAAAGCTTTTCACGTCTCTACTTCTCCCCATATAATAATGTACCTCGCACTGCCACTCAAGCAATTAAACATCCGGCTTGGCATCCTGCCATGTAGGATGAATACACAGCTTTACGTCATAACCACACTTGAAGCCTTGTTCCTCAACCACCCCACACTAACATAGTAGGTAGCAAGTGGATATTCCATTTTAAATATAATGCCGATGGGTTGGTGTCAAGATATAAGGTGCGCTTGGTGGCACAAGGTTTTAGTCAATAACCTGCTATTGATGTTTTTTATACTTTTAGCCCTATTGTCAAGCCTACTACTAATTGTCTCTTATTATCTCTTGTTGTTACTCATGGCTAGGCTCTCCGGCAGCTTGATGTTAACAATGCATTTCTTAATGGTGATCTTAAAGAGACAGTATTCATGAAGCAGCCCCTTGGGTATATGGATCCGGATCATCCTCATTATGTCTGCAAACTTCATAAGGCTCTCTATGGTCTCAAGCAAGCACCAAGGACTTGGTTTGAAAAGCTCAGAGACACCTTTAATCAACTTGGTTTCTCCTCTTGTTATATAGACTTGTTGCTATTCGTTCATCTGGTTGGTGCTAGATGCCTTAGTTTATGTGGATGATATCATTGTTACCAAAAATGATTAAGAATTTATCAAGTTTTTTTTCACACACTTGATCGACTCTTCTCTATCTAGGACCTTGGGTTTCCTTCTTATTTTCTTGGCCTTGAAGTCACTCGCACTTGGTTTGGTCTTCATCTTTGTCAATGCAAGTATATTCATGACCTTCTTGAGAAGTTTCACATGCATCAACCTAAGCCCGTTCCATCCCTTGCTGAATCTACTTCCCAATTATTAGCCGAAGGAGAGCTCATGGAAGATCCCGCCTTATTTCGCAACATTGTTGGGGGTCTTCGGTATGCTACCATCACTAGACATGTAGTCAATCGGGTTTGTCAATATATGCACCGCCCTATGCTCCACCATTGGAAGGCGGTGAAATGAATATCTTAGTACCTCCGTGGCACTCTCATTCATGGTATCTCTATTCATCAAGCTTCTTCCTCTGTACTCACTACATTTTTCGATACTAATTGGGCTAGCAATCCCAATGATTGTCGCTCAACCCATGGATATGCATTGTTCTATGGCGGTAACCTTGTCAGTTGGTCCTCTCGGAAGCAGTCGGTTGTTGCTCGATCAAGTACCAAAACCGAATATAGGGGCCTTGCATTTGCCACGACAGAATTGATATGGCTCCAACAGATGTTACAAGAGTTGGGTATTCCTTTAGCATCATCTCTGCTTTTATTCTGTGACAATATTAGTGTCGGCTACATAATTGATAATCCAGTTTTCCACCAACAGTCCAAACACATTCAAGTGGATTATCATTTCATTCGAGAGAAGGTGCATCGAAATGATCTTGTTGTTCGTTACATCTCATATGCTGACCAAATAGCTGACATTTTCACCAAGGCACTCAGCTTCAGTCACTTCAAAATGCTGCAGTCTAAACTTACTATGTGTACCGCCTAGTAGAGTTTGCGGGGGTATGTGAGTCAACAACCTCCCTACTAATATTCTGCTATGTTTAACTAGTCTCTAGCTAGCCTTTAGGAGCCATCTTATCTCCACCGCAACAATAGGAAGCCAAGTGAGTCTTGTACTTCTATATAAGTTTGTAATCTTCCGTCTTCATCAAGGAGAGAAAAACTTAATCTCCTTTAGTTTATGTCCCTTTTAAATCGAAAGATCAAGTCTCTCCACTTCTCCTAAAGAATAGGTCCACCAAAAACCAATACGAAGATTATTTTAAAAAATGTTTAAAAAAATAAAAGCCATGCAGTGAATAAAAATAAAATCAGGTTGGATCTATGATCCGTGCAGGCCATGCCCAGTCCGGACCGAGAAGGCAGACAACGTGCGCTTGGTATAATATCAGTCCACAGGTCACACAAAACAATCCAAATTTTTAATTCAAATATAGTGATGGGAGAATATAAAAATTGAGTTAAATACACTTATTCTACCAATGTACGAAGAAAGTTAAATAGCAGATTCAACAAATAGCTGTTGTTCTGCCATTGATTCAACAGTAGGTGCGTGCCAATTTTTTTAATTGAAGATAGAAAATATGCTCACTGCATATTTCTCTCTTAAATAAAGAATCGCACTGTTACAAAAATGTCTTTTAAATTTCACCTTCCACCGATCTTAATTTAGGCTATCACGTGTTTCAAAGATATAATTAATTTGTCATTTCAAATACTATTATTTAATTATTCGAACACTGCGCAGCATGTCAAGAAGTTTGCATCATAAGTTGATTTCACGTGCATTTCTTCGAGGCTTTATATTTCTGACCAAGTCAATTATACATGTATTATTAATGTAATAAATAATTCCTGGCCATTTAATTTAATTCACTAATTAATAATTAATTTAATTAAGTTAAACATATATAATTAGTATAATACTAATTAAAATATTTAAATAATTAATCATCCTTTTTTATTACAAACTATAAAAACAAGAGTTGAGGTAATTAAAAATTTGGTATTGGAAAACAACGTGAAGTGGACCCTTTTTTTCTTTTTTGTGGGTTAATTTGGGTCTAGTGGCATGGTTACGTGGACTCATATTATGGCACATAGTGACAGTCAGAGCTTGCTTCAGACCCATGTTGTGGGCGTTTAAAATTCACATTACTGAGGCATCATTGCCTGAACTTCCTGACGACTGTTAAGCCTATTGCTTAAGTTTCCAGTGATTAGGTTTCCCTGCTCAGCTATTTGCTAAACTGTCGCATTTCCAGCTAACTACCCATGATAAGTGGCACGCCAGTGGTCTGATATATGAAGCTTAATGTATACCTGAATTTTGGTTTGTGGTTCGGGTGGGTTGGAATGCAGTTCTGTATCACTAATAGGCAAACAATCAAATGCAGTTTCCCTGTGCTATGATGTAAAAACCTTTTAAATAAACAACTTGCACCATCACATTTGAATTTTATAAGATTGTTAATAACCAAAAAGCTTCATGAACTGAAAAGGAAGACCTTTGTCACAATATAGCATTTTGGGAGCTATTTTTAATATAATTCAACCGTATGATGGTTGAAATAAGGAGAATCAAGTAGATATGAGTTTTCCTTATTGAGCTTTAATTTGGTCGTGGTGGATTTATGTGGACTTTGTAGCCACTTGCAAGCTTAAGTTTGTTCTTTTGTTCTGCTGAGAGGAAGAAATAGCATGGGGTAGCTTCTGATCCTTTCCAAATTGTTTTGAATCGCCGTTCTCTGGGGCTTCCGGTCTATTTTTGCTAGCAGTATCTATCTGTATTCTACGTAAGTCATTTTGATGAACTTTCATGTAATCAAACCAGATTCCTATGAACTAGCCATTGGGCCACATATATTGCCCCTAGACCCGGTCATTCAGCGGGCTTGGGGCGGGGCGGGGCAGGCCTAGGCTGGGGCAGAAGCAGGTCGGGTCATGGGTTGGCCCGATTATTTGTTAGTAGACCTTGATTGGGCCTAGATAAACATCAGGTTCAGCCAGTCCATAGGCCATAAAAAAATTTATTTTATATTTATTTATTTATTTATTTATTGGTTATTTTTAATATATTTTACAATTAATATATATATATATATAGAATAACTACATATAGTAATGCTAATGTTACCTGAGCAAATATTTATTAAACAAATTCATTTGTTATCTTACTTTATAAATCCCTACTTCTAAATAACATATTATAATAGAGTTAGTTTTTATAGGATAGATAATATCTATAATATTAATTTATACATTTTTCATATAAAAATACTTTAGACATAAGATGAATTTAATATTAATCTATTTTTTAACACTTTAATTCTATTTCAAGAAAAAAAGAGAAGTAAAAGTATTTTTTGTGTACTATTATTTGCCACAACTTTATAATTATTAGTATTGCCTAAAAATAGCTAGTTTAATAAAATATTATTTTATATATAATTTTTAAATAAGAGTCGTTACAAGGAAAATAAGTAGTGTTAAATAAGGCTTGTTATATTTTTATTAATAGATAATTTAATAATAAATTAAAGAATGATTTGGTCAATAAAAACCTACGAATATTCCAAAAAAAATAAGATTGATCTATATTTAGTTAGATTAAAAATATAAAAAAAAAGCTCGGCTCATATTGATGGCTTCTCTGGGCCGGATTTTAGTCGCGTCCTGACTGAGCCTAATTGGGTTGGCTCGGTGGTCTCCTATTAGTGGCCAAGGTGTAATTCCCTCTAATAAGAAAAAAGGAACCTAGAAGTCAATTTCAATTACAAGCACCTCAAATAAACATAGATTATTGCCTTGTATCAAAGATCTATGTTCAACGATTCGTCCCAGAACCCGTTTGTAGGAATAACGATGTGCTATGAAACGTGATGTTTTATTTTTGAACGATATAAGATTTCTGAATATTTTCTGGGGGAAGCGCATGCCGGCTCATTGTGGCACAATGTTAGAAGTTAGCGGCAGAACAAGAAAAATAATAAGATGAATAAGTAAATGAGAATCGTGAAGTATATAGTATTCAGATGATTGAGGAAAGCAAGCATACGCCCCAGGAATTTAGGATCTGGTTCCTCCCACTGAGACCAATCAAATACCTACTAGTTACCTGCACAATTCCCTCACCGATGGCTCATTAACCCCATCCTTCCCTGCCTACTCAGCCAGCTTGTAACAACTTCCTCTAACAAGCCTTCACAGAATGATTCCCCTAACCAACTGCTGGTGACTCAGTAGAACTGTCTTAATTTCCTGCAATTCCAGCTGTTCCCTTGGTTCCCTTGGAATGTCTGGCATATGTACGTGACTTATCACACTATGTTAAGTTAATCAAAGAAGATTGATTGCTATGATTAACTTGGCTGCAAGTTAGTCATTTGGTCCTGCGTGCTTGTAATGCCAATCTACAAAGGAATTTCGTGGAATCATAAGAAGCCTACCTTGCCCTGATTTTCAGCTTCCTAGAGAAGGAATTCCTTTATACCTCACTCGTCCATTATCTGCCCGTCTATCTACTGATAATGACTCAGGGAATTAATACACTTATCTTTAGATGTCCAGAAGTTGGAGCATTAAACATCAAGTGCATCTAATTCTTGGCAGAATTTGAGCAGGTGTGTTGGGTCAGCCATATCTTCTCAGCAGTAAACCAAGTCATCATCTGCATTATGTTGTAGCTAGATAGTAGCAGCTAATTCCTTATGATTAGGATATAGTTACTGCACTAAATTATCAAAAAATAATTACTGCATTATATGGAACTAACTTCTCTATAAATAAGTGTCAATAATACAGTAGTAAGCATCGAGAGGTTTGCAAAATTCTACATGGTATCAGGTAGCCTCGTTCCTTCTTCTCCTATCATCCTCTCTAATGGCTTCATCTCCCAATGCTTCTATCTCCAACTCTACCACCACCCCACCTTATGACTTCTCTTCTAACTACTCATATCCATCATCAAATTACTATCAAACTTGACTCTTCTAATTATCTTCTTTGGCTTGCTCAATTTAAACCTTTATTAAAATGTCATGGTCTTAAAGGATACATTGATGGCACTTTGCCCTGTCCTCCACCTTATCTTCTTCCTACTGATAATGATTTCAACCCTGCTTACACTCACTGGCATAAACAAGACCAGGTTCTACTTGGGTGGCTTCTATCATCTCTTAGTGAATATGTTCTTACTCAGGTTGTTGGTTTATCTACCTCTCGAGAAGTTTGGCTTGCACTTGAGAATCACTTTACCTCTCGCTCTAAGGATCGTATTATGTAACTTGGAAGATCTCTCCAAACTCTCCAAAAAGGCAACAAACCAATGTCTCAATATTTTCTTCATGCCAAACAGTTGCTCGATAATGTTGCTGCATCAGGCAACCATGTTGCCACTCTAGACCTACAAAAAATTATACTTGTTGGTCTTGATTCCGCCTATGACCCAATTGTCACTACTTTAACTGCTACTAATGATGTTTATTCCATAGAAGACTTCTACTCTCATTTAATTTGCCTTTGATATGAGACTTGAGTCTCAACAAGCCACAATTTAATAGCAACCATTTGCTAACTTTGCATCTCATCATAGATTTGGTTCATACAGATCATCCTCATCTCGAGGAAATAATCAAGCCACAAGACCTCCTCATGGAGCTACTCGTTCTGCCACTCACCCAATGCCCAATATGAATGCTCAGGGCCCATGTCAACTTTGTGGACGCAAAAAGCACACTACATATAACTGCTAGTTTCGATTTGATGACTCTTTTCAAGCACCCAAGTATTCTCCTCAGGCCTATATTGCTGGTCCTGGATCTACCTTTGAACATAACTAGTCGCTTGATAGTGGTTCCACTCACCATATGACTCCGGAACTCAACAAGCTTAATCTTCGCTCTATCTATACTAGTCCCGATCAAATTAAAGTTGGTGATGGTAAGACTATACCAATTGCTCATATTGGTAGTTCATCTTTCTCCTCTTCCTCTCGAAAATTTTACTTAAACCATCTTTATCATGTTCCCTCTCTTTCTGCTAACTTACTTTCTATATCTCAATTTACCAAAGACAATAACTGTTATTTTGAATTTCATCCTACCTTCTTCGTTGTGAAGGATTGCCACATGGGGATAGCACTTCTGCACGGCAGGAATAAGGGGGGCCTTTATCAATTTGAAGATTCTCCTAAGATGGATAACCACTCTTTTTATTCTTGTTTGCATTTTGTGTCTGTGTCTTTATGGCACCAGCGTCTAGGACATCCTATGTCTAGAACTATCCAGTATATTATTATCTCTAATAACTTACCAGTGTATACTTGAAATACCCCAAAACCCTAATTTAGAAAATTATGGAAAAATAAGAATTTATTAGAAAAATTAAGTAAATAAATTATTTTATTAAAATAAAGGTGGAATTAATTAAGGCAAAACAAGAAGAAAATAATAAATAAATTATTTAGGAAAAATTTAGACATTTTACTAATTAATATGGAAGTTAAGGAAATTTGTCCAAAATAATCAATTAAGCTAAAAAAATAATTTTATTATTATTATTATTTTAAATATTATTATTTTTAAATATTCAAGGATACCAAAATACCCTAAACACCCCAACCAACCTATTTTTCTCCTTTTCCTTTTTCCTTTTTTATCTTTTTCCCTTCTTTTCCTTTTTTTTCTTTCTTTCTTCCCTTCCTCCTTTTTCTTTTCTTCTTCCTTCCTCGAAATAGGCCAGCCCGTCGGCCCAGTTCCCTTCCCCTCCTTTCTCCTTCCGCGCGGCCCAAAGCCTGCGTCACCTAGCCGCCCGGCCGAGCCGCCCCCTTCTTTTTCGTTTCTATCCCCTGGACCATCCGGTCCACCCATTTCCCTGTCTTCTTCTTCCTCACATGGATTGCACCCCCGACCTGCAGCCTTGCTTCTGCCAGCAGCCACCTACTCCATCAGGCCATCCTTCCCTGCCTCCCCTCGTCGTTTTCTTTCCAATTTCGACCCAACAAATATGTCCTCCCTTCTCACGCATGCCTGCCATTCCTTTTTTTCCCTCACCCCGACCAAACATATCGTGCAATTTCGTGCGCTGCCACTTCTAGCTGCACCACCCCTCTCCTTCTCCCTTCTCCACCTTCCACCACCTTCGGCCGCCACACCCACCGTCGTGCGCTGCCACTTCTAGCTGCACCACCCCTCTCCACCTCAGACACCTTCCAACACCTCAAACACCCCCTCATTCCCTCTCCTCTAGCCTATACCCCCATCTCTCCACCTCTCTTCCTCCTCCGCCGCCGCCGCCATTGACGCCGGTTTCGCCACCAACCCTAGGTGGTATTCTAATTTTTCTAGCCCTTAAACTCTTTTTCTATAAGTGTTAATAATTTTTAGTAATATTAATAGTATTACTCTTAATATTAATATTATTATTATTATTATTATTATTATTATTATTATTATTATTATTATTATTATTATTATTATTATCATTAATATTGTTGTTATTATTATTATGTTATCACTCTTATTATCTAACCTAGCTTCAAAAATATTTATAACTGTGGTATTATTATTTAAAAAGCTACAACTTTAGTATTAGTATATTTATCTTTATTATTATTATTATTACTACTACTATTACTACTACTATTATCATTATTATTATTATTATTATTATTATTATTATTATTATTATTATTATTTTCTTACTAATATTGTTAATACTAACTTGGCCATTATCACTTTTATTATTAGTGTAAATGTTGGGACTCTTATATTACTATTACCCTTTGATTATATCCTTATTATGCTTAACATTATCATTATTATTATTACTATCATTACTACTACTATTATTATTATTATCATTTCTATCATTATTATTATTATTATTCTATTATACTTTACCACATTATCACTAAGGCTACTACTAATATGATTTCTAGGATCTTCATTAGTATTATTCTTAAGATGAGAACTATTATTATTATTATTATTATTATTATTATTATTATTATTATTATTATTATTATTATTATTATTATTATTATTTAATACTACTATAAATATTATTATTGTTAACTTGTCTTTTGTCAATATTTTATAATCACTAACATATTATCACTACTAGCATTATTATTATAAGAATCATTATGGTCACTGCTTCTATATTACTTATATCACTATTATTATTATTCTTATTCTTATTATTATTACTACTACTACTACTACTACTACTAGGGTTTGGGTTGATATTAGCGTTATCATTAAAACTAATAATAATAATATTATTAGTAATATTACAACTATTACCTTTAATACTATGAATATCACTATGACTACTTTAACATAAACCACGATGGCTACTAAGACTTATTTTGGTAAGTAGTGACACGATTAATTATTTTGGGAATAATAACCCTACTTTTAATTATAAAACTACTATTATCATTATTAGCCCTAATAGTAGAGTATAATAAGATTAGGGTAGAAATAATAGTAATCTTTGGTAAGAGGGAGATTAACCCATAGTATTTCCCTCTTATAGGTGAATCAAGCCAAAACCCTAAGGAGGCGTAGGAGCGTGCTCCAAGCCCGACGTCATTTTAGGTAAGGATGTAGCTAAGGCCCATGTGTGTTGTGTGACTTGTATGCCTTGGATGTTATGTATCATGCTATATCGTGTATCGGATGGTTATCATTAACTTGTCTTATGTGTAGCGCAGCTTGGAGTCAAGGTATGCTTATATGTTTTCTTATGACATGAGTATGATATGTATATATTGTGATTATGATGTGGTATGATATGACTCTCTTGGACATGCATGCTAGGATGATTGATAATATGATATGGGGATGAAAAGATAAAAAGAAAGAAAATGGGAAGTGAGTTCACTAAAGGGGATATGAGGTTAACCAAACTACCTGTAATCCCCCAAAATTATGAATGAAAGATCAAAAATATATTTAAATGAAAAATTAATTTCATCTAAAATAAATTATACCGGATACACTTTCTTCTATTTCTCTCCTTTGCTGCCTTTATTTCCATGCAACTTCCCTTTTTTTCTTTTTCTTCTTGGCAATGGTTGTGTGCATTGCCTTCTTCTTTGTTTTTCATACAACCTGACTCTCTCTCCTGACTGCTCCTCTATGCCCATGCGTCATGCTCGCTGACCTCACTTCTCTCTGCGCCCTGTTTCTCCCTTTTCTTTCTTTTGTGCTCGTTGGTTTTTTTTCTATGCTGCTGATGGCTTTCTCTACGCCTAACTCTTAGGCTCCGTTTGGATTGAGGTGAATCGAGGTAGGGGTAAACATTAAAAATTAACCTAGGTGAAGGGAATTGAAGTGAATCGGGGTGAATATTTTAAAATTCTGTTTGGATGATATTAACCTAACCTGGGTGAATCGGGGTGAATGTTTTAAAATTTTCGTTTAAATTGAGGTAAATAAAGATTATAATAATAAAATAAATAATATTTATACCCTTATATTAAATAAATAAATAAGTCATATTGAGGGGTATTTTAGTTCTATTGAGTCAAAAATTTACTTATTCTTTCACCTTCACCTCCGTTACCCCCGAAATCGGAGGTTAATAAAAACGAGGTTAATCGAGGTGAATGGAGGTGAAACATTAACCCCGATTCACCTAGGTTAAAACATTAACCTGATAGCCAAACGGGGTGAATCAATTGATTCACCTCCGTTCACCCCGATCCACCCCAATCCAAACGGGGCATTAACATCTTGCGACTGTTCTCCTTTTTGTGCCTACGTCCCACCGCTATTTTTCTTTATTTCTTCTGCTAACCCACATCCTTCTCTCCCCTCCAGGGCAGCCCTTTCTTTTTCTCTTGCGACTGCGTGCTCTCTCCGTCTTGTCTAAGCTTCGTTTCTTTGTTTTTTGGCCTTGGGCTGCTGGTCCAAAGGTTAGACTCTTTTTTTTCTTTTTTTTTCTTTTTTTATTTATTTAAAAATAATACCTGCAAAATTAAAATCAATACAAATAAATAAATAATATTATACTCTAAATTTATTTAATGTATATCATTTTAGCTTAAATAATAAAATTTATGCAATTATTATCATTTAAGTATAAAATTATATTTAGTCACATATATTACTTAATTAAAATACTAATAACTAAAATTATAAGGGCATCAAATATGTCAAAATATGAACTTATCAGATTTCTACGAAGAAATATACATAGTGCCCCATCCTAGTCTCAACATTCCCAGTGCTACCATAGTATGTAAATTGTGCAAGTCCCATATGGACTTAAATAGGCTTTGCGACAATGGCATCATAAGCTTGCAATAGCTTCGGAGCCCAGAGGCTATCTCAATTCCAAGAATGATTACTCCCTTTTTTACAAGAAAAATAGTACCACTTCGGTGTTTTATGTTGTGTACACTAATGGCATTATCATCACAAGGGATGATTTGAATAAATTCACCTTACTTAAATCCTTCTTACATGGGGATTTTAAGATCAAAAATTTAGAACCCTTGCAGCTTTTCCTTAGGATTGAGGTTCTACAAGAGCCTCAATGAATTATTTTAACTCAACAAAAGTTTGCCAAAGATATCATAAAGAAATTTTAGTTGTGAGTCCACGCAAGGAACTTTATGTCCCTACCTACCATCATTAATATCAGCCCTGCTAAGGGAGCACTACTGGGTGATCTTGAATACTATTGTAGGGAAGATAAACCACTCGACACACTCGTCAAGACCTATGCTTTGTAGAATAATACCTTAGTTAATTCATGAGTGCCCTTCATGAACCTCATCTAAAGGCTGGTCTTCAAACTCTCAAGGATATATGTATTGATCCTTGCCTAGGTTGTTCATGAATGATTTAAGTTCCTTTAATTTGCAAGCTAATTATGACTCTAACTAGGTTGATTGCCCGTGCACCTATCGAGGAGTTAGTGGGTTCTATTTTATGCTAGGCCACGGACCAATCTCCTGGAAGTCCAAAAATTAGCATAATGTGGCTCTTTCCTCTAATGAATCTAAATACTTCTTAATGAGGTGTATAAAACCATAGCTTGCATGGCTTACTAGGTTGTTGAGTGACGTATTCGTGACTTCCATCACTCCAGTGCCCCTTGAAGTGCAATAGTCAAGCGGTAATCCACATCACTTTCAATCCTATCTTCTATGAAAGGACAAAGCACATCGAGTTAGATTATCACTTTTTCAGGAACAAGTCCTAGCTAGGTTAATCTCCCTTCGTCATGTCACTACACAAGAACAGTTAGCTGACATAATGACTAAAATTCTATCGGGGAGGCAACATCATTCTATTTTGGGCAAGTTGGGTGTGTTGAGCCCTTCATCACCTTTGAATTGAAGGGGGTGTTGAAGATGATTATATTCATAGGAAATTTCATTGATTAGCCTCTCTGGGTCCATTGGACACCTCAACATAAAGAATGGGAGTTATGTTTGTTACTGGCACATTTGTAGCTTACCGATTTTTCTTTGATTTTTCTCTCTTTTCTATTTTCAAAATTATTCTCTCTTTCTGGCATTTAGCTAAAGATTAGTTACACCATAATCTATATATATATCATATGTATTGTTAAGCTAATTTCTATATAATCAAATTGAAATACCCCAAAACCCTAATTTAGAAAATTATAATAAAATAAGGATTTATTAGGAAAATTAATTAAATAAATTATTTTATTAAAAATAAGAGGAATTGATTAAGGTAAAATCAAGATAAAATTAATTAATAATTTAATTGGGAGAAATTAGAGAGTTTTACTAATTAAAATGAAATTTAGGAAAAATCTTTCAAAAATCCTAAATTAACCTAAAAAGGGAATTTAATTATTATTTTATTAAAATATTATTATTTTAAATACCCCAAAATACCAAAATATTCTAAATACCCCAATCCACCTATTTTTTCTTCTTTTTTTCCCTTTTCCCCTCTTTTCATTCCCTCTTCTCCTTTCTCCTTTTCTTTCTTCCCTTCCTTCCTCAATCTGGGCCAGACCACCCTCCAGGCCAAGAATTCTCCCTTCCTCCCACGCGACCTAAGCCTATCGCCCTTCTTTTCTCCCTCACCAACCACCCGGCCCAATCCGGATTTCTTTCTTTTCTTCCTGGATCGATTGGTCCGCCCACCCTTCTTCTTCATTTCTTCTCCCCCGACCTTCCCTCTTCCTCGACACTTCGACTTCCCCACTTCCAGGTGCAGGCACACGGCCTCTACACCGCCACACACTGGCCTACCACCCCTTCCCTCTTCCCCGTCGATCCCTCTTCCCTCTCCACCCAATTGTGGCCTCTCTCTTTCTCCTCACGCGTGCCTCTCTCCCCCTTCCCGAGTTGACAGGTCCTATAATTTTGTAGGCCTACACTAACCGTTCGTCGCCGACTAGCGATCTACACACGTGTCGTCCTCTTCCTCTATTCCCCCTCTATCGTTTTCCCCCCATCCATGGCCTATAAATACCCTTCAACCACCCCCATTCAACCTTTTTTCTCAGCCTAGAAATTTGCTCCCTTTTGTACATCGCCGCCTGTTTAGCCGCCCATTCCATCACTGTTGTACAGTGCCACAGCCCAAACCACCACCCAATATACTCCCTGCACCACCCTCCACCGAGCTAAACCCCTCAACACCCTCAGTCCTCCCTGCACGAGCTGCTTTAGCTATGCAAAGTTGGCCATTCGACCAAATTCAACTCACCAACCACCGCCCTTTACGCCACCACTCTCGCCGTAACCACCACTCCCTCTACCCCCAAAACCACCAGTAGAACCTCCTCTACCTCCCCCTACCTTACTTTTCCCTTGCCTCCCTCTCCTTCTCCCTTCCTCCCTTTCCACCACTTTCGGCCACCACATTGCCGCCAGCTGCGCCACCACCACCATTCCAGCCCTCTCAACCTAGGGCATCCTCCACCACCTAAAATCCCTCTCTCCTATCCTAAACAATCTACTTTCCACCCTTCTTCCCTTTTCCTCGCTGCCACCGCCGGTGCCGCTTGGTCACCACCAACCCTAGGTGGTACCCTAACCCTTAAAACCCTAGTTATGATATCATCATCTCTCTTATTTGTATTTATGTTATTATCCCTATTATTATTATTATTATTATTATTATTATTATTATTATTATTATTATTATTATTGCTACAACTATTATTATTACTATTATTAGTAGTATTAAAGCTATTATCTTTAATAATATAAATATGGCTATAAATATTTAACATGAACCTAATTTGACTAGTAATAACCCAGTTGGCTAACTTGAGAATAAAAATCCTATTTTTACTTGTAAAGATTATTTTAATATTAGTAACCCTAATATTAGAGTAAAGTAGGAAATAATAATAATTTTGGTAGGAGAAAAATTAATCCTTATTTTTTCCCTCTTATAGATGAACCCAGTCAAAACCCTAGGGAGGCGTAGGAACGTGCTTCAAGACCGGTATCGTGTTAGGTAAGGATGTAGCTAAGACCCTCTACATGTGTTATGTGCCTTGTATGTCAAGTACCATGTTATGTTGTGTATTTTATGATTACTATTATAACTATTTTATGTGTAGCGCAACTTGGAATTGAGGTATGCTCATGTGTTTTCTTATGGCATATGTATAATATGTATATATTGTGTTTATGATATTATGTGATGTGACCCTTTAGGACATGCATGCTAGGATATTTAACATATTGATATGGGGTGAAAGGATGAAAAAGGAAAAATGGGAAGTGAGTTAACCAAGGGATATGGGATTGACCTAATTATCTCATGATCCATGAGGGACAAATAAAAGGGGGTTATGAACAAAATAAAAGAGCGGGTGAACTTGCATGGGAATTCTAGGGTTTGCATGGAAACTTTGAGGGTTTGTATGTGATGGATAGAGTCTGTATAGGGATGATCTTTACGCGTGAACAATAGTCTTGGGGTGTAAGTAAGGTAAGGGAAGAGTTGTTAGGGTGATTGGAGACCTTGGGTGAAAAATATTACGTGGGTTGGTATAAGGCTGCACAGGAGATCTTGCTAGAGTTTAAGAGGAAAACCCTAATTTGAGACGGTTGTGAAAGTAAAAATAATTTAGGATGAGTGGACTATGGGATGAGAGTGGAAGAATGTCATGTATAGGGTGAGTATGGGTGTCATGGGAAAGCAAGGATGGCAAGTGAGGAATAAAGGGGTGACATGTGGAAAAGAAGGGTGCTAGAGTTTCGTGTGGCCAATTAGGGTTCCGTAGTCACACGTGTTTTTGGAGGAGTAAAGTGAAATGATGAGGGTTGAATCTAATTGAGGTGATGTGTGGAGTGTTAAAGCATCCTTAGATGTGTGAGGCAGAGAAGGATGGGCCACATAGGCCCAAATTAGAGTTTTAGGAGAAAACCCTAGGGTAAGGTAGTGAGTGGACTTGGAGGGCGTAAGGTAGTGAGCTTTGACCCACACACTTAGGAGTTAGACCTCCAGTGTGAGTAAGTGGAAGAAGGAAAGGGTGTTAGGGTGTGTTAGGAGGTATAGAAGTCTCAAGATATGGGGCGGGCCCTCTTAGGAGGATAAGAATAGATGGAGTGTGACATGCATGTCTAGGGTGAAACTTGTTGAATAAAACACAGTAAGACACACTAATCATTTAAAGTAAAATATTATTGACCCAGGCCCACACCGATCTGCCGGCATAATAGTGGCCAAGTGATGGGGTGTCTCGGAGACCGATCTGCTGGCATATAATAGTATTCAAGCGCGTTCTACCCTATATGTTTACAATCCATCGGTTATAATAGTGGAGGATCTTGAGCTAAATAAACCAAACTCTATGTTTGATAAGACATGTAAAAGACACTAAGTAATTATGGTGGAACACCATGAGAGTCGGGGACAGATCGATCCACCGGTATAATGGTGGCCAGGAGCATCTTACCCTAGAAACTGATCCACCGACATATAATAGTGGTCAAGTGTGTTCTGCCCTATAAGTTTTTGATCCACCAACTATAATAGTAAGGTTCCCATATTCGTATGGGTTGATAATAAGCATGGTGTAAAGCGAGTATTGATCAAAGAATTAAATAATCAGTTTATTCGGACAATAGCTTAGCCTTTATTCTCTACATTATCGTATGTTGTTTATGCAATCATGCTTGTGTTATATACCTTAGATGCATGGTTACCTTACTCAGTATATAGCATATTGACCACTGTTTCATGGGTCTTGCTCATTCCCACGAGCAGAAGGACCCTCCGAGTTTATGCAAGTAGGTGATGCTGTTTTTGATGCCTTCAATGCTTACAAGGCATTGGGTAGGGATGAGAGTTGAGCTTGGACTTGGCCTGAGGACCGAGAGCAATGTGGCCAGATTTTCCTTTTTATGTTCCTTTATTTTGTATCGGTTTATTCAGACTTGTTTTATCATACTATATATTTTATCCCTTTTAAGGAATTTTAATTATGCACTCTTGGATTGTAAACTCTTTTTCATGTACTCTGATTTCTGTCTTATGAACGTTTCAATGCTTTTATGAATTCATGATCTAAGTTTGATTAATTATGGATGGTAATCTTTCTTTAGCCTTGTGGTTAGTACGAGACCGGCTGAGGACCGGGCTTATACTGACAAGGTAGTAATATCCCCAAAATTCACAAGTTTTGATTTATTTGCTTCCGTTGAATATTCTAATAAAATAAATTTTTTAAGTAGTGAATTTTAGGGGTGTTACACAAATAATAGCAAAGGTCTACTAAGAATGTCTTCTTCTTAATTCCTCAGGCTTCCATTCATGGAGTTTGTCCCTAATTCTTTCATTTCTTAACAATAATTGTAGTTTATTCATATCAGTATCTCTAAATCTTCCTCAACTAAAGAATATTAGTTTGATGCAATGTTGCAAGTATGTTGTAAACTACTTAGCACTATTCCATGTTAAGCTTCCTTTTGTTTTTTCACACCTTTACCTTAGAAAATAATTTTACATTTTGGAAGATTTGTATACGTAAATTTATGATGAAATATGTTTTCCTCTACGTCAGTGTGGAATTTATCTACCCTTCACTTTATAAACATAATTTCAAATGCTCTAAAAGGATGGTATTTTCTAACTATAAGTTCGTTTCTTCTTGATTCGTTTGCTATTTGATGGGTTTTATAATTAGTATATGTCATTATGTCTTGCAGAAGCAAGAAATCTTGACCACACTATCACTTTAGTGTCATTATATATATATATATATATATATATATATATATATATATATATATATATATATATATATATATATATATATATATATATATGTCATTATATATATATATAATAAACCTTTTAGATTGTGAATCTTTGATAAATTCTATCTGTGATGTTTTCAGTGATGTTGGTGGATGTTTAATGCTAAAAAAGTTAGTTCTCAACGATTATGAGGTTTATGCTGCAAAAATCTTTTTTCCTGATGTTTCTGCTATTTTGGTGATGTTCACAGTCCTATAATACCAATGATGAAGCCAAAGAATCTATAATATCTAGATGAAACATACTAGAGACTCTTGATTTGCGTTTTTGTCCAAAGTTGTGTGATTTTCTTATACTATTTGCCCCTATCCCTATTGTAGTTTAATTTTTTGTTAGTTGTTCGCTTTTGTTTGTAGCAAGTTATAGATATACGTAGTTGGCATAGGGAGACTATGAGTGGCTTTCCCTAGTCTCAAAGAGCATCTTCATCAACTTGTTAGCTAGTAGATTTGACTAGCCTGTAATTTCTAATTTTGATTACCTCATTTATTATATAATCATACATGAAAACTTTGTTTGACCTAACGTATTGTAACACCCCCAAATTTTACTCCTGAAAAAAAATTGAAAGAATAAAGCGGAAGCTAGGAGAGAATTTGGGAAATGTTACCACCACATCTAACACAAGATAAATGTCAACCATCTATCTCATGTTAGATGCAAGGCTAAAACCTGTCCAACAATTAAATTCGAATTTTAAAAGTTTATCAGAGTACGAGAAATTAAAAGTCGATTACAAAACCCTTCTAAATTTAAATACAACACTTGTAACTTCCCAAGATGAATACAGTTAAATAAAACAAATCCCGAAGGATCAATATCCGGATTGCCTACTCACTCAAGTCAGGCCTTCCACCCCAAAATAGTATCCGATCTTAAACCTGCACAAGAGGTCTGCTCCCCACCTTCGGTGGATCATCACAGGACCCATTCAACCAAGGTAGTATCAGTACGGGTCCGATACTGAGTAAGGTAGTAGGTGCGCTAAGGCCAACATACAAAACACACTACACAGTATACATGGCATAGTCATATGAACAGCATATAGTAACAGGTGGTAAAGGCTAGCTATGGTTCGGATAGACTTATTCTTTTAGATCTCTGGTAATTATAATAGATTCACATCATAATCTTTATTAATCCATGCGAGTACGGGAGCCCCACTATTATAGCCGGTGGATCGGTCACTTATAGGGTAAAACGCACCTAACCACTATTATAGCCGGTGGATCGGTCACTTATAGGGCAGAACGCACCTAACCACTATTTTATGCCGGTGGATCGGACTGGCCCCGACTCTCATGGTGTTCCACTGTAAGTACTTAGTATCTTTTACGTGTATTAACAAATTAGGGTTTGGTTTACTGAGCTCGGGATCCCCCACTATTATTGCCGGTGGGCCGGTCACTTGCGGGACGAAGTCCACACCACTATTATTCACCGGTGGATCGGTCACTTGCGGGACAATAGTCCTCACCACTATTCCTTACCGGTGGATCAGCTGGCCCCGGCTCAGTACTCTTTCACTTTGCATGATTAGTATTTTATCGTATCTTATTCAACAAATTCCGCCCTAGACATGCATGACTAACTCCAGCTATGATTATTCCCCAAAGAGGCCCGTCTCATATCTTGAGACTCGACGCCCACTAACTCACACCTCGTCATCCATTTCCCCTTACACTTACCCTTTAATGAAAACCCAACTCCTACGGGTGCGGGTTAGGGCCCAACCCCTCACGACATCAACTCCACCTACCATCACCCTCGAGGGTCTTCCCTTGAAAACCCTAATTAGACCTATGTGGTCTAAATTCCTCCCACTTACACAACCATTGCTCCATCCATCTCCCCACATCTCACCTTAATTAGATCTCATCCCCAAACATATTACTTTACCTCTCGACTTCAGATGTGACTGGAAAAACCCTAGTTAGCCACCTCAAACCCTAGTACTTTTCTTCTTCCACAAGTAACCTCTCCCTTTTTCTCACTCAATAATCCTTCTCTCCCATGACACCCATACTCACTCCTTACATAGTAAATTCCCATTCTTAAATCGTAGTCCACTCTCCCTTAATCATTTTTACTTCCACAATTTCCAGATTATTACTTCCTCCAAAAACCCTAATCGGGTCCCCTATACACCTTCACACCAACCTACGTAATATTTTTCATCCCAAATCTCCAATCACTCCACAACTCTCCCCTTAGCTTATTTGCACCCTAAATCAACTTTTCTCACGTAAGGATCACCCCCATGCAAGTTTTGTACATCCCATGCAAATTCCCGAAGTCCCCATACAAACCCTAGGATTTCCATGCATGGTTCCCATCTCTCGTTCATTTTGGTCAACCTCATATCCCCGTTAGCATCTCACTTCCTATTTGTTTCTTATTGTCCTTTCATTTCCCATATCATAATATCATTTGTCCTAGCATGCATGTCTTAGAGGGCCATATCATATCACACCACAATCACCACTCATACATATCATACTCATGCCATACAAACACATACAAAACATACCTCAACTCCAAGCTGCGCTACACATAGAACAAGTTAAGGAAAATCATACGATACATAATATAACATGAAATACAAGGCATCCAAGGCATACAATTCACATAACACACATGGGCCTTATCTACATCCTTACCTAAAGCGACGCCGGGCTTGGAGCACGCTCCTACAACTCTTTGGGACTTTGGCTCAATTCACCTATAGGAGGATAAGACTAATGGTTAGTTCCCTTCTACCCGAAAATACTATTATTTCTTATTTTAGTCTAAGATTAGGTTTTTATTATTACACGGAGTTTTATAAGTGAACTAGGGTTTTCTTTCCATCAAGTTAACCTACTAGTTATTACTAGTTAAAATGTAATTATGTTATTATTCATAACTATATTTATATCATCAACTTAATAGCTTTATTCCTTCTAATGATAGTACTAATATTTGTTAAAATAGAATAGTACTAATAATAATAATAATAATAATAATAATACCCATGCTCTTAGAAATAGAATCCCTAACATCTTTAGGGTTAAGGCTAATAATGGTTCTAGGGTAAGATAATATTATAATATTAGTATTACTAACAAGGCGCTAATATTATTAAAGATAATAATGATATTAGTTATATTTGGGATAATAATAATATAAGAGTTCAAATGTTTTTGTTATAATAATATTAGCAAAACAATAACCATAGTACTAGTAATAACTAACAATGATTCCATAGTAATAATGTTAGTAACAAGGGCATTAGGAACAATATTAGCAAGGTTTGAATAATAACAATAATCGTAATAATACTAAGGTTGGGTATTCTTCTTCTATAATGACCAAAGGGAACATGCCCATTTTGGTTTCAATAACATTAATAATAATAGAAATAATAGTAATATTATTAACAATACCAACAACAACCACAACAACAATAATACTAATAGTAATAATAATGATAATAATAATAGTAATAATAATAAAAATAATAATGATAATAATAATAACGTTAAACATAGTAATAATAATGATAATAACTATAATATAGTAATCAAAATGATAATAGTAATATAAGGGTCCAAGTATCTATACTAATAATGAAAGTGATAATGGGTAAAGTTAATATTAACAATGTTAACAAGATAATAAATATAATAATAGTAACAATAAGGATAATCATAATAATAATAATGGTAATAATAATAATAACAATAATAATAATAATATAGATAATACCACTAATATTATTAAATAATTAATATTTGTACAAAATGAGTTTAAGGTTTGGGGAAAGTTGGAGGACCACTTAAGGCAGTGGTGGCACCGGCGGCGGCGGTGGTTGTGGAGGTTTGAGGTGGTAGAAGAAGAAGAAAGGAGGGAGGAGGATAAGGAAGGGAGGAGGAAGAAAAGGGAGGTGTGGGGAGGTAGAGGAGGTTCCCCTGGTTATTTTGGAGGTTAGAGATGGCGTTGGTGGCGGTGGAATTGACGGCGGTGGCGGTGCGAAGGTGGCAAGGGCTGAAGTTGGTCGTTTGGGGAGGGCGACTTTGCACGGCCGGGGTGGCTCGTGCAAGGGAAATCAAGGGACGAGGAGGGTTTGGTTAGGTAGAGGGTGGTGCAAGGAGCGGTTATAGGGGTGTTTTTCCGTCGGCGATAGGCGGCGGTGGTGGACGACTCGTCTAATGGGGCGGCGGCAAGAATGGAGGGTTTCTAGGTTTCAAAATCAAAACCCAAATTAAGGATGCTCATTAGGTATTTATAGGCCGATTGAGGTGGGCAATGACAAGGGGAAGAAGACAAGCGGTGGCAGGTACCAGGCATGCCGTCTGGTGGCGGCAGTCGAGGCGGTTCTGCCATGGCAAGGGCGTCGGGGTCGAGGGAAGAGGGAAAGGGAAAAGGCCAGGGTGCTCGGGAGAGGGGAATAGGTTGGTTGGGGCCGAAATTGTGAAAGAAAGCGACGGGAGAGGGAGGGAAGGACGGTGGCAGCGTGCACGGCCGGCGAAGGTTTGGGGTTGCAGTCCCTCGGTCGCCGCCACGCCTCGGGGAAGAAGATGACATCGGGACCGGGCGGCTCAGGGAGAAAAGAAGAAAAGAAAAGGGAACCGGACCGGCCGGCTGGCAATGGTTACTTCGTCAATAAATGGAACGCGGCGTTTAAACAATTAGAGGGGCGAAACGCTGCATCGCGCCCTGCGATGCGGGCTGGACGCACTGGGCCGCGGGGGAAGGAGAAGGAAGGGAAAATGGGATGTTGGGCCGAGCGAGGCCCAACCGGCGGGGAAGAAGAAAGGAAAAAAAGAAAACGAAGAAAAAGGGAAAAGAGTTTTTTTTTTGTGGTTTTGGATTTTACATAAATTATTTAGAAAAATTTTGGGTTATTTAGAATAACAATATTTAAAAATAATAATAATTAATTCCTTTTTAGCTTAATTTAGGTTATTTTAGATAAATTTCCTTAACTTCCATGTTAATTAGAAAAATACCCTAATTTTTTTCCAATTAAATTCTTTATTATTTTCCTCCTAATTTACCTTAATTAAATCTCTTAATATTAATAAAATAATTTATATAATTAATTTTCTTAATAAATCCTTATTTGGCCATAATTTTGAGAATTAGAATTTTGGGGTATTTCACGTATTTATCTCAAAAATGTTTCTCCATTTATATTTTTGTTTCCCTATTTCTCATAATTGTACATAAATATATTTTATATTTTATAAAGTTACCATTATCTCATTTGTCTCTATCCCCGTTTCTCATACATGTACTTGAGTAATGATGCGTTGTTGTTTTCTTACAAGCCTTGTTCTTGGCTAACAATTTTTTATGTGTGTAAATGTATGCAACATGTCTTGCACTTGAGTGTGCGTTGGAATCTAGACTATTTAATGTCTCATGAGCCTGTCTTCTATTTCATCCCGACATGCATGTAATTTGTATTGTTTGGGGCATGTAATTTCTATTTCAAGGTCTCTGTGGATATTTGCTAAGGTCGACCATTTCTATGCCCCCTCCCAATACACCTTTCTTTTTTTTAGTGTTTGTTTTCCCATTCTTTTTTGTCAATTTTGGGTGCCTTTTATGGTTTAATTTAATTGTCTTTGTATATTGTAATATGTTTATATAATAAAAAAAAATAAAAGTATGTAATACCCTTACCTAAAAAGATATATGATGCAATACTCTCAATGTGTTAATTCACAGAATTTGTATGCTACTTCTATTCAGGTGTTGCTTTTGTTCCATTAGGTTTTGTAAATAAATTTTAAACCCTTTCAGGTGGGTCCTAATGATTTAGAAGTAAATGGCGCACCGATGCATGCAATTATGCCACATCCTAAAGGCTCCAACAATGAAATTGCATCCCAGTTCCTAAACTGCACTTTGTAATTTCCATCAATAGGAAAGAAAATTATGAAAAACACTCTGATGTGTACATTTATGATTAAACCTATACTCTGCTTCCATTTCAAGAGAAATAAATTTGGGAAGGGGGTTCATCCAATTGGTAGTCCATGATGTAATGTAGCTTATAGGAATTGCACTAGGGCTTTCTTGGCCACTTATTTGCATTTAAGTTGAGGTAACATGTAATTTTTATAAAAAAAAAAATTAAAGTTATTTTCTTTAATATATACAAGACCAAAAATAAATATTAATATAATTTGTTACTCTAACTCTTCGCAACAAATTGCCTTTACTCACTTTCTATCTAATAGCTTTCTTATTTGCACAATCATGAAATTCGTAAGTGTGAGAACACTAAGACATCGATTGTCTGCTATCACTTAGTATATTCAATTACTAGGCTAAGTTGAAGTAAGAATATGAATTAGATTATTGGTTGTCTCATTTACTTGACAATAATATATTTACCATTTAAATTGGTCTCTCTTTTTTTTTTTCACTGGCGGTACATTCAAATCATGACACATTTTTAGTTGGTCTTTTTTTTATTTGTACACAGTGAAGAAGAACTCTCATATCATCATAATGTTGGTTAAACTTTTTTGCTACTCTCATTTCAGCTACAATATTATTTGAATAAAAGTAGCAAATAATACTTACATACGGAGGGCATACCTAATAATAGATAATATTAATATACTCCATATATTTGGTATTTATTCGTGATTTTTTTCAACCAAATTACATTGAATTGATTATTCAATTATTCACTGAATTATATTCAATACATTTTAAAAATTATTTTTTTAATAAGTTATATATTACTTTTATAAATTAGTAAATATAATATTAAAATTTCACTCATAACTTTTATTAAAATTTAATAAACGTAAATATAGAATTAAAAAATAAATTTTTAATCTTCTAAAATAATTTTTTTATGCATAAATTTTTTGTAATATGATAACTTAATTTTTAATAATAGAATAATTTTTGGTTTTTTAAACGGATCTAGCAGTGATATTCGAGTCTTCGCTACACTGTGCATTTTGACCAAAAGCGTATTTTCGAGTCCTCTCAGTCGGACTAGTCGGACTCTACCGTTGCAGTCAGTAGACTCAGTACTATTTCCGGCCATGGTTAGATAAGATGGCGTCATTTTCCCAACGGAGAAATGGATTAAATTGTAAAGGCATTATCTAACCCGGACTTCACCAATTCAAACGCGCCGACGAATCTCCGTCGAGATTTATCTCTCCACTCATCTGTTGTTACCTTCTCTCTTCAATGGCGACGAAATTTCTGCTGCTTTCTATCATTTCTCTCCTCTTCCTCTCAGCTTCGGCCAACACAGGAAGTAGGTTTCCATTTTCTAATTTAAAGCTTAGATATCTCTTTCTGTCCCATTTTATGAGCAACTTTTGATACTTGCTCTTCTCTCAGACTACAGCATCGGGAGAAATAATCGAGTTCTAATTTTGTATCTACTGCATGTGTTAAGTTGTTGCCTCTATATTTACTCTCTTAAGTGAAATTCTTGATTTGATTCCTGCATTACCCGTTTTGGTCAGTTTTTCAGCTGGTTTTTCCCAAAACCGGACCTATTTTGTGATCTAAGTTCTTACATTGTTAATTTATTTTCGTTAGGATCAAATAAGGTCGATCGTTTCGGTCCATCCTTGTGGCTACATTGTAGATTTGGTGTGTAGGTACAATCTCAACATCTACTTAACATGCATCTTGGGGTATGCTTCGAGTCTTCATTGTTTTCCCTCATTGATTCAATTGATAAGATTACAGGTGGTATCATTGATAGGACGTTGGGATAAGTAATCTAATGTACATATTTGCACGTTATTTGACAAGGCAATTTGAGGAATTGCATTGTCGTTCTGTGGTATTACTAAATATATGATGATACTTCATCCTATTGCCTTATTATGGAAGCGGTTTCTGGTAAAGATTAATAGTTTCTACTTGGGCCATCGCCACTAGATAGTCCGTAGGATGCTATTTAGAAAGTTCTGGACTGTAGCTTTGCTTGTTTAGTTCTGCTGACTTATAGATGCTTGTCCTCCGCAGGGCTTTCAATCTGTGATTTGGGGCGGGGGGGGGGGGATTCTAATCATTGGCGGTTGCTCCTTTAGTACTGCTTGTTTTGCATGCTGCTTCACTCTAATGATTCCAGACTATGATTTGTAGAAATGCTATAGTATGTCATTGTTAGATTTGAATTTAGTTCTGCTTGCTGAAAGGTGGTCCTCCCTGCACTTTTGTTTCTCAAAACTCTCACTTAACCTCCGAATTGAACTTTTACTATGACATATAGAAATAATTGCCAAAGCACAAATCTGTGCAAACCTAGGGTCCTCCCTTTTGACGCATAGTAAAAGTCTCAACCAATTGAATTGGCAAATGAACAAATCAGTGCTGGACTCTTGATATTATCCAAAAAGCTCACTGATGCCATAAAGAACTAAGTCTCCCGTAACCCCCTTGAGGCTAGCGTCGTAATGATTATTCTGAAGTCTGGCGGCTGACAGCCGGGAGACTTGCTAGGTCTTAAGCTTTGGTATTTGTAATGACACCTAGGTTTGGCATATAACGGAAATAATTGCTACCAAAGCATATAGTATGGGTCAGGTCATTTAAATATTGTGCTTGGTACCAAAGCAGTCCTTCCGTTCAAGTTTTCAAATGCTATATGGAAATTGAAGAATCTGAAATATTTGTTAGTTCGTTTGGTCCTACCTGATTAGGAATGCCCTCATGCACAGTTGGGTACATCCGTTACAATTCAAACATTGGGAATAATAGATTAATTCCTAATTACATATGCTCATATGCTTCCATGATATGCTCTCTGACCCATTGGAATATATCTGCCTCATTCCAACTTATGCAAGTCCTATCCTGTCTACGATTTAATCTGCTAATGGACCTGAAACCATAACAGGTAAAGTCACCGACAACCCTGCAGACCAGCTTGTAGCTGTGATTAATGATAACAGAACATCAAACAAATTGAAGTCCCTTTATGACAATCCCGGACTTGCTTGCATTGCTCTCCAATACATAAAAGCTTATGAAGGTAATTGTGATGATGTGGGAGGACCTGATGCCAAGAAACCTGTTGAATCTGCATTTGCTGAAACATTTGCTCCAAATTGTGGCGTTGATCCCTCAAGCCTTACCCAAATTACTGGCCGATTACTTGGGTGTCAGTCCAAATACGTTAAACCCGAAGAAGCATTCTCAGAAATATTGATGAAAAACAACAAGAGCTTGGGCATACTCTACAGTAAGAACCACACTGAAGTTGGAGCAGCAGCTAGTGGCTCTGATGGTGGCAGTCCCTATTTTTGGTGTGTTCTATTCAGCAATGGGAATTCAAGTACAAGCTTTGTTTTCGAGAATGGTGAAGCTAAGGTGACCAGACCTGGGTGTTTCAGCGGTGCCAATGACGAGTGCGGTGGTGTGGGGGGTGCCAGTGGTGCCAGTGATAACATCCGATCTTATCTGTGGCATTCTGTTGTTGGAATTCTGGTTACAGTTGGGTTTGCCGTCGGCTTATAACCATGTGATCGGGTTGTCTTTAGTGCAATATCATCTTCTTGTATTATGGTTTTTTTTTTTTTTGTAATTTATCAATACGATAACGTTCTTGATTCCATTGTTTCTTTCTCATCCCCCTCCCCTCACTATAAACCAATGTTTTCATTCATTTCTTTCTCTTGCTAAGGCCGTACTCGGAAAGGCAGCAATATCGGTGGATAATCTACCTTGCATTTTTTTTCTCCTCTACTAATAGTATTTGAAATGGCAGTAAAATATATTCAGAGGTGATAAGCTGCACCTATACTACTGGAAGAAGATACACCACCTTCCCCCTTAGGAAGTCACTACCTCCACAAAATTTCAGCACCAAAGACTACCTCCAGCCCCATCTATCTCCACCACCGACTAGATTTTGCTAAAGAATGCTAATTTTAATTCCTTTCGATCCAAGCAAAAAAATCCTTGAAAAATTTCTCCCCCTAATTATCTCCCTACATCCTGTCCCACACCTGCCGAGTTATTACATTATTACATGCATACCAAGCATGTCCTAAAGCTTTCTATTGACAGAGTTGTTATCCTCGAATGACTACTGATACCGTAAGGTAGTTTTCTTTAGTGGCTGAAAGTTCTTTAGAAATACTCCTATTTCTTGCACGAAGTTGCTGAGTGGATGTGAGAGTGAATCTATAATCAGATGATCTTCAAAGGTTGATTTTCTAGCGGTAGGAAGTTGGCCTTACTTTTTAATTTTATTTTTGTTGGTAATTAATTAATTTATTACCAAAAGAAAAATACGTACAAACTATTTAGGCAACCATCTACATAATAAATAAACACTACTTCAGAACATCTCTATTGCGAAGAAAACAAAGAATTCGTGAATAATTTACTTCCGCCACTATTTAGTAATATGGCATAAATAGTCAACTACATCAAATGTAGTTGCTTGCAATCTCAGAGCTCAGAAAACTAATCGACAGAAAGTTTATCAAACATCAAAAAGCAAACAACCAACTACATCAAATGCATAAGAACACTCATGAGAACTAATACCATGTCGAACCATCAACTAAATCCCAACCACCATCCAAACACCACCAAGCACCCTAATTTCTTACCCTCAAGAACAGGTTATCACCCTGCATCCAAACCTTCAATTCGACAAGCCTTCAACAACCACCCTTTTCCCCAACCGGAAAGATCTTATCCACCTACAACTTTACTCAATCCTAAAACCAACCTTTCGTCCAAAGTTCCCCACCGGCCATTTAGCTTCCATTATCGTCCAAGACAAGGAGCAGCTAGTAAGGATGCATCTCTACCCAAGGTGCCGAATCATCACACTTCTGGCCGAAGGATTTTGCAGACGGCTAAGGAGGTCTTCACTGTCTTTGTGAATAATATAGCAAGATCAGTAAGCATTGAGGAAGTCCATGAGATTTTTGCTGATGTAGGAAAGGTGGAGGATGTTTACATTAGTAAGAAGGTAAGGCAGGGGTCGAAGCTTATGTTTAGGTTTATGCGGTATGGTGATGAAAGAGGAGCAAGAGAGGCAGTTAGGAAATGTAGCAGTATGTTGATGCATAGATTAAAACTTTACGTGAAAATGGCGAGCTTTGGAAGACTAGGTCATTTGGTGTAAGGAGTTCAGGTTGACACGCAAGGGTCGAAGAGCAAACTCAACCACTCGTGATGGAGGCCTCCATGGAGAGATGATCAATCATACGCTGTTGTTGCCAAAGGGAAAGATGAAGGAAGGACTATCCATGTGTAAGCAAACAAGGAAGAAATGGAGTGGCTGGATAGGAGCATTCATTGCAGAAACTATGCAACCATTGCTTCCGGATCTTGTGATACCAAGATTGATGGCATCATGGAGCACGTTCTGTAAGGTAAGATACCTTGGAAGATTTAAATACCTACTGACTTTCGAATCTGCTGAAGCTTGTCGAGTAACCTTAGAGGAGGGTATTTTTCTGGTTGAGACGTTTAGAGTGGCTAGAAAATGGAGAATGGAAGATGCTTGCAATATTCGGAGAACCTGGATCGAAATTAGGGGTCTTCCGGTAGTGGCTTGGAAGGAGGAGGTGGTGAGGCAGATGGCACTTCCATGGGGTCGATGGGTGTGTTGGGAGGAAGATAAAGATTTTGGTGAATCAATGGAGGTGACCTGGGTATTGATTGATACTAAAAAAATGGAGGATATTCGAGAGAAAATTGTGTTAAGTATCAAAGGGAAGAAGGTGGTGGTGCAGGCTCATAAGATTGGGCAGAGCTACATTCCTTAGCAGAAGTTGTTGGCGAGCAGGAAGCTTAGCCAACCCGGCTTGACGAAGTCTGGCAAGGAAGACGAACATCTATTTGGTTATCATCCAAACACAAGTGGGAGTGAGAAAGTCGAGGAGGCATGCAGTAGATACGTGTAGTTGCAATGCCTAGAGGAAGAAGTTGAGTCGGCAGGCATGCCACTAGAGGAAGGAGAGAGAGCTACTATGGTCTGCTCGTTAGCATGGGGAAGGGAGGAGTCGCAGAAGTAGGGAGAGGAGGAGTTAATGCATAAAATATGCTTGAGTGGCTTAGGATTTGTGGAAGAAAAGACAAGGAAATTTTGAAGGAAATTTGACGGCTGCACTCATGGGAATGTGGGGGTATTACCGACATGAAGGATGCTAAGTCAGTAAGGAAAATAATAGTATGGGTAGGGGAGTCTTTAAGGTCATTTTCGCATATGAGAGAACAGGGGTATAGGGGAGAAAAAAGTGGCAGCAACTTGAATGATAGTATCTCGTTGCAACCTAAGGACGGTTTTGGAATTAATGAGAGGGTTTCATCCGATTCAACAAAAATAAGATTTATAGGGGTCAATCATGATTTTTAAGGAGAGAGGAGGTTAGTTGAATAGTATAAGAAGATGGAAGGGTCAAGGGTTGTAGAAAAGGGGAAGAGAGGAGGAGTATGAGTGTGGAGAGATAGAGATGGGGTGGCAGAGGAGGAAGATTCTCGTACTAGTAAGGGAGCACCTCCTCCTAGTTTTAAAAGGATGGTGCTTCTTGTTCCTCGATTAGAGAGGGGTATGAAGAAACTTATGATGGAAAATAGGATAGAAGGAGAAAAGATGGAAGATGCAGGATTAATAGAAGCAAGAGAGTGCTAGCACCTTGGGAAGGAAATTGACCTATCATCCAAAGAGGAAAAGAAATGTGTGGAGAAATTGGTCGAGTTAAGGAGGAATCAAAGTAGGATTAAGAAGAGGCAAATTTAAGGAATTAGGAGAGGAGGAGGTGTGTTGAGGTTAGTATGGTTATTCTTAGTTGGAATGTAAGGGGGATCGGAGTGATAGGAAAATTGTCTAGTTTGCAGTCTTTGATTGCTAAGGAAAAGCCTTGGGTGTGTGGTTTGGTTAAAACTAAGCACCATGTGGTGCTAGATTCATAGAAGAATAAGATGTGGGGATATGGGGAGATTAAATGGAGAGACTCTGTGGCTCAAGGTAGAAGTAGAGGGTTGATTATTGGGTGGAACACTCAGTTTTTTACTTGAGAATGTATGGAAGTGGTAGTAGGTGGATTTTTCTTGAAGAACGCTTTGACACAATTTCTTTTTATTGTGGGGTGCTATTAGTTTATGGGAACTCTGATTCAAGGGAGTGGAGGGCTCTTTAGGAGGAATTGTGGAACATGGGTCTAAATTATAGTGGACCCCTGATTGTTATGGGGGATTTTAACGAAGTTAGATCACATGGTGAAAGGAAAGGAGGGTGGGTGGATACTTGTAGTGTCAAGGACTTTAATGATTGGATGGACATGATGGGCCTTATTGATCTCAAGCCCTCAAATTTGAAGTTTACTTGGCACAAGGTGAGATCTGCAAGCCTTTTGGGAAAGTTTTTAGTTAACCCTAGTTGGTTGGCTGCTTTCCCAAATATTGCTTGTGTAGGGTTAGATATATCCCTCTCGGACCATAACCCTATCCGTCTCACTTTTCCAAAATACGAGAAGGGGCCGATGCTGTTTAGAGCTTGGGATATATGGTTCTCATATCCTTAGTTTCATAGTTTTATAATTAAGCATTGGTCTAGTTTGGAGGGGAAACCGTGCCAGAAAAAATAGAAAGAAATGAAGAGTTTGCTTAGGAAGTGGAACAAGGAGGTATTTGGGAATATTGATTTGAAGATCAAGTTCCTTGAGACCGAGATGAGTAAAGTGGATGGTTCAAGTGGTGAGGGTGTTTGTGATGAAGTGTAGTTTGCTAGGAGGGCGGCTTTGAAGAGTTAATTATGGAAATGACATAAGAGGAAGGAAGCTTATTGGTTACAGGTGTCGAGGGTAAGAGGTTTTAAGGATAGGGACAGGAACACTAAATTCTTTCACACTGTAGCTGTTGTAAGAAGGAAGAAAGCAATCATCAATAGGATAGTGCAGGGAGGCAAGGAGATTCTAGAGCCACCTGAGATTAAGGAGGTCATCATTTCGTACTTTAAGAGTCTGTATAAGAAGCGCGATCTCCCGAATATTGATATAAGCGAGGATGGGTTCTATAAGATTTTAAGGGAGAAGAGCATGAAGCTTGATAGCATCCCACTTGTGGAGGACGTTAAGAAGGAATTCTGGTCATGTGATCCTTTGAAAGCTCTAGGGTATGATGGGTACCATATGGGCTTTATTCGGAATATGTGGGGTGTAATTAGGGAGGAGTTCTCAAAAGTTGTCCTAGATTTTTTCCGCTCTAACAGATTAACGCATGCACTCAATACCACTTTGATTACTTTGATTCCCAAAGTGGATGAGGCGGAGGAGGTGAGTCAATTTAGGCCCATTAGCTTAGTAGGATCTATTTATAAGGTGATTTCAAAGACTTTGGCTCAAATATTGAAGCAGGGAGTTGATGGTCTGGTAGATGATTCTTAGTCAGTCTTCATTGAAGGAAGAAGCATTCTGGATGGAGCCTTGGTAGCGAATGAAATAGTGCAGTGGTCCAAGAAGAGGAAGGGCTTGAGAGGGGTTATGGTCAAATTGGATTTTCAAAAGGCTTATGATAGTATCATATAGGAGTTTATGAATAATATTTTGAGGATCATGGGCTTTGGTGGTATATTCGGGGGATGGAAAATAGAGTGTATTTCAATAGCTAGTATCTCGGTTCTTGTTAATGGGTCCCCCTTCCCTTATTTTTAGTACGGGTAGGGAGCTTAGACAAGGATATCCTATTTCATTTTTCCTTTTTGTGCTAGCAATGGAGGCGTTTAATCAGCTCATCAGAAGAGGCGTGGACAAGGGTTTGATTCATATCTTAAAAGTGGGGAGTTAAATGTGTGAAGTTACTCGTCTCCAGTTTGCTGATGATACTATGATTTTCTGTGGGGCGTCTATTGAGAATATCAGGAATTGGAGAAGATTACTTGACTATTTTTATTTGCTCTCAGATCTAAGTGTCATTTTTGCTAAGACGGAGCTCATAAGGCTTGGTGTGGACAAGCAGTTTCAAAAGGAGGCGGCATATACCTTGAATTTTAAGATTAGGAAGCTCCCTGCCACTTATCTTGGTCTTCCACTAGGGGCGAGTGAGAGAAACAACCAGACTTGGAAACTAATGGTCGATAAGGTGAAGCAGCGGCTAGTAGGATGGAAATCAAAAATCCTTTCATAAGAAGATTGGTTTTGATTAAGAGTGTTCTTAACAGCCTCCCGATGTATTATATGAGTCTTTTCAGAATTCCAAAAGGGGTGGTTAAGGAAATTATTAGTATTCGGAATAATTTCTTCTGGAACTGTAGTGGGGACAAAAAGAAGCTACCTCTAGTCAATTGGAGTGTGATTCAGAGACCTAAGTCATTAGGTGGCCTTAGGGTGGGGGACTTGATCATGAAGAATAATGCTTTATTATTCAAATGGTGATGGAGGTATTATACTATTGATGGGGCTTCATGGAAGAGAATTATCTCTTCACTTTACTCTGGTGATCACTTCAAGAGTCTTGAAAATCTGAATATTAGAAGAGGGTGGACTTTGTGGGCGGATATAGTCAAGATGGGAAGGATGAACCCTGTTCTAAAGTTGGGGTTGTCAGTTGTGTTTGGCAATGGGAGAAGTGTTAGATTCTGGAATGATGACTAGACGGAATTAGGAGCGTTGAAAAGTTTATTCCCAAGACTCTTTATAGTATCAGGATAACAGGAAGAGAAGATATCTGGTATGGGGAGATGGGATGGGACACAGTGGAATTGGAATATGTGGTGGAGACATCGTCTTTTTAGTTAGGAAACAGAATAAGTGGATAAGTTGGAAGGGTTTATCAAGCAATTTTCCTTGAGTAAGGATAAGGAGGACACGATTAGATGGGCTTTTAAGGATAGTGGAATTTTCTATGGAAGGTCCTTTATTAGGCTTCTTATCAGAGTGCTTTCTTGGAAGGGTATTGAAGTAATATTCTCAGCATGATTTAGAGTGGTATAGCCCTCCCGAGGGTTCAGCTTATTTCCTAGTTTGCGATTCAGCAAAGGCTCAACACAAGAGACAGACTTTCTAGGCTTCAAATCATGGATCTAAGGGAGGCAGGGTGTCCTTTTTGCAAAGTTGAACAAGAATCGGTGAATCGTGTGTTTCTTCACTGCACTGTGACAGAGAGGATTTGGTATGAGATTTTTGATTGGCTAGGATACACATGGATGATGCCAAGATCTATTGAGAAGCATGTTCTTGCTTAGTTAGGAGTTAAAAGAAAAGGTATGAGGGGGAAATTTAGCAAGCAACTTTTTTGCAAGTATGAGAACTATTTGGAAATTTAGGAATAAGGTCATGTTTGACAATCACCAAGTTAGCAGTAGTTGGATGATTATGCTCATTGAATCAAAAGTAGGTTTTTGGATTAAGTATAGTAAGAGGGAGTTTCCCTATAGAATTTAGGAAATGGTTCACAAAATTCATATTTTCTTGTGAATCGGACACTCCTTGGGGGTCCTGTGTGTAGACCTTCAATTGGTTTTTTTATCTTACTTATAAAAAAAGCATAAATAGTCAACTTCATATCCTTAAGCATAGTCCTTGGTAGAATTATTTTCTCTTGGAAGATGAAGGTATATCTGCAGCACCAAATGCCCTATACTAAGGAAGCCACACAGACTCTCAATACCCTAGCTTTACCTCTTCTCCTATTAGTTTTTTGTATCGGCCATCCTAGCAGGTAGCAGCACCTCCCATGAGCTCACTTGATAGAATAAGCCAAACTAATTTGACATATCACACCAACAAGTTTCGGCAAAATGACATTGAAAAAATAGATGATCTATGGTTTTAGTTGGACCAGCACAAAATGCCATAATGATCTTGAATCTGCAAGTTCCATCTTGCCAATCTAATCCTGAACAACACAGCTTCATGACAGACAAACGAGAATATTAGCCTATGCATAGGTATGCTTAGGGTTGTTGACGAACCGAATCAAGCCGAACCTTCCCTGGCTCGATTCGGCTCGTTAAATTTTTTGGAAGGCTCGAGTTCGGCTCGAGCTCGAATCGAGTCAAGTATTTGAGGCTTGAGTTCGGCTCGAAAAAAGCTCGCGAGCTATTCGACTCGGTTTGTTAATTAAAAACAAACCAAATCGGCTCGGTTCATTAGGCTCGGCTCGTGGCTCGATTTGTGGCTCGGTTTGGCTCGGTTCGTTTAATTTTAAACAAGCCAAACCGGCTCGGTTTGGTCGGCTCGATTCGAGCTCGATTTGGTCGGTTCGATTTGTTCAGCTCGTTTATTAGAAAATTTAGCCGATTAAACCTGTAACTTTCAACAAAAATTAAATATCAAATAAAGACCTATTTGGCTTAATTATAAATACTAAAATAAGACCATAGACCATACAGTATCAAATCATTCATACAAAATATTCAAAGATTGTGCCTTCAAATATCATAATTCAACCCTGCATGCTTTTACAAAATAAAATATTCTTCAATCCTTAATTCTAAATTCCAATATCCAGAATTATAGCAAATTTGCAACCTTCATCTCATCCAATCCATCATAATTCATAAGCACTTCTACACCGAATCTCAAAATATGGCACCAAAATCCACCAACCTTCATATCTGCAAGGATAATTTTATGAATAAATAAGAGAACTAGATTAGTAATAGTTATTTGAGAAAGACTTCATTTTTTATAAACTTCAACAAATATAACATATGCAGCTTTTAAGAATAACGTAATAACAAAATTGTTCATCATAACACCAAATAAGAAAGTAATAATGCTATTGCTCAATTTAAAAACATAAAATTAAACAAAATATTTATAAAATAATGTAGTAGAAAAGAATCAAAAGATGCTGCTAGCTAGTAGCTACTGACCAAGTGTTTTATTGATATTTTCAATTACAAGAACTTGAAAACATCTCCAAACATCTCCAACCTGAAATTTCAAATACAACACTTATAACTTCCAAAGAGGAATACAGTTAAACAAGATAAAACCCGATAGATCAAATTCCGGATTGCTTACTCTCTCAAACCAAGCATTCCACCCAAATACAATTAGGATCATTTCAACTACTTCTATAAATTTAATTTTAGAAAAACAACTATACAATAACCAATTTCATAATCTCACTTGAAATCTAGGGTTTTAGGCCCAAAAATACAATTCGGTTGAATTCTATTAATTTAATCAAATTGGATGTTTAGAAATGCAATTAAACACATTTTATAACATATCAAATAATCAATAGCTCAAAACCAATAAAAGAAATACACAATTGAGCGCAATTAGGGTTTTTAAGCCCGGAACGCAAATCTGATCAATTCTTGCTAGAATATATGAATTAACGATTCGAAAATGTAACTAAATGTATCATAATGTAACTTATATAGTCAATTGAATAAAACAACCCGATTACACAATCCAATTTAATCTCGTAAGAGTTTTGACCTAAAAATCCAATTCCGATCAATTACACACAATTTTCCCAAATCAACACTTCCGATATAAAATTAAATACACTTCAAATGATATTATAAAATCAATTGAGCGGAACGACTCATTTATATGACCCAATTTCATTACATCCGAATTTTGACCTAGGAATCAAATTTCGATAAAACCTGCGTAAATTTCTCAAATTGACAATTCTAATATGAAATTGGATACATTTTAAAACATACTGTATAATCAATTTACCTAAAATAGCTAAATCGGACGAATCCGAAAAATTTGGGCATAACCCAACCAAAAATCCAATTTTTCCAAAATTCCAGCATAACCATACAATTAACTATCCAAATCATTCCCGCAGCACATATATACACAACCAAACCATTAATTTAGCTTATCAAAAGCTAAAACATACTCAATTACACAAATTAATATTAGGGTTTTTCAGAAAATTATACCACACGAAAATCAACGATTCGAGTCAAGTGAAGGCCGGGGAAGCTTCGTCGGAGGCTGGGGGTGGCTCGCCGGTGGTCAGACCTTCTCGCCGGAGCCGAACGGTGGTGCAACCAGCGCGGCACGTCGCTGTCAGCTGCTGCTGCCGCCCGCCGGTGATGTGCCGTGTGCGTCGCTCGGGGAGACAGGGACTCGAGACGAGAGTCGAGAGTCGGGGGGAGTGGGACTGGCCGACTCAACTGGGGGTCAGGACTCGGGACTCGGGGACGAGGACGACCAGTGGTGACTGGTGACGAGGACTCGATTCATAGAAGAGAAGAAGCACAGTGACGAGTCGTAATCCGAAATGGGCGACGGGGACTTGGGGAGTGGGTCGAGTGAGGACGGGAATTCAAAACAAAAAATCCCGCTCCAGTGCTGCCGAATCGGCTTGAAAGCCTCGCCCGATTCTTCGTGCTCGGTTCCAACGATACAGCGGTCCAACCGGTTAAATTATAAAAATTATTTTTATTAAATAAAAATTTATAAGAATTATTTTTATTAAAAAAAGACTTAAATTATGATAATTATTTGTAAAAAAATAATTAGTTCTTTTTAACTTTATTTTATATTTATATATATTCTCAAATTTTATTTGATAAACGAGCAAACGAGCCGAATTCGAGTCGGGTTCGAATCAAGCCGGTTTGCGAGCTAACGAGCCGAGTCAACCTAGGCTTGAGTTTGGTTTGTTAAGTAAACGAGCCTAAGATTGAGGCTTGGATTTGATTTGTTTATCTAATCAAGCGAGCCGAGTCGAGCCGTTAACGAGCCGAGTCGAGCCGGCTCGCGAGCTGGCTTGATTTGTCAACAGCCCTAGGTATGCTTTCACTTTGCTAAACAATGTTGAACCCCAAGTATCCTCTATGCTCTAGGACACAACAATTCATAAACACCTCCAATTGAGTAGGTAGTATCACCCTACGAGTTAGCCAAGATATGTAGAAGAAGTATCTCCCTCAACTTCATTATGATTCTAAATTGCCCGACCGTGAAGGTTTTAAAAAGCACATCAGAGATACTTTTACCCTTAACATACACCCAATGTACCCATTGAATTCACAATCCTTCCTTATGCTTGACAATCTACTATAACAAATTTCTCAAATATGCCACATTACATATCTTCAAGTCCTGGAATCTCAACCCACCCTCTTTCTTCAATGAACATATTATATTATCTTCTAAGAAACTAAAGTCTTACTCGAGATAGCAACACCCACCTAGAAAAAGATTGAACACACTTGCTCTAATTTCTTTATGATAAAAGTTGGGAGTAGAAAATTTTGAGACCAAAATTGTGTAATACTAGCAAGTATAGAAGTTATGAGTTGAGCTCTACCTATATAACTAAGGTATTTGCAAGTTCAATGTGCTATCTTGGATACCAGCTTATCAATAAGATTCTAATATTGTTGGATAACCGAATAGGCAGTCTCTAAATGTATGCTAAGGTAACGAAATGGAAAGGTGTGCTCTTAGCATCCTAAAATCTTAAGTTGTTGTTGCTTTATCTATCTTTTGACCCCACTTGAGTATATTTATTTTTTTGTTGGGTTGATTTTAAACACTGAATATGCTGCAAAAGCTAGTAAAGTGTCTTGTAAGAGCTGGAATGTAATATTCCATCTTTTGGAAACCTGATATATTTAAGATCTATATATTTAGAGAGACAAGGTCATCTCATTTGACTAATTTATTAAATTCCATAAGAAAACTAAAACCCTAGTTGTGATTTTTGGCTTCATAGTACTATTTAAATTATTTTAAATGTATAGAATTTTTTATGATTTCCTATGAAATATAAAATCATAGTCTTTCTAGCTGCTTTGGGTTCTAATTTGTAATTCAAGACATTTCATACATTTTTTGTCAAAACACTTTCCATTTTGTGCTTAGACGCATCATGTTAGGGAGTCTCCATTTAAAATTCCAAATTATTATCAAATGATCACTAAAATTATATTTTTAGGCTCTAAATTATTCCAGATATTGATTTGACTCATTATATAATTTTTTGAAGTTTTATTACTATTTATTTTTGGGTCTTAGAATCTAAATTAGGCATTGTTTTACCTATTATGTGACCCCGTTAGAGTACATTGAGATTTTAGTTTGATTGATTATGAGCCTTGAACATGCTACAAATGCCAATAAAGTATCTTGTAAGAGATGGACCGTAATATTCCATGTTTTGGGAACTTTATATATTTAAGATATGTATCTTTGGAGAGACAAGGCCATCTCATTTGACTAATTTATCAAATTCCAAAAGAAAACCAAAACTCTAGTTGTAATTTTGGGCTTCATAGTACTATTTAAATTATTTTGAACATATGGAATCTCCAATGATTTCCTCTAGAGTACAAACCATAGTTTTGATATCTTCTTTGGATTCTAATTTGTTATTTAAGATGTATCATATTACTTCCATGAAAGCAATTTCCGTTTTGCACATAAGTGCATCATGTTAGGGAATCTTGGGTTAAAATTCCAAATTCTTATCAAATGATCACTAAAATTGTATTATTTTTTTTTGGGTTCTAAATGATTCCAAATATCGATTTGACTCATTATATAATTTTTAGAGTTTTATTTTGGATTTTTCTATTTAAACTTGATCTCTAATTTTTGGACCTTATTTAATATATTTTTTTTTCTTGATGAAAAATCACAAAATCATACATGTGACCTCAAGATGATATTTTTAGCATCTCTCTAAATGTTTATAAATTTTTTATCTCATTTGCTTGTTTTTTTATGTAAATTACTTTTTATGTTTAGATGCACTTCAAATTAACTCTTTAAGCTATTGAAATGTTACAAAACTTCAAAGATCACTGTATTTTGATATTTTTAAGTGAATTTTCATTTAAAAATGATTTAATATATTTGTATTAATATTATAGTTTCTTTCTAAGTTATGAGCACAATTATTTATTGAAACATGTCTTTCTTACTTAAATATCATCTAAATTTCTTGAGATTCAATCTAAGCTCTCCAATCTTGATGAGATCAAACATGGATATTAAAAATTTGTTCTATAGCATCTATTCCATTCATTCCCTTTGGTGCATGGCATTTTTCATAATTTCCATGCAATCTTCACCATGTCTTATAAAATCCTATCAAATAATTCCTAAATCCTACTTTCCCCCACATATTACTTCCCGGCATCTATCTTCTTTCTCCTTCTTCACCTCACATCATGCTTTTTCTACCTCTCATTATGGTGTAATAAATTCCTCTCACATATCACTCTCCCTACACCTTACCTTCCCCAAGTATAGCCTCAACTCAAGATATATTCTTTTTAACCTAAAACCCATATCCTACACAACTACCTCCCCCATTCTCATCACCTTCAACCTCTTGATCCTCCTCATTCATTGTATTTCATTTGAATTTATCCTATATTCAAATAAGATAACAAACTAATGATTATACAATATTCTCAAATCTTCTAAATCCATCTAGCATAGCCTAAGTTCTACCTTACACCCCCACAACCCACCATGGCCTCTCTTTTTCTTCCCATCCTTCATGCTTGAGCTCTCCAATTCCCTTTCCAAACTACATCTCCCTCCATCAAAAACAAGCTCCCTTTTTCTTCCTATCCATCAAAACCAAGCTTGAAAAACTCCTAAAACCATGCTAAACCAAGCTTCCTCATCCTACATCTTGCTAAAAAGATATATAAGGTAAGGAATAGAGGATTTTGAAGGTTTTTTTAATGGAGTTTGAAGCTGTATGGGTCAGTCTTTTATGACCTCTTTTAAACATGTATTCATTTTTCTAAGTTAGATTGAGTATATTATAATAGCCTCATACCTTTTCCTATACTTTTCTAAGGTATTTCAAGAAGGGAGTTAAGGTAAGTGCGGCATGAGCTAGTAGAGAGGTCGTACTCATCTTAGAGCTTTGAAGAATTTCATGGTGGTAAGGGTAATCTTTCTAAATTCTTAGTAAATAGATTTACATATTTTTGGGTGTTTCTACCATGTGTAGTTTCATGTTTTGATATGTTTATGATTCACATGTTAAGAATGATATGTTGAAGTTTTATGGAAATCTTGAATTGTGTATTGAAGCATGGTATTATGGGGAATTATGTATGTTAAGGCATGTATGAGTTGAGAGTTGAAAGTTGAAAGTGTTAGAATTGTGCTTTAGCCTTAAGTATGCCTCTTAGCCTCTTGTTTGTAATTAGCATTCTTGTGGTTTTTTAATTAATTTTATGATTCCATTATGCTTAGTAGGGATTTTTTAATCAAATTTGATATATTGTATGCTAGGTTTTGAGGTTCTATGTGATGTGTTATAATTTTTGTAAGTTTAAGCAGGATTAAGGGAACTTTTGGTATGACACTCGTATACTGCGTGATTCTGGAAATTTGTGAGTTCCATGGTGTTACTCATTATGAAATTGATACATGTTTAAATTTTTATGATTTAACTTCAAGTATGTTTAAAGTTGTGAATTATTGAAGTCTCTAGTGTTATAGGGGCAAATTGGTCAATTTACTTGTGCACTGCCTTTTTAGATATAAAAAGTCAAGTTGGATTATGTTAAATTTTTCATAATTATGCATGTGTTAGGTTTTCATGAATTTCTATAAAGGTTTACTATTTTATCTATATTTCTAGAGTTTATGAGCGATTGCGGGCAGAATGGTTATCTTACATGTTTATAAATTGTTGAGTTGATTTATAAGTTTTACTATCTTATAAATGCTATGCATGAGTTTATGCTAAATTTTCATGATTTATGGAACTTGTTTTGCATTCGGTTGGTATATTATAAGTTTTTATGATAAAAATGATATAATGGGTATTTTAGCAAAGCTTGGATACTTTGAGATATTTATAAGGTATTTTGGGAAGGTTGAAATATTTTGATGATTTGACCTTCTTGTGACTAGTATTTTTTTAGGAAAAAAATCTCGTTATTCTAAGTGGTTTTTCGCTTTTATTATGATCTTTTTAGCCATTTTGATATTTTGATTTAAAATAATTCTTTATGATTAATTGCGGTGGTTAAAGGATTTATACCTTAACTCCTTACATGATGATATGGTTGTATCATTGATCCCCTGTAGATCAAGATAATAAGAGGGCTTAAAATGGTTTTATGGTTATGCTCTTGGTCCTCTGAAGATCAAAATAATAAACAGAACTTAAATGGTTAAGTGTGAAATTAGTAATGTTGTGCTTCTTGTTATGAGTGATTACAAAAATAAAATAAGAATTATCAAGTGGAAGATCTAGAGTGGGAATGGAATGCTCTTTAAGGTTAGATACCCTAAAGACGAAGTTAGCCCTTGATTTGGTTTGGTGATTCACCAGCTACCTTGTAGTGCCAATAATGCCCTAATCTATTCTATAGGTTCATATGTAGCCTATTAAGGGGGCACACATTTAATGCAACAATCCATTTTTCTCTAACCCTAATTAATATATAATTAGATTCATAATATTTTTCTAAATTATTAATATCGATTTTCAAGTCACCTATATTAAATTTGAGCATTTCATAATTTACTTTATTCATTTGTGAAAAATTGTATTTTCTGTAATTCTTTTGATTTGATTGTTTTTACATATTTTTAACTCGTATAAAATTTGTAACTCATTATAAAATTAATTATAAGTTTATTGATTTTTTGTTTGTTTTAGTTTAGCTCAATTGTTCCTTCTGAATCATTAAATTACAAAATTTATATTTGTGTGATTTGATGATTTTAGTTGTCTTTTCAGTTTTTATCCATTTGGGTTATGAACAAAATATGAGATCAAATATTTTTACATATTTGATTTTCTAAAATATTTCTTCGTCAATCCATACTCATTCAAATCCCTCCTTATTTATTTCGCTTGTTTGTGGGAAAATACATTTCTAGACTATTCAAATTTACTCTTTTTGCTTGTTTTTCATCTGTCTAGACTCTCACCAACTCCGATACCTAATAAATTAATATATTTTGATTATTTAAATTATTTTATACCTTTCCACAAAGTTTAGTAATTGTAGAAGTCTATTTGCTATTTTTTATCCAAAAATTCTTATTTTTGGGTTTTCTTTACAATTTGATTTATTCAATTAATTGTAGGTAAACTTCTAAGTATCTTGTTTGGCCACAGCCATGCCCTAAATAGATTCTAATCTAATTTCCCTTATAGTTGGCTTTCCTCAACCAGGAAATAGGCTAAGAGTACATTGATCATAATCTATTATCATTTTCACCTATTATACTCTTAACCTTAGATTAAACCCATCCCCTACTGTAACACCCCAAGTCGATATGACCACACGGGGCTACCTTGAAGTGCTTTCGGATTGATTGGCTGGCCCCACATATCAACACGAGTCATTCTAGTGCGCTTTGTCCTCACTCACGCACTTTTCGAGAAATTTCCGAAAATTTTCGAAACTTCCCAGGAGGTCACCCATCCTAAAATTGCTCCACGGCCAGCACGCTTAACTGTGGAGTTCTTAGGATAGAATCACCAAAAGGATGGTATACCATGTTGATATAAGTAGCCGGATCAATCCTTATAACACTCTCCTCAATTTGGGGTATTACACCTACCCTCTGATTATACCAACCTACTGTTGCAAACACCCCTTGATCGTGTTTTGTTCCCCATGCACTCACCTTTTTTTCTCTTTCATTTCATGCAAACTTCAACCCATGGGCAACTTTTTTTTTCACTTCTCACCCTCACTACCAATAACTCCCAGCCTGAGTGTGCTTTCTTCTTCAATTTATTCTTAGTTTTATAAACCAATAAAATGGCATGAATCATATAATTAACATATTATTAATACAAATTCATGAACAGTCAAATTAAAAATTCATGCAAAATCCTAATACATGAAATAACAAACTTTATGCAAAATTAAGATCATAAAATACTATATATATACACATAAGTTATATATATAGCGTACATCTTTCCATTGATGGATTAATTGCACTGAATTCGCAATTTATAATTTTCGGAGATGAATTTTACGATTCTACTCCATTTTCCTCAAACCCGATGGTGCGTTCTTATAATAAGGAACGGGAATGGCGACCTTCTTTATATTTCTTCGTTTTGATTTCACATAGAAATTACTGAGAAAATTGAAGAAAAAAATAGCCTCTTCATTTCTCTCTAATGGATATATACGTATGTATTGAAGAGAAAAAAAATTTCTACAGAAAGAGAGAGATAACAAAAAAAATCTGCTCCTCCCTTAATCCTACACATGTCATGTAAATATGACAATCAACAACTATTTTCCATCCCTTTAATTCAAATTTAAATTTAAAAAATCATTTAAATTAGAAAATTAAGATAATTAAATTATCTTACTTAATTTTTTCAGCACACAATACACATGTCTTTATCCATAACAACTTAATTCTAATTCTACCATCAAGAATTAGATAGAAAGATATAGGATTAGGATTAATTACTAACATATTACCATGCAACATAAACTTTATGGCCAACAATTTTATATCTAATATAATATGTACCACATTAAGGGTTAATATACACATAAAATATGAAATACTTTATTTATAAAATAATAACAATACTTTTATAAAATCAAAATATATTAACAAGTTTTTCTTTACCAAAAAATCTCCCTAACTTCCCCTCTTCACCATGGTGCACCTGGTTCTTTTTTTTTCGTGGCTTTTAGTTGTTGTTACTCCTCATTTTCAACCTGCAACAAAAGTTACACTGCTCATCTTTTTGCAAATTCCAACCATTTGTTCACCTAGTTACTCCTCTCATTTCCCTCAAAATTTAGCTTGGTATTGTTCCTTGCAGCACTCACTCCATAAACCATCCATTTCCTCTCTGATTTATGGCTCTTTTCCCTACATTTTGGCCATTAGAACTTATGACGGTTGCTGCTACAACAAATTTGTCATCCGATTCATGCCACTTTTTTCAAGGCCTCTTCTCTCCGGTTTTCTTTCTTCTTTTTCCTAGTTTAGATCCCTTACAAACTCACCTTCAATTAGCCTCCATTACTTCTAAAATTCTCCAATGTTTGTGCCTTGTTTAGATTACCTTTTCCCCCCTTTATGTCTGTGATTTTTGCTGTTGCAACTACTATTTCTCCTCGCCACTTCCATCCATTTTCTACTTTGTCTTTTCTCCTTAATTCTTCCTCCTTTATTTACCTTTTTCCCTTTCTAATTTTATTATTTTCCTAACCTTTATTATTTATGTTTAGGTGATCAAGGTGTGGAAGGTATTTAGGAAGGTTTTTCTTGCATAGAGACTTGGTCTTATGTAAGGTTATACACCTCATTAGATTAGGCATTTTGGTGCTATGTGTTTTATAATTTAATTAGCATGTTAGGATGTTAAATTTGCAAAACATGGTTGGGAATATTCAAGCTTATATCTATGCCTCATTCTGTGATTATGTAGTGTGATTTTATGTAAATATCATGTTACACTATGCTAGGCTTTACCCCTTAACTTCCAATCATGAAGATGTCTATTGTTAATATTAATAAGCATGCTACTTTGGTGTTATTTATCATGAGTTTAATTGTTTTGAGGAATTAAATGTGGAGGCTTGAGTTTGGTGGTTATTTGGTTATATGAGTATTCTGACGTCAAGTCTTTTGGAGGCCTTTTGGTTTGATTTAATTTAATTCAATTATTTTTTTTGGGTTTCCAACTTTATTTGGGAGGTTATGTGTAAAAAGGATGAAGTTTAGGTAGAGTTGAAATTTGGGTGAATTGTGGTATAGTCGACCATAGGGGGTTTTCAGACATTCTAGTAAGTTTTTGCAAAATCTAATTATACCATTGTAATTGTGGGAATTTTTATTTAAAATTTGATACATAATGTGTTTTGGGTTTGACATTGTTTGGATTAAGTTATAAGTATAAGAAGTTTTGGAAGTGTTTAGGTGTTTACATAGGGGTATTATCGGCATTTGGGTTCATTCTTGAAATTCAAAGTTATATAAATGTTAATCGAGTTTAAAAATGTTAAGCATGGTTTATGTTTAATTTAGGTTAATTATAAGTGTCATAAATGTTAATTTTATGTGAAAGGGCTTAAAATGGGATTAGCAATCCTCGAGGTATGATCGGTATTTTATGTATAAAATGTTGGAGTTTTATTATGCTTTTTTGATATGATACTTAGTATGATGTATGGGAGTGTTGTGTTAAAATTGATGAGTTGATAAGTCCTATGGATGAAGCTATGGTGTAATTGTGAATTAGGGTTTTGTAAGGGCACTATGGGGTTTTCACTTGAGTAATGTCTCCTATTATGTTTGTTATCTAGCTTTACATTATCATTACTTCATGTGATTATGGCATGTTTGATTTGACTAACCATGACACACTTCTTTGTGTGTTGGTAATAGCAATTGTTAGAATAAATTCAATAAGACTCGGTATTTTGTGTAACAAATGATAAGTGGTAACCCATGTGCTAAGTCAGTGCAAATGTAAGTGGAAGTGTTATGATGATAAGTAAATCAAGTGATATTCGTTAATCAAGGAGTATGCTTTATGTTAGTCATTTTGGTTATCAAGACATTAATAACTAAAGTGGAAGAACATGTGAGTTAGGGTTAATGTGTTTTTGTTTTATATTTTTACCTGGTTATTGCAGTACCCAAGTGTCTTGGTTGTTATGATCACCAAAGTGGTTTATATTTACTTATGAGTTCTTGCAGTACCCATGATTCCCGGTTACTATGATAGCCAAAGTGGCCTTAGATCTACTATATATTATGTGTTCTACCAACTTATAATGAGTATACAAACTTAAAAACTAGGAGTCTAGCTTTGTGGTCCCTAGGAGCGATCTACCCTGAAAATTTTATATCTTAATACCATTCCATCGATGAGAAATAGTGGGGTCATCAACCTCAACATGACTCAGTAAATGGAATATTGTGATTATCTAATGTTGAACCCTAATTTGGATTTCTTATTAGCTATTTCATATCATGAGCATATATACATATATGGTATCTATCTTGTCTTATGATCTCTATGTGTTACCCATGTCTCATTCTATTTATATGTATCGTTACCTTACTCGGCACATTGTATAATAAATCATATTTTTATGGGTGTTGCACATTCCCATGAGTGAATGTTTCCTTATTTCACATTAGTATGTTAATTTGATGCTCTTGATGTGATTGAATGCAATGAGTGATTATTCTGGTTGGTATAGTGTATGGTTATCCGGATATCCTTTTATCTCTCTGTTTGGAATTTTATTCATATATTTTCTATTGTCTCTATTCTCTTCTCTCTATTTCATAATCTTTTGTTGTAATGAGATTAAGTGTTTCCCATACTTGATATCCATATACAAGTTACCTTTTAGCCTCGCACCTGACATAAATTGGATATAGGAAATACCTTTTATATGTTAGATGTGGCATAACATCATGTGTTTTTGTTTTTATCTTTTGAAAACTTGTTTTAAAGGAAAAAAATCAATTCATGAAAATGGGAGTGTTACACTTAAGGATTAGATAACCTAGGTTGGAAAGATAGTGTGTTGCCTTACATACCAATATGGCTAAAGATCGTTAATGTACCACCCCAAGTTTTAGAACTGAGAGGAAGTGTAAAACAAACATACATGGGTGTTACCACTATAATTAATATAAGTCTGGTTCACATGCCATTCTCACATCAATTACGAGGTAAAACAATGTAGAACTCAAAACATAATAAACATAAAGCAAGGAAACTTTCATAAACATAAGTAAGAGTTTTTGAGGCTAACTTCGAATACAAGATTCAAATATATAAAGTAAATATCGTGAGAAAAATAACAAAAGGGTTAAAGCAAGAATTAGATAACGTAACTCTCTAATTCCCAAACCCCATACATGAGATTCACTTCGCCCTAATCAGAGTGTTATAAGTAGCATAATCATCTAGTGGGTCCTCAATAACTTGCACAAACTCAATTAGGTCATCGGCTCGTGGGAATGAATCGCACTTATAAAAAAGGTGATTGGTACACTGCATATTGAGTAAGGTAAAAATATAATCAAGCAATGTCACACAAATTAATAATATCACAATAAGAGATAAATTTGCATATAGAATAACATAAAGGTGTCAATTCATTTATTGATTTTGGGGCCTCACAATAGTAATGGTATGATCATTATCCATAATTTTATTCACGTTGAATTTAGGAGCCCCCACTGTTCTCAATCAGTGGAACGATATTAACTATATAATATCTATGGCAAAATGCTCGTGGTCATTATTCTCATCTAGTGAAATGGACAAGTACTGTAACACCCCAAAATTCACTAAATTTTTTTTCTTAAAAGCGGAAGCAATTAAATTAGAAGCACTGAAAACCTGTGAATTCTGGAAGTGTTACCGCCACACTTAGTACCAGACCGGTTCTCTCCGACCGTTCCAGTACCAAGTGCTAAGGCTAAGAAAAGAAATAATCAATACAATTCAATTTCCAAATAAGCATTAAACGGTTGTAAAACAAAATCAGAGTACGCATCAAGAAATGTAATTCATTTCCAAAAGAAAATTAAACTTACAACCGATAAAATATTAACAAAAGGAATTAGAGTCATATAAAGACTATGATATGGCCACAACTCTCTTGAATCTCGAGCCAAACATGCTCAACACTCAGCCCCAACTGATATTTCGCCCACCTGCATAAATTCAGAAGGCATACTACTCGTGGGAATGAGCAGCACCCATGAAAAGGGTGATCAGTACGCTACATACTGAGTAAGGTAACCAAGCACTAAGGCCGACACATAAGCACACAATCCATACAGAATAATAACAGGGCATAATCCAACATAACAACATAAAGGTATATGAACAATTCAGGTAAGAGTACAAAGGCCCAAACCGTTCGGATTAATTATTCAATTAATCTTTTTACCGAAAGTCGATACACACCATAACTTTTATCGAATCCATGTAATCACAGGAACACCCCACTATTTTAGCCGGTGGGCCGGTCACTTGCGGGACAAGGTCCACACCACTATTATTTGCCGGTGGACCGGTCACTTGCGGGACAATGTCCACACCACTATTATTTGCCGGTGGACCGGTCTGGCTCCTGCTCACATGGGGTTCCACTGTAAGTAATTAATATCTTTTAAGTGTCTTTAACAATCTCGGGTTCTTTTTTATTGAGCTTGAGTCCCCCACTATTATTTGCCGGTGGACCAGAAACTTGCGGGACAAAGTCCACACCACTATTATTTGCCGGTGAACCGGTCTGGTACTAAGTGTGGCGGTAACACTTCCAGAATTTACAGGTTTTCAGTGCTTCTAATTTAATTGCTTCCGTTTTTAAGAAAAAAAAAATTAGTGAATTTTGGGGTGTTACAAGTACCACCAAAGGAAAAATGCTACTAGCCACTATTATTGTCCGATAGAATAGATAGTTATAACGGGTTATAACTCACGTGGTATTTCGCTTTAAGTGATTAATATATTATCAATGATTTTGATCATTCAAATTATTTATTTTAAGTTTAGGGGCCTCACTATTCTCAACTAGTTGAACAATATCAATGATATATAACCCAAGGCAAAACTCTCCTGGCTATTATTCTTATCCTATGGAATGGACAGGTACAACAGTCCTGACTCATATGATCTTTCAATATAATTGGTTAATATCTTATTCGTGGTTATTTGTTCCAAGGACATCATACAAACAGACACATAACCATGCAAAAACATGTCTTAATATATCCTCTCAAGCCATATTCCCTTAAGAAACCCTAATTTCATTAGTATAACATAACTTTGATGCATATGCTAAACAAGTTGGCACGGGCGTAATAGAAGGTGGTGGCTTATGGGATAATTGACCACTGAAAGTTAAAATAGAGAAAAGAGATGAGGAGTATGGTAATATTTGATCTAAGGTAGTCAAAGACCAAACATTCACAACTACCACTCAAGGTTTCAACACTTGAGATAAAAGTTATGAGATTTTTCACTCAAAACAAAGTTTTCACTCAACTTTATGGTGGATAGCATGTTCCATTGTGTTGAGGATACCGATATTTATAGTGGCAGCCAGGGTTACAAAAAGTCCATTATACCCATCCCCTTTACCTACCTATTTACATTCCAACCATTCTTTAATATCTAGTTATCTAATACAAGCTAGCAACTAGTTGGATGAGAACTAAAATGATGTCAGCCTATGTGTGGTATTTTGACAGCCATACCACAACATGGAGCCCCTTGCATGCTGAAAAGGTAGGTAATAAATAGAAGTACAAATCCCTCAATCATCCCCCATACCTAATCAATCATCTCCCATGCTTAACCAATTAAAATAATCTGATTTGTTGACTTGGCCAACTTCCTTCACCTACTCCACCATCCACTTGTCCTCCTTTTTCTTTTCTCTTTTTTTTTTATTTCAATTTTTGAAATGAGCCTTGGGCTTGGGCTGATTTGGCTTCTTAAGTGGCAAAATACTTAGAAATAGCAATAAAATAGCTGTTTGGCTTTGGGATTGATGTGCCATCATAGTTGGTTGGGCTTCGGTTGGATAAGCTACCATAATTGGTTGTGTTTGGGCTGAATGTGCCACCATGCATGCATGGGCTGGTACTTCTACTTATTTCTCATATTCGGCTAATTAATTTCATCCAAGTTAAGAGTGTTTTGTGACACCGCATATCATATACAATTATATATAAATTATCGAAATTCATCTCAACCAACAAGATACACAAACTCTTGCTTTTATGACACCGCATATCATATAGTACATTATCATAATAATAATTTTCATCCAACAATTTCAAGTATGATACACAAACAAAAATACGCATCTTACTCATAAAATGCTTTAGCTATGACATATATACTTACCGAAGTGGCTCTAGTCTCTAAGCACGTAAGACCTACGCTTCCTCCTCCACTACCACTAGGGTATCACCTAGAAATAAAAATATATAAAAAATAGACTTAAGGATTTAATATAAGAGAAACTATGTCAAGGGAGAAGGAAGGAAATTATAGATAATAGAAAGTGGCAGGCTCGGGTAGGGTGGTACACGATGGTGGTTAAGGGTGGTGGTGATGGTGATGGATGGCAGCAAAGGTCTAAGTGAAGTTGGTATGGGATCAGCGGGATTTGGTGGTAAGGAATGGTGGTGGTGGCCGATGACAAGGAGAAAAAAGGATGGCAAAGGAAGGTGTGTATTGGAGTGGTGCTCGCTGCGAGAAGAGGTGGAGTTAGTGTTGGTCAACAATGACTAGACAATGGCGGTGGCCTATAAGCGTTGGCCGAGGCTAGAAGTGGGGTGGCTAGAGGTAATATAGGGCAAAAAAAAGGTGGTTATCAAGAGAGATAGAAGGAGGGAAAAGGGAGGGGCTTAACGTGAATGGTGATTGTAACATCCTGAATTTTTAAAAACCTAAAATTTAAATATTTAACCTTTTATTCAAAAAAATGTTAATCTTTAAATATTTATTTAATTATTTTTGTGAACCTTTAACTTACATAAATAGATAAATTATTTAATAAATTAATATAATAATTTTTATCATTTTAACTTACTCTTTTTATTTAAACAAATCCCAAACTCATAATTTTACCAAAATTATTTTCTTAAATTAATACCCTAATTTTTGGATAAATTAATTTAATATTTTTTCAATAGTCCAATTTTAATCTAATTTCTAATCCTAACTCTAAAAATATTTTCCTTTTCTTTTTCTTCTTTTCCTTTTTACTTTTCTTTCTTTTCTCTTCTTCTTCCTTCTTTCCTTAGGCCAGCCCGAACTGCCCGTCCCCCTTTTCCTTTTCTTTTCCCCCGAGCCAGTCCAGGTTCCCCCCTTTCTTTTCTTTTCCTTTTCCCCTTTGGCCAGCCCAGCTTCTCCCTTCCTCTTCTTCTTCTTCTTCTCTCACGCAAGCCGACCCACTTCTCATCTTTTCTTTTCTTCCCACATGACTCATCTCTCCTCTTTCCTTTCCCCCCGTCTGCACCCTCCCTTGCTAAACATGACCTCTTCTCTCCTACAACTGTAACACCCCCAAATTTACTACTAAAAAAATTTATTTTGACTGGAAGCGTATAATCAACTATTTAGGTGGTACTGCCGTAATTGACATAAGTCTTGCTTACCCCACCATCCTTACGTCAATCACAAGACAAAACGATTAGAAATTTTAAAACATGATTAAAAAGAGACAAGGAAACTTTTTATAACATCAAATAAGTGTATGGAGATCAACTCCAATTACAATATCAAAATATAACAAAAAAGGGATCCCATGGAACTAAGAGTCTAAAAAAGTATTCGGTAAAACTATCATCCAGATAACTTGACTCTACGCTCAAACCTTGATATGAATGAATCACTCCTCCACATATATTGCATCAAAAGCTGCGAAATCATCCACCTAGTCCTCATCGACCTGCACATAAACATCTAGGTTATCTAATCATTAGATTGAGCGGCACCCATGAAACAGAGGATCAGTACACTACGTATTGAGCAAGGTAACGGTACAGTTAGGGTTACACATACTTTAAGAATTCCCATAATCAATTCATACATGCGCAAATAGAAGAAATCTATATAACTATTGATTCCAAGTCTTTAATTAGACATGCCATATTCCCATATTTTACTTACGTTGAGTTCAGGGACCCCACTATTCTTAAACCGGTGGAACAGTATGAAATACCTCTCGCGGACAACACACTCGAGCCACAATTATTATCCAGCTGAACGGAGCCAACACCTCTCAGAGTAAAATACTCCTGAGCCACTATTTATTAAACCGGTGGAATGGTTTGAAGCACCTCTCGGGGACAACACACCCGAGCAACTATTATTATTCGGTGGAACAGACTCGACACCTCGGTCCTAACTCATGTAGTATTTTACTTTAAATGATTAGTATATTTCCATTTATACTTTAACTCTTAATTGTATTTTCATTCACATTGAGTATGGGACCCCAATATTCTTAATCTGGTGGAACGGAATGAAGCACCTCTCAGGGAAAACACACCTGTGCCACTATTATTATCTAGTGGAACGGATCCATATAAACACCTTAGCCTAACTCAAGCGATCTTTTACTTTACATGATTAATATCTTATTCAGAGTTTATTGTATATTATCATGCCAAACTCAAGACATAAAATTTTATACATAAGTATGACCACGTAATTATCCTCAAATGACCATAATACCCTCAGGGTAATTAAGACAATTTTATTCTCCCAAAACCTTATAAAACCCAAAGCATATATATTTCCTATCATTATTTGAAGTGTGTATCCTTAGTTTCCCATAGATATCTTGTATATAATATTATAACCCAAACATGTACTTACATAATTACATTATTCACAAGATTATCATTCCATAGCATTTTCATAATTAAATTATTCAATATAACATACTCGACACAAAAGCATATACAAAGATACAAGCATCACATAAATCCCTAGCTACAACATGTATCCTTATCGAAAAGGACACCAGACTCTATGCATGTAAATCCTATACCTTCTCTGAGATCACCGGAAAATCGCCTATGAAAAAAGATAGAATATGATTAGGATTGGAGGTCAAAAATTAAGAGGGAGATTATGGTAGAGAAGGGTAAAAATGGAATTTACCAAAGTCGAATGGAAACTTGAATTTGTATGGGAGTGTAGAATAATGTGTGATGGAGCTATGGTTAAATTTTGGTGGTGTTTGGACAAGATTTGGGGTGAAAATAGGATTGCACAGGTAAAATGGGAAGCTGCTTGGCCAGACGGTACAGGAGCTGCACGTCCGTGGAGTAATAGGGCACAACAGGTTGAAGGAAGAAAAGACGCATGACCATACTATGCAAGAATTGCATGGCTATATAACACTGGCTGAGAGAAAAAAGATGCACGACCAAATGGTGCAGGAGTTACATGGTTGTACAGTAGGGCTTCTGAGCATTTGCACGGCCATGTAGTAGGTTGTACACTCTGAAACTCTACAAAAACCGAGGGAAAATAGGTGGCAGTCGGCGGAGATGGCCAGAGACGATGAGGGGGAAGGTTGGGGCAACCTTAGTGGTCGATCCACCAGCCAAAGGACAGTTAGTGGTGGCTTGGGTGGTGCCCTGTGGTGGATTGGGTGTTTCGAACACCAAAATAGGGAAGAATGAGGAAGAAGAACGATAAAGGAGAAGGAATAAGAGGAGAAGGTCGTGGAGCTAATGGATGATAATAAAATGGAGGGTTGGAGGGGTATTTATACTAGTAAGGTGGTGTGCTTTGGAGGAGAAAAATGACAGGGTGATGATGACAACAATGGTGTTGCCGAGAAGAAGAAGAAATAAGAAAGAAAATGATAGGGGGGATGGTGATGGTTGAGAGGGATAGGAGTCAGGCAGAGGCACAAGGGAGATGATGATGATGAAGAAAATGTGCACAAGAGGAGAAGGTAGGGAGAAGAAGGAAAAAGAAGGGGGTAGGCTGGCAAGGCTGCGAAAATAGAGTGGCAGTAGGGAGAGGAGAAGAAGAAGGAGGAGGAGGAGGAAGATGAGGAGGAGAAGAAGAAGAGGAAGAGTGGCACAAAGGATGGTAGGGTGATGGTGAGAGGAGCATGAGGGAGGCAAGTGGACCGTACGTGTGCAAAGGAGCCAACTCCTTCATGCCACAAGGAAAACGAAGCAGGAGAAGAAGGGAAAAGAAAAGAAAAAGGAAGCAAAGGGGAGAAAGGAAGAAAAGAAAAGGAGAAAGAAAAGGAAAAGAGAGAACGATTAGGGAATTAGGATTAGATTAGGAATTTTGGGATTAGCCAAATAATTTAGATTAGCAGAAATTTTAGCGGGTTTTGGTTTCGGTTTATCCAAAATAAGGTTTCAATTTTGGTTAAAGTTTTGGGATTAGGAAATTTGGTTAAGGCTAACAATAAGATTTCTTAATATTAGAATCAAATTAGGGCTAATGACATAGGATTAGGTTAAGCAAATTTTTGGGCATTATAACAGCCCCTGACCTTCCCTTCCGCACGTGCCCCTTTTCCTTTCACTTTTGCCCCTACATACACCTGCTCTGCTCTACCTTCAACCCCTTGCACTGTCACCCAATCCTACACGCCCAATATTCTTCTTCTTCTTCTCTTACTCCCTTCCTCACTCCTCCCTTGTGCTCTACTCTCTCCCCCAACCCTCTCTTCTCATTTATCCCTTCTTCTCCTACCCATGTTTTTCCTTTGACACCCTCTATAGCCACCTTCGTTGCCTGCACCACCAACCTAGCCTCCACGCTGCTAACTCCTCCACCCTAACTCCTCCTTGCACTACCCTATACTGTGTAACTAACACCAGCCTTCCTCCCTTTTCCTTTTCTCCCCTTTGACACCCCTGCAACCACCACCCTTGCATTTGGTTGCCCTCCCCCCCTTCCTCCACCACTGCAACTCCTTTCAGTTGTCAGCCACCACCTCGACTTGACCTCATGCACCATCACCTGCAGCCACCCCACCTGCACCTGCCTTTCCCCCTTATCCTTTATTCCACTTCTTCCCTTCTCTACATCTTCCTCATGTAGCCTATGTCGCCGTCTTCGCCATCTTTGAGCCACTTGCACCACAACCTCCAACCACCAGCCACCTCATGCCACACTTCTTACACCCAACAACCAAAACCACCATCTCCCACAACCTTACACAAGTCACCTTTCCCCCCCCCCATTCCTTATCATTTTTCTGCATGGCTCGTGGTACACATGCAGCGTGAGTTATGTTATGCATTTTTATATATTTTTGGATAATGTTAAGGTATAAGGGTAGTTTAGTAACTGTATATTTAACAAATATTTTTTAATAAAATTTATTATTTTATTAATCTAATGTTAAGGTGGTATGTGTGATATTATTTTTAGGTACAAGATTTTATTAAATAGAGCCTAAGCATTTTTAACCGAATACCGATAAAGTTTGGTTTGCTGGAAATAAGGTAACCTTTATACCCCACTAAAATTTTTGGATTCTCTTATGTTAGTACATTAGCCTTTTTGACATGTGATTTATGTAGATATGATGTGTAACAGATAATCCCATGATTACTAATGTTATCTTGGAAATTAGACAAATAATGCATGTTATCTTGTGTAAGATGTTATGTATGAAAAATGGTGATTAAGAAGTGGTCTAAAATTTGATGATGGCTGTTATGTGTAACACCCCCAAATTTACTACTGAAAAATTTCATTTAAATCATAAGGTTTAGAGGAAACGAAAGAATTAAAACAGTAAACTTAGGGGTATTACCGGCACACTTAGTACCAGACCGGTTTACTCCTACCATCCCGATACTAAGTGCTAATGCTAAACCAAACAATCGTTAGTAAGAACCATCAAAAAATCCGTTCGTAGTCATCATAAACCATTCATGAAACAAGAGTCGACCGCAGACAGAATATTGTTTAAGATTTCAACTTAAGAGTTCCACTCCAAAATACGAACATAATACAAATACGGCTAACTCAAGATAAACAAAACAAGGATAGTAAAAGAGTCCGGCCGGCTAGCTCTCGGCACCAACCAAGATAGGCTCAACACTCTGCCCCACCTGATGCCTCGTAGGTATCGTAGGCATCGAAAACATGATCTCCTACCTGCACAAGGTCAGATGGGTCTTCTGCTCGTGGGAATGAGCAGCACCCATGAAACGGGTGATCAGTATGCTACGTACTGAGTAAGGTAACAGACGAGCTAAGGCCAACACATAGAACACATGATACAGGTATAAGCACATAGGCAACATAGATTACTTTCTCGATGACTTATTCTTTTTTCTCATTAATAATATGTCCATTCCACACATATTCTTTAGTAGTCCATGTGAGTGCGAGAACCCCACTATTATAGCCAGTAGACCGGAAAGTATACACTCAGGGCAGAACGCTCCTGGCCACTATTATTTGCCGGTGGACCGGTCTCCAGGGCAAGATGCTCCTGGCCACTATTATTTGCCAGTGGACCGGTCTGGCCCCAACTCACTTGGTGTTTCGCTGTAAGTACTTAGTGTATTTCCCATGGTTTAACTGACTTACTTTGGTTTGTCGAGCACGAAATCCCCCACTATTATAGCCGGTGGACCGGAAAGGATACACTCAGGGCAGAACGCTCCTAACCACTATTATTTGCCGGTGGACCGGTCTCCAGGGCACCCCGGCTCCGAGCCACTATTATTTGCCGGTGGACCGGTCTGGGCTTAGCTCAACAATCTTTCACTTTACACGATTAGTGTCTTATCCGTGTCTTATTGAATCACATTCCACCCTTAACATGCATGCCAACAACATACTACCGCTCCCCGTTCAAGCAGGCCCGTCCCATATGTTGAGATTCTTACCCCCCTTTATCACACCCCGTCATTATTTCCCCTATGCTCACACCTAATGAAAGGCCAACTCCTGAGAGTGTAAGTCAAGCCCAACACCCTATGACATTGATCTCGCCTGTTCTCAACATCTAGGGTTTTCCCCTTGGAAACCCTAGTTGGACCTATGTGGCCCAGCTTCTCCTCACTTACCTTACCATTACTTGTTCTTCACCCCACATCTCACCCTTATTAGGTCAAAACCCCAAGGCATATCACTTTAATCCTCGATCTTGCATGTGACCGGCAAAACCCTAGTAGGCCACATCAAACCCTAGCACCTTACTTCTTCCACAAGTAACCTCTCTCTTTTCATTCCCAAGTCTCTTCTTTTACATGGAAACCCATACCCATCTTTTATATAGTGAATTCACACTCTTAACCCATACTCCACCCCTCCTTAATCATCCACACTTTCGTATTCATTAATTATTCACCCCTTACCGAAACCCTAGTTAGGCCCCTTATGCACCCCCGTATCGACCTACGTACTATTTTTCATCCCAAGTCTCCAATCACTCCACAACTCTCCCCATCTCTTATTTACACCCAAATTCAACTTTTCTCACGTAAGACACACCCCCTATGCAAGAGTTAGTCACCTCATGCAAACGCCCCAAGTCACCATGCAGATTTTAAGGCCCCTATGCATGGTCCCCAACTCTCATTTATTTTGGACATTCTTCCCACTTAAATCTTCTCTCATGGATCATGAGGTACTTTGGTCAACCCCATATCCCCCTTAATGGTCTCACTTCCCATTCCTCTCTTGTTATTCTTTTAGTCCCATTTTACCATACCAAAACCCTAGCATGCATGTCCTAGAGGGCCGTATCAACACATCATAAATATCATACATAAACATGTCATGATCATATCATAGAAGGCACACACGACATACCTCGAATTCCAAGCTGATCTACACATGAGACAAGTTATCCATAAATCATATAACACACATTAGCATGGTATACACTACAATTAATACGTCACATCACACATAACACAAGGTCATAGCTTCGTCCTTACCTAAGGCGACGTCGGGCTTGGAGCACGCTCCTCTAACTCCTTAGGGCTTGGATCGGGGTCACCTATGAAAGGGGAAAAATGCTAAGTATTAGTTCTCTTACACGTACTATCAACCCTTATTTTACTTTAGGATTAAGGTTCTTATCCCTAGAGGGGGTATTATGCAAAGGCTAGGGTTTATATTACTAATGAGGGTATTATACAAAAACTAGGGTTTTTACCTTATAATTAGTATACTAAATATTAGTAGTCAAAATATATTTATTTTTGATACTTATTATTACACTTATTTTATTAAACCCATTAGTTCTAATCTTGTAGTGATAGGGTTTATACTAGCTATAGGAAAATAGTGTTAGTATTAATAAAATAGTGACACTAATGTCTAGTGATAGAAACCCTAGCGTTTTAAGGCCAAGTCTATTAATGGTGTTATATTTGAAATGATAATATTATAAGGTCACAATATTACAAGTAAACTATTCCTAAGGGTGATAATGATAATAGTTGTATATTCTTGAATAATACAAGGGTTCAAATGCTTTTGGTTACGATAATAAGGTAGTCATAGTAGTAATAATAGTAATGGCTAATAATAATAGTGTCTTAGTAATGAGGTTAGGGTTAATGTTAAGTGGTATGGTAATAAGATTCAAGTACTCTTCTTAGTTAACAACCACATGATATTTACTAGCTTGAGTTAAGTAACATGGATAAGAACAAAAGTAGTATTATTGTTAACAAAATGATAAGGGTGTTAAGTAGAATAATAATAATAATAATGATGATGATAATAATAGTAATAATAACCATAATAACCCTAGCAGTAATGATAACAATAACAACAACCCAGTATGGTTAAGTATTAATAATAATAACCTTATTAAGATAATAGAGATAATAATAATAATAGTAGGGTTGTTAATATTAACACTTATAAAAATAAAACTAAAGTTGAGTATAATAGCAGTTAGGGTTCCAAGGGATATTAGTATGGTAAAAATGCTAACTTTAATATCAGAAGTCACAATATTAGAAATGATAATAATAATAAAAGTAGTAGTAGTAGTAGTAGTAATAATAAAAGAATAATAATAATAATAAGAATAATGGTGTTAATATTAGTTAACTTAATAATAACTATATGGAAATAAAGTTTAAGGCTTGGGATGAGTGGAAGACCACCTAGGGTCGGTGGTGGTCTGGCGGCGGCGGCGATGAAGGAGGAGAAGAGAGGAAAAGATGGAGGTGGTGGTTAGATTGGAGGAGAAAAGGGGAGTTTGATGTGGGGGAGGAGACAACAGGGAGAGGGGAGTGGAATGAGGGTGATGGCGAGAGAGGGGCGGCGGCGCGCGGTGGTTGGCACGGCGGCCGAAGGTGGAGGAGGGTGGTGGAAGATGGTGGAAGTTGGTGGAGCAGAAGGCAGGGAGTAAGGATGGTATGGGCAGGTAGGGGAGCACCTGCTGGTCACTTTGGGAGGTGGAAAGGAGGTTGATCACGGCGGAGGTGGCGGTAGAAGGTGGCGCGAGGTGGCGGCGATGGTTTTTGGGTAAGGGATTTCGCACGATTGTGGGGGCACGTGCGGGGCAAGAAAGGGGGCGCGACGGTTTGGTTGCGTGGAGGGTAGTGTAAGGAAGGTTTTGGTGTGTGGCGGTGGTCGCGACGGTTGCTGGAGGCGGCGGAACGGGCGTCTTTTCTGGCGGCGGGGAAGTAGGGTTTTGGCAAGGTCCAGAGGGGAGGACTTGCTATGGCCATTCGGGAGGGGGTATTTATAGGCCATGGGAGTAGGGATGGCAATGGGTTGGGTCTGGACCGGGTCCAGCTATATCCAGATCTGGATCCGTTTATATTACCTAGACCCAGACCCGACCCAGACCCATCGGGTCTTAAAATTTCAGACCCAGATCCAGATCCATCGAGTCTAGCGGGTAAACGGGTCCTAAATGGGTCTAGTTATTTAAAAAAATTAATAATCTATGCTAATACAAATAAATTTATGTTTTATATAACTTAATATGTATTTTTTTGTTAAAAAAAATCATCTAAGTGAAAAAATAAATATATTAAAATAGTTATATTAACTTTTCAAATGGTATTTTAATGCTTTTAGTAGGGATGTAAATGGGGCGGACTCGGGGCGGATATACTCATATCTGTATCTATATCCAATAAGAAAATCCGTACCCAAATCTGTACCCGTACCCGCATCCATATCCGTTAACATATTCATATCTGTATCCATTGGATATCCGTTACTTGACAGATTATCCATTTACCCGTTAATGGATATTATTTGATGGATAAATCCATCACCCGACAGATAAACCCATTTAAAGTTAAGCTAAATGATAATTCTAACTTTAATTTATACTATATTTATTTTAAAATTAAGGTTAAAAAGGTAATTATATATCGGGTAAACGGGTACGGATATGGATACGGGTATGGGTATGGGTATGGATATGTCATACCTGTATCCGTACTCAAACTCGACGGGTATTTTTTTTCCATCATCCATATCCGTATCCATATTCGTTTATCCATATCCGTAGGATAAAATCCATCGGGTTTCGGGTAAAATCCGCCCCATTTATATCCCTAGCTTTTGGAATACAATGTTATACATATTATTTATAAAGTAAGTATACAAAAATAAAATTTTAAAAAAATGAATAAGGAGCTTATATAAGATTAAGACAATAATGACAAACATAATATTAGTATGTATTTATATATGTACGTGCACACACACACACATATGTATATTAAACGGGTCTAGTGGGTTGGGTCTGGGTCTAGAACTGGACCCAAATCCAGACCCTTTAAGGTATATATGGATCCAGACCCGATCCAGACCCATCGAGTCCAAAAATCATGGACCCAGACCCGCTAAAAATGAGACGAGTCTAGCGGGTCTAGGTTAGGTCCGATACCCATTGCCATCCCTACATGGGAGGAGGAAAACAACAAAGGGAAGGGGGTGGCACGCGGGGCAGGCGCGGAAGGTGGCCGGCCGGCGATGGTAGCGTCGCGTGCCCTACGGTTTGCAGGGTACGTTTGGCCATTTTCTGGAAAAAGGAAGGGGCAGCAGGACGCATAAGGGAGTGTTGGGTCGAATAAGGGAAGAAAAGGACGAAATGGTAGGGGAAGGAAGGTCGGACAGCAGGTGGCTGTCGGTAGGTTGCAGACCTGCTCGGGGGAAGAAGACGACCCCTGGACCGGCGGTCCAGGAGGAAAAGAAAACAGGGGGGAAACCGGCCGGTTTGGCAACGATTATAAAGTCCGTAAGCCAAACGCAGAGTTTTAGTAAATGGGGGGAACAAAATGCGACGTCGCGTCGCTAGGTGGTAACGGTCATAAGGGTCATTAAGCGTGACACGGCGTTTCGACAGCTTCGAGGGGTGAAACACGGCGTTGCGGGCGTACGAGGGCCAGCGGACGATGCTGGGCCGTAGGAAGGAGAAGAAGGAAGGGTTTGGGCTGGGCGAGGCCCAATCCCGGCGGGAAGAAGAAGAAAAAGAAAAAAGAAAGGAAAGGAAAAAGGAAAAGGAAGAAAAGGTTTTCTTTGGGGTTTTGGATTTTTGCACAATTTATTTAGAATGTTTTTGGGTTATTATACATTTATATATTTATTTATTTATTTTCTTGAATATTTAAAAATTATTCAAATAATAATTTTAATTCCCTTTTTAGATTAATTTGGCTATTTTGGTTAATTTTCCTCCACTTTCATTTTAATTAGCAAAATGCCCAAAATTCTCTAAATAATTTATTTATTAATTTCTCTTTATTTTTCTCAATTAATTTCCTCTTTATTTAATAAAGTAATTTATTTTCTAAATTTTCCTTAATAAATCATTATTTGGCCATAATTCCTGAATTAGGGTTTTGGGGTATTTCATTATGTGTATATAAAATGTTATGTAGTATGTATGGACACTTGTAGTAAAAATATTACTACTATGAGTCATAGGGGCAATTTGGTCATTTGGACACATCATGATACTTAACCCTAACCGAGATGCCTAATGTGTTATAGTTGTTGCTAATTATAGAGATAGGAGTTTGGTGTATTATAAATACATGCATTAGTAGGAATATCAATATTTTATGGTATAGGGGTATTTTGATAATTTTAATGCATGGCGGTGATCATCCTAGCAAATATGCTTGCTAAGTATTATGGGGTGTTAAGAGTGATAATAGGGGTTTGTGGCATTAAAAGTACATGTTCCATCATGAATATTAGTATTATATGACCTAGGAGTATTTTGATAACTTTGAATGAGCAATGGGGGTTATCCTAATGAATATGCATGGTAAGTATGAATTGGTACTAAGTATGAAAACATGGGTTTGTGGTATTAGTAACACATGTTTGGGTATGAATATTTATATTATATGACCTAGAGATATTTTGGTAATTTTACATGTGCAATGGGAGTTATCTTAATAAATATGCATGGTAAGTACGAATTGGTGCCAAGTATAAAAATAGGGGTTTGTAGTATTAGTAACACACGTTTGGGCACGAAACCTAATAAAAATGCATGATAAGTAATAATTTGTGTTAAGCATGAAAATAGGGATTTGTGGTATTAGTAGCATATGTTTGGGCATGAATAATAATATTATATGACCTAGGGGTATTTTGGTAATTTTGCATGTGTAATGGGGTTGTCCTAATAAATATGCATGACAAGTAATAATTGGTACTAAGTATGGCAATAGTGGTTTGTGGTATCAGTAACATATGTGTTGGCTATGAATAATAATATTATGCGACTTAGGGGCCTTTTCATAATTTTATATGTACTAGGGAGATTAATCAAATAAACATGCATGATAGGTATTAACTAATGTTAAATATGATAATAGAGGTTTATTATCTTAGTATCACCTATTCAAGCATGATTATGAATATTATAGGGTCCAAGGGTATTTTGGTAATTTAGAGTGCATTGTGATGAATAAGCTAATGAATGTGCATGATATGTGATGTTCATCATCAAACATGAGTATAGGGGTCTTTCCATATTAGATGCGTATGTTTCAGCATATTTATTACTATTGCATGGTTTTGGGGTATTTTAGTAAATTGGGGTATACTATAATGTTATTCTCATAAACATACAAAAAGTACATTAATTGTTGATTAAGCATAAGAATGTGTGTTTGGTTATTCTAAAAGTGCATGTTAGGGTTTTATGTGTAAAATGGTTATTTGGTGTGCTGGATAACTTAAATTCATGATTAATAGTTTACTTATAGTGTGTTATCCTTTTTATATCATGTTGATCGAGTGAAATGGAATTTGTGATGGAAATAGATAGTGAAGAGACAACCTTAGCTTTAGGGGTATTTTAGTCATTTTGACCTAAAGTGCCTAAGTGTGAGTATTTGAGCCTAAGATGACCTTAGCGGACTACGTATGTTGACATTAACAAGGATCTTGATTATGGTTACTTCATAATGTTGAAAACAAATAAAAATGGTTGAGTATGATAGATTGATTATATGTGATTAATGCATGCTTTCTGTGGTCACCCTAATTAAAATACTAATACTTAAAGTGAAATACCTCAAGATCGGGAATGATGGCTCTCTAGTCTCTATGGGTTGTTATCCTAAAGAAGTGGTTTAACCCACGATTATTCTAGATTTTGCTGGTGTGCCTTAGTGCCTCGGTCAGACCTTACATCTTACTCTATTTAACTCTACAAATTTAAGTAGGGGGTATGCATACTTATGGATTAGGTGTCCTTATTAGTAGGGTGTTGTGTACCTTCGTGTACCAATATGACCAGGGTACATTTGCGTCCCTAGATTGATAGTCGGTAGGATACTGTGTTGCCTTTATGCACCAGTATGACTAAGGTACCTTGGTGTTTCCAGGTTCATGATCTCCCCTCTGGTAAATAAAAATAGAATTGTTTGATAATTGAATTTCAATTGTTATTGGGATATTTTAGTAGTAGCATTTGAGCCTACCTGTGAGTTGGTAGTAGCCTTTAAACCTACCTATATTTCAGTAGCAGCCTTTAAGCCTACCCGTGACTCTATAGCAGCCTTTGAGCCTACCTTTGAGTTGGTAGTAGCCTTTGAGCCTACCTGTATTTCGGTAGTAGCCTTTGAACCTATATGTGATTCGATAGCAGCATTTGTGCCTACTTGTGATAAGTTGTGTATTGGATTATATTGATGGGTCTACCTATGAATTGAGAGAGTTGTGTGTATTGTTGAAAATGATGTGGCTTTCTAATCATACTACAAAGAGCATCACTTGTATATTCCATTGGTAAATTCTATTATTTCTAAGTGAATGAGCATTGGTGGCATATGATCTCGATGTATCTGGTTATCTGAGTGATTATTGCATTTAAGTTAATATGTGCATAATTCCATGTTCATGTGATTGATGTAAAGTGTCTTATATGTTGCGTGCGAACCTTACATATTAGTCTCATATAATGGAGTACTCAGTATCATAGTACTGAAGGGTTAATTTCCTTCCCCCTAATTATTCAATGAGCAATGACCTTTACAAGTTAGCTCAGAAGCTCTTTCAAGATTATTCTTCAGGTTGAGAGCGTAGAGTTATTCAAGATTCGAACCGGTGACTTGAACCAGAAGATTTTATATTTTCCTTTAATCTTTTATATTTTCCTTTCCACTAACTCTATTTTGTAACCACATTTGTGGGTTTTCTTTGGAAGGTGAGTTAACCTTCCTAACTATTGTGCCACTTTATTTTATAATTGTGTTCATGAAATTAAGTAAAGTAATGTTTTGGCCTTAGCACTCGGTATAGAAATGGTAGTGGAAACCAGTCTGGTACTAAGTATGGTAGTAACACCCTAAAATTTCTTACCTTCCGCTTATAATGTTTAAAAATAAAAAATTTCAGTAATAAATTATGAGGGTGTTACAAGGGTGGTGTTGGGTCGACCAAACATAGAGGAGGAAGGGAGAGCAAGGAGGTGGTAGTTATGGGCGGCGACGACAATGATGGTGGCAAGGCAAGGAGGAGAAAGAAAATAGAGCGAAGTGGGAGGACTTAGTAAGGGTTGAATGGGGGGAAACAGGAAAGAGGAAGGAGAGAGGAGGTGGAGGAAAGGAAGGAGGCTTAGTTGGAGGTGATGGGTGACGACAAGGGGATGGTGTCGACAGCAATGGGCGGCGCTGAGAAGAGAGAAACAAAAGAGCTGGCTAGGGTCTCTTTGACAGAAAGGAAGAAAATGCAGGAAAGGGACGAAGAGGGGAGAAGGAAAAGGGGGCATGCATGTGTGTTTATATAGGCATGCATGGTTAGGGAAGGGAATACGATGAGGGAGGGATGACAAGGCTTTGCCATGCAAGGTAGGTAAGTAGGGTGTAGGGGTTGTAGGATGTTAGGGCAGATATATAGGGTGGCAGGGCAACGATTGAGGGGCACGTTTAGTTGCAAGCTACATGGTTGAGAAGGGAAGTGTAGGAGGGTGGTAAATTTCTATCTAGGCTAGAAGAGGAAAGGGGAAAAGGAAAGGAGGAACAAGACAGGGGTGGAAAGAGAAAGAAATGAGAAAAAGAAGAAGAGGGCAATTGGGCTAGACCAGTGTAGCCCCAAGGAATGAAAGAAAGAAAATTGGGATGGCCTAAGTGTAGCTTGAAGGAGAAGGGGAAAAAAGGAAGAAAAGGGAAAATAAATGAGAGAAAAAAGGGAAAATGAAAATGGAGAATTTTTAGGTTTAGAATTAGGGTTTAGGTTTAGGTTTAAATTTATAGAAAATAAATCAGAAATTTTATCTATAATTTTTTTTAGAGTTGGGATTAGGCTAAAGTAAAATAAATAGACTCAAAATTTTAGAATTTAGATTTGGTTAAAAAATGTTGATTAAGTGAGATTAAACTTGGGTAATATAGTTAATCTTTGATTTACAAGGCTGGAAGGGTACTACGTCACCTCATGTGCCATTATGATCGTAGGTTGTTAAAATCTTTGGGCTTGTCACTGTATCACCTTGAGTAATATAAAGGGAATTAATTTGTGTTGTTTCTGGTTGGGATGGTCACTGTCATGCCTCGTCATTGGTAGTTAGTGTTATGTTACTGTTAGTTGTGGATGGTCATTATTGTGTGCCATTCTTGGTATGTGCTACCCTTGTTATGATATGTTGGTAGTTATCATTGAGTATTATCCTTGTTATGTCATATATTAGTGAATTTCTAGTTGGTTGTTTGAAATGGTTGGCGGTGATCTATGTTATAGCATGTTTTATCCTTAAGGTTATGCTTAATTTGATATTATCATGTGATTTTTATGTTATGTGTTATGTAATTATGTTATTTAATCTAAGTTGGGTGTGTTTAATTGGTACTTTTGTACTTAATATATAATTTTTCACCGGGGTCAGAGTAGTTGTTTGAGTTACTTTTGTTGCTTTGGGTTTGAGTCATAGAGTGAGGTTATGATGTTTTGTCCCATGTTGGGATTGTTGTTTTGGGTTTATCTCTTTGTTTTGGATTAAGTGGCCTTTGTGTTTGAGAGTTGTAATTAACAAAGAGCTTTGCCTTGCAATATTAATTCTCTTTTGTTGTTTGATTTTCATGTTTGGTATTGCATCTGTCATAGGTCAAGTGAACGCACATACATTTCCTTATGACAAATATAGCAGTTACATTCCCCCTTTACTCTTTTAGCTTCTCCATTATTATTTCATAATAAATTTTTTATTGTAAAAATGGAGTTTTTATGTGAACTAAGTCTAGGTACCTTTTGCAAAAAAATAGGAGGTCACATGCAAAGCAAATGCCCATGATTCCCAACTGCTTACACCCATGGCAACCTCGAAATCGAGGGTGAGTCCATAAGTGCTTCATTTGACTATGAAGATATTACATACATAAAACAAAAATGTTTGGTGATATGGGATTGTCTTGCTTGAAGCCACGTATATTCTTAAAAGGTTAGGTTAAAATGTCATTGATATTGATGGACATATGTATCGTGCTAATACAATAAATGAGTAGCTCAACAAATTCCCATGGGAAATTAAACCCGATAGATAAAACCCCGATTCATCTGTGTCTTAGGCTTTCTGTCCATCCACTTGCAAAAGGATTATTGGGCTGATATTATAACACCTTAACCCCACATTGATTGCGTGTAGCTACCTAGAGAGCTTTCATGATTGATGGTTGATCCCAAAGATCAACACAAACTCTTTTTAACATATTTTTTTCCTCGCTCACTAGCATCTCTAAAAACTTCTCAGGAGGTCACCTATCATTGGAATACTCTAAGCCAAGCATACATAATTATGGAGTTCTCTAACAGTAGATTTATGAAAGGGATGGTGCACCTTATTGATATAGATAATCTTATCAATCATTTTACCCATTTAACATCAACCACTGATTGAGAGTATTACCGAAATGCTTTATGTTGTAATGTTTCACTAGTTTGGTTTCTAAACACTCAATGCCATTTAAGACTCCGTTTTACAAAAGTTGCGTGCTTCGAATCAACTTCCTCTTGCGGCACACTTTGCATCAAGGGTTATCGTTGCAAAAATATTATTTTTCCAAGTTTAATTATAAATATATATATATATATCGAATAGAGGATATCCTTGAAATAACGGATTGCCCGTTGATTATTAGGTATTTAATGAGTTTATATTGTGAATTAACAATTATTTGTTCAAGTTTGGGTATGAATATGATAAATGCATATATTTTTTTACATATTTTGTATCGTTTTAATCTTAGCTTTTGGTCATTTATTTGAATAATATGTGAGGTCATTTGTAATTTTGTACTCAAATGATAATGATCTTATATATTTAATTATTTAAACTCAAACGATAGAAAATTGATGTACCTGAGTTATGAAATTATTTATTATTTTCTTTAATATTACTTTGTAGATACTTATTGATTATGCACGGAATAACAAATCAAGAAGAAAGAAAAAGAAAAGAAATAAAAGAAGAAGAAGACAACTACAGGCAAGCCCACGGAGAGATAGAGAATTGGCGACAAATAGAAGGGAAGGGCTAGATGCCCGGTGCAAGAAGAAACCCTGAGAAAAGAAAAAGAGGAGATAAAGATGAAAAGAACAAGAAAAGGGATAACAACACAGAAGGTAAGCACAAGGTAGAGAAAGAAGAGAAGACGGCATGACATACACATGTGAGAAAAGAAATTAGAGGCGTTAACGAGTAGAAGAAAGGCAGAGAAAGAAAAAAAAAGAGAAAGAAAGAGAGTAGTGGAAGAAGAGAGAAAGGAGAAAAGAGAAAAAAAAAGCTAATGGCATGAAATCGAAGAGATGAAGGGGGGTCAATGGTACAAAAGAGAAGTTGGGTGTAGAAAGAGACGACACACAAAGGACTTAGAAGAGAGAGAAAGGATGGGTAAGAAAAAGAGAGAAAAAAGGGCAAAGGAGAGGTGCAAATAGGATAGAAGGCATAGAGGAGAATTAGGGACTAGCCCGCGTAAAAACCAAGAGCAAAGAGAAAAAGGAGATAGAAGAGATAGGGAGGCACGCCGGATAATTTTTTTGGATGAAAATAAGTTATTTTTCATTTGATTGAATTACTAAAATTTTCATCCATATTTATTTTCGGTTATTTCTTCCTCTATTTTTGAGATATATTTCTAATATCTATTTTATGTAATTTATTTATTACTATTGGCTAAATAATTGATGTTGTAGAATATATTGAAGTCCTAGATAATAATTTGAGATGATTATTTTTGTTTAATGGGATTGTCCTTTGACTATATTTTAATTGCTATCGTTTATATATGTGATTCTATCGAGTATGATTTTATATAGTACATGCCTTGTTCTGTCTTTATCACAGTGACATTGTGTAGGGTAATATACTTGTCAGGTGGCTATATGAACATGCTAGAATTTATATATATATATATATATTATAATTTGGTTAGATAATAATTCACCTAATAGCTTTGTGATTTTAATCGAATTAGTAAAATGTTTAGATTCACGTGGGTTAAAGGAAGGGAATACACACTTGAGGTACTAGTCTGGGTACACCTTTCCACTTGTGTATTAATACTCTGAATCAAGTTAAATGTAGGAGTCGTTTGTTGTGACTAAACTGCTATAATTTAATAGGATTTAATATTAACGCTTTGACATATGAGTCATTTCAGAAAAGTAATATATAGTTGTATATATATGCTTTTGGTTTGCAACTTTATCAGTCTTTTTTTATTCATTTTGTGATTAACAGATAATTTAGAGATTATTGTTATATTTTGACCTAGTTTAATGGTGGACTTTGACTTTCCTAGTGCATTCATTATATATGCATTCATCTATAATTTTTATTATTTTCTTTTATTTATTTTTATTATTTTCTATTTTAAACCCCCATTATTATTTTTTTCTTACTAATTATTTTTGTGTCGTTGAGAGTTTTTACTTTATTATTTGTATGCAAACAATATTTAGGTGTGTATTATCCCATTTGGGAACCCTACTTAAAAAATTAATAATTACATGTGATTAGTTATAAATTTTTTAGGAGGTTTAGCATTAAACGTGTTATTGTTATTTGTATTATTACGATGGTTTAGATGTAAAAATAATCAGGTTAAAAAGTTGATAGAAATCGAACTATTAATTTTAAATCCTAGTTTATACCAGTAAATATTAGCCTAATTATTTTATTAATAACCTCAACCCGTAACGTGAAATAAATCTCAAAAATTTATTCCCGATTATTTTATATTATTCTGTTCTATTAAATCCATTCCAATCCCAATTATCTTTCAATTCAGTACCCTAATCTACCCAAACTAAACCTAAAATAAAAAATAAAACAATGTTTCTACTCTACCATCTACTCTCTCTATCTCCCTCATTTCCTTACTTCACTCAACCCGTCACCTCATCTCAACTCCTCTGCATTTATACATACATATACACGCTACACATGCACACTCCAACCAACCCCCCAACGCATGTTCCTTTTCTGCTCACCCCTCCTCGAGCCAACCCTAGCACTGCATTATACATACACACACATACTGTAACACCCCCAAAATTCACTACTAAAATTTTTTGTTTTAAATGAAAGAATTAACGGAAGCGAAATAACAAAACTATGAATTATGGGGATATTACCGCGGTACCAGACCGGTTCACTCCTACCGTTCCAGTACCAAGTGCTAAAGCTAAAACAGACTATCATAAAACAATAGCTAATACTTAAAACAATAATTCATAAGGAAGTTAAATGGTTCACAATATAAAATTCAGAGTACGTGTAAAAAAGGTTTATAAGCCAAATGGGTACATAGACAAAGTTATCAAGGAACATAAAGTATCGTATGATAGAACAGAACTAAAATAAAACGATACAGGGTAAAATGAAATGAAAAGGAGAGTTTGACCATGTCGCTCTCGGTCCCTAGGCCAAGTCTAGGCTCAACTCTCAGCCCCACCTAATGCCTCGTAAGAGTCGTAGGCTCGAAGATATCATCTCCTACCTGCACAAACTCAGGTGGGTCCTCTGCTCATGGGAATAAGTAGCACCCATGAAACCGGTGGTCAGTACGCTACGTATTGAGTAAGGGAACCATGCAGATAAGGCCAAACATATAAAACATACAACATAGCATACATGGCATAATCACATAAGCAGTATGTAGTAATACATATAATGAAGGCCGACTATGGTCCGGATATACTCATTCTTTAGATATCCGGTAAGTATAGTTGATTCACATCATAGTCTTTATCAATTCATTTGAGTGTGGAAACCCCACTATTATAGCCGGTGGACCGGTCATGCAGGGCAAAATGCACCTGGCCACTATTATTCGCTGGTAGACCGGTCTGGCCCCGACTCACATGATGTTTCACCGTAGTTAATTCGTATCTTTCCCATGTCTTATCATCATTATGTTTGGTTTGTTGAGCATAGAAACCCCCGTTATTATAGTCGGTGGAACGGTCATGCAGGGCAAAATGCGCCTGGCCACTATTATTCGCCGATGGACCAGTCATGCAGGGCACCCCGGCTCCTGGCTACTATTATTCACCGGCGGACCGGTCTGGGCTCGGCTGTTCACGGTTCAAATATCCGATATTTCGGATATTTGATTGTCGGATATTTGAAATTTCGGATATCTAAAAATGATATTTGATATTTGATTTGAAACTTCGGATATCCGGAAGATCGGATATTTGAATTTTCGGATCGGATATCATCGGATATCAAATATATCTGATATTATTCGAATACAATTTCAAATATAAAAAAATTTACCAAATGACAAATATATTTTATATTATCCGATTTGTTGAGCGAATGCTGAGCAAATATCCGATTCGCTTAGCAAATATCCGACTTACTCAACAAATATCCAATGTTAAAACTAAAATAAGAAAGGAGTGGATGGAGTATATCGGTATGCAGAGTATTTTTATTTTTATTTTTATAAATATCTAAAAAGGAATTATATTAAAAATATAATTTTAATTAAATTAAATTTTGCCTCAAATAATAAATAAAGTAAGTAAAAATTATACACAGACACATCTAAATTTATTTATATACAATTATATATAAAATAAAAAATTATAAAAAATATATAAATATTTTTTCTTCGGATCGGATATTTTATTTGTTTGACTTTTCGTTAACCAGATCGGATATTTGATTTGAAAAAAAAAATCGGATCGGATATTTGTTTTTTCGGATCAGATCGCTTCGGATATCGGATCGGATAAGCAGATATTGGATAACATGAACAACCCTAGGCTCAACAATGTTTCTCTTTAAATGATTAGTATTTTATTCGTGTCTTATTCGGTAAGCAATTGACCATTGCCATGCATGTCACCAACCCTCTACTTCTATCCTCCCGAGAGGGCCCATCCCATACCTTGGGACTCTTGCGCCCCTTATCACACCCCGATATCCATTCCCTTTTACACTTACACATAATGAAAACCAACTCCTAAGGGTGTGGGTTAAGGCCCAACACCTCGTGACATCAAACTCCACCTATTATCACCCTTTAGGGTTTCCTTGAAACCCTAATTGGACCTATGTGGTCCAACTTCCTCTTACTTTACTACCATTAATTCATTTATCATCCAATACCTCATCTCATTTAGATTCAACCCCAAATCATATCACTTTACTCATTGATTTCGTAGGTGATCGAAAAACCCTAGCTGGCCACTCCAAACCCTAGCATATTTCTTCCCCCACAATTAATCTCTCTACTTTTCACCTAACATTACTTACTTCCCATGGCACCCATACTCATCCCTCATAAATTAAATTTCCACTCTTAACCCATTATTCCACTCTTCCTTAATTGTTCTTACTTCCACATTTTCCCCCATATTAGGGTTTCCTCCCAAACCCTAATCGAGTCCCCTATACACCCTTACACCAACCTACGTATTATTTTTCATCCAAAGTTTCTAATCACTCCACAACTCTTCCCTTACCTTACTTATACCTTAAAACAACTTTTCTCACATAAAGATCATTCCCATGCAAACTCCATCCACCCCATGCAAACCCTATAAATTTTCCATGCATAGTTCACATCCCTCATTTATTTTAATCATAAACTCCTTTTAATTTTCCCTCATGGATCATGAGATAATTAGGTCAATCTCATGTCCCCCCCCCTTAGTCAACCCACTTTACATTTCCCCCCTTTTTATCCTTTCACATTCATGTCCCTCACATCATATTATTAACATCCTAGCATGCATGTCCTAGAGAGTCACGTCATAAAATATCATAAACACAACAGAACAATCATTATACACATGTCATAAGGAATTCATATAAGCATACCTCAATTCCAAGCTACGCTACAAGTAATTAGTCATGAAAAACATAAAGTATACAACATGGCACACAAGGCACATAACACACACATAATTGTTCTTAGCCACATCCTTACCTAATACGACACCGGTATTGAATCACGTTCCTACTCTTCATCAGGGTTTTGACTTGATTCGCCTATAAGAGGGAAAATTATGGATTAACTTCCCTCTAACCAAAATTACTATTCTTCCTACCTTACCTTTATCGCAACTTACTATTAGGGCTAAAAATAATAATAATACCTTTATAAGTAAAAGTAGGGTTATTATTCCTAAGGTAGCTAATCATGTTACTACTAATCAAAAATAGGTCTTAATAGCTATAATATTTTAAAGTGATTATAATAATATTTATATTATTAACGGTAATAGTTTCAATGTTACTAATAATGATAATAGTAGTAGTGATAGTAATGTTAGTGATATATGAAATATTAATAATAGTGACAAGGTAATAACAACAACAACAACAACAATAATAATAATAATAATAATGATGATAACAACAATAATAGTATTACTAGTAATAATAACAATAATGATGTTAAAATAATAATACTAAATTTATATGTCATTAATTATAATAATAGTAGTTATAAATATTCTGAAGTTAGGTTAGATAATAATAATGATAAAGGTAATAATAATAATAATAATAATAATAATAATAATAATACTAAAAATAACTAGCATTTGTACAAAGAGGGATTAGGGGTTGGGGAGTTTAGAGGACCACCTAGGGATGGTGGTGGCATAGGCGGCGACGCACGACGGCGGTGGCGGTGGCGATGGGGGAGAAGAGAGGTGGAGGGAGTAGAAAGGAAGAGTAGAGGGTGGCAGGGGGAAATGAAGGTATGTGGAGGTAGAGGGAGCTCCCCTGGTCATTTTGGAGGGCAGAGGGGGTGTTGAAAGCGGCGGGACCGGTGGAGGGCAGTGGTGCGAAGGGCGGCGAGGCTCAATGAAGGGTTGATTGGGGGAGGGACTTTGCACGGCCGGGGTGGCTCGTGCAGAGTAAACCAAGGGAGGAAGTATGCTTAGTTTGGTAGAGGGTAATGCAGGGAAAGGTTCCGTGGGTGGATTAGGCATCGACGATGGGTGGCGGCGACAGGGCGGTTGTTTAAACTAGAGGTGGCGCAAGACGGGTTTTTCTAGGTTGCAATTCCAAAAGGTCCGATAATGGCTTCCTTGGTGGTATTTATAGGCCGAAAAAAGGGGGAAAACTAAGAGAGGGGATAGAGGAAGGTAGGGGCAGGCACAGAAGGCACGCCGACCAGTAGTAGCAGGCTGATGCAGGTCTGCCATGGTAGGTTTGCGTTCGGTCAGGGAGAAGAAAGGGGGTGGGGGCAGGCATGCGCAAGGTGAGAAGGAGGTCGGTCGGTCGAGGAGGGACATGCGAACGGCCAGGGAGAGAGGGAGAAGGTGGGCAGGCGGCGCAGGTGGTTGGTCGGTGTAGAGGGGGGGTTGCGAGTTGCAGCGGGGCGCAGGGAAGAAGGGAAAGGGAAAGAAGGAGGACCAGGCGGTCCACGGGGAGAAAACAAAAAGAGAGAGAGGTGGTTCGGCCGGGCGGTTCGGGCGAAGGAGAAGGCTGGGGCGGGCCTGGCATGCGTGGGACGGGGAGGAGAAAGTGATCTAGGCTGGCGAGCTAGCCCAGTCGGGGGGAATGGGGGAAAAAGAAGAAAGGAGAAAGATGGAGAGAAAAAAAGAAAAGGGAAAATAAGGAAAAGGGAAAATGGAAAATGGAAAAATAGGGGAGAAAATTTAATAAAATAAATTATGGGAAATAGGTTGTAGTATTTTTGGTAGATAAATTTTTTTTTAATAATTTAACTTAATATATATTATTATATTAGTTTAAAAGGTAACTTTTAGAAAATATTGGTTTGAAACCTTATTTAAATAAAATGAGTATGATAAAATAGCAATTTATTTATTTTACTTTATTAAATATTTACATCTAATTTTATATACTCAAAAATCCACAAAATAATTAAATTAAATAAATTTAAAAGGCAAAATCCTCAAAATAATTAAATTAAATAAGTTTAAAAGCTAAGTTATCCCAAATAAAAGTGATTTATTAAATGATAGGCTTTCAAAATTTTGGAGGATTACACATACACTCTTAACCTTCTAGCCCTCCACTACCTAACCCATTCCCCCTCTCTATTTTGCCCGATCTCCCCAGCCCCCTAAGCCAGCCACCAACCTCACGCATGCAACACCTAACCCACCGCGCCATCACACAACCCTAACCACACACACCACCCTACCACACACTCTTCGACCATCTCAACAACCCCTACTTCCCTTCTTCCAACCTCGGGATCCCATCCAGCGTAGCCAACCCACAACCACCAAGCAGCACCAACCTCCCAGCCCTCGTAGCCCCTGCAACAATCGCCGACCACCGTCCTTACAATAGCTCCCCACCGACCATCATCCAGCACCCAACTCCCCTCCCCGTCATAGCCCAGCCTCCAGCGTAACACCCTACCAATCCCTGCCAAGAAGTCCCTTCCTCCTCTTCTTTCTCCTTCTCATGTGACCATTAGTAGCCACAGCTCCAGCCCTCCACCACTTCACAACCTCCTCTGCATATCGCAGCCTACCACAGCACCACCGATCCAACCATTGCGCAACACCTCCTCCCCTCTGCATCTTCTCCATCCAGCGCCACCCTCCATTTTTCTACACCAGCTACCGACAAATCCACCACAACCCCTGCACCTTTCCCTCGTCGTAGCCCTGCCACACTTTCTACAGCCACAACTAGCCGACCCCCACCGCCGACCACCGACCAGCACTACTGCACCAAGCGACTGCCACCTCTCCTTGCCTCACCCTCGCAGCCCCCTCACCTAGCCAACAACCCAAGCCTTCTCTGCATGCACAACTCATGTTGGCAACGTGATTTGTGTGTTGTTTTTAGCAAATTTTGGTACCCATATTAATTGTAAAGGTATTTTAGTAATTTTGAAAAATAATATTTTATTATTTTAATTATTTTTTTATCTGATAGATATTAATTCGGTAATTGTGGTATTATTTTTAGATATGAAAGGTTGATTAGCGAAATCCGATAACTTTAGTAGGATACCGCTATTTTTACATTTTTTCTAGAATTTATGTAACTGTTATACCCCACTAAAATGATAAATATTGCGTGATAACACATTAGTATTTTTGGTGTATGAAAATATGTTAAGCATGATTTGTTACGATCTAATTATGTGTTAGTTTTTATTCTCATAAAAATTTGTAAAATGAGCATGTTATCTGATGTAAAATATTTTTCATACAAAATTATGATTAAAAGGATTCTAATGATGGAAAAATATTTTGTATGATAATTATGTATAAAATAATAGGTTAAGCGTGCTTAGATATAATTGTGGAATAATTATTATGGATGTGTGCCCTAGGGGTAATTTAGTTATTTTTGTGTATTATGATATTTATCTTGAAAATCATGTCTAATATGTATCATCTATTGTTGATTATGCGATCATGTATTTTGTATGTTTTAAAAGTATATGATAGGGTTTTGTATGTAGAAACAGGTGTTAGGGCAAACTAGTCTTTTGAAATAGCAGATAATTTAAATTACATAATAAATAATTAAATTATTTTGTTTTAGCCTTTTCTTTACAAATTAATAAATAAATTAGATTTAGTATTTAAATGGACGATAAACTAATAATTATTGGTTTTAGGGGCATTTTGGTTATTTCGACCTAATGCGCCTAAATGTGAATAATTGGACATAGGATGACCTTAGACTTTTAATGGGTCAACCTTAGTGTTGACTTTGATCTTATTTTGAATCGTTGACCTTAGGGTTGACTTGGATAATTGGAAATAAATGAAAAATAGATAAGTATGACAATAAGAATAATTATGCAATATGTGTTATCTGCGATCACCTTATAAAATACTAATACGTAAAATGGAATACCTCGAGTTTGGAAATGGTTTCTTTCTAGGGGTAGTTACCTTAGAGACGAGGTAGGAGTCCTCGATTTGTTTGGTTTTCTAGTGTGCCTGTTGTGCCTAAATAAGGCCATAGTCTATTCTATAGGTGACCTATGGGTCCTATAGGGGTATCAATACTTAAGGATTAGGTGTCCGAGGTGAGGAGGATATTGTGTGCCTCGTGCATCAGTACGACCAGAGTGTTGTTATGCCTCTGGGTTGGATGGTTGGAGGGTACCATGATGCATTGTCCGCCGGTATGACTGGTGCACTTTTATATCTCCAAGTTATTGTTGTATCCCCCTTGAGTAAATAAAAAATAGAATTGATATAATTTGATTAGGTTGATTATTATTGGATATTGGATTGGTTTTGGTAGTAGCCTTTGTGTCTACTCGTGTTGGTATTATGCATGTGAGCGTACCTACGATGTTATAGACTTTACTATACTGTACTTGTACGTATATATGTGATGTTATATATTTTATTATATTGTACCTGTAAGTATACATGGGATGTTGTAGATTTTGTTATAGCATACCTGTGAATATACCTTTAATGTAATGAATTTGGTTGGGATTTATGCTGAGTTATGAGTTATGCTATGAATGTTATAATTGTTATGCCGGAGTTTGGGTTCTAATTATTACTTTTGAGAGCATCTATGGTATGTTCGTTTGGTAAGCTTTCAGTTGTTTTAGACAAATGAAAATGAGTAGTATGCGACCTTGATAGAATTTGACTGTCTAAATGATTATTGTATATCAATCATTGTATGAATACTTAAATGTCTTGTATCATGTTAGTTGTGTGTCTTACATGTGTTCTATGCTAGTTTTTCACATTAGTTTGGTATAAAGGGTTATTCAGTACCATAGTACTGTCATGTTCCGTTTCATGATCCCTTCTCTATTCAACAGGTAGTCTTTGCCTTACAAAATTACTTTGAGGGTAAGGTTCGATGACTTCAAATAGAGGGTTAAGAGTTATGACTATCCGGTGTTTGCTCCAACTTCTTTTGATCTGAATATTTCGTGGATTTTTAAGTCCCCTACTATTTCCCTTTGTTATATTAAAATCCTTGCCTGATCTTTTTGTATTTATTAGGACAATGTAATTTGTAATAAAATTTCTTTCATGCCTTTTTTATAAATATTATTTAAGTAAATTAATGTTTTATCCTTAAAACTTAGTATAAGAATGGTAGACATACAATAAAACCGCGGTCGCGGTCGTGATTGCGGTCGCGGTCGCGGTGTCGCGATATCAGAGTGTCGTAGTCGATAAATTATGTGTCGCGGCCGTCGCGGCGTGATTTTTGATTTTTTTTCACAATATAGTAGAAATGTTGTTTATTCATCATTTAATTACTTATACAACTATACATGAAGGTTATATGTTATATTAGAAGTCTTTAAATGACTTATTATATGTTAAATTATTCTAACAACACTACTTTTTCCTTGTAATGACTTATTTCTCATGATTCTGACACTCACCTCTTATTTGATTGTTCTATTGTTGTGTGTGTTTGGAAGGAGATCAGGTCTTGGCATGGTATTGCAAAAGGTTGTACAATAACAATCGTGTATAGTGTAATTGGAGCTCTTAGAAGAAGTTAAAGAGGTTCTATTGTTCCAGACTTTCAAGTTCATCACTTTTGTCTGAGGCTCCGGGTCCTAGCTTCTGCCACTTACCTAGTATGGAGATTGGAGTTTGGAGAACAAGGAATGAAGTCTTCATTTGATTCTAAACATGTATATACTATTGGTTTAGTTGTACAGATTAAAAAATATGCACAATGATTTGCTTGTAAAATTGTTTTGTAGACCTTCAGTTCTAGATCAAAACTTTTGATTAGGTAGAGAAACCATTTTGTAATATACCTACTTTATTTTTAATTATTCTTAGTAGAGCTACCATTTTGATTAGGTATGAAAAAAGGAAAGAAAGAAGAAGAAAATGTGAGCAACATCAAATGAACTTACTTAATCGCGTCGACATTGCTATAAAAAAGAGGCGTGAAGGTGAAACAAATCCAATAACTTAATGTATATTAATAACTTTAGATGCAATAGATCATTTTGTTAGATTTATATGTACTTCCATTATTTGAAGCAACACTTTTTTGTTCGCTTATTTTCCCTGAAAATTTTACGAACATCCTTTGATAGTTTTTTTTTTTAAATACATGAGTCATACAACTTAGGTCAATAATATTAAATGAATTTATTTGACTAAGATGACGCTCGGAATTAGCCTAACAATTTTTTAGTAAAATTTATATGATAAAAATAGCAAGTAAAATATAATGCTAGAATTTACACTTAAAAATTCGATGAAAGTAATGTTTTCTAAGGCCCTATTTGGTTCAAGGAAAACTCTAAAAAAATGAAAAATGTGATGGTAAGAGTCTTCTTTGTGTTTGGTTCACTAAAAAAACATTTGTTCCTATCTGTTTTGAACAACCATAATTTATGTACCTTGGTAAACCTTATCAATATTATTTTTTTTATTTTGATTTTACCATTTTTATGTTTCTAACGATCAAAGAGAATACAACTTTATATTTTCTGAAACTTTTTTTTTGTATGTGTACGTTATCCAGAAATGAAACGGGGCCTAAATGTTTCATCCATAATTATCCAATGCAACAAATAGATATGAACAAAGGAAAACACTTTGAAGGTAGGTAGGTGATTTTGGATGGTTAGCAAATCGACATCCTTTACTTTTGGGTATCATTCCACATTGCGTGTTCGTAGACTACGGACTTATTATTACTTTTGTCTTTATTTTTTCTTGGGCTGAAATTTGTCAGGAGAACAGTACGCACTTTGCACGCATGATGAAGCTGCAAAATTGAAGCATTCAAACAAAGAACTCTTTAAAACGACGTGCTCATTACGAGAACGACCGTAATAAAACTAAAATGAACCTCTTAAGCAAAGCGCCGTTGGCCTTTTTCCTTAAAATAAACCGAGAAACACCTCCAGGCTCGCCCGTCTGGTTCATTTCATACTCTCCGTCTATCTGTGTTCAGGGCGGGAACCTGCAAAATAAAAGAACAATTAGCCCCCTCCCCATCCCTCTTTCCGCCCGAGCACTTATTGTCCCTGACCGCACGCAGTACAAATACTATTTCAATTCCTCTTATCCCTCCCCCTTCCCTCTCCACAGTTTCTTATACCTCACGCTCGGGCTATCTCCCTTCCACTAGGGTTTCTCGTATCTCTATTCGAGAATTGATGAATCTTTAGGTGAACTTCTAGGGTTTTGAGGAAGCATATCTCATATTTTCCAGAAAAAAAAATGAACGTGAATATTGTTCGGAAAGGTGCAAATGTCTGGGTGGAGGACAAGGACTTGGCTTGGGTTCCTGCTGAGGTTGTTGAATTTGTCGGCAAACAAGTTCAAGTTATTACTTCCACCCGCAAAAAGGTTAGTCCTAATTTATATGCACTCCTCTTTCTATATTGATTGCCGGGTGACTCAGTTGATGAAACAGTTAAAAAGAGCAAACTGAACTCATTAATTGCCGCAATTGATTCAGTTTTTTATATTTTCCATATTTGAAATTGATTAGCTGATAACACTGCTAATTATGGACTCACTTGTTGCCTTCCCGTGCAAATGCTTCTTTGCGTGCTAATTAATGTTTGGTTAAGCAGATTTTGGTGTCTCCTGAGAGGCTTCTACCTAGGGATCCGGATGCCGACCTTGGCGGAGTTGATGATATGACCAAATTGGCTTACTTGAATGAGCCCGGAGTGCTATATAATCTCGCGAGAAGATATGAATTGGATAGCATCTATGTGAGTGGATTTGAAACGTCTGAAGTATATTTTTATTAATCCCCCCCCCCCCCCCCCCAATTAGTGTATTATTGTGTGAGATGTTTGAAGCCGTAGCTGCATTTTTTTTTTGGTATTCTGGCAGAATTAATTTAATGAGTTTGTTGTGCTCTGATTTTTGGTTGTCAGTTCAGACATAATTTGGGTCGTTTATTTGTGAACCTATGTCTCTTCAAGGAGATCAGTTTTCACGCCTTTGGCTCATCCTGGAACTTGATGGTTGCCTTCTTGAAGAAGGATGTTTCCATAACTTGGTTTTTGTCGCAGGGAGCTGGATGTTTCATGTGTTTGCGTGGGTCCCAAGGGCTTGTTTTTAAATAATGGATATTTTTCATAATTTGGCTTATCTCATCCTGAGGTTTCATTTTTGTGTGGGGTCCCATTGTATAATTTTTGTAATCACTTGTTTAGAGAAGCAATTTTCTGTTTTCAATGCAGAGATGAAATGGAGTATACAAGTGATCTAAAACTTTCCTCTTTATTCTATTTCTTCCGATTTCCCTTTTTATGTTATTGTATTTATCCTTCATGTGATATGTCTATGCTATTTTCACATTAGTTCTTACTTGAATTTCTAGTCAAAAGCATAATATAGGGTCCTTAGAAGGCTTTAGTATTGAGATTTGTTGCTGCGACACACTTTTGAGAACTCCATTGTCAAGTGTGATACTTATATATTTGTCCCTGTGCCTCAACTTGGAAATCTACGAGCTGATATGTTAGAGATTATTATAGATCTTTGGATGGTCAATTATTTCCTTATTCATGTGGACCGGTTAGATATTCCAAATTATGTTCTCTGCTTTGATGGGCCGACGTAAGGTGTTTGCAGTGCTGGTTTCTAGTCCACTGTAGCTGTAGTCTGAGTTTGTTGGTGTCCAGCATATCCTTGAGATTAGTCATTTTCTTTTGTAGGCTGCCACCTGACCTTCTGATAATCGAATGTGACTGGAATATATATATATATATTTTATATACTTGGTTACCTCAGTTTTCCTGAAAAGTTAATAATTCCATTCTGGTATGTATACTTGGCCGTGTCAATGATAGTTAAAGAAACCTAAAATATTAATTTTTTGGCTCTTTGCATATGAATGATTTACTTGCCTTTTGATACTGTGTTTATCATAGGTGTTTATTTATCTTTAGTTTCTGCATAGCTGGTCATAGTGAGAAATGGATGTTTGCTTTTGTGCTTTCATCATTGTTGTATTCAATAGTCACTGTACTAGCTTTTGTATTTTTATTCTGTACTCAAGCAGCTAAAGAATTGGAATATTTGGAGGTGTAGAACAATATGTCATTCCTATGGATTGAAATTTGTCAACGTAGGGATTTAATGGTTTGCATGATTATTTTATTATTATTGGAGATTATTGCACTTTTTGTTGTATAGGTCTCTCTCTCTCTCTTCATGTCTCCAATATTTAGAGCTAGGAGTAACATGAAATTAGAAAAAAAAAGTACGTACTTTGTGCGAATATTGTTTTGGAAAAACTTGCTGAGACATAATTCTAATATTTCCCAATCCAACTACTTCAATCTGCAATCAGGAGTTTGCTTACTAGGTCATTGCTTTTCACTCTACTGTCAGAAAGTTTGCACGGAGCACCGTACTTCCCATGTTATACACCGCCTAATCAACTCATTGATGAACAACCTGTGTTCCTACCATTGTTACCTTGTGTTTGTGTATTGGGCCATGACTTTAAACATAATATTTCATTTCGTGGTTGGAGACTCGTGTGATTGTGGTGTACTTCAATAGTGATGCATAAAATTGACTGGTGGATGATGCACCTGCGACCTACCTAGCTAGAGATTAAACATGTTAAGGTCTGTCCCCGATGTTTTGATGCAATGCTTTATTCCCACAACCCGCATGCTGTCAGATTCCCTATTCTAGGTTGTACGTAATTTCTATTGAACTAGGTGAAATCTGAACAAGTACTTACAATTTAACCTCCATTCTGCTTACCTCCGTACATCACATGCCAAACACAGGCTTAGTTTGTTTGGAACTCTCTCCTTAATTATTCTGCCATACATTTGAATCTCTCTCATCACCAACATATTTTTTGAGTGGATCAAATGCTGCAATAACTATTCGAACTTCGAACTGAACAATTGTAATTGATCTTGAAGTGATGCATGAAATACTTCTCATTGTGATGCAGCTGCACCTGCGCGTTTGTCTTTGGTTACTATAAACTTGTTAAAAGAGCTGAAAGGAATATTACCTATAGAGCAGTGTCTCAGAAGAATTTTCACTGGGAGACTCCCTCTCAAATGGATGCTGTTTCTTAACTAATATCAGATGCTATAAGAAGGCAAAATTTTCTTTGCCATTATGATTGTAAATCTTGGCTGATTTTGTATTCATATCGCGGGGCTCATGTTTGACAGGCTGATCAGGGCTACATGTAGTATATTTCTTCTCGCCTTTATGTATGTATACGATCGATCATATGTTACTTAGGCTATATTTTCCTCATCTTATTTTCAGGACTCGTTAGATGAATCCACAATAAATCAAATCAACAAAAAATTGATGAAAATAAAAATAATATATAATAAATGATTATAATTATGGCAACGATTTTTATGGTAACAATGGTAATATTAGGAATAAATTAGTACTAGTTATGGCACTAACAATGGTAAAGTAATAATAATAATAACACGTTGAATTTTTCAAATCAGATTAGATATAAAAAATAAGACAAAGAGAGCATACATTTCAATTTTCAACAACTATGATATGCCTGATTAGCATTCTCATTTTCCTTATTTGGAGTTTGATTTCAGATTGAGAAATTTCATGTTTGTCTATTTTGTTACCTTCTTTTCGGTACTTCAAGGCTTCCTCATTTGATTTTCATTTTATATTTTTGGTAGACTTACACTGGAAGTATCTTAATTGCTGTCAACCCCTTTACGAAGCTTCCACATCTTTATAACACTCACATGATGGAGCAGTATAAAGGAGCACCTTTTGGTGAGCTGAGTCCCCATGTTTTTGCAGTTGCAGATGCGTCTTACAGGTATGCTGTTTAAGATATGAGTGGACGTACTGCTTTTTATATGCTATGATGTGTTTGACCTCGCTTTCCTAATGCAGAGCAATGATCAATGATGGTCGAAGCCAGTCTATCTTGGTCAGTGGTGAAAGTGGGGCAGGAAAAACTGAGACTACAAAACTAATTATGCAGTATCTTACCTATGTAGGCGGCCGTGCTGCTGGTGACGATAGAACTGTTGAGCAGCAAGTGCTTGAAGTATGCATTTTTGGCTCTTTGCTTTAGTGTAAATCTGCTGTTTCTTCTTTGTTAGGATCACTTTCATACCTAGGGCTGTAGCCGAGCTGAGGTGAGCTTGGGCTCGATTCGTTTAATAAACGAGCCTAAAAATGAGGTTCGAGCTCGGCTCGTTTATAATCAATCCAATCATTTAATGATCCAAGTCGAGCCAACTCGTGAGTTTTTGTGGTAAACGAGCCGAGTTTAGGAGTTTTTGCGTTATAAACGAGTTCGAGCCCAAAATTTTCATGCTCAAGCTTGACTCGTTTATTAAACGAGCCGAGCCCAAAAAGCTCGTGAGCCGGCTCTGTTCGTTTACAACCCTATTCATACCCGTGCTTATTATGTTTAGCTGGTATAACCATATAGAGTGGTGACTGAAAAGTAAGCACATTGTATTTGCGATCTGAGAATTTATAATTTATTTTTGATTATAATAGTGAAAGCCTAGATGTATAAAATTATCGCTTCTTGCTATGGTGGCTTGAAGAAGATTTGAGTCTCTATATAGTCTACCTTCCCACAATCCTCATTGCAAAATTGCTTATGAATGCTTTTTTGATGGCCCAGTCAAATCCGCTCTTGGAGGCATTTGGTAATGCAAGGACCATTAGAAATGACAACTCGAGGTGCGCTTGCCTTTTATCTGTAGTATGTTCACTTTTGCTGTATGTTTGGAAATTTCTTGATTGAATTGATTTATTGAATAGTTTATGGAGTAGTTATAGATAATGCAGTAAAAGCTATTACAACAGGTAACTTCATAGGTTGAATCAATCATAAACATGCCTCATGCTTCCGTCAACTCCCAGCCAACTTATTCATAATGAAGAAACTCGAAAGAATATGTACTATTTTTGAGGTTGATGCCATGTTAATTTTCTAAACGGGTATATTTGTGATTAATCCAATGACTGAAATGGTGATCTAAGAAATAGGTTGTGTGAGAATTACAGCCTAGATTGTTGAGACTGCTGAGAACTTCCAGCTAACCTAGTGTTTTTATCAATTATTCCAATCATGAAATCATGAGAGAAATTATGATATGGTGTTTGATTTTCTGTGGGCATCTTTTCATTCCTTTACTTTTTCTGAGGTTTTCTTGATTTGCCATTACTATTTTTGATAATTTCAATTGTCCTTCGATTACTGTACAGTTGGCAGCAAGGTCTCTAAGTATTTTTCAACTAGATTCTTGATATAAAAAGATGCATGAGATAGTCTGATCAATTGTGTAATTTGTCATGATTGTCTGATTAATTGTCTGATCAGTTTTCTTCGTTTGGAGGTCATATTTAGTGATTTTCTTTCGAGAAGTTGTCCTCCACACTTATTCTATTCTCTGTGTCTCTTCCATAAATTGCCTTTTGCAGTCAGAACATGATGCGGATTATTATTGTGCTTTCTGATTTCAAGACAATGATCCACATCTTATTGACATATGGGCAAACCTACATGTGTTAGCCATTTTGACTGCCATTAATGGTGTTTGGTCCTGTGGTTATTTTTTTTTTTTAATTTTCCAGCTTGCCATGTTAGCCTTTATTAATTGCATCTGAATTTATAAATGGACAATGTTAGATTCTGATAACACAAAATTTTCTCCACTTGTCTGTGGTTCTTGTGTTTGAATTTCTCCATCTCTTACCCTTGAATTATTACTTTTGTCCTCTGCAGTCGCTTTGGCAAGTTTGTTGAGATCCAGTTTGATAAAAGTGGTAGAATTTCTGGTGCCGCAATTCGGACCTATCTTTTGGAAAGGTCACGTGTTGTTCAAATTAGAGATCCTGAGAGGAATTATCATTGCTTTTACCAATTATGTGCTTCGGAGGTATAGCTGCTTAAATATGTGTTCTTTATGTGGATATAATGCGTAAGGGTGTACATTTTATTTTACGTGCATGTGAGCTTGCTGTTGATCATGTTATGGAGTTGTCTTATGTAAAGTCAGAGCGGAAGGGGGTGCAAATGTGACACCCAAAATCATATTATATTGTCTTGTTTAGTTTCCTTGACATTGACATTATTAAATATTCTTTCTGATATAGAAATTTTCCATTCTATGAGGAAATATAACTTATGTAGGATTCTAAATCTAATTAGTACTCATTCCATTCCATATTGTTCGAATGTATGTCCATTTTTAGTTGTCCCAATTTTTTTGCAAGGTTTCTATCTACAATGTTTTAAATATTTATGCTTGCTCTAATTGAAGGTTTGCACACATGTTTATCTAAGAAAATCATTAATAATTAGATCAAATAAAGAATGAAACTATAAAATATTTGTTTTATTAGTTTGACTCTTTTAAATCTGTACAATTTTCATGCCCTTACAGCTTCTCAGGGACAGAGATAATGCCTATTTTTTACCCCTTCTAAAGTTGTTTTATAAATGAAATATGCTGCACTTGTCAGTTGATCTACAGGTGAACCTGACTTGATTTTTTCTAGGCGCTTTCTATCAGATTCTAACAAAGCCAAGGAACCTAGGGATGAAGGATTCCATCTGGAAATTGGTGCTGGGATTGGATGAAAGAACTGTAACTAATGAATCTCGATGCCGTTAATTTGATGGGCTGATATCCCTAATTCTACTGGCTGTTATATTCTAGAGTAACAATTGTGTAAGAGTTTGAAGAAGAGAATGACAATGTGTAGCTGGAAATAGGTCTGCTGGATGGAAGGGGGGTAATGGGGAGGCAAGGACGGGTGTTAATGTTTTCGAGATATCAGTGGTGGAGTGTGATGAACTTGTTAGTTTTTTCATCTTCTGTGTGAGCAGTTTTTTGTCTGACTGTAGACCATTGATGTTGAAAGGTTGGTGCCTACTGTTTTCTGTTAATCATTAAAAGAAACTGATTTTGAGTGGTACCATCTGGCAGGAGGTAGGAAAAATGTTAGAAGGTACTATTACTACAGTAAACATTAGCCTAGGAGATCTCGTCCTTGAACTCTTGAGTGCTCTTTGTTTTTTCTGTTAGTGAAGCACACCTTGCCATAATTATATGGTGTGAATCACGCATTGTCATATTTGATTAGTTGTTTATTGCTTTTAGATATTTTCTTCATTATCATTTCACTTGGACATTATTTTCCCTCCTTTTTTGATTAGGATGCAGAGAAATACAGCCTGGAGGATCCAAGCCATTTCCACTACTTAAATCAAAGTAAAACCTATACCTTGGAAGGAGTAAGCAATGCAGATGAATATGTGAGGACTAGAAGGGCGATGACTATCGTTGGTATAACTGTAGATGAGCAGGTCAAATTCTTTGCTATAGTTGCCGTGCGTTTTCTGTTTCTCTTCAACCATTTCCTGTGATATAATTTTATATGCTATCATCAGGAGGCTATTTTTCGCACTTTGGCTGCTATTCTACATCTCGGAAACATAGAATTTTCTGCAGGCAAAGATCATGACTCCTCAACTTTAAAGGACCAGAAGTCAAGATTTCATCTTCAAGTGGCAGCTGATCTATTTATGTAGGTATTTTTGATGCTAAAATATGTGTATGTGAAGTGAAACAATTGAACGCTTTTTTTGGCTTTCTGTTTCTTGTGCAACTTGACTCCCTTGTCCATGAAAATATGATATTGTTTGAAACCATTGGTAATATTGTTTGACTTAACCACATTATTTGAAAAGATCTTTTTAATGTTTCCTGGTACACAAGCCATTTTTTCTTAGTATGAGGTCAAAGGTCTGATGTGTAAAACCTACACTCTCTTACTCCATTCTATGTTCTGTACCAATTTACTGATCTCTTTTTCCATCCCAATATTAGAGTCAAGTGCCCGAGTTTCTTGTTTTGGAAAAAATTGATGAGTTTACTCAATTATCCCTTGTTTAAATGTCTTTTTGACAGATTGTCAATTGAATCAGAAGAAGAAAATATTATTAGTGGATCATAATATTGAAATTGCAATGCAAAGTTTTTGTAAACTAGATATGTTTTTATCTTTTTTTTTCTTTTTTCGAGAAACTAACATACTAAATCTAACCACAAAATAACCTAGTAGGGACTGAGAAAGTTATAACAGTTTTGTTATCTGGTGAGAAGAGACTCTTCTTCCTAACAATATTGGGTTGTGATTTAAACAACCAGGTATAGCATCACACTTCTCCTATAAGATGAGAGATCAAGCATTCAAATCATTAATCACTCGATTAAGAGCTCATAAGTGAATATCATTGTTCCTCCAGAATGCTTTTCGTTTGTCCAATCATTCTGATCCATTGGCATGTTATTCCCCCCCTGCTCCCTTTGAATAAACACACGAGGAACCAAGAGATTTAGAATTTTCTGACAGTATTGCTCTTTTTAGGCTACTTTCGAAGTTATAACAAGTCTTCTATCTTTGTGGTGGAATCAAGCTTTTTTCAATCAATAATTTTTTAATGATGCAAACATGAGTAAGATAAAACTAGAATCCCAGAAGATGTTAATGTTGCTGTAGACATCTACATTTGGCTTTAATGGTATTTATTTTCATAGGTGTGATGTTGAACTATTGCTTTCATCAATCTGCACACGATCCATCCAAACCCGTGAGGGGACCATTGTTAAGGCACTTGATTGTAATGCTGCTGTTGCTAGTCGTGATGCACTAGCAAAGATTGTTTATGCTCGATTGTTTGACTGGTATTCTTCCAATCTTCCTTTTCTGTTTCTGAATTCATTCAATAATAAGATTGTTTGTCACGTGGTAAAATGGTGCACTTTTATGAATGTTTCAGGCTTGTTGAAAAGATTAATAGATCTGTTGGTCAAGATCCAGAAGCTTGTGTACAGATAGGACTATTGGATATATATGGTTTTGAGTGCTTTAAGCATAACAGGTTGGCTTTTTCCTATGAATGTTTATGCAGCTTGATTTATATGCTGTCACCATGTGCCCTTTGTTTGTGCTTATTTATTATTCTTATGTAGCAGGTCTTACTTAGGCCTGCTGGCTCAGAAGCATGCACTTATCTTTCCTGATATGAGTTTTAACTGTGTGATCTTGAATCAAGCATCAAGTGGCTTTGCTTGTTCAACTGCCTTATTCATGGTGTTACCCATGATGGGGGAGGATAGGGTTACTTGTCTAGCTAAATTTTTCCACGTTCACTGATTAGATTTGTTTAATGTTGTTTCTGAATGGGATATTTTTTCAAAAAGCCGTAGTGAATGCTTTGGAAAGAATAGATGAAGGTCACCTGGAATGGAATCCCTTGTTTATGTGAAATAGCATTAGGATGATTTGTTTAGATTTTTTATTTTTATTTTTATTTTTGTGACTCTAATGGTGATGAATGGTCCACCTGATCTAATTAGATGGCCATTGTTATAGGGATAATATTTCTTTCCTTATGATGGCATTCCACATAGCTGTATCTTACAAGCGTCTGGGCAGGGTTTGGTTGGGTTCCTGTCAAAGACGCTAGGTTATAGGCCTGTTCTCTAATTTCAATTCTTTTTACTGATCTGATTTAAAAAAATTAACATGTTATGATTATTATTTCACTTTTACTATTGTCATCATTAATACTTTTTATTCTACAATTGCTATTGTTATCATTACTTTCATTATTATTATTATTATTATAATTCCTTTTATAATATTTTTTATTATTATTATCAAAATTTGATGATCTGAATTATAAACTGAACTAATATGAAAATATGGCGAGGAATACACACCCTATGCCATTTGTCCAGATGCTTTTGTAGGATGTTCCTTGGTGTATACATATTGGGCCCTATTTGACAATGTTGAAATATTGAAATACTTCATCTTTCTTGTTTATTCCCTCATAGTTGTTTTTCTCATCTTCAATTTTCCGAGTTGCACAGAGTTACCCATCCTCTTCTCATCCTTTGCGCCCTCACCCTAGCCAAGGTGCTTTGAAGTGCTTTGCTTTCTTCATGAATCTTTTGCTTGCAACATTTGATTGCAGTGACCACAACCGTTAGCTTTGTTGTGTGTTTGACGCCTTGCATTGCCTTTGTTGGTGAAACATTGTCTTCAATTTGTTGTGCCTCACTGCCATCATAATGCCATCTTGCTTTCTTAGTTAACGTCATCTGAAGTTCAATGCGAAAACTTGTCTTTTGTTTCGTATCACTTGCAAAAGTATTCTTTAATTTCATATTGTGTGCAAAACAAGCACTAAGCTTGTAATGAATGTCTTCATGAAAGCCACTAATATTTTTGTTGACCTATTGGGCTGGGTTCTGTTTAAAGGCACATCTTTCATTGAGCTTATGAATTACTTGGAAGGCAATAAAACTGTGGTTGCATTGGCCATGTTGTGGTATTGGGGGTATCACAAATAATATATTGTATGTTGTGTTTTTTTCCCACTATTAATATTGGCATATATCGTTAAATATCAACAAATATGAATAAAATAGCAGTAAATGTCGAAATATATCGACCAAACGTATCATATTGGCCTATATGCATGTAATTTAATTTTTGCATTGCATATCAGACATTTTACGTATTAGCAATCCAAATCTATATATTAGGGTTATTTTGATTTATCGGATGATATTTTATTCCCTGGTACTTTGTGTAGGCTTCAACCTCATGTGTTTCCACAGGCAGTGTACAAGTCTGGAGTATAAGTCTTGTTCATAGTTGATGTGAGTTGTCAATCATTAATTGTAGAAGTTAATTGCAATCAATAACATGGTAAAGTTTATGAATTGGTGCTAGTAGTTTGTTCCATCTACCACATATCCAATGAAGTGTGTATGAATTTCTCCTCATCTCAACCCATTCTGTTCGACATTTATAATCATGTCGAACCATGAAAAAGTCTCTGGGTGTTCTCCATTAGATTCAGGATCTTCACTCTGTAGTTAGGACTAAATTTTCCTGCTTAGGGGGTCAAGTTAAAGCACTGTGGAGGTGTACATTGATGGACATAGTAGAAGGAGCATTAAGACATATATCTTACAGCCCTTTGCTTAGACAAACTGCAAACAAGGGCAGTGAGCTCCCTTAGCTCATTTTTACTCTCCCCAACCGCATTAAGATGAATTTGGACTTAATCAATCAAATCAACTTTTTATTAGAATGCTTGAAAGTCCCTGTTTGTAACCACATTGAGGAGACTAAAAAACAAAAAACACAAAAAGAAAGAATTTTTGATAGGGCCATTAATGCAGTCTGTATTCTACCATACCAGAGGCCATAGTTGTAACCCAAGTCTTCTGCTGTATTATTGGAAGGAAGGAAGGCATGTTCATGTGGATAGACCTCTTTCGTAGGCCCCACAGGTTAAAGAGGACTAAGAGTTTTAGTAAGTGTTTAGATTTTATTATTTTTACTGGGTTGTATTATTTTCATTTGTTAAATTGTTTTTCTGTTAAGATTATGGTCCGTCTTTTATTATTTTCGTTGTTATAAATGGCATGCTGTAATGGTTTTTTGTTGTGTTACAATTAAAGAGAATGCATTTTGGTCTTATTTGAAACCCTTCCTTTAAGAAGTTACCTGTCTTGTCATCATTTGACTTTGCATAAGAAACATTAGCGAAGTATTTTGAATATATTTATTTTCCTTTTGGAAGAAAAGATTATTGAGTGAATATAGTTAAATACGACTCTACTTCTAATGTTCTTCTGTTTGTTTTAACTCCAATGTCTAAAGGTTAATATTTGTTCGTTTTTGATGACTCTATTCACATGATGTTCATGGATAACTTGATGATCTCCAAACTTATTTGTCCATATTAATTTAATGGCTTTTACTTATCTGCAATTAATTTTAATTGCAGTTGATCAGTATTTCACATGTGTCATGATTTAATTTGCTTTTGGTCTCATTCGTCAGCTTTGAGCAATTTTGCATCAACTTTGCAAATGAAAAGCTTCAACAACATTTCAATGAGGTTTGTGCTAAATCTGGTTTAATTTCCTCCCTCTATTATGTGCTGTATTCTGGTATCTAACCCAACTCTCCCTCTTTTTCAGCATGTGTTTAAGATGGAGCAAGAGGAGTATAATAGGGAAGAGATAAACTGGAGCTACATTGAATTTGTGGATAACCAAGATGTTCTGGATTTGATTGAAAAGGTCTTCCTACTTTTCCTTTGCCGTTCTTAATGATGTTTTGGCTTAGCTTGTAATGATCATCTTGGTCCCAAATCCTGCCCTCTGTTCCAGCAGTATGCACTTTTCCTATCCTATAAAGCGGTGGGGCTCATGGCTGTATTGTATGTTGCAATGTAGTGTGAATTGGGTAAATTTATTTTGCGTTGGTAGCTCTGGGTGTGTGTGCTGTGTTTTTTAATCCATGGTCAGATTTCCTAGTTAACAGATGAGTTCATTTAGCTTTGGTAGAAATACTGGTCTCTCATGCCATTGTTTCCTGTTCCAAATGGAAATTCTCTTTCCATGGCCATAAATGGAGGATTAGAGACTTTTCCTTGATGTGGGATAGTTCGGGTAGCTTTTCTGGTGCTGTAACTTCCATGTAGCATAGATGACTGCATTCATTTAAAATGCGAATGCTTACTGGCAGAGAGCAGCTTGGAGATTTGTGATATTGGTTGATGCAACATTATTTTCTTGATAAAAATATTAGATATGGAATTTGGGATGAATTTTTGGCCAATATTATTTTTTGATGCGTATTGGAAACACACCCAAAGCAGATGTTTTGTGGATAGATCACACAAAAACAAATCAAAACAGAGTGGTAGAAGATGATAGAATTGTTAATTAGGTTTTATGGGTTTGGTTTTGGGTAGGATGACCAATGGCAATTAGTATGGGACTTAGGATGGATTTAATGGCGTGACTAGGGTAGTATTAACAGAAGAGTAATGTTACTAATGTGGTTTAATATTGCATTAATGGACGTTGAAATTGGTAGGGTAAGGGCTAGGGTTTCAAAGGTTGAAGGTGATGATGTTATTTTATGTGATTGGTTGTGGATGATGGGTTTGGAGTAGTGCTGGGATAGTGCTCTATATTAGCTCACACAAGAAAACATAGAGGATTTCTTGATTCGTTACTCACACAGGATTGGAAAAAGTAGAGAGAACTCATACAGGAGTTAATGAAAATTCAACTTGATTTGGTTCAACCCAACTTGTGTTCCAACGTGATTATATTATGTTTATATAACTAAAGTGCACCTCTTCAAACTGAATGTTTGAGCTCTTATAAGGTAAGCTAAAATTAAAAGAAAGACTACACAACATTTGCTAAATCTCATGCCACACTCATAGGAAATAGATAAAATATACTCTAGACTATCGCACTTTATTTTATCTTAGCTCATCTCCTATTAAAATTCGTAATTATTAAATAAACAAACTAAATAATGACTAATAACTTCTAATTATGGCTGTCCTCCCTATGCTAAAATCATTTTCCTCCTGTGCAAGTCACATGACTTCATTAAACTCTTTATGATGACCTGTATGTCCTCTTTTAATCCAATTAGGCCCATGTGGCCTTTTCTAATCTATATCTTTGATGACTAGGTCATGTTTGGAGTTACTTGTCAAAAGTAGTTATCCATGATAATTACTTATTTTATAAATCTTTTAGATTAAAAAGTTTCCAAAATAAGTAATTATTATGGATAACTACTTTTGATAAGTAGTTCCAAACAAGTGATCTCAAGTGTAGGACGATGTGTATGACTTGTAGGACATGATCCTCCATCATGAATCAAGTATTTGGTTTCTTTTTACTAATGGTAGTATGTGGTCAGCATTGCTTTGACAGATGAAATGTTATTGTTATAATTTTATTTTTTGCTGTTGGAATCTTTACTAGCTTCTTCACTCATTCCCTCTGCTGCTGTGTGGCTTATTACTATAAAAACCAAACCAGGCTGCCTTTTCCATTGCCATTGTTAGATATCCATGACTACTTGTGATGAGTGATAGGGATATTGATATTATAGCGCACTGTGGCAAGGAAATGAAAGAAAAAATCTGACAGGGATGACAGGTCCAGCATGAGTTTTACCGATTTCATTTTTGACCTCATGCTCCTGTGCGTAAGAATTTTTTTAACCAACTGTAACGTAATCCTCAAGTTTAGGCGATTTATGCATTTCTGGTGCACAATCATAGGAAGTATAAATTGGTGGTTGTCAGCATGAAGTATGACTTTATCTGCTTAGGTCATCAGCGGAGAGATGCTCAGGGAAAGAATTGCATCTGTCATTGCGAATTACGGGTTCAATTTTATGTTTATATTTAAGGGCTAATGATAGGTTTAGGTCTGCGGAGTAGTGTCTAATGAGAATTATCAGAGATAGTGTTGTGAAAATGGTGCTGTTCTTGTTGCTATCTTTGGAAACTTTTGGGCCCTTATCTGGGAGATTCTGGTTAATGATGAAGCATATTAGCAACCAGGTCCTCTGCCCATGCCATTGTCTATGATACATCAAAGTTCTAAAATATAACACCTTGTGAAGGTGCCAAAACTTTCTGGTTGCAAAATCAGAACATATGAGTATATGATTTCATGAATAGTAAATGCCAGTGATGAATGTCTTGCAAGTAGATCTTCCTTTTTTTTTTTCCCTTTTTCTTTTTCTGGTAATTAATTAACTTTCATTAATACCAAAAGGAACTGAAACCGAATAAAGGTGGTCATGCAAGTTGCTTAAACAGATCTTCAACGCTTCTTTGGATGTCCTGAAACACCTTCTGGTTCCTGTCCTGCCATATCAGATAGATTAGAGTACAGGCAGAGGTAAGTAAGATACCAGCGTAGCCTCTCTCTCTCTTAGTACTTTGAGCAAACCAGTACAAAACCTGACTCCAACTTTTTATTGGAGGGAAGTACAAAAACCAATTTAGCATTCTGCTCCAGCACTGATTGGCAGCTTCACATCCTGCCGATATAGATAGCTCAAATCCTCTTATAGAAAGATAAGTTGGATCAGTACATTGAAATTTCGGAACTTTTTGGTTAAATTTCTTTCCAGATATTTTAAAATACATCAAACCTAGCACGTGTCATTTTCAGCCCTTCTAGTGCATATGTAAATATATTTGGACAGCAAACCCCAAGTCTCTCCTGTTAACTTTGCGTGATGGGATTTGACAATTCATCTCATTTACTAATAATAAGTAAGTTTTAGAGTATAATATTTTCAAGGGTATTATCTGCACTCAAGGACTCATGAGTAACCTCATACACTTGCTGGCCGTATCTGTAATTTCCACTGAACTAGTTTGTGTACATTTTGTATGTTAGTAAGTTTTATTATGCATGTTGAATTTTTTGCTGTAATTCACCTTTTTGCTTGGTGTCTGTTACTTATGTTGCAAGTGCAAAAGGAAGAGCGATGGTTCATGGCATGCTATGTCCACCTTACTCATTTTTGAACTTTTCATTGTTAAAGGGTTGCTTTGGAGTCTCATGCTATTTTACATGCGTTTGTGCAGAAACCAATAGGAATAATTGCACTATTGGACGAGGCTTGGTATGAAACACTTTTATTTCACATGTTTGGTTTTTTATGATCTTTATTTTTGTTTTTTGCTTGTAATCATTCCTTACCATTGCATCATATATGCAGCATGTTTCCCAAGTCAACGCATGAAACATTTTCGACCAAGCTGTTCCAGAATTTTCAGGGACATCAAAGGCTGGAGAAGGCAAAGTTTTCACGGACAGATTTTACCATGTCTCATTATGCTGGCAAGGCATGTCTGACAGTCTGACTATATCTTTCTATTCTTCATATGTTTTCGTTAAATCTAATTTTTCACACATGGATCAAATTCTTGATTCTTTTGATCCTGCTGTTATAGGTTACATACCAAACAGATACCTTTTTGGAGAAAAATCGTGACTATCTTGTCATGGAGCATTGTAATCTCTTGTCTACATCAAATTGTTCCTTCATTGCCAGTCTATTTTTTAAAATACCAGAGGAGACATCGCGTTCCTCTTACAAGTTTTCTTCTGTGGCCTCCAGATTCAAGGTATGTTATTTTCATAAATGCTTGTGTTCTGTAAATGTTTCATTTTCTTGCATTGTTTCTGTAGAATGAGGATTTACAGTCTGGGCTTAGAGGAACTAGCATGACATAGGCTGCTGGTTATTCTGATTGTAATTGTTTGTTTATAAACTTGTGATATTTGTTGGGTTTGCACAGAGCACAGTGGCCTGGAGGATAGTGCATGTAAAATGAGATATTTCTGCATCTCATCCTTAGTCTTATGGATTCAGAGAGAAGGAGCTGAGTATTAGTGTTTTTGGGTTGAAGTTCCCTGTAGAAAGAATGAGCAAAAGGTGGTTTCGATCTTGGGGAGATCTATGAATTACCAGAAAAGATGCCTTTGAAGTCTCCATTATTTATATATATATATATATATATATTTATTTTTGTTTTAGTAAGTTAGAGAAGCTGGTTAATTTGGTGCTAGCCTCTGTTAATGATTAGAGTACTCAATGGCCTTAGCATTTCATTTTATTAATACCCTTGAATAATGTGCAAGGTGCTAAAAGGATGGAAACTGTAGCCGTTTGACTGGCATAATTTATCTGAACTTAACATCTTCAAATGTTTATGATTTCTGTTGGGGGATTCTGCTTTTTGACGTCAACCTTCTCAGATCATATAGCTTGTTAGAACTTGAAATCAATTAGGATTCAATTCCCCCACTCCCCGCCCCAACCTTAGTCACCCCAAAGGAAGTACTCTATGTTGTTATGAAAGACAACTTGCATGCTTTATAGCCAAAGTCTTGTATACCTTGATGGATCAATAAACAAAAGCAGAAAAACATAGTGGCCTAAACCAAATAGTTTTCACTTTTGGCAGGAATTGAACAGGACAAACTTTCATGTACTGTGCTACTTCACTGCTTTGGCAAAGTCAATGGGGTTTGTTTAAAGCATGTTTAGTTTATACTGATTGTGAACTATATTTTCTCCTTTACAGCAACAACTTCAAGCATTGATGGAGACTCTCAACTCAACAGAGCCTCATTATATTCGCTGTGTTAAGCCCAACTCCTTCAATAGCCCTCACAAATTTGAGAATCTGAGTATCTTGCATCAGTTGCGGTGTGGGGTCGGTAACAGTTTTAACCTTTGTGACATTTTGGAGTGCGCGTGCGTTGCCTTGTTCTGACTGTTGCATGTTGTGATTGTTGTGCAATCTCAGACTGGGTCATGAGCTATTTTCTGTTGTTCTAATTTGAGGCTCCACTTGCAATGCCATGAAGTTGTGGGACAGTCGGAATATTTTTGTCTTTGAAAAGTTGAGGATTCATCTGAGTATGACAGTTTTATTTTATGTTTGTTCTGTCCTTCTTAGGAATTAGATGCTAAGAGGATCTGGGAATGTTATGAATTTCTCTGTTGTGATTTCATGCTATTAGATTGTGTTTGAAAATGGAAGAAACTGGACAGTGATATGGTCATGGATTTGCCTGCCTTTATAATTGCCTCTTCTTCTGCTGGTTAATGCTCATACTTCGCCCAATATCGCTTAAATGCAGTGATTTAAATACTGGAGCAAAAATCGCCTTGGATAAGGTCCAGACCATGGTCCAACCGTTTTGACATGGTTCAATTGATTTTCCCCCTTTCATAGTTGAAAATAATATAGTTATAGGTAGAAAGGTTAAAACTTGTAGTTTAGGTGATTGATAGTTAGTAACGTAACCAGAGAACATAGGTTTAGTGCACATAAACATTTATTTTAATAAATAAAGAAGTACAAAAATTAAAAAAAATGTGTCAAAATCTGTTGAACCAATCAAACTGGCTGAACAAGGTGGTTCAACCAAAATGGCTGCCACTGATGAAGCGTTTCAAACGGTTCTGACCTGGTTTTATCCGGCTTATTTAAAAATCCAAAATTTTATGCTTGTCGTCTCATACCCCTATCAGGTGCTTGGTTGGATGGGCCAGTCTATTTTTATATTTTAAGTACTACTTAGATGAATCATTAACTTCATGAATTGCTGATATTGTTACCGTTTGGCTAACTTAATGCATGGTCTGATTTGAAATAATAATACTCCCTATGTTTTTAAATAAATGTTGTTTTAATAATTTTGTTTTGGTTACAAATAAGTGTCATTTTACATTTATGATAAATTATTATTTTTTTCTCTTTTACCCTTTAGTACTAATTACTTCATAATCTTTTATGCATATATCTATATCTTTTGTGTGCAATAGTTATTATTTCCAATGATATTTTAATAGGAATAATTTAGTCATTTGGATTATTTTCTTAATTGCTGTGCCAAAGCTTGAACAACATTTATATAAAATCGGAGGTAGTATATATAATGATTATATGGCTGTGTTTGGTAGATTCATATTATAAATAATATGAATGTGACTGGAAGAATACTAGCGTTTAGTTATTTATTAGAAATGAAATGAATTGATGTATAATGTCAATTTTAAACATGTAGTATACTAGCATTTTATTACTCCTTTTTTAGAAAAGAGAATTAATTTTAATATTTTGAATACTTATTTAGGAACTAATAAATATAGCCTTAAAATTTCATTTACATTCTTTATTAAAAAATAACAAATATTTAATAAACAGATAATAAAAGAAAAAAGGTGAGGGTAAAAGTAGAAAAAAGGTTTTGACATTTGTAAATTTATTTTTAATACAAAAATTGGTCTTAGAATGACATTTTTTTGGGTACAGAAGGAGTATTAATTTTTTTTTGACGTTTGATAGATGTAATTTTACCATTTTACTTTCAATCCCCTATATCCTTAAACCCGAAAACGTTAATAAACAATATCATTTATAATTATTGATTAATTATTATCATCTATAGGTTATCTTGGTAATAACATACAATAACAATAATAAAATATCATAATAATAGCTACTACTACTAATAAAATATTATTATAAATACTAATAACTAATAATAGTATTTTATTGCAACTATTAATAATAAAATAATAGTTAACAATATCCCAATTACTGAATAATTAAATCATTAATCAATAATATTATTTATAATTATTGGTTATTATTATTATTACTAATAGATTATCTTACTAATAATAAAATTAGAATAAAGTATTATTATCATTAACTAATAACAAAATATTATTAATAATAAAAAACTATTATTAAAAGCTAATATTAATATATTATTATGACTGTTAATAATAAAGTATAACTAACATTATTATAATTACTTAATAAAAAGCCTTTTATCAACAATATTATATATAATCATTGATTAATTATTACTGTAAATAAATTATATTAACAATAATAATTAAAATATTATTATCATTAACTGGCAATGATAGTAAAATGTCATTATTAATAACTAATAATAATATATTTTTGTAACTAATAATAATAAACATATAATTAAATACTCATATTACTTATAATCAAACCATTAATCAACAATATTATTTCTACATATTGGTTTTGATTAATTATGATTGTTAATAAACCATCTTAATAATAAAAATGAAGATAAAAATGCAATGTTATTATTAATAATTAGTAGTAATATATTGTTATAACTAAAAATTATAAAAGCATAATTAACAATATTCTAATTACATAAACAATTAATCAAAAATATTATTTATAATTATTGATTAATTATAATTATTAATATAATATCTTAATGGTTATAATATAATGATGATAATATCATAATAAAAAAAATATTATTATCAGTAAATAATAATTACAATATATTATTTTAACTTTAATAATAACAGCATGATTAACAATATTTTGGTTGCTCAATAACTAAGCCATTAATCAAGAATATTGTTTATTATTCTTGATAATTAATAAATTATCTGAATATTAATAATATAATAATAAAAAATATTAGTATCATTAACTAATAGTAATATATAATTATGAAAGACTGATAATAATATATTATCATAAATATTAATAATAAAAGAATTAGTGATAATATTCTAATTACGTAATAATCAATAATTAGTCCATAATATTCTTTATAATTAATGTTTAATTATTATTATTAATAGATTATCCTTGATAATAATACAATAATGAAATTTTTTTATATTACTAACTAATAATAATATAATAATATTACTGTTAGCAGTTAAAGTATAATTAGCAATATTCTAATTACTTAATGTTTAATTATTGTGATTAATATTATTCTTCTTATTTATAAATTTACTTATTTATAATTATGATTGGTGGGTGGGGTTAATTTAATAAAAGGTATTTTTTGTATTTAGTTGAAATTGGTGGGATCTATTTACAAAGTAGCAATAAGTTATAAATAAGTTGTATATAATGATATAAAAATAATAAGGAAAACAAACAATTTGAAGTTTATGTTATGAGATAATGAAGAAATAATATGAGTTACCAAATGGTGCTATAAGTTGGTAGAAATGCGTTTCTGTTGCAACTTTGATCTTCAGAATTAGTGTGAAATGAGAATAGGGCTCAGAGTTGACTCTGAGTATGTATACACTATTTTATGATATGTTCCCAACTTTAATTCCGATGATAGGTTTTTGTGGGGGCATATGATTCTCTTTCAGTGTTGTTATCCAGCTTGATTTTGTGAATGCTGCTTTGGTTCACATATCCTTTCCATCATCTCGAAAGCGTTTGCTTTGTTGTGAGATTATGTTGTAGAAATAGATCTTACTGGTGCAAGTTTGGATATGCTGTCTCAAACTGAAAGTAATGGATGTTAATATGGGGAACAGGATGTGGTTTGCATATCATAGTTGATAGTTGTTTTTCTTGCTTTTCCCCAAGTGTGGATATTAATTTATGGCAGAATGCTTTTTTGTTGTGTTCAATTTATTTGCCATTCCACATAGATATGAAGATTTACATGCTTGATACTGCTGTGTAAAAGATGCCTGATATGACTGTTTTACATTTTCCTTTTTTCTTGGCTAATCACAATTTTGTCCTCTATCCTCCTTTGTGTTTAATTCTTTTGATGTTGCATACTTGATGATCAGGGTGTTCTAGAGGCTGTTCGAATAAGTCTGGCCGGCTATCCTACTCGAAAAACTTATGCTGAGTTTGTAGATCGATTTGGTCTTGTAGCTCCAGAAATTGCGGATGGGAGGTGGGCATGTGATTAACTTTGTAGCAATCTTTGGACCTTTAATTATATATTGTGAATTTGATTATTTGTTTATGTTCTGTTACTCTCAGCCACTTTTCATCGATTGAGGTAGATTTCTATAATTTTAGCCATCAAAATGCAAGCATGCATGAAGCTCTTAGTGATAAAGAACTAATATTAGTTTCAGTCTCTGTATTGGATATGCACTTCTTCCTATGGGATTTGTGCTGTGTAACCTAATACATGGGTGATTTGGTCTGTTTTACAGAAAGTTTGCCCAATCCTATACTCTTGCTTTAGTGGCTAATTATTGTAAAGTACCTTGTAGCTGAAAATGTATCATCCTTACTAGGCACTGGCCTGTGTTGTTCATGTAAGTAGCTTCCTTTTTGCAAAATATTGATGTACCCATACTTTTGGCTGAAATTGATCAAGCAAGCAATGAAAGAATCAACCTAATAGAAATTTGAGAACACAGATTTATGTGGAAACCAATCTGGGTAACACCTTGAGAGAGAGCAGCCGTAAATAATTTTTTTGCAGAGTGTATACCTTCTGCCACAGCTCTTATGATCCCACATATTTAACCCAGGGGATTGATCATGAATTCTGATTCATGACTCAATGCATGCACGCATCATTGTAAACTCTATTGCGGATAAAAGTCTAGAACTTAAGTGCAGTTTGACTGGAAATTTTGGAATCACAAGCGTTTTCATCTTATCTTGGAATTTGCTGCTGGCGGTAGGTCCTAGTCATCAGAGATGTTTAATCTTTGATTTCTGATGTTGAAATACTGCATGCTTTCATGCATGGTTATTTTGAGCACGGATTGGTTTTTAGGATCCTAATTCCTCAACTATTTTGTTGCTAAATATTCTAATTGCCATTTGAAAATTTGTGGTGAAAATGATGCTTGTAAGGTGCTAGTCAACTACCATCTTCTATTGTTATGAGGACTGTGAACAATGATGGAGTTACATGTTCTCATCTTTTAGATGAAAGGATTTGAAACTGTGATACTATTGTGGCTAAGTAGGTTTTTGTAATTAATACTAGGCATTAATTAGTTTCAAAGATATGGCCGCATAACAAATATATGGTCACACATTAAGTAATAATTTAGTAGAGTATTTGGTAATACAAATTATTTGTATATGAATGTGGCTGAAGTAACAATAGTGTTTAGTAAGTAGAAATGCAATTTTAGATGCGGTTGGGGTTGGTTGGAATTTATTAATAAAAGGTATTTGTGTATTGAAGTAAATAGTACTCCCTCTGTTAAAAAAGGGATTAACTTTGACCATTAATATTTTTAGTATATATGAATAAAAAATTTGAAAAATAATATTAAAATTTGAAAAATAATAATATGAAAGTATTTTTCAATACAAATATAACAAGTATATTTTTATTTCATAATTTATTATATTTAAAAAAATTAATGTCAAAGTTTTTTGAAACGGAAGGAGTATAAGTAATTTTTGGGGTATTTTGTTGAATTTGGCGGGACTTATTTATGAAGCAATAATAAGTTGTAAATTAGTTGTAGATAATGAGATTATAATTATCTGAAAATAATAGGTGAAAAAAAATCCGGAATCTCTATTTTTAGATAATATAAAAATAAATGGCATTGTATTATTTTTGTGAACCCATGCAGCAATCATTCAAACTTGAGACTCATTAATCTGTGTTCATTTGTTTTGGGGCCTATATATATTCTCATTTTGCTTGTTGCTTTGCTGTTTAAGTATTCACATGGCTAAGCAGTGCTTTGGATACCGAATCTTTGTCATCTCACTGCATACTATAAATTTGTTAGAGTACTTGTAAAACAGGAAGAAGAATGTTGTCGATAGAGCAGGTTTTTATTCTGCAATAGCTAGATTTATCAGCACTGTCCCTTCTCTCTTGTTTACATAACATTGTACTGTGCAAAAGATTAAAGATTCGTTTGGATTGAGGTGAATCGGGGTGAGGGTAAATATTAAAAACTAGCTTAGGTGAAGTAAATGCCGGTGAATTAGGGTGAATGTTTTAAAATATTGTTTGGATGATCTTAACCTAACTTGGGTAAATTGGGATGAATATTGTTTTAATTTCGTTTGGATTAAGGTAAATGATGGCTATAAATAAAATAAATGACGCTTATACCCGAAGTTCCTTCTATAACACACATTAGGGGAGGGTATTTTTATCCAATTTGGTAAAAGTTCTTTATTTTTTACCCTTTTACCCCCATTACCTCCTAAATTGGATGACAATAAAGATGAGGGGAATTGGGGTAAATGGAGGGAAAAAATTTAACCTTCATTAAATTAGGTGGACTTTTTATTTTTGTATCCAAATGGGGTGAATGGAGGTAAATCAGTTAATTCACCCTGATTTACTCAAAACCAAACGGACTATAAGGGAGGAGCTAACATTTTGAAGCTAGCTTAATGTATGTTTGCAGATACATTGGTTTTTGTTTAGAAGCATATTCTTTTTTCTTACTGTATGCTGCTATTCTATCTTCTATAATGATGCCATTTATCATTATTATGCTCCTCTGACATTATCTGGTCACATGCATTGCAGTTATGATGAAAAATTTATCACAGAGAAAATCTTACTGAAATTGAAGCTCGAAAATTTCCAAGTATAGTTCTCTAACCTTAAAACTGTTGGCTGCATGATTATGTGTAGTTGTATATTCTGTTTTGATTTGTTCAGGTTTTCAAACTTCTCTAAACTTTTTATTGAATTGAGTGTGACATAGACACTGGTTCCTGAAGATAGAATAAGAAAATCTGAGTTTACTTTCGGAAAACAAATTTTCATCTCTGGTTTTCTATGGGGAAATGGGGAACATTTTTCACAAAAAACAGAGAAGTGTTCATTTCCTTGTACTATGAAACTGTGTTCAAATTTTGAGATTTGAGAAACATGTTGTTTTTGAAGATAAGAAACTATATAACTGGAATATAGGTTCAAACAAAATATGCTAAATATAGCTTTCCATTGTAATATATTATTTTAATCATTCAGTAATTAATAAGTAATTTGTGGTAATCATGATTGTAGCCAACTACTACCTCTGTCCCATAAAAATAGGCTTGTTTAGATTTACACATATTAAGATAATATAAGTAATGACATGTTTATAGTACATTTGATTATGATTTTTCATATTTACCCTCACTTTAGAAATTGTTGTGAATAGTTCTGTAGAGAATTTGTGTTTCCACTGTGCATAAATTAAGGGTATCATGGAGAATAAACAAAATAAATATAGAAACAAGCCTATATATTGGGACAAACTAAAATAGAAGCTAAGTCTATTATTATGGGATGGAGGGTGTAATATTTAATTATCATAAAAAGTTTTCATTGATCATTATAAAGATGCAAGTGACGGCATCATATTCCACTTCAATGACAGTTATTGCTACTACAACAAGTACAAATTCTAATGAACTTAAATTAAATATCTATATTAATACATCACTTAACTAAAATAAATAAATACTAACTATGTTAATTGCTTGGATAAGTTTAAGAACATACTTGTCTATCATTAATGATTATAGTTATTACATGATTATCATAAAAAGTTTTCATTGATCATTATAAAGATGGCAAGTGACGACATCATGTTCCACTTCAATGACAATAATTGCGACTACAACAAGTACAACTACAAGTTAACATAAATTCTAATGAACTTAAATTAAATATCGATATTAATACATCACTTAACTAAAATAAATAAATACTAACTATGTTAATTGCTTGGATAAGTTTAAGAACATTTGTCTATCATTAATGATTATAGTTATTACATGATTTGTTTGCAATCTCTTCTATGAATTGACATATCAACTTGAACATGATTTGGCAAAGAATTATTTGGAATATGTTTTAATACTTTAAATCAATGTTTCCAAACACTGACGCCTTTGTAAACATTATATGAAGATGAAAGCCGAGGGTCAAGCTATACACATTTTGCTCTCAATGGAATGGACATCCACCTTGAAAATGTTTCAAATGACATCTCTGCCACCCTGATATGGAGTTAAAAATCCTGGATTATTTGGATATCCTGCATCTACAACATAATAATAACCTGTAAGATTTCAAAAGTATAGGGTTATTAAAAATTGAAGTGCATATAGCTTGAACATATTCTTATGTTCTAGAGGTGCAGGAAAATTATTTTCTGTCCTTGACACACCATCAACGAACACATTATGTTCTATACATCAGAATGAGAATTTTAATCTGTAAACAACACATAAATACCCAATCCTCGAACTTCTTGGGACGCTGGCCTTAGGGGAGAAGCCTTCAGGCAGTATTTTTTTTTTTGAGTAAATCATGGAGTACAAGAGCAAGACAACAAGATGCCAAACGGACAACAAATACAATTCAAAAAAAGGCATAGCTGTGAGCATTTGGTAAACGGACATTATCACAATCCTGTCTGTCTTGTGACGTGTATAATAATTGACAGATTGTAAACTAGAGTTCCATTTGGTAAACTAATCTAAAGCAGAATAATCTCAGCCAATTATTTGAATCAAATGCTTCTAACTATAGACATTCTCTCCATTACCAAAGTATTATGTTGTGAACATCTCTTCCACTCTAACTCCCTTGTTGCAATTGAAGCAACTTGTGAAAATGGTATTTCTTATCTCCCCATCCTTATTTAGTATACTATTTGAAATTTAAGTTGAGTCTGTTTTGTCTTTTTCTGTTTGACGCCTCAATGTTTTTGTATAGTGAGCATTTTTTACTGACCTTGGTGGCCAGTGCAGAATAGTGGTTAGTATTTATGGAAGTGCTTCTTTTTTCAGTTGGGAAAGAACAAAGTTTTCCTGCGAGCTGGTCAGATAGGTGTATTAGACTCTCGAAGGGCTGAGGCCTTGGACAATGCTGCCAAGTGCATACAGGGTCGTTTCAGAACATATGCAGCACGTAAAGATTTCATATTGACACAAGCTGCAGCATTAACCCTTCAAGCATATTGCCAAGGTGTGTATATGTTGTTTAACCATCAAGTATCTATGTGTATTGCTGAACCAACCAAGTGCTGGCCAGTTCTGTAAGATAGTGCTTTCTCCATATGACATGTGAAGTTCCAATATATACTTTCTTCTTTTTCATTAGTTTGATTTAGTAATTGCAGTAGTTGTATTTTATAGCCAAATATTGTGCTAGTTTGAAGGTCTTTAAACAATATAAGAGTCATTCCCCATAGTTAATTTCTGGAGGGATGCTGTGTATATCATTTATCACATATTAAATTCCTCTTTTGCTTCCAAACTGTGTATCATAGATTTAAGTGTTTCAGCCACATGTGTGAGATTGTGTTTTGATGCTATTCAAGTTTCCCAACATGAAGTCATTCCTAAATTACCATATTACTTTACGTCAACGTCATATCATCCTGAATATAGGAGTCAGAAAATGCTGTTGTTACTGTGATAATATCATGATTCTTACTTCAATGGAACATATTATTTGTTAATCTGTATAAATTTTTGGGAGTTGGCGCCGTAAGACTTAAGAGGGGCTCTGCTTGACATCCTTCTCAGTAAGGTTCATGTGGGTGCTATTATTCTGTACGTGTTGCAATATTACTTTGCTTTAATTCCAAACTAACCTCAGACATCATGTGTAGGATGTCTTGTTAGGAAACTTTTTGCTGCAAAGAGAAGGACTGCCGCTGCTATTGCACTGCAGAAGCATATTCGTCGATGGATTGCAAGACGTGCTTATTTGAAATTGTATGCGGCAGTTCTATTTATGCAATCTGGCATATGTGCTTTTTTGGCTCGAAAAAGATTCTTATTTGGCAGGGAGCATAGAGCTGCCACCGTCATTCAGGTATCTAAATTTTATTTTAATATTAATGTTTGCCCAAAATATTATTGAAGATATTTTGTTCTGTGCCATCTTATGAGCTTTTAGTATCTAGCTATGCAAAAGCCCTTCATTAAAATGAAATATACCAAGCCGATGATATCCAGTAAGCATGGCATTTTCCCTAACATACCCAACTGCAGTGCAAAAGCCAGTATCACTTTTAGCAGATACTTTCCAAACTTGTTTACTGGTAATGATTGAGTTCCACATGAAATTTTCTCTTTAAGATTATGAAGAAAATGGGCATGGATAGCTGATGGATACCTTTTCCTTGATAATTGAGCCCACTAACCTTAATAACTATAAGCTTTTGTTTTTTAGGATTTTGCTCTGCTCTTGAAATGAAACCAATTTTTTGGTCTATCAATTGAGGTTCTGATCACATGACTAGCTTCAATTGGAATTCCTTTGTTGCTTGGAGGAATATCATTCGTCAAAGATTTTGTGTTAGTGTGTTTCCTGTAGGGTGCTCGTTGATGATTCATATCGGTGGAACTTAGATTTCAGTTGATCCTAGTTTGCTAGTTCTTTATGATTAGATGTGGGTTGGGGTTTGTATAGGGTTGGCAGGTGGTGATTTTGGTGTTCATGCAATGATTGGCTGTTGTTTTGAGTTCAGTAATGGACAATATTGGGGCAAATAAGCCATGGCTACGAAGTATGGGGGCGTAAAACATCAAGGAAAAGCAACAACAGTGTTTTAAACAACAATAAAAACAACATAGAACAACCACTCTCATGTCATCGATTGTTTGAAAGAAAAACACTTGACACTTATTCAGCCATGCTTAGCTAGTTGCCTATGCCTTCTCAAAGCTCCTCGCTCTTCAGTCCTTCACTAGAACTTCAACCATCTGCCACCTCATTTCCCAGCCCTCGCTCATTCACCACCACCTGACAAGTCGATAGTCCTCACCTTGCTCATTCGCTGCCACTATACATGTCCTCATCTTGCTATTTGCAACAACTCAAAGACTCTACATCCAGTCAGATGAAGAATAATTGAAGCAAAGAAAACAAACTAGAGGAGGAAAAACGGGCTTTTGTTCTTGTTCCTATCATTTTTTTTTACCTTCCTCCTTTTCCCCCTTGTTTCTTAATATCCTGGTGACCTACTTAAATCGATAAAGAAGACACTAGTAGAAATAGTAAATAATTTTTTGGAATATTAGATTGCTGGATTTAAGCATTGGTGATAATATCTTATTCGTGGACCAAAAAGTATAAATACATGAATTCACCTATATATGATGCAAGAGTAATAGAGACAGTTGTGTTAGTCAATTACCTAATGTCCTTATTAGTTAATACGGGTTGAATCATTATTTGAGGCCTAAGCTTAAGTATTCCACTCTAATAGATTTCTTGTGAGTTATGCTTTTGTCCATGCTGTCTACTACTGAGGCTAGGATGTTTATTGTTTTCTTTTGCTGTTATCATTCTCATCAATTTTTGAGGCAATTTCAGTCAATCTTTCTTTTGTTTTCTGATATTGTTGTTTGCAATTATTAGGCTCAATGGAGAGTGTTCAAGATCTGGTCATCATTTCATAGGCAGCAGAAGTCCATTATTGCAATACAGAGTCTTTGGAGGCAGAAAATGGCAAAAAGGGAACTAAAACGACTTAAAAAGGTATGTCAATGAGCAACTGGAGTTAGGTTAGCTTTGATAATGAACTATTCTTGTTTTTCATTTTGGTCTGTGCTGTGGTGTGTATTGCTGTTCCTATTTTTGTGTTCTGTTTCATTTGTTTTGACTGGATGATGACATTTTCAGAATGTGATTGTATGGTGTTTAGTGTGTTGTTTTCTTAAATGTTGTGTAGCTGAGGTGCTTTGTTGAGCCTACTTTTAAGAAATAGAATCATTGATTAGGATGTCTTATGGACTAGTCTCTGATATCATGATTTTTTATGATGTATTTTCCTTCCCTGATAGTCCTTTTCAAAAGCTCTGTTTAGAGTTTTGTTACTCTTTGTTAGGACAGAGGCTATTTGGGAAAGAAAGAAAATTAAGATGTCTGAACTCTGAAGTCTATTTTAGAATGCCCTTTTTCTTTTTGTTTCCTCCGTCCAATAATCTAAGTAAATCTAGATAAATTATTACTTTCTGGACAAACAGGTACTTCACCATTTAAGGGTGTAGGAATTTTGGATATTACTCCTGTGGTTGCCTTGTTGTAGTTGAGAAAGTTAGTTTTAAACCTGTTTAAACATGTCTCTTTCATATGAAAGGATTTGATAATATGATCCCGATGCTTCTATTTTGGAGTTATGTAGGTTAGACTGGTTTGACGATCGAGATCAGCCCAAAATATCTCTTGGGTGTTTTCTGATGTCAGTGCGGCATAGGAAAAGGACCTAATAGATTGTAAATTTGCACACACGCGCGCGCGCACACATGTTTTGGGATATATCAGGTGAGAATGAACGGGTTCAGTGCGAATTGCTAACTACAAATCTCTGTTTTGGAAGTTTGAGCTCTGCATGAAGTGTATGCCGAAACAAGAGATGTGTGCGGAGCTCATGCAGCTCTTTCTTGTGCAGTGCTGTCTGTGTGGAGTTCAAGCAAGAGTTGCGTGCACTCCATGCACAGCTCAAATCCAACAACAGTGATTTGTGATTTGCAGTTTGCATCCTGATTCCCCGTTCTCACCTGGTACATCCCCATTATATATATAGTGGAAAACAGAGACTGCATCAAATTCTGGAGTTACTTGCCTTAATATTCTTGAATTTTTTCCTCAGTGTCTATCAAAGTTACTCTGCCATTTCATTTTACTGCCATTCAGTTCTGTGAAATGTCATCGTCTTGCCTCTTGCTGGTGGATCAATTGTCCGTACTAAGCGTCTTGCTTGCTTCATTAAAGCGAGAGGTCATTTTTTTATTCTTCAGTCCTACTGGGTGCCAGCAGCTAAACATATACCATTCTTGCTCAAATCTGTGCTTCCTCCATATTTTTTGGGTGTGTACTCTTATTCAACATTGGTAAATGTATGGGCATGGTAGGCAGTGAAAAGAAGATGGGAGTTATTTGTAACACCTTGCATGTCCATAAAGATCATAATTCTCGACCCATCCTTTTCACTTCTTAGGTGGAGGAGAATTAAGCTCTCACCTCTTACCTTACAATTTATGTACTCATATTTAAAGTGTTTATATAACAATGTGTCAACTCTTTTCATGGAAAACAGAAAGTGAACCATTAGCTGTCTCACTCAATGTTTTCCCTCGGTCTTGCACGAATAGACATTTTATATGCCATTTGGCCTCTGCAGTCTTGATAATAGTTTTTCTTGTATCAATTTTATTGCGAATGTTTGATGCGTATGCTATGGACCTCCTATGTGCATGTAGATATCATGTCTGTGTGTTGATAGTTTTAGTTAAGTGAATCTAGATGAGAAGCCATCACTTTGTGCCATTTAATGATTATCCACTAGTTTTTCAAAACCTTGCCTTTGCTTTTTGACCAACTATAAAAATTGTCTCTTCTCAGGAAGCCAATGAAGCTGGTGCCCTGCGCATGGCAAAGAGTAAACTTGAGAAGCAGCTTGAAGATTTGACATTGCGATTACATCTTGAAAAGAGACTACGGGTGTGTTTTTGCAATCATTTTCTTTCGTTGAGCTTTTTAGTATCATATAATCGCAAAGCTTCCTGTCAGAGTCCCTATTATTATTGATACAGGAAAGTTGCGTAGTTGTATATCTCGAGATATTGGTTCTTGTGGGAGATTGCTTGCAAAAAATGTAATATGATCAAATTAGTTTATATTGGTATTTTGCTAGGAGGACAAGTTATTGGTCCTTTGGTCGACCCTACTGGCTGATATGATGCAATTTGTTGCTTGTTTGAAAAATAGAAGATTAAAACTGAACCTTCATTGATTTATTTAGTTGTGTTCTCTCAAAGGGAAAAGTAGAAATGCGATGTAGTTGAGAAATCGTTCTGGAGGCTCTTAGGAGAATCATCGTGTGGTATCTTGCAGTATTTAAATTGGACCATTTAGTGTCCATTGGCAGTCATCTAAATTTGCTGTGCCTTTTCATCTTTGATTAGGTATAATAGATTCTATATCAATACTCTGACATGCTTTTTTGCATTTACATTTGTGGATATGGACCTTTTTTCTTGTTTTCTCCCTAAATCTACTTGTTTCCAGTAATTTCATGGTAAAAGTTGGCTGTATGATTATGATCTTGTACATGGGGATATATAGATACCTGTATGTAGGGTTAAATCTATAGGTGGAAATTAGGTCGGGTTCAGGTCGGTTTATATTGGGTTGGGCCGTTCTCGGGTCAGGCAGTTTGCGAGTCATTTTTCTTTGCAGGTTGGGTTGGGTCATTTCGGGTTCATGTCCTTTTGGGTCATTTTATTGTTCGGGTCGGCTAGGGTTTGGGTTTGGGTCGTTGCGGACCTGGGTTGTATCGTTTTAATTTACCGGATTGGGTCGAGTTTGGGTTGAGATATCGGGTTCGAGTCGGGTCGGGTCGGGTTTGGATTATTTTGGGTTAGCTTGTCGGGTCTAGTCAGATTTATGGATGTAAATGAGACATTTTATTCGAAATACGATGGATTTTACCTGTCAGATACTTAAATGGATATGGATGACGGAAAGGTAATTATATCTGGTAAATGAGTATCGATATAGATACGGGTATGGGTTATCCATATCCGTACCTATACCCATACTTGTATCCATATTGATATCCATTTACCGGATATATAATTACCTTTTTCCCCTTACTTTTAAAATAAATATAGTATAAATTAAGGTTAAAATTGTCATTTGACTTGACTATAAATGGATTTATCCACTGGATAATCTCCGTTAACGGGTAAACGGATTATTTGTTGGGTAACAAATATCCAACGGATACGGATATGGATGTGTACGGATACGGATATAGGCATGGGTGTACCCGCCCCATTTATATCCCTATTGGGTCGGGATTGGGCCGAGAAAGTTCGTATTCTAGTGATTTCGTGTTTGAGTTAATTTGACGGGTTAGGTTTGGGTTAGCTTGATGAATAAGATATTTTCAGGTTTTGATAGGTTGGGTCGGGTCGGGTCAAGCTAATCCTAGATCGAATCACGTTAGATTTGGGTCAAATCGAATATTGACCACCAAAATTAATCTAAATCATTAACCTCGTAATTAAGCATTAAGTTTAACTTCATATAAGTATGTGATTAATAATGTGTTATTAATTGCTATTTGTTCCTTATTATAGCTTTATAATGTTGTGTTTTTACGCAAAAAAATCGGTAAGATTAGAATATTATTGGTAAATAAGTAAGTTCTCAATAAAAGTAAGAAAAATAAATAAAATTTAAATAGCAACATATTTTTAAAAGCTTTAAATAAATAATAAGACGTGTGATATTTTTTATTATCATAATTGATTTATATTGAATTCGGTTTTGTCGAGTCGGGTTGGGGTGATAACAGATCGGGTTGATGTCGGGTTATAGGTTGGAGTTGGGTCGGGTTTTTATATATTCTGGTCAGCATCGGGTTGGGACCTTGGGTCGGGTTGATGAATTTATTGAGTTATGTCAGGTTGGGTTTTGTGTGAGTCGGATTGGGTTGGGCGGTTCGGGTCAATTTTTGCAAACTCTAGTTAAACCTGGAAAGTGGGCCTCTTTATAGGGAAAAAAATATCACCTAACTAAAGAGAATAAAAACTGATTCCTAATAATCTGGACCTGATTCCTAATTATTTGTACAGCTTACAAGTTTCTCAGCTTCCTAAAATCTCTCACAGTAAAATGTAATATAATTAAAAATATTTAGGAAATCAGATCTTCCTACACTCCCCCTCAAGCATTTTCTTTCCAACAAATAAACCCAACATACCCTTGTGTGATCTCAATAAATGTCGAACTATATTTTGCCAGAGAGAGTGCTGAATAGGGTTTATTGGGAAAGAAACACAATGAATTTCAGCTAAGTCTCAAGCCTCACAATGAAATTGTAAACAATCAACTCCTTTCAAAAGTTTAGGAAACAAATGCTTGATATATGGAAAACTAGAATGCCCGAACTTTCTATGCCTTAATATAATTTGATCACAGACAGAGGTTGAAATCGTACTACTTCAACTGTGAGCTTTTTATTCCTGGAAGATGTTTCCTCTTAAGTATTAAAAAGTCCATTTATCTCTCTAGCAGTTTCAGTTGTTTTCCCGGAGTTCTGGTACTAAAAGCACAGGTAGAAGGAAGAAAAAGGACAGTGCACAGTGCAGTTAGTATCTTTAGACAATATGCTTATGGAGAGAAGATTGTAGGCAAGTTTGGACCTTGTAAAAAAGATTTTAAAGTAGAAATTTTAGTGTTTCTTTGCCATCGACAGATGAAAAACTACCATCAATTATTCAAACCTTTTCAATTCCAGAACATGGATGGTGGGAATGAGAGCAGATTCTTATATGATTGGAGACCCCTGAATCTATATGATCCAGGGACCAGATTTGCCTAATGCTGAGAGGGCCACAGGATTGCTACCTGTTTGTGCCACAGACCCAGCAGGAATTATAGGTGAAGAATAGGATTTTAGCAGTTTAAGAAGCTGATCTAATTGCTCTTTACTGATTGTTGATGATTAAGCCTTATTTGCTCAAGGCATGTGCTGCTGATCAGATTTATTCACTGTGAATGGTCTGCCATGCAGCCTGTGGCAAGTTTTTCAGCTATGGCGAGGTTTCCCACAATAGCCATAACGCAGGTTATTTTTATCAACCTGCTGATTTTGGGGGTGATTTTCGGCTGACTTGAGCCTCAAGAATAGCCAGTGCTGATCCTTTTTCAGGTTTGGTTGCCTTCATAACCTTCTTTCCAAGCATCACCTGTTTCCGATTTTCTTCTCCACAAACTTCTGCAAACGCCCCACCTATTGGGGGCGTTTAAGCCTGCAAGAAACTTAAAGACTTAGCTCTCATCCACCCTCTTCTTGTAATGGGTGCAGTCCTCGGATGACTTCCATTTGTAATTATTGAATAAGTCCTTGTCCTGCCAAATTCTCTTGAGAGAATTAAAATATTTAGTCACGGAGTTCTATCCTTGGCAAATATCTCCTAGTTGAAGAGTTAATTCATAGACTTGGGATACATTTGTGAGACATTGTCCCACAATTCTTTGGCCATAGAAAAGCAGAAATAATCCGCCTATTTCATTGGTCATGGAGTTGACCAACCATGTCATTGCTATGGAGATTTTAGCATCCCAACTAGGCAGGTCGGATCCTTCCCAGAAGGCTTTTTTGTATCTCCTTCCTTCTCCCTCTGAGATACATTCAAACAGACTATGACCACCAGAGAATGTTGTCACCATTCTACCGGATTGTAGTTGATCTAAATTGGGTGATTTTCAGGTATATTCTGGGCAATCTGAGGTTCAGGCCAAGATGGTCGAGGGTTAGACATGACTTCAGACATTGTTTCCACCTTCTTTGACGAAAGTAGAAGTGAACTTAATTATGGTAAAAGTTGGTTGTATGGTTATGATTCCATACATAGTTTTTTTTTTTTTTTTTTTTTTTTTTTTTTTAAATCTATGTAGGGTGAAATCTAGTAACTGGACCCCTTAATTACAGGGGAAAAAATATCTCCTAATTAAAGAGAAAAAAACCTGATTCCTAGTAATCTGGACCTGATTCCTCATTATCTGCATAGCTTACAAATCTCTTAGATTCCTAAAATATCTCACTATAAAATATAAAATATAATACAAAATTACATAATATTTAGGAAATCAAATCTTCCAACACAGGATTTAAATAATTCTGCATGAAATTGCACATATGAATCTCTGATGAATTGATTCAGATATGTTCAAGTAGATTTACTGTAAGTTGTATTTCTTACCAACCTCTCACAAAATACAACATGGTCCCTATATGTGTGTCCATGTGTAGGGCTCACATTTTGTAATTGTTGTAAGCAAATCTTGGAAGTTTTGGTTTTCATGTTGTGCTGTTGCTTCTTGTACAAAACTGAAGCAGATAGTGTCCGACATCTTGTTGCTTCTGGGTGTTAGCATATCCAGATGGGATGGATTTGGACTTCTGCCACAGTATAGACTTAGAGAGTGGTTTGAAAAGCAAGTAAATAAATAGAAAAAAGAGGTTTGCTTCCTGTTAGATCTTTGAGTAGTTAAGGTCCCTCTTCAAGTGTCAATGGGCACTGATGCAGATTAGTTGCTGAGTTGGACTATTTCCAACTGATGGACATTGCAGGTGATAATGATACAGAGTGTCGCTGTGGATCAGATTCCTGCTTTATAGCCTCTTTTTCTGGTGCTTTTGGATATTTAACCAAATCAATTTCCTGTCCCATCTTTGAGTTCCCATGCATATCTATCTAGAGGTGTGAATTAGATTCCTGCTTTATCGCCTCTTCCCTGTGGTTTTTGATTTTTAACAAACCAGTTTCCTGTTCCCAGTCAATGGCAAATTCTAAACAATGATGTGATTGTGTCATTAGGCTGCAAGTGTACCGTTCCATTGTTTTGTACTTCAAGACAGTCTTGAGGACTGGCTGCTCTTTTAGCTTTTGACCAGTTTTGCTGTGCATTTTCTGCATCTTCATATAATTATCTGCCACTATGTCCTTCAGAATATTCATGTTTATTGGGTACTGTAGTGTAGTGCTGTGGCTTTGAGAAACTCTTATATGTAACCATTTTTTGTTATTTGCAGATGTCTAATGACGAGGCAAAATCAGCAGAAATAACAAAACTTCAGAAGATGCTTGGAACCTTAAATACTGAACTAAATAAATCTAAATCAGAGACTATGGAGCAGCGCAATAAGAATGTAGAGCTTCAAACACAATTAGAGCTTTCCATGAAGCATAATTCTCATTTGGAAAGAGAACTCCTGAAAATGGAAGATTTGAGAACAGAAAGCGCAATCTTAAAGGTGATTTATCAAGGCATTGATGCAATCGCTTTTCAAATGTTTTGCTTTGGTTGAGTGAATAATTTCTAAAGATTATGGATGTGAACCTATGCTCATCTTGTTAACTGAAGGCAAGGCCTGTCAGGCAATAAAATGGCAGTTGCTTTCGCTACTGCTGTCACGGTATTGGAGCATCACGGAGGATAGATAATTATAACAAATATTCTGTCATGTTTGTCATGGCGTGATATAACAAATATCAGCCTATATCGGTAAATATCGGTGAATATAGGTGCTTTGCGTGTCATCATTGCGTATTGCTAGGATATTTCATTCCATGAAAATAAAAAGGCAGAAGCTTTAACTTTGTCAATTTGATTCCAACATAATGAAAATGATGTCCTTTACAATATTGTTGCACTACTGTTGTGTTTAGGGCTGTTAATGAGACAAGCTGGCTTGCGAGCTTGAACATAAAAAATTTGGGCTCGAGCTCGTTTACAGTGCAAAAGCTCGTGAGTTCGGCTCGTTTGCTACAAAAGTTCGTGAGTCAGCTCATTAAAAGCTTGGCTTGTTTATAAACGAGCCGAGCTTGAGCTTAATTTTTAGGCTTGTTTATTAAACAAGCCGAGTCCAAGCTCACCCCGGCTCGACTCGTTAACAACCTAGTTGTGTTGAAGTCATTGGCAATATTAATTTATTACTGTTGTGGTGAAGTCGCAGGTCATTGTAATGTGTTAGTGTTAATATGCTTCTTTGCATCTATTTTTTTATAAAATATTAAATGAGATTCTTCTTTGTTTAGAGTTCTTTGAGCGACTTGGAGAAGAAGAACTCACTTTTGGAAGCCCAGCTTGTGAAGGCTCAGCAAAATTTTAATGATGCCATCACAAAGTTGCAAGAAGTTGAACAGAAGTGTCAACAACTGCAACAGAACTTGCAAAGGTTTGTCTGTCAGCTGCTTGGTGATGTGCTTAGAAGTCAATATGCTGTTAAGTCATATTGTTTTCTTTTCCTCAAGCTATGTATTGTCAATAAGGAACTTTTATAATTGTTTCCTATTCCCTGATGAGATAATTTTTAACACTGTAGTTTGGAGGAGAAAATGTCAAATCTTGATGATGAAAATCAGGTTCTGCGACAAAAGGCTCTGACTCTTTCTCCAAGGAGCCACCGTTCAGGTCTTTTGAGGCCAGTATCTGATGTAAGTTATGATTGTCATCTGTGCATGCATGGATGATAGGAGTAGGTCTAATCATCAACATTGTTCACTTGTGAATTGTGTAAAATGTCCATCAAACCTTTTCTGAAGTTTCAAACTTCTGTGTTCTCGTATCAGTTTTTGAGTACGAATCCTTAAGTCTGACTGGACTTTTTGCTGCAAACCTGTATATGCTCCCTCGGTGCTCATGGGATAAGATGCGTGCTTGACCTGTGTCATGTGGTTGTCGTTTATAAAAGGGATTAAAAGGCCTTGTAATAGTTATGTTTGGTTGCTTCATGAGCAACTTTCTAAATGAAATGTAATTTTTCTTGTTGTCTTGTGTTCTCACTATTTATTTGCAGTTGTTGAGGGGAATCAAATTTGATTTCTTATGTTATGAGGAAGTTCTGGAGCTCAACAAGATTCTAATGATTATGTGAGGCTATGTTGTAGATAGTTTGTTGCAATAATAGCTGAAACCGAAACTTTTCTTTAACCACTACTCTTCATCATAACCAAGTGTAACAATACTATAGAGATACTGGCACCAAGGACATCAGGGATGCATGGCTCTTCATCTAGTGGATGAATGGTGCTATGCATGTGTCTGTATCTCTATAGTAGTGTAGGTTGCACTTGGGTTATGAGTAGCCTCTAATTATTTTCTTTCTTGTTTCTTATGGTTTGTCTCCCTTATTATGATTTTCTGTGTTTCAAGAACTCTTGTTTTCTCTCCTGTTTTCTACTTGGTGTCTCTTTTATTTGTTATTTTATTCCTAGTTACTTGGTTCTCTCTCTTAAATCTTTTATCTTGTTGAAGCTTATTTCTTTTGCCTTTATTGAACAGATCTATTATTCTGGGGCACTCTCTCTTCCATATAGTGAAAGGAAGTCAATATATGTAAGATACAACTGTGTTTCTTTGTGTTGATTCATATGTTGCATGCTCATGCTCTTTAAAAGTTGCATTATATGCAGAACACACCCACTCCTACTAGGCATGCACCATTTTCTCAAGGTATAACTGAATCTCGTTGGTCAAAAATACCTGCTGAGAGACACCAGGTCAGTGTCAAGAGGTCAATATATCGTCTAATATTTGTGGACATTCAGTGGGGTTGTATAGAAGCTTATTGCTGATATGTGCATTGGACATTGTTTTCTATGATTTTTGCCCTTGATGTTATGCATTGCAGGTGAACTATGACTTTCTTTCCAGGTGTATCAAAGAGGATTTGGGATTCCAAGATGGTAAACCAGTAGCTGCCTGTATTATCTATAAATGTCTTCTTCACTGGCATGCCTTTGAGTCTGAAAGAACCACTATTTTCGATCACATAATTGAGGGTATTAATGGAGTTCTCAAGGTACATATTTGAAATTTCTGCTGTAGAATTTTTGTTCCTGTTGACATGTTCTTAAGTGGAAACAAATATCTGTTGTGTGGTGGTCTACATTTGTTGTAACAGATGCCAATCATGTCCGACGAAACTACTAAAAGGTTTTTTCTGATCATTTCAGGTGGCTGACGAGGATATCACATTGCCTTATTGGTTATCAAATGCTTCAGCACTCCTGTGCCTTCTGCAGAGAAATCTGCGCTCCAATGGTTTTTTCAGTGCTGCTTCAAATCGTTCTACAGGTTCTGCTGGTCTAACTGGACGGATTACACAAGTGAGCTCATAATTGGAACCATATATTTCACATTTTCTTGATAGGAATGAACTGAATAAAGAGGTGAACCAGAATACCCTCTTTTGGATACCAAAAGGGAGAACATAATAACACTCTTGCCTTTTCAGTTCTGCAATCAGTTTGCAGTGAAGAAAATACTACTGATATTGGTTGAACTGGCACGTTCTTAGTGTTGGGCATAAAATTGTATCACACTATCAGCAGCCAACCTAGAACACTTGCTTGAGTGACTAACAGAGTGACAAGAGTGTTGTCAAATTATTCTAGTATAGAAGTATCTATGAAAGCACAGTGGAGAAAGGGAAGAATTATAAATTATAAAGTTTTTTTCAAATGTCTGTGATTAACGAGCACTATTGTTTGTTTTTAAAATGAGTATAAAGTTGCTGTTCAAGGGTCAAACTTTTTTTTGACTCCTGGTCCTCTGGAGATGAGAAATGGCAGCACTTGTGGTATTAAGGAGGTAGGTGGGAAGCACCATAGATAATCTTGTGCTGCAACTGAGCAACAGTTAATAAATACCTAAAATGAGTTTGCTCTATTGTTCCAGTCCTGAGTGACTAACTAATTCCTTGAGGATTTTTATTGAGAAATAGAATGGAATGCTTTGTCATGATTAAACTGGATACCACATAGAAATTATCATTATGGAGTTGTAAATTTTTTGTTTCTTTTTCCAAGCAGTTCTATATTTACTGTGTTATCTTCCCCTTCCATATCGTGGCCTGCTCATCAAGCTAGATCTTTCCCATGGCCCAAATGATGCTGTGGCAGAGGAAATTTTATAATCTTCAGCTTTATTTCCTTTCAATACTTCTTTTTCTTCCATCTTCCCCAACCAAACAATTTCTTCTCTTCCTCTTCATATAAATGGATGTTTAAATATTTGTATGTTGGTTTCTCTTTTTTTATTTGGACATTTGATGCTGATGTCAGCATTTTGTTACACTAGGGGTTACGAAGTCCTTTCAAACACATTGGATATGAGGATGGTCTATCACATGTTGAAGCAAAGTATCCAGCTATATTATTTAAGCAGCAACTAACTGCTTGCGTGGAGAAAATATTTGGATTTATTCGTGATAATTTGAAAAAAGAAATATCACCACTGCTAAGCTCCTGTATTCAGGTAGGATTCATCTTGGTATTCATGGCTGAATTTTTTGTCACATTGTCATGCCAAAATATTCTTTCTGACAAGAAACTACTTGTTGCTTTGTATGTTTATATCGGAAAAAGGCTCCCAAAATTGCAAGAAGTGGGAAGTCATCTAAATCACCAGGCGGTGTTCCTCAGCCGTTGCCAGTCAATCAGTGGGACAGTATTATCAGATTCTTAGATTCACTGATGAGTCGTTTACGTGACAATCATGTATGTTCCATGCATTATTGTCTTTTGCCATTTTGGTCGTTTTTTTTGGGGTCAATCTTACTCTTTATATGCCCTGGAATTTTAGTTTGAAATAGGTTGGGACTAATCTATTCAGTGATTCTGTTGATTCATAATTTTAGAACAACCCCCCCCCCCCACCCCGGGGCGGTCATTTGCATTGCATTGTATTGCATATTTCAATGGATGGTATGTGACATGTACTAACTTATCTTTTCTTTTCTACTGGTGTACAAGGTACCCTCATTTTTCATTCGCAAGCTCATTACACAAGTGTTTTCCTTTGTCAATATTTCTCTTTTCAATAGGTTTGTAATCATTTGACTCTGGTTTTCTCTACTGCTGATATTCTGTTTGATTATAGTTTTCCAATGAATGTTGGTTCTGTTCTCAGTCTTCTCTTGCGACGTGAGTGCTGCACATTTTCCAATGGGGAATATGTTAAATCTGGTCTAGCAGAATTGGAAAAATGGATAGTAAACTCTAAAGAGGAGGTAACCTTCTATCCATGGCCTCTGAAAATGAAATAATTGAAGAAGAAAAGGAAATAATTGTCTTCTTGTGTTTAGCAATTGATTTGGGCGGATTTATTATTCCTCTTTGATTGTAGTTTACAGGAACAGCTTGGCATGAGCTTAACTACATTAGACAAGCCGTTGGTTTCCTGGTAATACTGTCGGATTTTGCAAAATTGTCTATTTTACCGATCTCTTTCCTTACAGAAATATGTGTTATAGGTAATACATCAGAAAAGGAAAAAGTCTTTGGAGGAGATTAGGCAGGATCTATGTCCGGTATGAGCTTCTCTGTTGCTTACTTTTAATGTTTTTGCTTAGTACATGATATCAGGGTTAGCATCTGTATTTGTTGTGGCGTCAAGCAACTGATGATCCTCAACTTCACTATGATTTACTGCCTGCTCAGGTGTTGACAGTTCGGCAGATTTACAGAATAAGCACTATGTATTGGGATGACAAGTATGGTACACAGAGTGTGTCAAATGAGGTATTTGTTTTTTTTTTTTAATTTTTTTATTCTGTGATGGTGTTTCCTGGGCCATGCTTTTTATTTTGCTCAGTTACGATCACTTTTCTTTTTCCTATCAGGTTGTGGCTCAAATGAGGGAAGTACTGAATAAAGATAGCCAAAATATAACCTCAAATTCCTTTCTGTTGGATGATGATTTAAGGTAAACTGTCTCTTGTAGAACTGGCTCCTTCCTCCGTGAACTGCTGAGATAGGTTGGGCTTTCCACTTGACAAAGTGTGAGGCATGCCTTTTTGTGTTCAGAATTCCTTTGTAGCTATTCAAGTTTATATCTTTCATGCCTTACTACAATGAGAAGGGGACTTATTGTTGTTAGCTGGTCGCTGTTTTGGTTTACTACTTGTCCTTATTGGGATGGTAAATTTTCTAAATTAGTATAAATATTGAACTGCTGTTATAGAGCTTTGAGACCGAACTCTTTCCAAAACTCCCCCCCAAAACAAAAGAATCTTTATCTTTGTTTACTTCACTATTTGTATTGCCTTTTCTAAACATTGAATTCTTAAATATACAATTTTCCTTTTAGGGCCTGTTCTCCTCAGCTAAATTTTGATAATAATGTAAAAAGAATTAACTCCTTATTTGAAATTACTTATAAGTAATGATATAATATACTTATTTAACTTGAAATTTTTTAGCATAAAAAGGTGCCAAAATAAGTAAATATTTTGAATTATTACTTTTGATAAGTAGCTTTAAACAGGCCCTAAATTGATAATGTTTCTTTTGTACTAAGAATGAGTCATTTTCTTGGATTGATCAAATTGAGTGTTCTCATGGCCTAGTTCTTTCCTCAGTATTTGAACTTATCATGAAGTGTTAGTCTAATCAGTTATTGATATTGATGCTTCTTTCCCTGCAGCATTCCATTCTCTACGGATGATATATCAAAAGCCATACCAGCTATGGATCCGATGGATGTTGTCCTTCCTTCTTCCATGGTAGATTGTCCTGCTGCGAACTTCCTGCTCTTGAATAACAAATAATTGGCGCTGATCAAACCCGCCATGCTGTGTGAGATGGATTGCAGTACAAGAAAGAGGTTATGTGGAAGTTGTAATTTGTTGTGTATATACTGTAGACATGGCAACAGATGAGCCTTAGAAGCTACAGCAACGAGCAGCAGTGTGATTTTGGGTGAAATGTCCATTGTTGGGACAATGTGGGAACGTGGCCACGTGAACAATTTGTCCTCATCAGGTTGTATTCCTCTCCCACCATGCCATCTGTCGGGAAGAGTGTTTGGAAAGAAACATTTGAGAAAGGATTTGGAGTGGAATGGGGAGGTGATTTAAGAACCCTGATCGCCACATTCAGGAGAAGCTTGCAAAATTGCCTGTATCTTTTATCGTAGGGATAATTTTGCAAGCTCTGTACAGAAGGAAAAAAAAATCATAGTCAGTAGACCTTGCATGTTGGAGGAGACACCGGAGTTATATTCATGTTGTACATATGAATTATCAATAATATTAGATGTACATGACTAGATTGGTTATACATTATTAGATCAATTGAGACCTTTGCCAGTGGCCAGTTTATACTGGGTTGTTTTATATTAATTAGATAGGATATTATACCTTATTAAGGCTGTTGGTAGCCATCTGATCTGATGTCATACATGGTCATGGGTGGGCCGTCCGCTCTCTGATATTAGTCGTTCAGTTCAGAATTAAGTTTCCATACCATGTTGGATGTCTTTTACTGCGTTGTGCTCAATTCCCTCACCGTGAACCGTGCGCAGCGTAAATGTCCACACGATTTATGCAAAGAAGTTCAGAATATGGAAGGGTTCTGACGCCTGAATGCTTCCCTCTTTCTCGTGAGAGCATATGAATCACTAAACAATAGTAGTAGCCCTTCAATATTGTAACTCCAGGTAGTAGGTTGATGTACTACGTATGGCAGCTACTTGTTCCAGTTGCAGCTGATAATCTGGCTATTTGAGTAGGACAATAGGGTCAGCTCTTATTGTCTCATGTAAATGGTCTGGACATGCTCAAAAGATGTTTCATCCTAACATCGAAATTTGGGGAGATCTCACCATCTTCCGAGGTCAAACAAATAATGATAAATACCAAAATTTTCGACTGAAGTGTAAAGTTGAAAATAACCAGTCAGATGATATTTAGTTCGAAAATTATCTTGTAACGAACGGAGCAGCCCATCAAGCTTATAAGCCATTTTTCATTCATACCTAATATCATGACGGTGTACGTGTCGATCATGGTATCGACTAAGCTACAAGGTTCTGCATGGAACAGACGCAGGAATATTGATCGTGCATGTCCTCTCCATGTAATTCTGAGATTAGGGTATAATAACTAATAAGTCAGGTGCATTGAATTTAATTACGAAACATGCGTAGATAGCCATGGCAAAGCTAAGCCCGTACTATATATCCGTACAAGGCCTCCTGTATCTGTTGTCCTCATCCAATCGTAAACCACCACCCCTATGATCATGTTCATCACACAAGTGGCCAACTTTTAAGACAAAAATGTGAATGTTGAAATAGGAACTTATTCTATTATAATATTTTTACATAAAAAAGGTATTTAAAAAAAATAAACTATTTTTTATTTTTATTTTTTAAAGATGTATGTATTAAATATTTTACTATATTTTAACAAAGGGCGTAAGTAAAACTTTAAAACTAAAATTATATTTATATTTATTATATTCTAAAAGAGTGTAAATTGTTAAAATATATTTTTTTATACGAGCGAGCGAGTATTATATTATATACAGAGTAGTAAAAAAAAAACGAAAAAGAAAAATAGCAACACAACTATGAAATCATGCGATGGTCATGAGAAATCGACTCCCAAGAGGACGAAATTTCCTCTGAATTTTTCTGTAAAAAACATCACGAAACTTGATCAGAGTTGTTTCGGTCACTTATAGAGCTAGGTGATAAACAGTTAACTCCACAGGTAAGTGGAGCACCGCCAGTCCCGGCACCAGCAGCGGCACAGTGCTGTAAATCCATCACCGAAAACGACCTCCAAGGATGCATGTTTCTCCGAATAAGCGGCGAAGGGGACACCACAGCATTCCTGCCTCCTGCCGACAATTGAGGCGGACGAAAAGTTGGCATCGCGGGTTCGCCATTAGATGCCGAGTGAATGATACTGCTGTCGACAGTATTAGAAGCAGCGCCCTGCTGCATGGCGACCGCTAAGGCTAACGTGGATCGAGCAGAGTTGATGGACGGTCTCTTTGAAATACCACCTCCTTGAGGGCTCTTGAGAAGGGAAGTAGTTGCGGCTCGTCTTTGAAACACGTTGTCGCTGTTTTCGTAGAGGAGAGCGTATGCGAGAAGGCTTCTCTTTCTTCTCGAGTATGCATTTTCTGGCTTGGCTATGTCCTTGATGGAAGTTGCAGTAGTCGCATCCGCTAAGCTTGCAAAAGACTTTGATTTGCCATTGTAGAATATTGAAATCCCGTTCCTAAATAGAAGGGGAAAAAAATTTGAAAAAAAAAAAGAATTGAGCCTGATGCCGACACATAATTTATAATAATAGTTCGAGTTTTAAAGGGGGATTTTAATCTGAGAATGAACAAAATTTACAAATTACGTTTTAGAGAGAGAGTGAAAATCCCTTACAAAACCTTTCAGTCCAAATGACTTTGGTAGTATACAATGAAGACTTAATAATATCGTACAAAGTATGATTACCCCTCCTCCCCCTCCCCCTCCCCCTCTTCTCCAATCTCCACCAAAGCAAATACCATATGTTTCTTCAAATTTCTTCCTATGTACCCACCACCACTACGACGAATCAGTTGTTTTCCTAAACCAGCCTGGTCCGTGGGATTATAAGGGGGAGGAGATTTTTAGGTAAATGGCGTCTCCGTCTACCTAATTTACACTTTCACTATGTTTTAACTATACTTTTCGTATTTTTTTCTTTCTATAATATATGTATATAAATATGAATACTTATTTTTTAAAGTAACAATATAATTATAATTAATAATAGATACAAAAAAAAAAATCCATGAATGTACAGATATTACTAAAAATTTATAAAAGTACGCATAAAACATTCTAAAGGTACAAATCAGGTGCGAGCGAATAAAATTTTCTCTAATTTATCGATTCTAAGGCGTTGTGAGCTCGTATGGCTCATACACACACCGCTGTTGCAATTGTACGGAACAAAATATTAGGAAAGTCTTATATTCTAAGAGCACTCCACAACAAATTATTCATATGCACCGGGCTCTTCTTTTTCTTTTTCCTCGCCTCAACAGAAGGCAAAAACTTATTGCATAAATGATTATGTAAACGTAGATTAAAACATAATAATTTTGAATGATCTGTTCTTCTGTTTTTTTCTTTGTTCTCTCTCCTCCCTTTCCTCCTTATTTTTATTATTAAGCAAACAAATATGTCATCCTCAACCACCATCCTTTTTCTATATAATAATATTCAGACTTCAGAAGAAAAATAAATAAATAATAAAAACATAATAATATATGTACGGATATACCTGACGGGCAAAGACTCTTGTAAAGCCTCTAAATTACTGAAACTTCGATCGCTTTTCGCTCTCCTCCTCAACGGACTCGTCACCTCTTCCTCCTCCTCACAACCACCGTCCGCGGCTACCTCGTCACTGTTCTTCCCAATCGACGACGACGACGAAGAACTACACTCACCAACTAAATCCTTTTTTTCTCTCTGAACCCGTCCGTCCTTCCCGTTCATCGCCGCCACCGTCCCTCCTCCTCCAAACCTCCGATCTTCCGCCGAACCAACAGCTTCAGGCGTTGACGACCGATCTGATATTGAGAAACTACAAGGCATTGTACTGTTACCTGAATTGACGCTGATATGCAGAGTACGAGGATTTCGTCTCCGAAACAAAGAAACTGAGGGAGAGAGAGAGAGGAGACAATATGGTGCTGGTTATATTATATGTAGAGATATCTCTAAATTAATTCCCAAAGTATATTCAAAATGCAAAAGGAGATGAATTGCAGTGTTGGAAGTCTTATCCGTATAAAACCTTATCTCTTTGTCTCCCCACTTTGGAATTAGTATTGCTGCTACAACATTATTAATTTATTGCTGCTGCTCTCTGTCCTTTTTATTTTACTTTCTAGTTCCTCTCTTTGTCTTGATTATTTTTCAGTCTTCTTACCAGCGTGGCACAGGGCCCGTGCAATTAATAAACCGAGTATTTGTATACAAGGTTACTTTTAATTTTTTAAATTTATTTTTATTTATGGTCATTAAAAAATTTCTCTAAATTATATATATATAGTCCTAAAATTACACTTACATCATTTATTAAAAAATAATAAAGTATTTAATGCATATATAATTTAAATTAACTAAAGATAAAATTTAAAATTAAATTTCAACTTTTAAAAAATAACTTTTTATATAAAAAATTAATAATAAAATGACTATTTTTTAATACGAATGGAGTAATAAAAAATTATATAATTCGTATTATGAGAATTCTCCAATATTAAATACTTGTATTAATATACTTCATTTTGACTTTACAAAGTTATTATATAAAATATTTTTACGTATGTTACCATAATTATAATTATATTTTATCAATTTTATTATAATATTCAATATCACTCAAATAACCTTACATAATTAGCATCATATTTCATTTCTAAAAATTCTAGTATTGAATTTTATGTCATTCGTGTAAAATTTGAAACATTTTACCGTTCATTTTATTCTTTTGCTGCAATTCACTTTTTCTACGATTCTTTCAATCTTATTGTTTTTAACTCATTTTGACTCGTTCAAAACTCAAAAGACGTTCCTAAAATTTATTTTGAGTTCATTTGTTTCATTTATTTGATCATATTTTGTTTTCATTTCGCTCGAATTGTTAAATAATATAAAAATCTATTTTGATCCCATTTGCTAAACAAATTTACAAAACAAGTTAAAGTTGGGCCATAGTGAAAAACTAGAGTCAAACCCAAATTAGCCCCGACACCATTTTTTAAAACAGATACAATATGTAAACCACATTATTTTTTCAAAATGATCCAACCCTAACCTTATTTTACTTGTCTTGTCTAGTCCAAAATTCTAGGTTAATTCGGTTTGTGCATGCCCCTAACTACGACTTCGGAACCTTCCCTCTGCCCTATAACCCAATCAACACTCCCTGTTTGTTTTCCCTTCCCCAGTTGTGTCACGTACCATACTTGAATACTTGAACCTTGGACTATATCTTAACTCATGCCTCACCTCTTTCCCATATATATACACCCCTTCTTCTCTACACTCCCTCTCTTCCATTTTAATTTATAACTTTTCATAACCTTGATCATCTCCTTTCTTTCCTTCTTTTTCTTCTTCTTTCTAGTCTTTCCTTTGGTTTTCTTCACCATCACCATCACCACCACTCACCACCGCCAACTCCGTCACCTCTACTACAACCATCCATTGCCAGTGACCACCACCCTTGACCAAGCCTCTTCCTCGTTATTCTCTTTCCCATCCATTGTCCTCAAAACTCCCTTGTTTGTCTGGTTTCATTCCTTGCACAACCATGCACCCTCCTTCACATAACTATGCACACTTTTGCATATAGTTATGCATGCTCCTTTGCATAGTCGTGTGCACCCTTCCTCACATGAGAAAAATTGTAAGAACAACCATGCACACGATCCTCGACACAACCATGTGCCTCTATCACCCCACCCATTGCACCACACCTTGTACCACCCACCACAACTCCCACCACACCTCTTGTTGTACCATTATTTGCATAAGACATTCACCACCATTTTCACCACCATGCCCTTAACAACCTTCAACTCCTGTGTATCACCACCTCACATCATCCACCACCTCTGAAACCTCCTCAATAATTTGCCATCACTAGTCCACATCACACCACCAACCTCGCGCAACACCATCCACCAAATTACCCCAACTTTATGCCACTCCACCCCACCAACATCAAATCCTCACACTTCCCCTTCCATCAACATGAAGAGACAACACACCACCCCTAGTTGCATGAGTCTCTCACACAACTCCCCTTGGTTACACCACTGCGTGCCGAGTTCTATTTGTGTTGGTTTTACTTCTTTTTCACCCTCATTTGCCTTAGATCCGCCTTGGATATTTTCTTAATTTTTAATGATTTATTATTATTATTGATTCTTAGGTGATTTTATGATGGTCTCAGAGGAGGAGTGTTAGGTTATACGCGCTTAGAAACCAATGACATTTTTGGTAAGGATACATGTGATAGTTAGGGCTTTGTATGCAATGTGAAATTTTGTATGAAATCTCGTGTTTGGTATCATCATATGAATTATTCAATGATGATTATGTAATTGCATTATATTTCATGTGGTATTGTGGAAAAAGGTTAACATGTGAAAACATGCTTTTATGAGTATTGTTTAATCAAGCTTATTTTGTACATTGGACAATTAGCATGAATCACTATCTAAAGAGGGCTACAACGCTTGAATTATATATATATATATATATATATATATATATATGTATGGTTGATTATTTTTATGATGAAATATGTTGGAGGTAAAAAATCCTTCACATTGTGACTCATAAGGTTTTTGTGAAAATATGGGTATTTTGACTCTTTTAAGGCTAATTTGGTTAATATTTGTTAAATATAGAATCATTGGTATTTTGATGTGCTAATTCGTTAAAAATATTCTAAATATATTATGTGGAATATTTAGAGTAATTATTAATGACCTAAGTTCAATAAAATAAGAAAATGACTTGAATTAGGAATAGTAACCCTAAAGACTTGGTCATTATCACACGTATAAAACGTTAGAGTTAGATTTTGATTTTTGGATATGTTGTTAGTATTAAAATTTTAGGAATGTTAATTAAATTTTTTGGTTATATGTAAGATCTATGCCTAATTTGTGAAATTTGGATATCGTAAGGATTTATTAATAGTAACCCTAAAAGTAAGGTGTTATTGCATGTATATGAATTTGGATTTAGAACTTAGGGTTTTTTTTCTTGTCAATAACAATATTTTATGAATGTGTATTAAATTTTGGCAGTTAAACGAGTATTATGGGAGAAGTTATGGTCACATTATAAAACTAAGGTTTTGTAGATACGGAAACATTATCACATGTGTAACAAATTGGAGTTAGATCTTGATTTTTAAATATATTGTTAAAAACATAATATTTTATGAATGTGTAATAAATTTTATGGTTATATAAGTATTATGGGAGGATTTATGCTCACCTTGTAGAACTAGGGTTTTCTTAAGAGAAATATCGACTTTTTCTTTGGGGGGATGTTCTAATACTCATGTGGTTGGGTTTCATGTGTTTTAAATAATTATTTTAACTTGGATTATGTGCCTTTCATATCTACATGTGTATCTGCAAGATGACCTTGAGATAATAAAAAATAGATAATATATTGATCACCTAAAGTGAAAGATCATATGAGTTAGGACAGAGGTATTGTGTCTATTCCACCGGATGATGATAGTAGCTCAAGAGCATTTTGTCTTGAGAGGTGCTTTATATGGTTTCACTAGATTATGAATAGTGGGGTCTTGAAATCAACATAAATAACAATATGATCATGAGATAAATAATAATGAATAAAATATTAATTACTTAAAGTAAAAGATTATGTGAGTAAATACCAATGTGCTATGTCTTTTTTTCCAGATGATAATAGTAGCTCAAGAACATTTTTTCCTAAAAGGTGCATCAAAATGTTTCACTGGTATAATAATAATAGTTAGGAGCGTGTTTCCCTAGTTGATATGATGTTCTTTCCACTAGACAAAAATAGTAGCTTAGAAGCCTTTTACCCCAATAAGTGCTTCAGTCCATTCCACTAGATTAATAGTAGTGAGGTCCTTGAACTCAATATAAATAAGAATATGGGTTATGATTATACCTAATAATGAGTTTTGTAATCAATTTTTATCTTACATCATATTATGTTAATCTATATGCATTTTTATTCCTTAATGTGACCTTATGACATTGTATGGTGTATCTTATTATGTTTATCTGTATTGTTACCTTAATCAATACATAGCATACTAATTATCCTTTTCATGGGTACTGTTTATTACCTTGAGTAGACACCGCATTGTTTTACAAGTGATTTTTGATTACTACTTTTAATGTGCTTGCCTTCGGTGAGTGCATAATCAAATCGATATAAAGTATGGTTATCTAAATATGTCTATATTTCATTATACGTATTCCTTTCTCTCGATTTCATATGTTGTATTGTGGTGGAATCAAGTGATCTTCACATCTAATTCCTAGGTACGAGGTTACTTTTTTCTTTCACCCAACATAAATTAGGTATAGAGAGTGCTTCTTCTATATTGTAAGCTGTTTGTGTTAGGATTTTTTAGTTAACTCTTTAAAATAAAAATTTTAAGTTTTACAAATGGGGAGTGTTATATATAGCTAAGTGGCACACAAGTACATGGCTTAGTGTAATTACCATATAAAATATTTAGGATTTCACAACTCTATAAGATTCATTTGTGTTAGTTAACGAATATGATCTAGTGTTTTTGCAAGCAAGTTAGGAAAGATACGTATATCATGTAGCTAGTTGCACATTGTTCAATGTGCAACAATGGAATTTTAGTAAACTTATCTAACTTATCTTTTTTGGTTAAGTTTTAAATTAGTCTATTTTTAATTTTATATATTAAAAAATAAAATAATTATATCAAAATAATCTTAATATTTTTCTCTACAAATAAAATAATTATATGAAAATGATAGTGTAAATTGATATACTTGAGCCTTAAATAATAACTAATGCATATATTTTATCGTTGTTGTGCATATTTTTTTTACCATTGTTGTTTTACCGTATATAAACTGATCTTTCACTAAACCTAAACCGATATTTACCATAATTCAACTAATCTTTTACCAACATTGAGTTGATCTTTTACTATATAATATAGTTAATGTTTCATTATACAAAAATTGATCTTTCCCCATAACTGAATGGATCTTTCACTAGGATTGAGTTAATATTTTATCATAAAATATAGTCAATGTTTCACCACATATAAACTAATCAAACTTTATAATTTGATTTTTTTTTACCATAACCGAATTGATATTTTGATATAGTTGAATTTTTTTATCAATATTAGGTTAATATTTTATCATTGTTCTACTTAAATGGCTTCATTAATATACTAACATTGATCTTTCAGTAGTTTTATTTCTTATTTGACATATATTAATATAATTATCTATTTGTAGAGAAATTTTGAAAAATATTATGGTAAGTATATATATATATATATATATATATATATATATATATATTGTTTGTTTTTTAATATACAAAAATAAAAATAAAATAGTTATAAAAAGCAAATAATAAAAGGATGATATCATGTTGATGTCACCAATCAAATGATCATGCACCATTGACCGTTTGCACATTATATGGGCAAATTCTATTATGTAACCACTTCACCATCCTCAATTACCATATATTGAGAAGTTCAATGTGATGACATATTTGTAAATAAGTTAAAAACAAAATTATTTTGTTTAAAATTTTTAGAAATAGATTATCCTTAATTTTATATATTAAAAAATAAAATAATTATACCAAAGTACTTATGAGACTTTTATTTATAAATAGAAATTTATATTGATACAATTTTGGTGTAAAAAAATTAATTGTAGAACATAAGTACAAGAGTGGTGTAATATAAGTACAATGGTGGTGAAATACACCACAAAACCAGTGAAATATAAAGGACATTGAAAGAATGTATGGATACTCTAGTGGGGGTGAATAGAGAATATAAACCAATAATAATAAATTAAAAATTTAGAGAATTCAGTAGATAATTTGGAAAACAATAAACACTCAAGTTATAGTGGTTTAAGAAATTCTAGAAAGTTTCTCTACATCCACTATTAAAAGATTTTTCCTTTGGATTTGAATCTCTCTTTATTTATAGTGGGAGTTTAATGATGATCACTCATCTCTTGGTTTATGATTCTAATATTCCAATGATCCCCTAGGATATGATTTATAATTTTCCTAATTATCCTCTCTAGGTTTATGAGATTACAATCTCAATGATTTTTTTAGGAATGCTAGACAACACATCATTCTTCATTTATGTTTGCGATGATGATTTTAGATGAGTACAATATGAATCTTAAATAGAGGAAATATGAATGTAAATAATCACTAGTGAAGATTATAATTTATCTAGAGAAATAAGAATTACAAGTGTGTGAGTACTCTAGCAAAATGTGAAAAATAGTTGAGCATTAGAGATATTTGACTTGGACATGAATGTGTAAAAAGAAAAATCTCTTTTATTAGAGTAAATTGTGAAAGTGATTAGCTTATAAGAGTGTAGGGAGATTCCTTGAAAATTCCTTCAAGCACAACTACTATTATTTATAGGCTAAGAAAGTTAGGAAGAATCGCAACTAGCCATATTGCCCAAAAACATTCCAATAGTTGCATTACATTGTTTAGATTTTTTTTCTTCTAGAAAGCTCTATTTGGTTGACCACCCAAAGTGGTTTAGTCAACCACCTGTCATCTGAGACTTGTCAAGATATCATCCATTCGCCTACTTACTAAAACCTTTATTTTTTTTTATACTTTCTCTGTAGCCCGTTTGATCGAATGTTGTAGGCCCTCGTCCACCAGGCCAAGATGGCTAACTTTTTACCTTTAAAGAGTTTATCATTTTGGAAAATATTTCAAGTAATTTAAAATGTGATTTATTTTGAACCAAACAAGGAGAGAAGATATAGGAATTATTTCAAACTTGTTTTCAAAAATCAAACACATCATTTATTATTTTACTCAAGGTTTGGTATATTTGAAAAGCTTTGTTGAATGATTTTTATTTGTCTTAAACAAGTGTAAGGTTATTCAAAATTCTATTGGAACTTGTTTAGAAGAGAAAAATTATTATTGATCCTAAGTTCCCAAGATGTAAAAAGCATATACATAAAATCCTAAGATATGAAAAATTTCTACCATTAATATTCGAAGTTTTCAAGGGCTTTACTCGTAGGTCTTCACTTGTATTTTGTAAACTTGATTACTCTTTTAACCTTTGCACTTGAGAGATAGTTTGACCGAGTATGATCATCTTGATTTGAAAGATATAGTGCTTGCACACTTAGACATACAAGTTAAAAACTTGTTATCTTCAAAATAAGGTTGATTGGCCTATGAGGTCAACATATATTTTAGTGGAACATAATAAATTAATTTTTTCATAAAATATACAACTAAAATAGGTGAAATATAACAACAACTACAATAAAATATGGAAACAACTATGATAAAATATGAATATAATAATTATGAAATATAACACAATGACGGTGACATATAAATATATTTATGGTAAAGTATGATAAATTTTTTTTTCAAGAAAATCACAGCTAAAATAGATGAAATATGATAACAACTGTGGTGAAACATGAAGACAATTATGATAAAATATGAAGGAAATAGTGGTAAAATAAATATAAAATTGGTGGAACATAAGTATAACAATGGTAAAATCAATTCTGCTATAAAATATCATAACAAAAGTAGTGAAACATAACTAAATCTATGGTGAAATATATAATAACATTTTAAATGAGATATATATCAATATAGACATCTATTTGTAGAGAAAATTCTTAGGAATATATATATATATATATAGAATGAGAACGACTCTTTATAGTAAGTGTAATACCCCATATTTTCGAAACCTAATTTTATTAAGCCCAATGATTTTATTAGCGTAATTTGATGTAAATATTTAATTATTTTAATTTCGATTCGTTTTATGGATTTATCGACGATTTCGAATTCATATTTGAATTTAATTAATTGTTGTCGTTGCGAACCATTTTAGATGAATTCGTTCACGACCATGATTTTATTATATTCTTATGATTTCGATTTTCGGTTAAAAATATATATTCCCTTTCTTTCTCGTGTTTTGATTTTTAATATTTTAGATTCGTTTTCGATTATAACTTCGTCGTGTGATTACGACTTTATTTTGGAGTTATATTTCGTTAACGAGATATATTATTTAAATTATAAAATTTCGGTTTAAATAGTTAAAGTTATTTTAATAAATTTATCCGTAGAAAATATTTCCGACTTTAAATTTATTCGTTTTTAAAAATCGTCAATATCTTCGGGAAGTTTTAAATTAAAAAGATTTTCGGAGTTTATTTATGAATTTCTTTTCGGAATTAACTTTCTTCCGTTTTACGATTTTTGGTTTACGGAAAATCGATTTCGGAAATTATTTAAGTTAGTCTCGGTTTATTAGAATTTAATTTAAATATTTACTTTTATGCTTTTAAATATTATTTCAAGGTCTTATAATATATTTCCGTAAATAATACAAATTTTTATGTTCGTTGGTAAGTTTTCCGAAAATGTTTCCGAAATTCTTTATATAGCTTTTTATTAATTTTAAGCTTTCGGAATCTTATGAAATAATTTTCGTTTAATGAATTTTAGATAAAATCTCTCAATAATAATTTTTAAATTTTTAGTAGTTTATTTTATATGTGTATTTGTAAAAAAAAAAAAAAGAGCCTAACCGACTGTCGGACCCCCCCTCTTCTTTTCCTTTTCCCTCCTCTCTCCCTTCTCTTCTATTTCCCTTTCCCGACTCCCCTGTGCTCTGCTCCCTGCGCAGAAACCCCAGCCCCAACCTCCTTCTCCCCAGCTCCTCCTCGCCAACCACCGCCGGCCACCACGGGCGACGCGACCGCCGGCGACGCCGCAGCTGCGCAACAGCCGCAGCAGTAGCAGCAGCAGCAGCAGCGACGAGCCGCCGTCCCGGTCACCGACGAGCCTCGCAGACCACCGGCGAGTTGTCCCCGGTCCCCGACGAAGCTTCTCCAGCCTTCCTTTGCTCCGATTTCGTTGATTTTCGTTTGGTATAAATATCCGAAAACCCTAATATTAATTTGATTAATTGAGTGTGATTTAGCTTTTGATAAGCTAAATTAATTGTTGTATTATGTATATATGTGCTGTAAGATTTATTTGAATATGTTAATTGTATGGTTTGTGTTGAAAATTTAGAAAATTGAATTTTAGGCCGGGTTATGCCCAAATTTTTCGGATCTGTCCGATTTGGCGATTTTGGATAAATTGATTATACAATATGTTTTTAAATGTATCTAATTTCATGTTGGAATCGTCAATTTGAGAAATTTATGCAGAATCAATCGGAATTTGATTTCTAGGTCAAAATTCGTGTGCATTGAAATTGGGTTGCGTAATTGAGTCGTTCCGCTCAATTGATTTTACAATATCGTTTGAAATGTATTTAATTTCATATCGGAAGTGTTGATTTGGGAAAATGGTACGTAATTAATCGGAATTGGATTTTTAGGTCAAAATTCTTACGGGACTAAATCGGATTATGTAATCGGGTTGTTTTATTCAATTGATTATATAATTTATATTAGAATATACTTAATTACATTTTCCAACCGTCAATTTATATGTTTTGGCAAGAATTGATCGGATTTGCGTTCCGGGCTCAAAAACCCTAATTGTGCTAAATTGGGTATTTCTTTTATTGGTTTTGATCAATTGATTATATGATATGTTATAAAATATGTTTAATTGTATTTCTAAACATTCAATTTGATTAAATTAATAGAATTCAACCGAATTGTATTTTCGGGCCTAAAACCCTAGATTTCAAGTGAGATTATGAAATTGGTTATTTGTATAGTTGTTTTTCTAAAATTTAATTTATAGAAATAGTTTAAATGATCCTAATTGTATTCTAATACCTTTAATTGGAATTAATTGATTTGAATTACCTGAGTTTGTGTCGTAGGCTTTAAAAACCCTAATTTTCGGGGATTGTTTTGTAAAATTGATTTTGCTGTGCGTCTTTTATCTAATCGATTTCTGTTTTTGGGTTTTAAATCATTTGATTTATATTTTAGTCTTAAATCCTAATAGAGCTATGCTCTTGAGCCCTAGGTTATGGACACGTTTTCCAAGAAAGATCGTTTGGGTCCATTTGTATTTATTTGATTAGAATATGTGAATTATTAATTGATAAGATAGTTTCTAACCTAGTTTCGATTTCTATCGGCGATCTAGGAAAACGTTCTCGTGGATTGTTGAGCTTTTGATAGCTCTCCCTCTTTCTCAATTTGCTTAGCTAGCTTCGGATTGAGGTAAGTCAATACTTACCTTTACTTATGATGGAATTTGGATTTATGTCTACTTGAAGTGAAAGGTGATGAGTATGCCTATTGATCATTTAATCCTGTCCAATGTATGCTGTTTTCTGTGTGGTAATTTTATGTATGTATGAATTCATAGTCCCAATGCCAATGTATGTTAGTATGATGTTGAATATGGTATGTATTTGAGTATGTGAATGGTTGAGTATGGATTTGAAACTATTTGATACCTTATGCTGTATTCTTATGTCATGGAATTATTTATGTGGGCTTGGTTTATGGTCGGTTAAATTCTTGGAATAAGATACTAATAACTTAAAGTGGAAGATCACGTGAGTTGGGCCGAGGTGTAGGGTCCGTTCCACCGGACGATAATAGTGGCTCGGGTGTGTTGTCCCCGAGAGGTGCTTCAAGCCGTTCCACCGGTTCAGAATAGTGGCTCAGGAGCGTTTTGCCCTGAGAGGTGTAGAGTCCGTTCCACCGGACGATAATAGTGGCTCAGGTGACTTGTCCCTGAGAGGTGCTTCAGTCCGTTCCACCGGATTAAGAATAGTGGGGCCCTATACTCATCGTGAAAAAGAATATGGTATGAATTAAGTAATGAATAAGACACTAATTATTTAAAGTGGAAGATTACGTGAGTCAGGACCAGGTGTAGGATCCGTTCCACCGGATGATAATAGTGGCTCGGGTGTGTTGTCCCCGAGAGGTGCTTCAGACCGTTCCACCGGTTTAAGAATAGTGGGGTCCCTGAACTCATCGTAAATAAATAAAATTAGATGTAATAATGATTATCATTGGATTGTTAGATTGGTGTTACTTAGCATGCTATCGTGATTTCTTGTACGCTTGTATCTTATGTGTTTTATGCTTCCTTCCATGAGTTTGGTAGTATTGATTTACTCAGTACCGGACCCGTACTGATGCTACCTTGGTTGAATGGGTCCTGTGATGATCCACTGATGGTGGGGAGCATATCTCTTGTGCAGGTTTCAGTTCGAATATTATTTTTGGGTGGAAGACTTGACTTGAGAGAGTAGGCAAATCCGAAATTTGATCTATCGGGATTTGTCTTGTTTAACTGTATTTGTATTTGGAAGTTTCAAGTGTTGTATTTAAAATTTCAAGAGTATTGTAATTAACTTTCAATTTCTCGTACTCTGATAAGCTTTTAAAATTCAGATTTATTTCACAGGTTCCGCTGATTGATTCAGCGATGATTTTATTTAGTGAATTGATTCATTTACCATCTGTCTGTGGATATCTCCTTGTGGGAGTTTATCCTTACGGCATTGATGTTTGAAGTTTTATTTGACAGGTTTTAGCCTTGCATCTAGCATAAGATAGATGGTGGACATTTATCTTGTGTTAGATGTGGCGGTAACATTCCCCAAATTCTCTCCTAGCTTCCGCTTTATCCTTTCAAAATTTTTTTTTCAGGAGTGAATTTTTGGGGTGTTACAAGTTGGTATCAGAGCTTTTGGTTGTTGAGAATCGGGTTTCGGTTAGAGATTCGGTTCTCACGATCCTAATTGTTTTACACCAAAATGTATTTGCCTTCTTTCAAGTGAATTTTAAATCCGGATTAGCTTGTGAGGATAGTATAATTGGGTAGTGTAAGTGGCCTTGTTATTTGCTTTTTTAATTATGTCTTTGTATATGGTCACTTGGTATTTTACGTGCTTGACTTGTGTTAACTCTGAAATGTTATGTGTTGTAATTATTATCATTTTGTAATTAGTTTGCCCTTAAGGGGGTAGTAACCCCACTAGGTTAACCCTAGTCTTGTAGGTTTGGTGGATTGATAATCTTAAGGTTGTATATTGTTGGATTTAATATGATATGATATAAATTGTAATATATTTTTATTGAGTTGTTTAATTTTTGGAGTTGTGAGAAACTTAGGTTTGTAACCCTAATAGTGATGTTTAAATAGATGTGTCATTTTCAATTGGGAGAAACCTAGAACTGTGATAATGATAATGATAATGTTGAAGTTTAGATATAGGTGTTAGTTTTAATAAGCAGTGTGTAGGGTGCCCAAATTGCTCTAGTGACTTTAATAATTTTGTATGACTTTCATTATGTGTGTATATTTTAATTTTCTGCTAATTAGCATTCATTTACATGTTGCTTCGATTTTGTATTTCGTGTTGGTGATTTCAACATTAATATATGAAAATCCTTCCTTGTAAAATATGAATATTTTCTTTTCTAATTGTTGGTGAATGATAATGTAATAATTTTTGTCTTGTATGAGGAGAACTATTAACGAATAGTCAAAATAATAAATAAATAAATAGATAAATAAAAATTTTGGGCTTTGAATGCTATAGTTGCTATAGTAGTAGCATTTTTGAATTTTAGTGTCTAGACTATCATGGTTGTAGCGTAGATTAGGAAGCTCGTTAGTGGAGTGTTTTGAGTTTAGAAATTTCCTTTGACCTAGGTGTATGTGGTTGATGTTTATGAGAATCTTTTATGAGTCATTGATCTAAGTGCTAGCCTTGTTTTCTTGTATGATGTTATAGGAATAACTCATTGTGAAAAGTTTTATGTGCATATGATGTATTAGTTGTATTGTTAGAGTGTGTAATCTTCAAAATTTTCATTCCTTTATTCTATTTGAGCTTCACGTTATACTTTTTGTTATTCTTTTGTAAGACCTTATTTTAAAGAATAATATTTTTCTGTAACTTGTTTTAACTTTAAATATGTCCTTCTTTCTTGTTTGAATTCTATTGTATTTAATTTGCTAAACATCAATTCTTCTTCTTTTATTTCACCTCCTATGCCTTGTTTTGATTCGACTTTGTTTGGTTTAGTTTTGTAAAACATCGTTTTACTTTTCTTCAGATTTACTTTTAACCTATTTATTGTGGTTAATGCTTTATTCAATCGTTTTGTCAAGTTTCCGCTACTTAGGTTTTCCTGAACTTCGGGGACGAAGTTCCTTTTTAAGGGGGTAGTAATGTAATACCCCGTATTTTCAAAACCTAATTTTATTAAGCCCAATGATTTTATTAGCGTAATTTGATGTAAATATTTAATTATTTTAATTTCGATTCGTTTTATGGATTTATCGACGATTTCAAATTCATATTTGAATTTAATTAATTGTTGTCGTTGCGAACCATTTTAGATGAATTCGTTCACGACCATGATTTTATTATATTCTTATGATTTCGATTTTCGGTTACAAATATATATTCCCTTTCTTTCTCGTGTTTTGATTTTTAATATTTTAGATTCGTTTTCGATTATAACTTCGTCGTGTGATTACGACTTTATTTTGGAGTTATATTTTGTTAACGAGATATATTATTTAAATTATAAAATTTCGGTTTAAATAGTTAAAGTTATTTTAATAATTTTATTCGTAGAAAATATTTCCGACTTTAAATTTATTCGTTTTTAAAAATCGTTAATATCTTCGGGAAGTTTTAAATTAAAAAGATTTTCGGAGTTTATTTATGAATTTCTTTTCGGAATTAATTTTCTTCCGTTTTACGATTTTTGGTTTACGGAAAATCGATTTCGGAAATTATTTAAGTTAGTCTCGGTTTATTAGAATTTAATTTAAATATTTACTTTTATGCTTTTAAATATTATTTCAAGGTCTTATAATATATTTCTGTAAATAATACAAATTTTTATGTTCGTTGGTAAGTTTTCCGAAAATGTTTCCGAAATTCTTTATATAGCTTTTTATTAATTTTAAGCTTTCGGAATCTTATGAAATAATTTTCGTTTAATGAATTTTAGATAAAATCTCCCAATAATAATTTTTAAATTTTTAGTAGTTTATTTTATATGTGTATTTGTAAAAAAAAAAAAAAAAGAGCCTAACCCGACCGTCGGACCCCCCCTCTTCTTTTCCTTTTCCCTCCTCTCTCCCTTCTCTTCTATTTCCCTTTCCCGACTCCCCTGTGCTCTGCTCCCTGCGCAGAAACCCCAGCCCCAACCTCCTTCTCCCCAGCTCCTCCTTGCCAACCACCGCCGGCCACCACGGGCGACGCGACCGCCGGCGACGCCGCAGCTGCGCAACAGCCGCAGCAGCAGCAGCAGCGACGAGCCGCCGTCCCGGTCACCGACGAGCCTCGCAGACCACCGGCGAGTTGTCCCTGGTCCTCGACGAAGCTTCTCCAGCCTTCCTTTGCTCCGATTTCGTTGATTTTCGTTTGGTATAAATATCCGAAAACCCTAATATTAATTTGATTAATTGAGTGTGATTTAGCTTGTGATAAGCTAAATTAATTGTTGTATTATGTATATATGTGCTGTAAGATTTATTTGAATATGTTAATTGTATGGTTTGTGTTGAAAATTTAGAAAATTGAATTTTAGGCCGGGTTATGCCCAAATTTTTCAGATCTGTCCGATTTGGCGATTTTGGATAAATTGATTATACAATATGTTTTTAAATGTATCTAATTTCATGTTGGAATCGTCAATTTGAGAAATTTATGCAGAATCAATCGGAATTTGATTTCTAGGTCAAAATTCGTGTGCATTGAAATTGGGTTGCGTAATTGAGTCGTTCCGCTCAATTGATTTTACAATATCGTTTGAAATGTATTTAATTTCATATCGGAAGTGTTGATTTGGGAAAATGGTACGTAATTAATCGGAATTGGATTTTTAGGTCAAAATTCTTACGGGACTAAATCGGATTATGTAATCGGGTTGTTTTATTCAATTGATTATATAATTTATATTAGAATATACTTAATTACATTTTCGAACCGTCAATTTATATGTTTTGGCAAGAATTGATCGGATTTGCGTTCCGGGCTCAAAAACCCTAATTGTGCTAAATTGGGTATTTCTTTTATTGGTTTTGATCAATTGATTATATGATATGTTATAAAATATGTTTAATTGTATTTCTAAACATTCAATTTGATTAAATTAATAGAATTCAACCGAATTGTATTTTCGGGCCTAAAACCCTAGATTTCAAGTGAGATTATGAAATTGGTTATTTGTATAGTTGGTTTTCTAAAATTTAATTTATAGAAATAGTTTAAATGATCCTAATTGTATTCTAATACCTTTAATTGGAATTAATTGATTTGAATTACCTGAGTTTGTGTCGTAGGCTTTAAAAACCCCAATTTTCGGGGATTGTTTTGTAAAATTGATTTTGCTGTGCGTCTTTTATCTAATCGATTTCTGTTTTTGGGTTTTAAATCATTTGATTTATATTTTAGTCTTAAATCCTAATAGAGCTATGCTCTTGAGCCCTAGGTTATGGACACGTTTTCCAAGAAAGATCGTTTGGGTCCATTTGTATTTATTTGATTAGAATATGTGAATTATTAATTGATAAGATAGTTTCTAACCTAGTTTCGATTTCTATCGGCGATCTAGGAAAATGTTCTCGTGGATTGTTGAGCTTTTGATAGCTCTCCCTCTTTCTCAATTTGCTTAGCTAGCTTCGGATTGAGGTAAGTCAATACTTACCTTTACTTATGATGGAATTTGGATTTATGTCTACTTGAAGTGAAAGGTGATGAGTATGCCTATTGATCATTTAATCCTGTCCAATGTATGCTGTTTTCTGTGTGGTAATTTTATGTATGTATGAATTCATAGTCCCAATGCCAATGTATGTTAGTATGATGTTGAATATGGTATGTATTTGAGTATGTGAATGGTTGAGTATGGATTTGAAACTATTTGATACCTTATGCTGTATTCTTATGTCATGGAATTATTTATGTGGGCTTGGTTTATGGTCGGTTAAATTCTTGGAATAAGATACTAATAACTTAAAGTGGAAGATCACGTGAGTTGGGCCGAGGTGTAGGGTCCGTTCCACCGGACGATAATAGTGGCTCGGGTGTGTTGTCCCCGAGAGGTGCTTCAAGCCGTTCCACCGGTTCAGAATAGTGGCTCAGGAGCGTTTTGCCCTGAGAGGTGTAGAGTCCGTTCCACCGGACGATAATAGTGGCTCAGGTGACTTGTCCCTGAGAGGTGCTTCAGTCCGTTCCACCGGATTAAGAATAGTGGGGCCCTATACTCATCGTGAAAAAGAATATGGTATGAATTAAGTAATGAATAAGACACTAATTATTTAAAGTGGAAGATTACGTGAGTCAGGACCAGGTGTAGGATCCGTTCCACCGGATGATAATAGTGGCTCGGGTGTGTTGTCCCCGAGAGGTGCTTCAGACCGTTCCACCGGTTTAAGAATAGTGGGGTCCCTGAACTCATCGTAAATAAATAAAATTAGATGTAATAATGATTATCATTGGATTGTTAGATTGGTGTTACTTAGCATGCTATCGTGATTTCTTGTACGCTTGTATCTTATGTGTTTTATGCTTCCTTCCATGAGTTTGGTAGTATTGATTTACTCAGTACCGGACCCGTACTGATGCTACCTTGGTTGAATGGGTCCTGTGATGATCCACTGATGGTGGGGAGCATATCTCTTGTGCAGGTTTCAGTTCGAATATTATTTTTGGGTGGAAGACTTGACTTGAGAGAGTAGGCAAATCCGAAATTTGATCTATCGGGATTTGTCTTGTTTAACTGTATTTGTATTTGGAAGTTTCAAGTGTTGTATTTAAAATTTCAAGAGTATTGTAATTAACTTTCAATTTCTCGTACTCTGATAAGCTTTTAAAATTCAGATTTATTTCACAGGTTCCGCTGATTGATTCAGCGATGATTTTATTTAGTGAATTGATTCATTTACCATCTGTCTGTGGATATCTCCTTGTGGGAGTTTATCCTTACGGCATTGATGTTTGAAGTTTTATTTGACAGGTTTTAGCCTTGCATCTAGCATAAGATAGATGGTGGACATTTATCTTGTGTTAGATGTGGCGGTAACATTCCCCAAATTCTCTCATAGCTTCCGCTTTATCCTTTCAAAATTTTTTTTTTCAGGAGTGAATTTTGGGGGTGTTACAGTAAGAATTGAGAATTATTTTTTGAGCTATTGACAACCATTTTCTCTACATTTTGAGAATAGTTTCTCACGCTTATTGTAAGTACTTTCTTAATATAAAATATAAATATCTAATATTTACACAAATACCACCACATTTTATTTATAGGTACTCAAATACTATTGTTTTATTCATCCACGAGAGATAGTTTCCAGCATCCATTGTAGGTAGTTTTTTAACATAAAATTTAAATACCTAATATTTATAAAAATATCATTGCTCTTCTTTTTAGCATTGAAATACTATAATTTTTTTTTAGAGATTTATAGTAGTTTCCTTCACCCATTGAAGGTAGTTTCCACCACTTAATGTCAATAGTTTTCAAACATAAATTTTAAATATAGAATATTTATAAAAATATTATTATCTTTTTTTCTTAACAATAATTTCCTTAATCTACAAAGACTAATTTTTTTCCATCTAAGTAGTTTTTTTTAACTAAGATTGCTAGTTCTGAATTATTATCAAAAGAGCTATTTCTCGTTATACCATGAGCAATTGACAACCTATATTGTAGAATAGGATGTAGTCAGTCACAAGGAGTTTCAGCATATACAATTTAAATATCTTATTTTTTCTAATTATAAATATTTATAGCTTCATCAACTCAAGGCATATTTTTTATGATAAATTTTAAAAAAATAATGAAATAAATATATCCTAGTATCTACAAATTAAATATAAAAATGATATATTGTTATATAATTTTGATAGTATAATATGTCGTAACCACATAGATGAAACACCTAATAAAATATATGATAACGTTGGTTGTTAGTTTAAATATTTGTCCTCAACACCCAATATAATATGAAAAAAAATATAATAAAACAGATGCACTAGTTTCCATCAATTGTTGTTTCTTTGTATTTGAGCAATGCGTGATAACAAAAAATATATTGATTTATCATTTAATATATTTTAATGTATTTCTCTACAATATATTACTTATATCAATGTATTTGATTAAAATGCGACAATTTACACTATGCTTAGTGCTATTTTAGCTTATAATTAATTTTTAAAACTTTAAATTAAAATATCTTTAACTTGGGTGATTAAAAAAAATAAAAGAATTATGTACAAAAGTTCTCCCGTATTGATTTATCTTAGACATAAAAAAAAATAAAATACACATATTTTATAATACAAGTACCTATATTATGAACATATATATTTTATCTAATAAAATATGTACGTATCTTATGATTAGAAACATACATTATTTGTTAATAAATTAACACAAGACAAATATATGTGTTGTAAATACACATTTTATTGGAAAGAATACACATATTTACAAATCAAATGCACATCTAATATATATAAATGTACATTTTATAGCGATGAATATACATATTATACCTACACACAACCACCTTATACCATTACTTATTTATAAAGCAATAAGAGAAAAATATGCACGTCATAAGTACATATTTTATTAAAAAAAAACATACATCCTTATAAGACACACATATTATATATATATATATATATACACACACACGAATACATATATTTTAGTTACCATAAATGTAAAATGTAAAGTATTACGTTATTAGGACGTAATAATTGTCATAATACTAACCTAAATATTTGTAGCGACCCTTAAATCGCTGAAAATAAAGTTGGGAACCTAAAATCTTCTAAGCATCTTCTTCTTGAAGCCTACTTTAGCCAATCTTTTTCCTGTATCACTGCTAAAGCGCTTGGGTTCGTTATTATTAAATTATGTCGGGAAGGGGGGGGGGGTGGGTGCTTATTATTATTATTATTATTAAATAATGTGGGTTCATTCTCACCGAATCTTTCCGATCAGGAATAACATAACAAAATTTCTTGAAGCTAATTACAGCATTAAATACAGCCAATTTTCGACAAAGATTAGGTCAACAGCTTTCCTTGATTGCAAAATGGGCTTTTCGTGTTTATTTTGACAAGATCACTCTTATTTTTATCTAAAGAAATTCAGATGCTTAATGATCGATCGATTTCAGTCTCTTCATGAAAATCGTGGTGGGGGCAATGGAATTATTGACTCAATCTTTCAAGATTGAAAGTGGTAAGGTTAGCTTCATGATCAAACGTGAAACAGATATATATGCATGCATTTTAAAAATGTGCGATCAGTGGGGAAGAAATTCTCTAGTAGTGGTTGGCGGCCAATGCCGGACCGCCATAATGGAATAATTTCAACTGTTAATTAGTTACATTTAATCTAGATCATTCCTAATTTTATACTATTTGATAAAATTAAAGTATTTTTTTATAAAAAAATATCCAATTATTATTTAATTATAAAATTAGTCATTTATTGTAACGTGTTTGAGAGTTTCGAATAAGTCCAATTCATAATAGATTAAAATGCTTTAGATTTAATTTGAGCTATCATGTGCGAATTTCAGATCCGACAAATTAGACGACCCTATCATGTGGATTTAGATCTCAGATCTTTTCCCAGGAGTATATGGGGTCGATCAATTTGGTGGGTTATCTTAGAACTATCTTTATGCAGCGTTTGGATTGGGGTGAATGGAGGTTAATAGAGGTGAATCAATTGATTCATTCCGTTTGGGTATATGGTTAATAATTTTACCTAGGTGAATCAAGGTTAAAGTTCTACCTCCATTTACCTCGATTAACCTCGTTTTTATTAACCTCCGATTTCGGGGGTAACTGAGGTGAATGTGAAAGAATAAGTAAAATTTTGACTTAATAGGACCAAAATATCCCTCAATAGGACTTATTTGTTTAATATAAGAATATAAATGTCATTTATTTTATTTTTTTAATCTTTATTTACCTTAATCTAAACAGAATTTTTAAAACATTCATTCAGGTTAGGTTAATATCATCCAAACAATATTTTAAAACATTCACCCCGATTCACCTCCATTCCCTTCACCTAGGTTAATTTTTAATGTTTGCCCTCACCTCGATTCACTTCAATTCAAACGGATAGTTAATTTCTTATGGTGGATTAGTTTCTTATATTTTAATTATATTAGTAAAGTTCGGAGTAGAAATTTAGGAGGAGGGGAAGATGCTTGTTTCGAACACATGCTTCGCATGAGATGGCAAGACTTGTGGCAGTGAAAACTATCAATGTTTGTAGATTGAATATCCGATATTTTAGATATTTGATTAAAAAAATTTAAATATTTAAAATATTAGATATTTCATAAAAAAACTTTAACGATTTAATAATTTAGATATTTAAAATTTTAAATAAGAAAAAAAATAACTCATTAGATATTTAAAACTTTTAAGCATGCCACAAATAAAAAATTATTTGATCAAAATATAACAAACTGAACAAATTTGAATCGATATGATCTAATAATTTTATTTGAGTCATAAATTACACTATATTCAATTAGTAATTCCAAAATTTTTCTAATAATTAAATATCAATCAAAATAATAATTAAAAAGTTTAAAAATTACTTACAAAGTTACAATAAACATCTCATTTTAAATTATACAGTATTTAGAGGATCTATGTGTATAATTTATTAAATCAGATATTATTTATATTTATTATATTAAATATCTAATTTATTTAATATTTTATTAATATTATTTGTTATTTGATTTAAAGAAAAAAATTAAATTAGATATTTAATTTTTCAGATGTGATTAATTTAAATATCATCGAACATTGAATACTATGAACGTTGAACAATCCTAGACTCAACTATGATTGATTGAGGACTTTTGATGACAAAAGCAATTTTATCATTTTATATAATAACAAAGTTAATATAAAAATAAAATTAGTTTATATAGCTTAGATGAAAAGTTAGCAATTAATGGTCTTAGATCATTCAGTTACCGTGGCCGCCGTTTACCCACCGTCCCCTATAGGCTCATCCAATGAGTGGATATAATTCAAGTCAACTTCCTTGGACAAGTCCTTGACAGTACATTTGCGGTTTAGAGTAAGCTATAATTTATTTACGGTTTTTTTTTTAAAAAGGAAGCAAGTTTGGTTAATTCAGTAATTTGCGATGATGACTTTTTTGAAAGTTTGTTTTAAGTTTCAACTTTGTGAAGTGATCGTATTGTATTATTATACCTCTTGATCGGAATTAGGATCGTAGGGACAAGATGCTCGGGGGTAGGAGGGATTACATATATATATAATATTATTAATTTTTCAAGTCTATTAAAAAGTAACACTAACATTTCATAATAAAAACTATCAGGATCAATTTCATCCGAATATTACGATATCTATCCTCATCTATTGTCAAACGCTTGAGGTATGTTATAATTATAGTAAAAATATTTTTTAATTTTTTAAATAAAATTTAAACATTTAAAATTTATTTAAAAATATACAAAATAATTCTAAATTTCAATAACATAAAAAAATAATTCTAAATTTTTAAAAATTAATTAGAAAACTATAAATTTATAACTTTACACACTTAAAATAACTATTACATAGTTTTTTTTTATTTTATATTTTTGTATTAAATTTTAGTTATAATATCCCTTATCTTTCATATCCATTAATTTTGAGCCCTCTTCCCTTACCTATTCTTAGAAAATCAAAAATTAAAGACAAAAACAAGGTAAAAAACCACCTAGTGATTTTTGAGTAAAACTTCAATTGAAAAATTGATGTAGAAGCACCTAAAGAATCTTCAATATCCTATTTCTTGGATAGTTACTCTTGCAATCTGGAAGATTTTTGAAGCGTTTAGCCGAAACCTTAATGAAACCAATAATTTTTTAAAGTTATTTTTGTAGGTATATTACATATTTGTAAAAAGAAGATACATAAGACATTTTTTTTTGTACAGGACATTCAAACAATATCATATATGGAGGACAATGCAACAAGCTCATACAGAGGCTTCGTTATTCTGTAGAACTTGTTGTAAACCCTAGGTTATTATCATATGTGAATTAAAGTTTTGTACCTTGTTATTTCATGTATGTGCAATAGCTAATTTAATGTTTGTAATGTTGTAATTAATGTCATTTAATTGTGGCATTAGATTATGTTAGTTTAGGGTTTTTACAACTAATTAGAATTAGTTATGCAGCTATTAGCACATGTGAGGAATTAGTTGCAACTAACTTAAGTTGGCTGAAACTAATTGGTGGCAACATGTGGGAGTTGTTACCTCATGTCCATAAGTTGTTATGTGACATCTAGCTTGTAATATTTCCATTTTTCACAAAAAAAATTTGTTTAGAACAATACGGAAGTAATAAATACTAAACACACTTAGAAAAAATGGGACGCTACCGCTGTACCTAATATAGGATAGACGTATGCTATTTACACCATATTAGATACAAGGATAAAACTAAACCAACCAATTTAAAATAGAGTACGCACACTTAAATTATATAAACATTTAAAAGATCATTTACATCAAAGGACCTTGATGGTCCCTGACCAAGTTAAATATAGGAAGACAGATACGTTAAGAATATAGGGCTATATTAAAACAAGATCAGGATGTGACCCTAAAACCATGGTTCATCATCGAACGCACAAAATCCTTCGGATGTCCACGCTCTCAAGCCCCAAACCCAAGCTGAGGTAGGCTCACTACTAGTCATCTCCAAAAACCTACACATGGCCTTCTACTCGTGGGAATGAGCAGGTGGCCATGCAAATTGGCACACCAATATGCTATGTATTGAGTAAGCCAAGTTACCTCCTCAATGGAAGTCAAAAATATGCAAGATTCTATCATAATATGGATATCATATGTAACATGTGTTATGCTAATACCATCTACGTAAATGTAGTAATGCATTAGGATATACTAGCATGCATAACTCAGGCACCTTAGAATGTGTTATGCTTATCTTCATAGTGTAATAACATAGATAATCACACACATACTAGGTAGATTAATCCAAATAACCACTAGGGTTATTTTTCAACTTGCTCAATCGATTAGATTATACAATTTCCTTATCCATATATTGATATAACTCAATATCTAGTCAATCCTTCCAATTATTAACTAATTAGTCATTTAAGACATTATCTAAGTGTTCATTCCATCTTTTACCCTTTTTAGTATCCAAACCATTGTTCCCTTCATCATCTAATTATTTCTCATCCACTTATTCATCATCCAATTTTTATCATAGATTAATGAGTTGTGCACCACCTTATGGTATCTCATACCATGTAAGCCTATCCAAACCAAGGGACATAAAATCCAGGCTGAAGCCAATCACCAAAATGGACATAGGTCCAAGCCAACGCCAACCACAATGGACATAATTCTAGGTAAAAGCCAACCACTTAGATAAACAGGCACTTTAGTATCGATACCCCCTAGTACATCATTAATATCTAGAGTAGGTAAGGCACCAGGATCTCTAGGATCCTGCCCAAAGGTAAATATCGAAGGCACCAATAAATGCCTGAAGGTAAACTAACCCCCGGTAGCTAATCAAAGATCAGGTATCTCAAACCCATACATAACTTGATTTTCTTTCACTTTACGTGATTAATATATTATTCATGAGGTTAAGTGATCATGCAAGGCTTATACAAAGTACAAGTAAGGCATTCGTATATTTCTTCTATATTAATCCTTTCCCATTCTCCAACCATGTATGAGATTTTCATTTATGCTCGTATAATATTATTCATGCCTATTATAATATTTCATTCAAGCACATGCTGTGCTTCGGTTTGGCTCAACCAAACCTTACTTTTCCTCAAAACGATCAATCAATTTGGGTAAATCAGTCGAATGTTCATAGACTAGTTGATTGGTTTTTCCCAACCAGTTGATGGGTTTAAGTAGAGAGCAAGACTAAGGTCTCTATAGGCTTAACAATTGATGGGCAGGGTTAACCGGTTGACTATTCTAGGAATCGACCGACTGTTCTAGGAACCAGTAGATTGGTTTACCCTATAACAACACTAAACAATCATTTTCATGCATATTATGCTGATAAATCTTTATTTATCACATTTTTTAACATCATATAGCACATTTTCAACCTACTTTAATTGTACTTCTCAACATTAATCATTACAACCCATCTTTTTTCAAGATTTATGTTTTTCACTCAAAATGTACAATCTAACCATCCAAATCAATTCTGTAAGCTATTTATATATTCATGCCAACATGAAATATCAACTTAAAGAGTTTCATATCATATAAGATTACTCATAACCCCTTTTAGAAGTAAGAATACCTTACTTGATGCAAGTAAAACTTTCCTTAAATAAGAAATCTCAACCTGTGAAATCCTCAACTTTTACAACCTTAAAACAACAAGTTTTAACTTAGAAATTCATGCATAACTTTTATACATTCAAACTTGAAATAGAAAGAAAGAATGAACATACCATACCCAAAGGAAAAAAATAGAGGATACTTAGCTGAACCACTCAATCTTTTTCCTAAATCTAACTGTTTCTTGCTTGATAATTAAAATGAGAGGGAAAGAAAGGATCAAATGAGTGAAAGAAATTCAATTGTAAGGCTCAAAGTACAGAGGGAGAAGATGAATACTAGAGGGATTATGCATTTTCAGTGGCTGAAAGAAAGGTGAACAAAATGGGTGATTAGGGCTATTTATAGTTAACAAATCAATACGAATCATAGTGTGGTCAGGAATAAATCAAAAACCTTAATTCCCACCATTTGAATTCGAGATAAATGGAAAGATTTCATCCAATGTATGATGAATTATCCTCTAATGATCAAATGGTGATTCTAGAAGAGTGCAGGTCAATTGGTCCAGAAATGCAATTCACAAGAGGGGTAATGGAAGGTCAGCGTGGAAGGAATCTTATAGCCGAGCAGAATTGAGTTTGTGATTGAAGTATTGATCTCAAAAATGTGCGGAGGAGATAGGTGGAGGAATACAAGGCTGAGGTTATTTCCCCCCTCAATTGGCCCAATTGACTCCTTAGATCAATTTGAGGTAGTATTTTTAGGCCAAATTCATCATGAAAATGGATAAGAATCTCTTAGGAACAATTTGGCATGGGTTACCAAAGTTCTATTTTAGTATAAAATTTTTTTTCCAAAAAATTAAGTTTCAAAAATATGCCTAGCTCGACCAACCAATTGATCGGTTTTGCCTACTAGTCAATCGGTTCCCCAACTAGTCAATCGATTTAGTTGAGTAGAAACTCTTTTACTAAAATGACAAACAGTCAATTGATTTTCCTAAAAAGCTCATTAAATTTAATTTTTCAATCTCATTTTAAATCCAAATTTGCTTCAAACAAAATCATAATACCAAATCAAATCAAACACCAAAATTGGCATCACTTCTCATTCAACACTTTCCAAAAACATGGGCTATTACACAACTAGTTGTTAATTAGTTAGAATTAGTTTTAACAACTTGTTATGAGGCCTATATATACCCTTTAATAGTCTTGTACATGTTATTGATGATTTGAATGACAATCAAGCTATTTTGGCTAAGTCTCTCTCTTGTGTGAGATAATATCTTCTTCTTAAGAATTGCTTGGAGTATTTCCTATCTAAAAATTCTTTGAATACCTTCAATATTTGTTGAATACCTTCAAGGTAATCCAATTTTGTGGTTGCCAATTTGATTTTATCAACGAAGGAATTCTCCATTAACTTTAGAGGAAGATAGGGAGAGAAGAAGAAAGAATGAGGGAGAAGAAGAAGTTGGTGCATATTACAAACTTGTATCTTACAACCTCTACGTACACCCTTTTATACTATACATGATTTAACTAACTAAAGAATATAGTATTTTAATCAATCACAACAAACTAACTAATCAATCTATTTAACTAAACAATCTATTGTAAATGTTATTGATGAATTGAATGATAACCAAGTTATTTTCGCTAAGTTTCTCTCTTGTGTGAAATAATATCATCTTCTTAGGAATTTCTTGGAATATTACCTATCTAAAAATCCTTTGACTGTGTTATCAAAGAAACATTTAAATTTTACCCCTTCCTTGTTGAATCTTGGTTGAAGATTCAAACACCATTTTTGTATAACCTCAAAACCGAACCAATTCCCTCAATTAAATATTTCTAATATTTGTTGAAGACCTTCAATTTTATCTAATATTATGGTTGCCAAGTTGATGTTATCAATGGAGGAATTCTCCATTAAACTTTCGAGATAGATAGGAAAAGAAGAAGAAAGAAAGAGGGAGAGGAAGAAGTTAGTTTGTATTTCAAACTTGTATCTTATAAGTATAAGTACACCCTTTTATACCGTATATGATTTAACTAACTCAAGAATCTACTTTGTTAATCAATCATAACAAACTAACTAATCAATTTCTCTAACTAAAAAATCTATTGTATTAACACATGAGATATTTATGTCTAACATCCCCCTCAAGTTAGAGAGGGTGAAAGATTGAAAACTCCTCCCAAATTAATGAGGATGGAATGATGAGTCGGGTCAGGATGAAATTTGGTCAAAATATCTGCTAGTTGGTCAGGAGTTTGAACATTATTTAAACAAATCAAACCAGCTTAGACTTATTCCCAAATGTAATTTCCGTTAATTTTTATATTTTTGGTTTTCTCATGGAAAATAGTTTTTTTTTTCTCATGTGAATAGCAATTTGATTGTCATATTTCAATGGAATGGGAGTGATGAATGTGATTGAAAAATTAGTAAGCAATCGTGTAAGCCATGCAAGTTTAGATTTCACTCTACACATGGAATGCTATTTAACTTCATTTGAAGTAAGAGCAACAATATGTTTCTTATTAGACTTCCATGATAGAGGAATATGACCAATCATTATGTAAAAACCACTTACACTTCTTCTTATGAAAGGATAATCATCCCAATTAGAATCATAATAGTCTTTTAATGTAATGGAGCTATTATCATTCATGAATAATCCTTGAGTTGGTTCCCTTGCAACATACTTGAGAGTATGTACATCAATAGTGAAATGAGGTGCACGGGGTGAGCTCATGAGCTGACTTAAGTATTTAACAACATAACTCAAATGGGGTCAAGTGTTGTTAAGGTAATTTAGCTTCCCAAACAAAATCATGTACTATTGTGGGTCTTTTAGTAGAGGACCATCACCAAGGTTGAGTTTGATATTGGTAGGTAAAGGATAAAGAGTGGATTTAATAGTAGAACACCCAAATTCCTTGATAAGGTCGGTAGCAAACTTGCATTGTGCAAGGATAACACCATGAAGTTCAAATATAACTTCAATCCCAAGAAAAAAGTATAGAGTACTATAATCTTTAATTTTAAATTCATTATCAAGAAAGATCTTGAGTGAAATTATCTCTTCCATGTCATCTTTAGTAATGAGTATGTAATTAACATAAACAACTAGGAAAACAAATGAGTTTGGAGATTTTTAAAGAATAAAGAGTAATAATTCTTGGAACTAACATATCCTCAATATAGTAATATAATGTAAATTTGATGATACCACTGACATGAGGCTTGCTTGAGGCCGTAGAAATATTTTTAAATTTTACAAATAGTAGTGACAGTAGGTAATGAAAATCCTGGTGGTGCACACATATAGAATTCTTCTTGCAAGTCACCATGTAAGAATGAATTATTAATATCTAAATGAAACATGGGCCAATTCCTTTTCATAGAGGTGGCAATGTGGGCTCAGGGGAAAAAGTTTCACTAAAGTCAATGCCTTTTTTCCTGTGTGAAACCATGAACCACTAGTCTCACCTTACTTCTCTCAACACTGCCATCATCATTATGTATGATTTTTTAAACCCATTTACAACTGATTAGTTTCTTATTCTTTAGAAGTTAAATAAGATCCCAAGTACGATTAGTATGTAATGCATCAAACTCTTTCTGCATGGCCTCACACCAAGCAGGATGGCTAATTGCTTCTTCATATATGGAAAGTCCTTGGATTTTATTAATTGAATCAAGCAAAGATTGATTTTGTGAATTTAGAGTATTAAATAATATATGAGAAGTGTGAAATGAAGTATCAGAGAAGGCATTAGTGTGTGATTGCGAGAAACACTACAAACATAATCATTAAGGTGTGATGGCTGAATATGAGAGCTTGTTGACCTAAAAATAGGAATAGAAAAACTAGAGGAGTATTATCATTATTATAAGATCTTGGAGATAACTTGTTGGGTAAAATAATATGTTGTGTAATAGGAAAAAGATTAGGTGTTATATCTGGAATTAGGACAAGAATGGGCAATGAAGACGAGGGCTTAGGTTTGTTGGAATAAGGAAAAGTGTATTCATAAAAGGCTACATCTCTAGAGATATGAATTTTTTGATGGACAATATCAACAACCTTCTATGCCTTTTTTCTAAAAGGGATCCTAAGAAAACACAAGGAAGGGCCTTGGGAGCAAACTTGCCATGATGAAATTGTGAGGTGCTGATATAACAAAGGCAATTTTTTTTTTTCGAATAACATGGGATTTTCCTTGTAAGATTTTAGAAGGGAAAACAATTGATGAGATAAGTTTTCATTAATACACAAACACCCTAATATTTGATGGGAACATTAGATTGAACAAGTAGAGTTTGAGTAGTTTCTAGTAAATACTTGTGTTTTTTCCTAGCTTATCATTTTGTTGGGTGTGTGTGAGCAAGAGGTTTCATTTAAAAATCCATCGGTTAAAATAAGGTTTAAGCCTCATAAAAATTATTAGATTGAATTATTTTTAACTTGGCATATAATTAGGTTTTAACCATGGAAGTGAAATCTTTGATTATAGAGAGAGCATTGCTTTTAGCACCTAGTAGGTGAGTCTAAGTGGTTTGAGTGTAATCGTCCACTATGGTATGTATCACATCACAATTTTAAGGGTTAAATTTTTATTTGAAATTACACTATGATGGGGATTGCGTTAGAACTTGTTTCTAACTAGCCAATCTACCTCGGCGTGTATAATAGAACATAAGAGCTTAATACAAAATAATGGAGACAAGGACTGAACAATAAAGAACCAAACAATCTTTATAAACACTCTTCTCTAAAATTACACCAGAGTACAAATGTGTGTACGATGCTTAGAATTCTCAAGTGAGGGTTGAATACCTTTTTCTTACCCTGAGAGGGTTTTATATAGGAGACCACGACACCCCCGTGGTCTAGGGTTGCGCCCCCTTTGAAGGGTTGTGCCTATTCAATAATAATTTTCCACAAATCTATATACAAGACTTTTTGAAATCAGGGACATGCCCCTTCATCTGAACCATCATGACCCCTGGCTAATGGGTGTCTATGGAACCCTTTTGGGTTCAAGGATTAGGCCTCTTCATGTCTCTGGTGCCTCCTGGAACCAAAGCCTTGTCAACCATTGCGTCCTTTAAAGGAATTTTCAAGCCATCCCACTTGTGCCTCTTTGATCTGGGTGGCGATTACCAACTGTTGCCATAAAGAATCCCCCTTTAGATGCCTGTTTGGCATACTAGTGGGTCTTGGGGTGTTCTTGGGTGCGTCGACCAAGCATTCCCATAAGCAACCGTTACCTGTTCAAATTCGTATATGATCCATGAAAGGGCGCCAAGCCATTACCCTCTAAAATCCAACCAGTGTGACCCTTCCCAAGCCTTGCCAGTGCCTAGCACTAGGCTTGGCATAGGCCTTGTAGCCTTTGTGTATCTAAGGATTTTGCACACCTCTTTGCCTTATGCCCACTGAATATTCACAAGCCACATTAAGCCCTTAGGTATAGGTCGAAGACCATGTCCAAGTCCCTGGGATGCCCTGTGCCCACATCCGTCAAGGCAACCTTGATGGGATCTAACTCCCCCTATAGAGCATTTTTTTTGTCTTTATAAGTCTGGCAGGAGTAAACATAGGACTAGCTGAGTTTGCATACCAGAGCCTCGGGCTCCAAATTTCTCAAAACACATCCCAAGTGCCCAGCGCTTAGTTAGGGCTTAAAGATAAGGTGTTCCCACACCAATTTAGAAGGCCCCTAACCTTAGGCTTTTCTTGGTCCATTAGCTTATCCCTTCTTGAGACACCACTTAAGTTGTAGTGCACTACACAACCTTGTCGCATGCCCCCATGCCTTGGCTTCCAAAGTACCAACCCAAGGGAAAGTCAAGTGTTGCCAAAAAGAGGCCTAATAGTATGGAAATATTTATGGCTAGAGTAGGTTTTTGTATGGTAGGGCCCCTAAATGTTAACATTACAAATAAAATCCACATAAGATTTAATATAATGAAATTTTATTAATTACAACTATTGTATCTTGCTTATAGAAAATGTCCCATACGATAATGCCACAGTTGAACATGGTTCATTCATGTGCTATAACTTGATTTTTTTTGAAGAATTAGAAGTATTAATTATGTTTGAGCAAGAAGAAGAAAGAATGGGATCAATATTAGCTAGATTAGCATCATGAATAGTAATGACATGATTTGAGTGGAAAGAGCATGAACACTTATTCAACAAATAAATTCCATGACTTGCCCTACCAAGAACCATTGGCCTTTTCTGTGAAGGGTCCCGTAATAGGCAATGATTAGGTGTAAAGATGGCTTGACCATTAAGATGATTATTGAGTTTTGAAATTGAGAGTAGGTTAAAGGAAAATTTAGGGACAAGAAATACATCATGCAAGATAAGGGACATAAGGACATGAACTTTTTTTTTATATATTTAAATGTAACACTATTTCCATTAGTTAAAGTGATAGAGTATAGATTAGGAAGGCTATTTTTGGTGGAAAACATATTCGGGGATCAAACATATGGTGACTAGCTCCTGAATCTATGATCCAAAGATATGAAGATGAAGATGCTTACAAATCTTGGAGCAATTTCATGAATTCAATCCACAATAGGAAAACTTAGTGACATTACTTGCAAAACTAGCATGATGTGTGGAAGAAGTCATTAATGCAGATATACTGTCATTATCAGTCAATAAAGACATCAATCTTTGTATTACTCAACTATTAATCCATTATTAATATAATTTGAAGAAGAATTATCAGCTTGACGAAGATCATTAACTCCTTCTCTATTTTGTGTCATAGTTTGGGATAAAAACCTCTTTTCATTCCCATTCTTGGAGTTAGTTGGAAACCCATGCAACTTGTAACATCAATCTTTGTTGTGACTATTCCTTTCACATGAATCATATAAATATGTTTTTTTATTACCTTTTTAATGAAGTTTTGTGATTGTGATTTATTTGAATTAAAATAACTAACATTCATTGTAGGTGACTCGGTAGAGAATTGGCTCTCGGCTATTACGCCTCCCTATCTTTCTTCTTGTAATAGTGATGAGTAAGCTTCAGCAATGGATGGTGGATGTTTTCTCATCAACAAATTCCCTCAAATCATGATGTGGCTTTCATATAATCCCAACAAAAATTGGTGAAGTTTTTCCTCATCTAAAATATCCTTCTAATCATGTTCTTGGCCACATGTGCATGGAGGTAGGGTCTTGAGTGATTCTACTTCATCATAGGTATTTTTTTTTATCTTAGAATAGTACACTATAATATTATCTCTTTTCTGCGAGAACTGACATAAGGCTTCCTTTCCCTAAAATAATTGCGTGTCACATTTATGCCCATAGTTGGAATCTATATTATCACATATTTCTTGAGATGTGTCATAGTATATCATGGTTTCATTGAATTCTATGGAAAGAGAGTTCATAATCCATGACAGAACCATGTTATTACATCTTCCCCAAGCTTCAAATTCAAGCGGATTTAGTAGGCTTTGGATAAGTCCCGTCAACGAAGCCTTTCACGTGTTTAGTATTTAATGAGATCAACATCAAAAGGTTTGGAAACTAAAGTAAATCTTGGATTATCGCTAGGGTCTAGGTACAAGTATAAGCTAGGCTCTATTCAAAATCTAAGTTCTTCATTGTGATTCATCCTAATTAATTAATGTAGTGTAGAAGAAGGAAATAAAAAATTTGGATACAAAGTTTTTGAAGCTATGAAACCATGTTATCAATGGAGGAATTCTCCATTAAACTTCAAAGAAAGATAGGGAGAGAATATGAAAGAATGTGGGAGAACAAGTTGTTGTGTATTCCAGACTTACATCTTAAAAATTTCATACCATACATGATTTAACTAAAGAATATAGTCTATTAAACAATCACAAAAAACTAACTAATCAATCTATTTAACTAAACAATTTGTTGTATTGACATGTGAGATATTTATGCCTAATAGTTGATATGCATCAAATATCAACTTTGCCAAATTTTCACATGAATTGAAGTCGAACACACCAGATCCACAAAATCAATCACAAATGAACTAGAAAAAATCACAAACCTTTGATTTAAGGGAGAAACATCCAAAAACCATTATATCTCACCCAACCAAATCAACCATTGAAGCTCTAGAGGCATTCCTATTTTTGAGAACTTGGATTCAAACAACACGCTATGTGATTGATTGTATGACGTTAAGTCCAACTCTAGAATCTTCGATTTAGGGAGCACAAAGATACACTAATGATCACTAACTTAAGAAATTATCTCAAGTGAGATGAGAGACATATTTTTTTTTGTTTAATCATTTGGGATTTGCTTTATCTTGAATTAATTTTTTTAACTGGTGAAAATGCCTTACATTTTTCATTTGAAATGCATCATATCTTTGGTATTTTAGAAACCTAATATGAAAAACTTAAGGATCCATAACCTTCATAATTGGTTTGTTTAGTCTCTCTAACTAAAATAAGATTTGGATTACTTTGATTATTGTTTTTGTCAACTACATCATAGGATTAGTTAAGTATAGTTTATGCAAAATGGTTTTTTTTTTGCTGGTGGATTTTTGATAATTAGGTGAGTTAAATTGATGAGAATCTTGATGAATCTTCAAACATGGATGAGAGACTATTGAACTTTAGAGGAGGCACAACTGAGGATTAGGGCATCATTGTTGGTGTAAAGACTGTAGCGCTAGTGTGATTGATTGCAAGTAGGAATAAAAGAAGGAGAAGGCTGAATTGGGTTCTTATCTTACTCTATATAAAAAGGAAGTTTTGACAAATAAGTTTTCCTTCTTATTTTTCCTTCCTAAAAATGCTAAAGAATTTAGATTTCTAAACATGCAAATATACCAATGTAGCCTTGCTCTTCGGTTAGTATTCAGTGAGAAAAAGAGAGAACACATGCAAAAACATATGCTCGAGAGAAGCGATATGAAAAAAAAGGTATGCTTTGTGATGATGGAGAGTAGAAACAAACGCTTTAGAGAAGTAACTTGAAGATTATCAAAAATACCTATTTATGCTATCAAGAAGAAGATGAGGTATAGATTGTTTGCTTGGAAAAGTTAGATCCTTAGATGTGGAATAGTTATTTATTCTCAAATCAAATTTAAATTTTTATTCTTCCTCCTCATATGGTCTTATTTCTTTTGTTACTTTGTTATTTTCTTCTTCGACATCTTCTTATTGTTGTTGTTCTTATTATTATTATTATTATTATTATTATTATTATTATTATTATTATTATTCTAATTATTATTATTATTATTATTATTATTATTATTATTATTATTGTGTGCCATAGGAGGCATTTGTTCATTTTAAGCATATCATGATTTTTACTCTAACAAGTGTGCCTTAATTACTGCTAAGTATGGGAGTATGTGTTTTGGAGTTTTAGAGACACATGTTAGGGTTTAATTGTTTAACTGTGTGTAAAAATACATGTACTCGTTAAGTATCTATATATAATTGTGGCTATGCATTTTTATGATGATAAAATTCATCGGAGGTTGATAAATCTTTCATATTGGGACTTAAAAGATTTTAGTGGAAAAATGAGTATCCTAGTTATCTTAGGGACATTTTGGTTAATATGGGTTAAAAATGAAATATTGGGTATTTTAATGTGATAAGCGATTTGGAATAGGATAAGTATATTATGTGAAAATTTTGGAGTAAATATAAATGGTCTAAGCCTAATAAATAAGAAAAATGGTTTTAAGAGAGAATAGTAACCCTAGGCACAAAATTATTATCGCATGTAGGAATTGTTCGAGTTTAACCTTGAATTATAGATATGTTGGTTATATTGGTATTTTAGGAATTCATATTATATTTGGGAGTCACATGTGTATCATGAGAAAAGTTATGATTGAATTGCAAACGTTGGGTTTTGGTAGGAAAGGTGAATAGTAACCCTAAGGTAAAACTATCATCACATTTGTAAAATGAGGGAGTTAGATCTCAATTTTTCATATACGATGTCAATAATAATATTTTGCATATGTATATTGAATTTGGTAGTTATATGGATTTTATGGAAAGAGTTATAATTAAATTGTAGAATCAAGGTTTTGTGGGGAAATATAAATAGTAACCCTAAAGGTAGTCTATTATCGCATGTGTAGGAAGTTGGAGTTAAACCTTGATTTTTGGGTATGCTGTCATATGTGATAAATGAGTATCGGGGGAGGAGTTATTCTATAATTATGAAATTAGAGTTCCCTAGGAGGGGCACAGTCTTTCATGTCAAGTGTATTAGTGTTTATGTTAGTTTTGTTGTATGTATTTCAAATGATTATGTTAACATATATTATATTCTTTTCATGTATACATATGCATATGTATGATGGCCTTGAGACATGCCACCTTGAATAACATATTAATCATTTAAAGAGATATTACGTGAGTCGGGGCTATTGGGTTCATTCCATCAAATGATAATAGTAGCTCAAGCGTATTTTCCACTAATAGGTACTTCAGATTATTTCACTAGTTTAAGAATAATGACCATGTGCCTTTTTTTCCTTAAAAGATGTTGGCTTTGTTCTACCGGACACTAATAGTGGATTAGGTGTTATTATGACTAAGAATTGTTTCAGACTATTCCACCAATTTAAGAATAGCGAGGATTTCGAGCTCAACATAAACTAGAATATGCTCTTGAGATATAAATAATAATGAATAAGATACTAATGAGTTAAAGTGGAAGATTATGTGAGTCAGAACCTAGGTCCGTTCCACCGGATGATAATAGTACCTTAGGTGTATATTTCTTCACGAGGGGCTTCAGACCGTTCCACGGGTTTAAAAATAGTGATTAGGTGTGTTTTTCCCTAAGAGGTGTTGAGTCCGTTCCACCGAATGATAATAGTAGCTTAGATATGTTGTCCTTGAGAGGTGTTTTAGACCATTCCACCAATTTAAGAATAGTAGGGGTCTCTGAACTCAATGTAAATAAATAAAAATGGAAATGATTATTATTGAATTAAAGTGGCTACTAAATAGGTCGGTAGTGGCCTTTGTGCCTACTTGTGGTTCGGTAGTAGTCTTTGTACCTATCGGTGGTTCTATAGCAGCCTTTGTACCTACCTATGGTTCAGTAACAACATTTGTGCCTATTCGTGGTTCACTAGTAGCCTTTGTTCCTACCTGTATTTTGGTAGCCTTTGTTCACCGAATGACAAAGGGACTGTTGACAATGGTTGTAATGAAATATTGTTTTTAAAACATAGGTTTTAGAAATAATTTTCACATAAACCATTATAAAAATTCCTTTGTCACCTGTGTTTTCATGGATTTTTATGATAGTTCTTAAAAACCATTATTAGACCTTTAATAATGGATTTTTTTAATAACGCTTCATAACTGTTACCAAATACCAATAATGAACATTATTAAAAGTTGTTTTCATGGTAGTGTGAGAAGACATCTATGAAATTTTGGGAAACCTTAAGGTTTTCAACTATAGATTTTACATGTCTAAAGTTATCTATTTTGATCAAGTTACATCATGTTTAAGTTTGATTTTTGGTTTATCAAGTGGGTTTTATCAGAATTTGAAAGCGAAAAATTTTAGGCTTAAAAATTTCTTTCTCTGTAAGGGAATTGATAGATTCATGTAATTTTCTTTTCCTTATTTTTTTTTAACTTATGATGGAATTGATTTAACTGCTGAGTTACAATGAAGAAGAAGGAAACTCAACATTGAGGAGGAATTTATGAAGAGAAAGTGAAGCTTGAAGACAAAGCACATATGCACACACTTGATGTTTGTTTAAATTTATTTATGATTTACTTGATGTTTTATCACGATATGCTTAATGTTTACTATAATATACTTGATGCTTAATGCTTCATATTTTTCTATGGTATACATGATATTTCACCATAGTCAAGCATTATATAGTCATGCTTCTTTCCATTGTTATGTTTCAACATAATAGGCTTGTCGTTTCACCATGATATACTTACTTTTTTACCACAATATATTTGGTGTTTCATCATGATATTCTTGGTGTTTTACTATAGTTTGATCAATACTAGCCATTGTTATATTTCACCATGGTAAGCTTAGTGTTTAACCAATGTTTCACCATGGTATTATTTCCAAAAACAATTCTCAACAAATATAGACCCATATTGTTATACTTTTGACTTTAAAAAAATGTATTATGTCAATTATAATTATATCTTCCAACAACTAAAATGATGTTTCACCATAGTTGACTCAAATTTTACCATTATTGACTTTATGTTTCACCATTTTTGCCTCCACGTTTTAATACAATGTTTGTCATATTTTATCCATATTAGTTGTGATTTCTTTAAGAAAACTAACTTTTCATGCTTCACCATCATTATTTGTATACTCATGCTCAACTCGTTTAATTAAATAAATTAGCCAAACCTAACTTTTAATGAACCGAGCCGAGTCAATCTCACAAGCCAAAGCTATAAATGAGGTGAGATAAAAAAAATTTGGGCTCGAGTTTGACTCATTTAATAAATGATCCTAAAAGTGAGGCTATGATTTGACTCATTTAACTAAATGAACAAGTTGAATTGAGCTTTTAATAAGCCAAATACTGAGCTAACTCAACTCATTTACTACCTTACATCTAGGTTTCACCATAGGTGTTATATTTTTATTTCACTATATTCGTTGTTATATTTTACCGATGTTAGTTTTGTTTTCTTTATAAAAAAATTAACTTGTCATGTTTCACTATAATTTTCTTCATATTTAATAATTGTTGCCTCCATATTGGACCATAATTTTCTCCATGTTTCACTATTGTTGTCTCCATATTTTACTACTATTACCTCCATGTTTTGCCATGTATAGTTATCTCATGGTAATTCTTTACATATTTTACCACAATTACCTTCATACTTCACCATTATTGCCTCCATAATTCTCCATAGTTTCATCCATGATTCATTATTATTGCCTCCATATTTCTTGGAGAAAACTAATTTGTTATGTTTCACCGTAATTACTTTTATGTTTCACTCCTATTATGTTATGCTTTATCACTATTTTTTACTACAAGTTTTTTTCTTTTCCAAAAGTATATCAATATTGATAATCCTACTAAGAGGTAGTTTAATTTTAAAAAAATGCCAACATCAGCAGTATACACCATGTTATCCGTGTGCATTGTATCATAGTTTACATATTAGAAATTGTGTGATAGAACCCTTTGAATCGTTTTCAAGCCTTTAAGCATGAAGCCCCATGAAACAAGGTATCAACCTACATAACTCAATTGTAAATTTAGGCCTTGAGCATAATTTTCAATTAGGTTCAAATCTTCCTTATCCAGCTACTAGAATTAAACCCATATGTAAAGTTGATGAAAAAGGATATGATGTGGAATGCATCACTAACTTTTAAGTGTAGGCTTGAATTGTAAGTCTCAACCATTCTATACCCACATCTGCCTTTCCCAGACGTATATCTATACATGAAAGTGATGTAAAACAACACTATATATGAACTCCATCACTAATTTTACGTAAATATAATGGCCTTGAGTTCCACTCTTTAGGCACTTTATAAACCATTATAATTATCGAAGAGAAGCCCCAACTAGAGACAATCTTATCTCTTATTTTAGGAACCTTAGATTGACCAACACCATTGCCATGTTGACACCCTAGACTAGCCAATGCGCTTACTTAGCCGATGTCCTTTACTGGTCGGCACCCTTTCTTAGCCACCACCTTTGTCTAGCTAACACCTTTTTCTAGTTGGCACCCTTGTTTGGCTGATGGACTTTACTCTAGCCTTGTGTTTTGACATCGGTAGGGATAATAATGGATCGGGTCTAGACGAGTCTAACTTGGCATAAACCTAAAGTTTTTTATATTATCTAGACCTATACTTGACCCAAATCCGTCGGATCTAAAAAAATTAGACTTAGATTCAAACTTATTGGGTTTAGTAGGTAAATGTGTTCTAAATGGGTTCGGGTATTTTTTTTTAATAAGCTATGTAAATATAAATACATTTATGTTTTATATAGATTAATATTTAATTATTATTAAAAAAATACTCTAACTAAAAAGATAAATATTTTAAAATAGTTACTCTAACTTTTCAAATGGGGTTTTAATATTTTTGAAATAAAATATTATACATATTTCTTATAAAGTAAATATACAGAAATAAATTTAAAAAAATGAACAAGTAGTTTAAATAAGATTGCAACAAGGATGCCAAACATAATATTTATATGTATGTATGTATGTATGTATGTATGTACACACACACACACACACACACACACAACAAATTTGGTGAGTCAGGTATGGTTTTGGAACTACAAGGATCAAGACATGTTTCATGACAACACCATATCCTAGGTATCATCGTTATGTTGAGTAGCATCAGGTTTTTTGATGGGTGTTGTACCTAAGTGACGTATACTTGTGGGAATTGTAGATATTCTCTCTTAAATAGAGTGGATGTGGTTTGGTATAGGTGAGATTGTTATAACCCTCCATGTAAGGAGATCTTCCATCTCCATAATTATTAAAGGGGTTTAGAAGATGATGGAATATTAAACTATAAAAATGTCCTAAGTATCATTTGCATCCCAAATCTCATGCAATGTAATGGAAGCACAAAATATCTTAGGCCCATGGGATTCATAAAATGATGGAGGTGTTTCTTATGGGTGAGTGGTAACTCGGAAATGTTCCCACGATCTCCAACATTTATAGAGAAGCACATGTTAAACCTCGAACCAAGTAAGCAATCTAACTTCCTTACTTTGTAATTGAGTTTTTAATTTATAGCATATGTATGCTGTGAGGTTTTTTTTTTTGCATTACTTAGGACTTGAACCTGATATTATAATAAATTTTTTATTTACTCACACACTTGATAAAATTTTAGACCCCTAAGCACAGGCCTAAGTATGACAACCCCTAATGTCAACCCTATTTTTTTTCTTTACATTAGTTGTCACTTTTCTTGTAAGTATGTGCCATGAAAGAATATTAGAAGAAAACTATGACTATTTTAGGGGAAAATTTAGATAAGGCTATCTAATTATAAATTTAGGACAAATTTTATTTACATAATTGCTTCATGGTCTAATATATTAGATAAGGCTAATAAGTCTATCGCTAGTTTAGGGGGAAATCATTATTTTGCTAAGTCTATATTGTGATTCATTAGCCATGGGCTTGAGAAATATTCAAATGTGGTAATACTGTTAGAAAATAAATCAGTTTGTTATTTCTATTAGTATGTTACCCCATTTTATTCTAAAAATTGTTAAAACTATATTTTTGTGCCACCTTTTTTCTTTTAAAAAAGTAAATATTTATGTTTTACTTTTACTCTTACTTTTTTTTAATATTATCTATTCATTAGTTACTATGCTATATTTTTAATGGAAAATATAAGTGCAATATAATGATTTGTTTACTATAATTTTTTTTTTGGTTTTTGGATTGGAGAGTACCTTTTTACGCTTATGTTGAATCAACATAAGTTTAGTTGAAGTTTAGTTGGTCTTCTGAGCATTGCGCCTGTCAAAACATACCCTTCCACAACATCAATTTAGTTGGTCTTTCAGGCATTGCACCTCTCAGCACTTGTATAAGTGTTAAAGTAACATTCACAGGCTTACAATTACACCAATTAAATGCTATTAATGTTCAGAAGCTATATGACTCAAGGAAAATTGTATCTGCGCTTGGCTTGGATAGTGAAGAGTAAGTTATTTGGGAATTAAAAATGGAAATGGTGAATTAGAATGGAGATGTTTTGATGAAATAAATCTACAATCTTGGGGAAGGAGGAGTAGTAGATGATAATGAAGAGAAACAACTAGTAGCTAGAGTTGGGCTAAATTCACAACTAACGACATTATGATTTGTTAAAGAAACAAAATAATGAATTTAAAAGCTTGAACTTACCATTAGAGATAACTAATGCCTTTACTATTATGATTTCTTTCTTGTTGTCTTGTTATCCCTCTCTTTCTTTCTCATTATTCTCTGACTTATTATTGCAAAGTGAAACCTAAAAAATTGGGTATAGTAGAGGCTTATTAGGTTTTGACGAGGTAGATTACAATTGCCGAAATAATGACAACCGAGTTTGATGGAGGTTTGAAGGTTTTCACTGTTTCTATGGATAACCTAGCTAAAAGGGATTGAAGTTGTCGAAGTATGGGAGATCTTCGAAGTAGTAGGGAAAGTAGTCGACATTTACATTAGTAGAAAGGAGAGAAAGTTCTCCAACCTCCACTTCAGTTTCATTCGGTACAACAGGGAAGAGGAAGCTATAGAAGCAGTGAGGAAAATGAACGACATGCTCCTGTATGGGATTAAGCTGTACGTGAGAATGGTGGCATTTGAGAAGAAGGAGCTCCCTGGTTCCAAAACTCAAGACAGAGGTTGAAGATAACCCAACAGGAAAAGCCTTAGAATGTGGAGACCAGAGTTGAAAGATTCAAGAACGTATACCATGGTGACTAAAGAGATATCCTCGGCGTTCCAAGGGTAGCAAAAGAAACTTAGGATGATCCATCTCAAAGAGGACAAGGAAGATCTAGATTGGCTAAAGAGAAGTGTTGTGATGGAGTCTTCATAGGTGAACTTCCTAGATATTATCATCCCCGACCTGTTGAGATCTTGGAATTTGGCTAGTAAGGTGAGAGACATGGGGAGATATAGATTTCTCATTACTTTTGATTCGAAGGAGGATTACCAGAAAGCCTTAGAGGATAACAGTTTGCTATTTGAGCTCTTCTCAGTAGTTAGGAATTGGGGGAAGGATGAGACATGCAGGATTAGACGCACTTGGGTGGAGATTAGGGGCACCCCCCAATTACTTGGGAGGAATTTTTTTTCGAAAGCTTGCTTAACCATGGGGTAGATGGGTATGCTAGAAGGAAGATGGGGATTTTGGCTTATCCATGGAGGAAACCAAAATTCTTATTGATACTTCAAGATTGAGGGATATTCAGGAGAAGGTGTTGGTGCGAATAGGAGGGAGGGATGTGTTGGTGGTAGCTTAGGAGATTGACCAAAGATACAGTCCATGGCAGCAATGCAAGGTGGGGAGGGACAAAGAGTAGTAGAAGGAGCTGTTATCCAGGGAAGAAGTTGAATAGTCCTTGCATCAGAGACCCCATGCAGGTTTGGTCGGTGTGGCTCCATTTTTGAGTAGTGATTTCATACAGGTACAAGGCTTAAGGGAGGTTGACAATTTGGATTCTATGAAAATCAAAAAGGGGGAAAGGGCAGAGATGGCCACACCTGTGTCTTAGGGAGAGGAAGCCCTCAATTTTTATGTGGTTTGTTCGAGGGTGTTGGATCAAGGGAAGAAACTAACAGTAGGTTTTAATTAGGAACCTCAAGTGTCTAAGGCAGAGATGACGGTGCTTGAGAAGAGTGATAACGAGGTAATAAGTGTAGCCTCGATAGACACAAAAATAGTGTTGGTGGAGCATGAAGTGGAGGGAGAGAGTCAGTTATTTAGAAATATGATGAGTCATGAGATGTTAGAAGCAGTAGAAGGGGAGTGAACTTGTGTTGCTAGAAGTGGTGGCCCAGTTTAAGGGTCGATGGGAGGGATTTTGCCACAAGTCAGTGTGGAAGACCCTCCACCTGGCTTCTATATTCCGACAATAGGGGTTGTTTGCGAGGGTAGTGTAGTTGTTTGGGAGATCCATCATGGAGGGGAGGTTGGCTGCAACTTGAAGGATGCCGATCATATTAGGCACTTGATACTTGAAAGATAGGAAGAGAGATAGGGTTTCCATCTAAAGAAGAGGATGGTTTTGTGGAAAAATTAGCCTCTTTAAGGAGAAGACAATGAATTATTAGGATAATACATCTATAAGAGAGATCAAGCCATTTTGGGGGTTTAATGTGTTTGGTTTACATTATGATCATTATTAGTTGGAATGTTAGGGGTATAGGAGCTCTAAGTAAATTGTCCAGTATTTAGTCTTTTATTTCTAGGGGAGGTTGTGGATTCTAGGATTGGTAGAAACAAAGCATCAATCCATATCATATACATGGAGGAACATAGTATGGTAAAATGGGTTGGTTGAGTGAAGGGAGTCCTTAGTGCAAGGCAGGAGTGGAGGTCTGATTATTAGTTGGGATGCTCAGTTCTTCATTGTTAGGAACTCCAAGACTGATAGCAGATGGATCTTTCTTGAAGGTTTTTTGGATCCTCTCTCTCTTGAGTGTGTTGTGCTCCTAGTGTATGGTTATTCCGAGCCAAGACAAAGAAGGGGGCTTTTGGGAGAATTATGACCTGTAGGGTAACAATGTTCAGCCCCATTACTTGTAATGGGTGATTTTAACAAGATTAGGCAACCAAGTGAAAGGTAAGGGGGATGCTTAAAAAGTGGTAGCATTAGATTTTTCAATGAGTGGATTGATAGGATGGGGCATAGGGCTGGATTTGCTAGCCTTCTGGACTGATTCTTGGTTGATACTACTTGGTTCTAAACGTCTCCTACTCTTTCATGTATAGGTCCTGAGAGATCTTTGTTTAATCATTTACCTATCTGTCTCTATGACAAGGAGGTAGGAGAGGGTCTAAAGCCATTCAGATCTTAGGATATGTGGTTTTCTCACCCATAGTTTCATAGTTTTGTGGCAGAGTGTTGGATAAAGATGGAAAAGGTCTATTGTTAGAATAAGCTTAAGAAGCTCAATAGTCTTCTTAGAGAGTGGAACAACAAGGTTTTTGGGGCTGTTGATTCAAAGATCAAGATCCTTGAGTAGGAGCTGGAGAAGGTGGATCTTCCTAGAGACAATGAGAGTTTCGACGAAGTGTTAATGGCAAGAAGAGCAGCCCTATAGAAGTAATTATGGATGTGGCATAAGAGAAAAGAAGGTTATTGGCTCTAGATCTCAAGAGTTAGGGGGTTCAAGGAAAGAGATAGGAACACCAAATACTTCCATACAGTTGTAGTCGTGAGAAAAAAGAGGGCTGTTATCAACAAGCTTATAGAGAAAGACCAGGTGATTTTGGATCCGGCGAGGATAAAGTAGGTAATCATCTCTTATTTTAAAGGACTCTACAAGGAGTCTTGTAACACCCCAAAAATTTACTATTAAAAAATCTCGTTTTATTGAAAAATTAGTGGAAGTAAAAAGCAAAAAATCATAAATTTTGGGGATGTTACTGCCAGACTTAGTACCAGACTGATTTTCTCCTACCATTCCAATACTAAGTGCTAAGGCTAAAAAGAAACTCAATACAATTCACTTTTATTTAAATCAGAGTAGCGCGGTAAAGATGTTAAAAAAGATAAAAAATCCAATGTTAGTGGTTACTAGAATAAAAATAGGTTTGAACAAGGAAATAAAAGGTTAAAGGAAAACTTTAAAATCATTTTCCGGCGATCCTTATGCTCTTTCCTAATACCCACTGGAATAACACCTGCAATAATCCTACAAGGGACATTGCCCATTTAATAAATATGGGCCCACAAATGGAACCTTTTAGTACTATGGTACTGAATAACCCCGTATATCAAATTAAAAAGCATGGCCCACATACAACACATAATACACAACGGCATAAAATGATAACATGCGCGGGCATAGGGATAACCATAAGCATCTTAAGGAATAATATACAGTGCAACACCTCATATAAAAATAAATGCATACCACAATGCCCATTCACTTAGCAATACCATAACATACCAAGAGAGAGACAGGTATCAAGGCTAAACTTATATTATAACAATAGATCATGAGGATGAAAGTAATTCATTTGGTCTTAAGCCATTAATTAATCATTATTCAATCATAATCTTTCAAATTATATCCATGTGAGTGCATGAACCCCACTATCATAGCTGTGGACTAGAATATACGTCAGGGCAGAATACACGTGACCACTATTATTTGCCGGTGGACCGGTCTGGCCCCGACTCACATGGTGTTCCACTATAAGTGATTAGGGTCTTCCCATGATTTATTAATATCCAATGTGTGGTTTATTGAGCTCGGGATCCCCCACTATTATAGCCGGTGGATCAAAAATATTCAAGACAGAACGCACCTGACCACTATTATTCGTCGGTGAACCGGTCTTCAGGTCATCTTGCACCTTGCCACTATTATTCGTTGGTGGACTGTTATGGGCTCGACTCAATAATATTTTACTTTATGTAATTAGTACTTTATATATGTCTTATTCAAGAGGTCCATTTATTCAATTTGAGGGAAGGGAAAATGTCACAAATCTAGAGACACAAAGATATACTGGCCATAGAATCAAACGTTCTATATCAAGGATCATGGCATACACAAAACTCTAATACATACTTCAACCATATCTAACACACATTTCTATGCATATTTACCAACTAGGCGCCCCTTGCATGATTATGATATAACACCATATCACCCCCTTAATTATCTATCAAATCCTAAGTTATGCCATGTTCTTGTGATACTCACTAACTTATAAAATACCCTTATCTTATTATTTAATATTACTTATGTTTTATTATGAAACTCATTTAATCCATTGATATATTAAACACAAGTTACCGATTTACCCCCATCATCCTTACAAAAATTACCGAAATACCCCTTGTTTGCAAAAATGCCAAGTCACCCATTTTTATTTGCCAATTTACCATATTATCCTTCATGTTTGCATAATTACTAAATTACCCCTTGCATGTGTTAGACTACCAAATTATCTTCCATACTTATTCAATCATCTAATTTACCCCTCATATTTATTAAGTTAACAATTTACCCTTCTAGTTGGTTAAATTACCGTATTACCCTTTATACTTATTTAAATTACTAAATAGCCCCTTTGGCTTATTAAGTTACTAAATCACCCTTCATACTTATTACATTTACCAGATTGTCCATTTGGTTAGTTAAATTACCGAATTGTCCTTCTTATTTATTAGAATTACCAAATTATCTCTTTGGTTGGTTAAATTACCAAATTACCCTCCTCATTTATTAAAATTATCAAATTGTCCTTTTGGTTGGTTAGATTACCAAATTACCCCTCTTACTTATTAAAATAATCAAATTGCTCCTTTGATTGGTTAAGTTACTAAATTGCCCTTCTTGTTTATTAAAATTACCAAATTACCCTTCTTAATTATTATAATTACCATTTCCCCCCTTTTACTTACAAAATTACCCTTCCTTCATACCAATTTACCAAAATATCCTTTCTTTAAGCTAAATTACCAAAATACCCTTCTCCTTTATTAAATCACCACTTTTTCCCTTTACTTTATAAAATTATCAAAATACCCTTCCTTTATGCCAAATTACTAAAATACCCTTCTCTTTTATTAAATTACCATTTTACCCATTTACTTTACAAGATTACCGAGTACCATTCCTTTATGCCAAATTACTAAAATATGATTTTCCTTTATTAAATCACCATTTTACCCCTTTACTTTATAAAATTACCAAAATACCATTCCTTTTTATTAATTTACCAAAATATTTCCTTACTCACAAAAATTACCAATTTATTCCCTTTTTCATGTAAAATTAGTAAAATACCCTCCTTACTTGTCCATTTACTATTTTACCCATTTACTCTTATAAATTACCATTTTGTCCTTATTATACAAATTTTACTAAAATACCCTTATGACATAAAATATTGATATACATGCTCCATACACATCATCTAACACCACCAACTATTATTATTTATCATTAACGCACATTAGCACCTACCACACACACTTATTGAGGCCACACCTTTTTGCACAAGTAAATTTACCAAAATGTCCCTAAGGCTCATATTAACATTATCTATGCAACAAATGGCCATATTAGCTTATCATATCAAACATATGTATTTAACATTATCCATAATGACAAGGCTCCTTCCTTAACTATTATTTCTACACATGACACATAAATTAACATGCTTTTCTTTTCATCAATCAACATATGCCACTAAACACATTATACTTAACAACATACATCATTCATATAAATTGTATTAAAAAACTTAATGTGTTAGCATACGTATATCCACGAATTTTAGTAGGGTATAATGGTTATCTTATTTCTAGCAAAAATTAAACCATACCAGTACCTCAGTTAAAGGTTTGAACTTTGATTAGCAAAATCAATACCTAAAAATAATGTCAACACTTAGCATTTTAAAAGTAGGAAATTGAAAGAATAAATTGTATCAAAACTTAACTCAAATACATACTGATATTAACCATCATTATACCTCAAGATTATTAGCAGAAAATGTCAAAGGGGAGGCAAAAAACTCATGCTGCATGAGCAGCATGAGCTGCATGCAAGAAGGAAGGAGGAATGATTGAAGAAGGGAATACAAGAAGGAAGGGGGACTGGTTCGAGTTAGGGTTTTAGAGTAGGGTAGAGGAATTGTGGAGGGGAGTTAGGGTAGTGGCTGGGTTTAAGGAGGGAGTAGGGGTGTAGGTGGTGGTTGGGGGTTTATGATGGGTGGCTTAGGATGGTGGAGGCGGTGGCTGCAAGGCTAGGAAATGGGGCTAGGGATGGGCGAAGAAGAAGAAGGAAGGGAAAAGAAGAAAAAGGAGGGGGGTAGTAGAGGATGTGTTAAGGAATATCTTGGTGGAAGAGACGGAACAACAGTGCATGGTGGGGGTGTAGGGTGGAGGCTAAGAAGGGGGAAGAAAAAGGAAGGGAGGAGAAAGGTGGTTGCAGAGGTGTGTGGGGGTGATGGGGTGGTGCAAGGAGGTTTATGGGGTGTTGGGCAGGTGGATGGTTGGGCTGCAGAGGTAGTGGTTGAGGGTGGTGGAGCAAAAAAAGGGGAGGAGGAGATAAGGAGAGAAAGAAAAGGGAGAGGGTTCTATAGGGAGGTGAGGGAGCTTGATGCAAGTCGAAAATGAGTAGGAGAAGAGAAGAAAAAGAAGACGGAGGGGAGGAGAAGTAGGGTGTTGACAAGGTGGCTGTGGTTGCAGGTGGTAGGTGGCAGGTTGTAGGGAGAAGGAGAAGGAAAATGGATGGCACGCGGGGGAGGGTTCCAGGCTCGAGTGTGGCCAAAAGTGGAAGGAAAGGGACGAGGTAGAGAGGGAGAGTGAGAGGAGGGCATCCTGGTTGTCATGGAAGGTGCATAGGTGTTGGTCGTAGGCTGTAGAAGGCATGTCGTGCGGTGATCGAAGGAGAAGGAAGGAGGAAAGAAGAAGAAGAAGAAAAGGAAAGGGGAAGCAAGTCGGCCGAGCGGGAGAGAAATAAAGGGGAGTAGGCCGGCCAGCGCACAAGGGAGGGGAGAAAAAAAAGAGAGGCTGGGTCGACCTAACTAAGGAGGAAATAAAGGCAAGAAAAGAAGGAAGACGGAGAAGGGCTGGGGCGAGCTGGGCGTGAGGGGAAGGGAAAGGAAGAAAGGGAGTGGGTCGGTGGCCTAGCACAAGAGGGGGAATAAGGGAAGTAGGTTAGGTGCCCCAAAGGGGAAAGAAGAAAAGGAAAAAGGAGGAAAAGAAAGGAGAAAAAAGGGAGAAATATAAAAGGAAAAAGGGAAAAACGAAAAACGAAAAAGAAAAAGGGAAAAAATAAAATAAAGTAATTTTAGAATAATGACATTTAATATTTTTGATAGGTAAATTAATTTAATAATTTAATTTATGATAATTTAATATATTGGTTTAAAAGGGTATTTTAGTAAAATATTGGTTTGAAAAATTACTTAGATTAAATGAGTATGATAAAATAACAAAATATTTATTTCAATTTATTAAATATTCATATACATTTTTATATACTCAAAAATCCACAAAATGATTAAATTACATAAATTAAAATTTTAAATTATCCCAAATGAGGGTTATTTATTAAATTATAGGTTTTAAAATTTTGGGATATTATAGCTTGATCTTTTAGAAATCAGAATTTTAGTCGAGGGTTTCCACAAGCACACGATAGAGCAAAGTAGGTCGTTAGAAAGCATGTCATAGAGAGAGGAAGTTCAGAAGGTAGTACAGGCATGTGAGGCTCTAAAAGCACTAGGTTACGACGGTTATCATTTGGGTTTCATCCGGAAGATGCGGGGCATCCTAGGGGAAGAGTTTATGGATTCTACCGCTTGCCATATGTGCTTAATACCACTTTGATTACCTTGATTCCCAAATTTGATGAGGTGATAAGGTTAGTCATTTCGGACCCATCAGTTTGATAAGGTGTATCTATAAAGTTATCTTGAAGATTTTGGTGAACAGACTAAAACAGGTAGTCGATAGTCTGGTTAGTGACTCTCAATCAGCTTTCATTGAGGATAGAAGTATTCTGGATGGAGCTCTAGTCACCAACGAGATTGTTCATTGGTTTAAGAAGAAGAAGGGATCAAGAGGTTTGATGATTAATTTGGATTTTTAGGAGTATGACAGCATCAGATGGGACTTCATCGATAAAATTCTAGTCATAATGGACTTCAGTAATGTTTGGAGATGATGGATAAAAGAGTGCATTTCAACAACCAGTATCTCAGTTTTGGTGAATAGATCATCAACCACCTCCTTTAAGATGAAAAGGGGTCTCGGGCAAAGGGATCCTATTTCCCCCTTTCCTTTTGTCTTGGCTATTGAAGCATTCAATCAGCTTGTCCAAAGAGGCATTACTAAAGGGTTGATTCATGGAGTGAGAGCGGGGAGTGATAATTTTGAGGTGACTCATCTTCAATTTGTGGACGACACTATAATTTTTTGTAAAGCTTCTCAGGATAATGTCGGAAATTGGAGGAGATTGCTGGATTGTTTCTTCCTTCTGTCAGGGTTGGGCATTGATTTCAAAAAGTCTGAGCTTATTGGTATTGGAGCAATGTACACTTTTAAGAGGAGGCCGAGGAATAAACATATCTTGAACTTTAAGATCAATTTTTTGCCCATCAAGTACCTTAGCCTCCCAGTGGGGGTCAATCTGAGGAATAAACATACATGGAAACCAGTGGTTGACAAGATCAAGCAGAGATTGGCATGGTGGAAAGCAAAAAATTTTTCCAGAGCAGGGAGACTGATACTGATCAAGAGTATTTTGAACAACTTGTCGATGTATTATATGAGCCTTTTCAGAATGCCAAAAGGAATGACAAAGAAGATTATCAACATGAAAAGGAATTTCTTTTGGGCCGGAAGTGGGAAACAAAAGAAGCTACCGTTGGTTAGCTGGAGTGTGGTCCAATGTCCTAGAAGTTTGGGTGACTTGGGGCTCAGGGATTTCTTGCAATTATTTTGGCAGGGAGTCATATCTTCAATCTATTCTTGCAATTATTTTGGAAGCTTAGAGATATCGGAACATAGGAAAGGTAGGACTCCCTCGGCAGATATCGTTGAGATTGGAAGGAAGAGCTACATCCTAAATTCTGGCATAAGAATTATTCTGGGTAACGGTAGCAGTGTGAGGTTTTGGCATCATAAGTAACTAGAACAGGGTATTATGAAAAGTTTATTTCCAAGGTTGTTCTTGGCGTTAGATCAGCAAGGGGATAGAATAGTGGATATGGGCTTCTAGAATGGTACGATGTGGCGGTGGCACTTAATGTGGCGTTGAAGACCTTTTTCTTGGAAGGAAGAGTAGGCAGAGCAGCTGAAAAAATTTTATTAGGCAGTCTGTCCCGAGTAAAGATAGGAAGGATTCGATTAGCTAAGCTTATGACAATAAAGAATTTTTCTTAGTTAGGTCCTTTTGTGAGACCTTGTATTAGTTTCTTAACAATGATGGAAGGGGCAACAGTGACTACAATAGAATTTCGATCGGCATCGCGCTGCCAAAGATTGGACTCATTGCATGATTTGTCATTCAATAGAGACTTAACACTAAGGACAGTCTAGCTAGGCTCCGTCTCATTGACATGAGGGAGTCGGGTTTCCCTTTCTGTAAGATTGAACAAGAGTCTGTCAACTACGTGTTCCTTCACTGCACAATGACAGATAGGATCTTGTATGGAATTTGTGGCTGGATAGGATATACTTAGGTGATGCCGAGATCTACCGTTGATAATGCCATCGATTAGCTTGGAGGCAGAAGGAGGGGTCTTAGGAAGCAAATTTAGAAAGTTGCGTTTTTTTGCAATAATGAGAGTTATTTGGAAAAATAGAAACAATATAGTATTTGAAAATCAACAAGTATGCATTAGATGGATGGTTATGCTAGTCAAAATGAGGATCGAGTTTTAGATCAAGAATAGCCGGGAGAATTTTCCTTATAGAATCGACGAAGTGGTCCACAACATGCAGGCATTCTTTTGAGTTTTTCTTCCTCTTGTGTTATCTTTTTTCGCTCTTTGTAATTTGTATCTTTTTCTTTTCCATCTATAAAAAAAACATAAGTTAAAAAAAAAATCTATAACTCTGTTGCTACTGATACGGGACTGAGGCAAATCCTAAGGTGTGATCGATGACACCATGGTGTAATTAGTTACTGCAAATTGAATGAAAAAAAAAATGAATGCAGCGATATATTTGTAATTTAGTCAAATTTATTTATTTATTGTTAGAAATAATTTATCATTAATTTTATTCATTAAAAAAAATATACAAAAACATTGCTTAAAATTTCTTCTATAAATCAATATTTATATTAAAATAATTAGTATCAATAAATAAATAAAAATAATATTAGTAAAAGATTCATGTAAGCATAATAAAACAATCAGTAGTAACAATAATAAAAATATAAAAATACCTAAAATAAAATATTAATAGTAATAAAAATATAAGGGCGAACTATAACACTGTAATCACTTGTATCCGCTTTATTCCTTTCAAACCCTTCTATTTAAAATTTCAAATATCCAATACTTTAGAAATATGATATTTTTAATTCGATAACAAATAATTGATTTAGATTAAAAAAATTAGTTTAAAAATTAATAAATTGATATGATATGATAATTTAATTTAATTCGAATTTTAACTTACATAATATTTTATTAGTAATTTTAAATTTTAGATCACCTTTAAATATTTAATAAAAACAATAATTTAAAAGTATAAAATTTACTTATAAAAAAAATTACAATCTACGAAGAAATACAATAACTTTTATAAATTTTCTATCCTGATTAATAAAAATATTATACAAAATAAATAAATTTTAATATATATATATATATAATATTTTATTTATTTAAATTTTTGTTGAATTATTTAATTAAAAAAAAATAGTTGATCAATAATTTGATTTCTCGATTTGTCAGATATCTATAGCACAAACACCACTAATTTACATGCTATAAAAATACTTAAATAAATCATCTATATCATTTAGGCAATACTCAAGTAAAAATAAATTTGATGCAAAAGTATGTGAGTGAAGTTAGTACAGTATCATGGCAAATATTACCCACGGACGGTGTTTGTTTAGGCGGGCATATTACAGATTAGTTACCTGGCTATAAGCAATTTATTTATGTATATGAAATTACGTACAGACACAAGTAATGAAAAATGATACATTAAAGTCCCCTATCCGTGATTAGAGCGCATCGAGCTTACTTGGATTTACCTAATGTAGGTGATGGATTTTAATTACTGAAGCAGAACGAGACGACGGGTACAAACAGAGCAATAAAACCTGCGTTTTGTCTTGAGATGTAAGGGAAGAAAACAGAAGCGCCACTCGGTCTGTAAATCCAAGGCATGAATCGTACCGCCACAGTACGGACACGATCCCGGTGCCGGCTGCCTTCCGATCACCCTCTCCTCTTCGTCGCAGACGAATACCAAGCACATAATTGCTACCACTGTTTATCTGATCGATACGGCACGCGTTGTTTCACTCTTGAATAATCGGAGGTTTGTCGATGGGGCGGGAAGGGAGCGATTGATTTGACAGAAAGCAACGGATACGACAGAGGTTGTTTGTGGCGTTCTGTATTAATTGAGCAGAGGGGTCTGGTATGCTCTTCCAAGGGAAAGAGAGAGACGAATCGAGTCGGGGCCAGCGATCGTTACCTTATCGACAGGGGAAAGGGAAAGGGAAGGAAGGACGGCCGGCCGTACAAGTTGAGTTTATACCAACTATTACTTACAAGGCTAGTCTAGAAGAATCGTATTCTAACCGACGGCCATTGGTCTACGTCTGCGTCTGAATTTTTCATTATATATCTATATATATATAAAAACAGAGTTGTCTAGCAGACAATATAAAGACAATTTTTCCCGCCTAAACTATATCCATTATTACTAATCATAAATTACTGCTGCCATATATTATTGCTAATTATTGCTATTGCTAATTAATAAGATAGAACAATTAATATAACTATTTATTAATATAATACGACTATTCATCTTCTATGTGCATTAAATATATATATAACTATTCATTTGTTACCCATATGTCAAACAATTAATTTTAATAAAGTATTAACTATATATTTTCTAATCAAATATTTTCTTAATTAATTATCCAAACATGTGTAGAAAACTATTCATTTCCTGCGTATTAATTGAATTATCGGATTGTTCATCTCTTGCATATTAATATATGAATAATTAATACACCAAAGTGCATATTCATTTGCTTCATATGAATATATCCATTAATATAATGTGACTATTTATCTCTTATGTGCAAAATGCATATAACCATTCATTTATTGTATATATGTCAAACAAATAATTTTAATAAAGTATTAATCAAATATTTTCTAATCAAATATTTTTTTAAATTAATTACTTGAATATATGCAGTCAACTATTAATTTCTTGTGTATTAATTGAATTGTCAAACTATTCATATCCAACATATTAATATATAAATAATTGATAAATAATTAATACACCAAATAAAGTGTATAAATCAGTCGACCAACACGTATACATCTGCTGCCATTAATAAAATGCAACTAGCAAATACATATAACTAATTTTAATTAAGTATTATTTTTTTCCTTTTTTTTAAGGTTAGATCAACATCAATCAAGTATGATAATAATAATAATAATAATAATAATAATTATTATTATTATTATTATTATTATTTATAATAATAATTTTATTATTTATTATTAATAATACGACTATTATTATTAATATAACTATAATAATTATAACTATTAATATAATTAATACTAATATAATTATTTATATAATTTTGATAATTACTATTATCATAATTTATAATATAATAATGATAATTATTATTATGACAATAATAAATATTAATATAATTGATTATTACTATTATGAATATTATCATGATTAATAATATAATTATTATTAAAAAAACTAAGAACAGAACGACAACATTGATTATTGTATAAAAACAAAGTTTTTTGGCAGACAATATACAAACAATTTTTTCCGCTTAAACTATACCTATTATTACTAATAATATATTATCACTGCCATATATTATTACTAATTAATAAGGTCAAATAAATGATGAAATACTCCTATGTATTAATTGATTTGTTAAACTATTCATCTCCTACGTTGCATAATAACAAAATAATATTCATCTCATGTGTATTAATTGAGATATTCATCTATTGCACATATGTCGAACAACACATATTAATCAAGAATTTTCTTAATTAATTATCTAAAAATATGCGGCCAACTATTCATCTCATGCATATTAATTGAGTTGTAAAACTACATGAATGTAACACATACATATGTCGAACAACACATATTAATCAAGTATTTTCTTAATTAATTACTTGAACATATGCAGCCAACTATTCATTTCTTGCGTATTAATTGAATTATCAAACTAATGAACATATGAATGCAACTATTCATCTCATGCAAACAGCAAATTCATATAACTATTTATCTTCTGTCATTAATACAGCACTATTATTCATATCCTACATGCAACAAATGCATATAACTATTCATCTACTGCACATATGTCGAATAATACATATTAATCAAGTATTGATTAAGTATTTTATTAATTAATTACTTGAACATATTTAGCCAACTATTAATCTCCTACATATTAATTAAATTATTAAACTATTCACCTCTTATATAATAATATATAAATAATTAATACACCACCCGTGCATTGCACGGGAAAATGTAACTAGTTTAATTTTAACATTTGAGTTTCAAACGTACGTGCGAAAGAGACAAAAAATGTGTGCGTGTGTGTTTTTAGGGTGATGGAGAGGCTTTTATTTATATGATAACATTCAACTTGCAAGGTCCTTGAACATAAGTGGTTAAAAGACTTTTCAAGAAACTTCGGGCAAGTATTAATAGATAAGAAACTACTACTAATCAATCTCGTTCCGCTGGCTGTCAACTTGTATGTTACTTAGTTGGCATCCACATAAAATATAGTTGTACGCTATTGAGACCCGGTCCGTAATGGACTAACGGTGCCTAGGTCGGACCATACATTTAACCTACGAGGGGGGGGGGGTGGGGGTTCAATTGCGTGACTTTACTTCGTAATAATTGTTAGGTGCCAATAAAGTTTCATATTAATAAATAATAAAAACTTAGATTAATATATAAATGTAGCAGATCACTATTCCTATTACTAATTAGTTTTAGTATTTAGCTTTACTTGAATTTATATATATATATATGTATATATATAGTCTTAGGTTCTTTTTAATCGGACTTAGCCTCAGCCTGATTTTATTTCCAACAAGTAGTATTAGAGTCTAGTTCGGAACCTAAATAGATATCCTTGAAATCTAGAACGGAAATTGTTTAATAATCTATTTGAAGTACTAAGTTGGCCTATATAGATAAATGAGCTCTCAATATAAGGTAATATTCTAGTATTTTACATAAAGCATGTTCTCACCAATGTAGTGAATATGAGTAATTGATTCGATGAAGAGTTATTTTTCCGGAAAGGGAAGGTTGTGTGTTACTTTATTCGAGATGAGGATTGTTGGATGTGAACAAAGTCACACATTGATAAATAAAATAGAATTAGACCAATATATCAATCTAGTGGGCTACTCCTTCTATTACCAATTAGTTTTAGGATGGAACCTTACTTGGGCTTATATATGGATATGGTATTGGGTTCTTTCTAATCGGACTTGGCCTCGACCCGTTTTTATTCCCAAAAACAATATATATATATATATATATATATATATATATATATATATATTCTAAAATGATTATGTTGTCAGTAGGATCCAATTTTAATCATTTTATTGCATCCCTAGCAGAGATACTACTTTCAGAGAACAAGTTATCCTAATTATCTTTTAATTTAATGCCACCTAATTAATTAGTAGCTAGACAGTTCTGTGGTGAATAAGCCAAATAAGAGTGAATTTCTACTAGTTGGTACATAAATCCAACTCCTAATACCCATTTCAACCTTGATTTATTGTCCATCCCTCAATTGGCATTTTCCCTTATATATTGAGCAAAAAAGTTGATATATATGTTGGAAATAAATGAATAATTTTTCTCCATCAATTACACAATTATAAAAAAAAAATGTAGGAGTAAAATAGAAGTACTAAGAAATAAAGATTCATGCAAGAAAGAAGAAATATAAAGCTTTTACTAAATATGAAGATCCGAAGAAAAATAATTTGTGAACTTTCCCTCTCTTATTATTATTGAAATACCCCAAAAATTCTAATTAAGAAATTAAAGCTAATTAAGGGTTTATTAGGGAAATTAATTAAATAAATTATTTTGTTAAAATAGGAGGAAGTAATTAAGACAAAAAAAATAGGAAATTAATAAATAATTTAATTGGAAAATATTAGAGTGTTTTGCTAATTAAAATGGAATTTAGGAAAATTCTTTCAAAAATTCTAAATTAACCTAAAAAGAGAATTTAATTATTATGTTATTAAAATATTATTATTTTTAAATATCCCAAAATACCAAAATATTTTAAATACCCCCAACTCACCTATTTTTCTTTTTTTTTCCTTTTTCCTTTTTTCATTTTCCTCTCTTTTCTTTCCTTTTTCTTTCCTTCCTCTCCTTTCTCTTTTTCTTTCTTCCCCTCCCCTTCCCCGACCTAGGCTAGCCTAGCCTGTAGCCCAATCCCTCTCCCTTCCTTCTACACGGCCCAGGCCCGCGCCGTACTCCCTTCTCCCCTAGCTGGTCCGGTCTCTCCCTCCCTTTCTTTCTTTTCCTGGACCGCCCGATCCACCGCATGCCCCATCCTATGATCTTCCCTGACTCCCTCTCTCTCTCCCCGTGCCCGACTACTCCACTTCCCGGCACACGCATGCAACCCCTACGGTGTCGCACGCTAGGCCACCACCCCTACCCTCTTCACTAACACTCCCTCTCTCTCCTCCACCCAACCCCAACCCTCTCTCTCCTCATGCGTGACTCTCTTTCCTCCCTTTTTTCCCTTCCCGAGCAACCAACTTGCAAGTTTTTCCAGGCTTTCCCAAGCCATTGGGCTGCCGGCCAGCAACCACACACCTGCCACCGACCCTTCCTCTTCCCCCTCTCTTTCCTCCTCAATCTTAGCCTATAAATACCCCTCTACCACTCCTCATTCAAGCTTTTTTCTCCTAACCCAGAAACCCTCATTTTCTGTCGTCGTTGCTTGTTTCACCACCCATTTCTCCACCGCCGTCCAACGTCGCCGCTTTAGCCACCTACCAAACTGCTCCCTACATCACCCTCCAACAAGCAACACCCACCACCACCCTTGATTTGCCCTGCACGAGCCATCCCAGCCGTGCAAAGTACCCTTCCTGATCAACCATACCTTCAGCCGCCGCCGCCCTTGCGCCGCCATCCACTGCCACTTACGCTGCAACCACCACCCCTTACACCTCCCAAAATTACCTGCAGACCTTCTTCTACCTTTACCTACCCTCCTTTTGCCCTTCCTCCCTCTCCTCCTCCCTTCCTCCCTCGACCACCACTGCACCGCTGCCTTTAGCTGCGCCACCACCACCACTCCAACCCTCTCCACCTGGGAATCCACCACCACCTCAACTTCCACCCTCATTCCCCCTCTCCTATTTCCAACACTCAACTATTTCATTTTTCTCTCTTTCCTCGCCGCCACCGCTACTGTGCGCCGCTGGTCACCACCAACCCTAACACCTTTCAACCCTTAAACCCTAATTATGCAAGCCTTATCCATTTTAATTGTGTTATTATTATTATTCATATTTATTATTATTTATCATGTTTATTATATGTATAGCCCCGAATTATTATTATTATTATTATTATTATTATTACTACTACTACTATTATTGTTATTGTTATTACTATTATCATTATTGTTACTACTACTATTATTATTATTATTATTATTGATACTAGATTAGGCATGCTATCATTTTGTTACTATAAAAAAAGAATACTCAAACCATAATATTATTACTACTTATTATTCAAATATTGCTAATATTATTCCTAATGCCTTTATTATTAATATTGTTACTATAGTATTATTACTATTATTATTGTTGTTGTTGTTGTTATTATTATGGTAAAAATATTCAAACCCATATATTATCATTATTTCAAATATTATTATTAATATCAGTATCCTTAGCAATATTAGTATTTTGTTAGTATTACTATTATTATTTTATCCCTAACCCTATTATTAGCCTTAGCCCTAAAAATACTAGGGTTTCTATTACTATGAGTATCAGTATTACTATTATTATTAATATCACTATTTTTGCTACAGCAAATGTTAGTACTATTATTAGAAGAAATAAAACTATTAGATTTAATAATATAAATATGGCTATAAATATTAATATAAACCTATTTTGACTAGTAATAATCTAGTAGGCTAACTTGAGGATAAAAACCTAACTTTTCACTTGTAAAGTTTCCTTTAACAATAGTAACCCTAATCTTAGAATAAAATAGGAAATAATAGTATTTTGGTAGGAAGAAAACTAATCCTTAGTTTTTCCCTCTTATAGGTGAAACCAGTCAAAACCCCAAGGAGGCGTAGGGGCATGCTCTAAGACCGGTAACATTTTAGGTAAGGATGTATCTAAGGCCCTATATGTGCTATGTGCCTTATATGCCTTGTATGCCATGTATTGTGACATGTTATGTATCTTATGTTTATTATTATAACTAATGTATGTATAGTGCAGCTTGGAGTTGAGGTATGCTCATGTGCTTTCATATGGCATGTGTTTAATATGTATATGTTGTGAATTATGATATGATGTGATGTGGCCCTTTAGGACATGCATACTAAGATATCTAATGTGGTAATTTGGGGTGGAAAGATGAAAAAGAAAGATGGGAAAGTAAGTTGACCAAGGAGTGTGGGATTGACCTAAATATCCTATAATCCATGAGTGGAAGAATAAAAGGGGGCTCTAAATAAAATAAAATAGTGGGTGAACCTTGTAGGGGAGAATCTAGGGTTGTAGGGGAGAATCTAGAGTTTGTATGGGAATTCTAGGGTTTTACATAAAAACTTCGAGGGTTTGCATGGGGTGCATGGAGTCCGCATGGGGATGAATTTTACGTGTGAGAAGTTGTATTGGGATGTAAGTAAGGTAAGGGAAGAGTTGTTAGGGTGATTGGAAGCTTTGGGTGAAAAATAGTACTTGTGTTAGTATAAGGGTGCACAGAAGACCTAGCTAGGGTTTGGGAGGAAAACCCTAATTTGAGATGGTGATAAAAGTAAAAATAATTAGAGGGTGAATGGAGTATGAGATGAGGATGGAGGATTATCATATATGGGGCGAGCATGTGTATCATGGGAGAGCAAGAGTGGAAGGCGAGAAATAAAAGGGTGACATGTGGAAAGGAGGATGCTAGGGTTTGGTGTGGCCAGCTAAGGTTTGGTGTGGCCACCTAGAGTTTTGTGGTCACGCATGTATTTGGGGGAGTAAAGTGAAATGATGAGGGTTGGATCTAAGGGATGTGATGTGTTGGCTGTTAAACGACCTCCGTTGTCGAAGGCGGAGAAGGGTGGGCCACATAGGCCCACATTAGGGTTTCTGGAGAAAACCCTAGGGGAAGGTAGTAAGTGAACTTGGAGGTGTAGGGTGGTGGGCCTCGACCCACTCACTTAAGATTTGGGCCTCCGATGTGAGCAAGTGGAATAAAGGAAGGTTGCTGGGTGCATATTAGGAGGTGCGGAATTCTCAAGATATGGGATGGACCCTCTTGGGAGGATAAGTGTAGATGGAGTTGGTCATGCATGTCTAGGGTGAAACCGTTGAATAAGACACAGTAAAACACTAATCATTTAAAGTGGAAGATTATTGAGCCGAGCCTAGATCGATCCACTAGCATATAATAGTGGTTAGGTGCATTTTTCCCTATACGTGACCGATCCACTGGCTATAATAGTAGTTAGGTGTGTTCTGCCCTGTACGTGACCGATCTACTGACTATAATAGTGGGGGATCCCAAGCTCAATAGACCAAACCCTAAGTTTGATAAGGCATGTAAAAGACACTAATTACTTACAGTAGAATACCATGAGAGTCTGGGCTAGGCCGGTCTACCGGTGAATAATAGTGGCCAGGAGCATCCTGCCTTGGAGACCGATCCACCTGTATATAATAGTGGTCAGGTGCGTTTTGCCCTGTATGTGACCGATCCACTGGTTATAATAGTGGGGTTCCCGTACTCGCATGGATCGATAAAGAGCATGGCATAAAATGAGTATTGGTCAGAGAATAAATAATCAATTCATCTGGACTATAACTTGGCCCTTATTTATTTGTAATGATTGTATGTTGTTATGTGATCATACTTGGGTTAACTAATTTTATATGCTTGGTCTTAGCTGCATGGTCACCTTACTCAGTATGTAGCATACTGACCACCCTTTTTATGGGTGTTGCTCATTCCCACGAGCAAAAGACTCCACTGACTTTGTGCAGGTTGGAGATACTATTTTTCATGCCTACGATGCTTACGAGGCATCGGGTAGGGTTGAGTGTTGAGCATGGACTTGGCCCGGGGATTTGAGAGTGTCGTGGCCAAATTTAATTTTCATGTTCTTTTACGTTGTACCGGCTTTCTCATACTTGATTTTTATTGTATTGTAATCTAAATTTCTTTCAAGGAATTTTAATAATATACTCTAGTTTGTAAACTCTTTTCCGGATACTGTGATTTCCATATTATGAACTTTTCAATTCTATTATGAACTCTTGTTTTCAATATTGACTCGTGTTTGACAATAATCCCCTTTAGCCTTAGTACTTGGAACTGAAATGGTAGGAGTGAACCAGTCCGGTATTAAGTGCGGCAATAATATCCCCAGGATTCATAGTTTTGTTATTTCGCTTCCGCTAATTCTTTAATAAAATAAAAAATTTTAGTAGTGAATTTTGGGGGTGTTACAAACTCTTTTGGAGTTTGATGAATCAAATCTAGAAAGAGATGAAGAGGAATCTGATTTGGCTCAGGAAGAATAAAGGGATAAAGAAGTGGAACCACTATATGTAGGGGAAACCCTAATAATGAGGAGGGTGTTACATGTTAAGGAGGTTGTGTTGGATTCACAAAGGGAGAGTATTTTCCACACCAAATGCACAATCCATGGTAAGGTGTGCTCCCTTGTTGTGAACATGGGAATTTTTTCGAATGTGGAGGCTCATTCTTTATTGGAGAAGCTCACTTATCTACTATACCCCATGGAAAACCTTACAAAATGTAATGGCTCAATGATGGTAATGTGGTGGAGTTCTCCAAGCAAGTGGATGTTCTATTTTATATAAGGAAAAAGTACCAAGAAAATGTTCTTTTTAATATAGTTCCTGTGGATGCATGTCATTTGTTGTTAAGGAGGCCTTAGCAATATGATAGGAGTGTCAAGTATGATGGTAGAAATAACACATATTGTCTTACATATGCCAAAAAAACCATTTTACTTACCCCCTTTTGTATTCGGCCATCACTTGTTAGGGAGGTCATTGAATGTAAAAAGACCTTGTTTTTAGAGGGTAGAGGTTTGAAAAAGGCCATCATAAAAAGGAAGTCCATGTACTTATTATTATTATTTGAAGGTAATGAGAATGACACCACCCTTAACCCTCAATTTAAGCCTTTGTTAGATGATTTTAGGGATGCTTTCCCAAATGACCTACTTAGGGAGTTAGCCCCTATAAGGGGAATAGAGCACCAAATTTACTTATCTCCTAGTCCTACTCTTTAAAACAAACCCGTCTATAGAAGTAACCCTATGGTGAATTTATAATTACAAAGGTAAGTCGATGAATTATTACACAAGGGTTTCATTCATGAATCCCTTATTCCTTGTGCTATACCCACTCTATTGGTACCAAAAAAGGACAACTCTATGAGAATGTACATAGATAGCAGAGCTATTAATAGCCTTACCATATAATATAGATACCCTATACCTAGGCTTGATGATATGTTAAATTATTTGCATGAGGATTGGGTGTTCTCTAAGATTGATCTATGAAGTGGCTATTATCGAATCCGAATGAAGGATGGTGATGAGTGGAAGACTATGTTCAAGACCAAAGGAGGGTTATATGAGTGGATGGTCATGCCATTCGAGTTATCGAATGCACCAAGCACCTTTATGAGGCTTATGGATGAAATTATTTGACCTTTTATTTCAAAATTTGTTGTATTCTATTTGATGAGATTATTATGTATTCTTATAGTAGTGAAGAGCATGTAAGGAACTGAGAGATTGTATTTGTAGATCTTGGAATGAACATGTTGTATAGTAAGCTAGAGAAGTGTGACTTCTTTGTGCCAAGATTCACTTTCTTAGGGTTTATTATATCATAAGAAGGCATATCAATGGATGAGTCAAAGGTGGAGGCAATAATAACATAGTCTACAACCACATCTATTACCCACGTTAGATCCTTACATGGACTTGCCTTGTTCTATAGGCAGTTCATTAAAGGGTTTAGTATCTTACTAAATCCTATCAACTAATTTCTCAAATTGTCCATTCAATCCAATTCAACACCTCCTGCAGAATTCTCACCTCTTGTCCAAAGGATCAAAACAGCCTTTATCAAGCTCTATTGAATTAGCTTGGATTTACTACCTTGTAATCTCTAGCTTATAGTTCCCTTTCTTGTCTTGTTTTGGGGTGTGTCCTCATGCCTTAGCATGATATGTAATTTTCTATTCCTTCCCCAACGAGGATGAATAACAAGTTTCAACTAACTTTCACAAAAAAAAATATATATATATATAATACTAACTTTTAAATATCTTTATTATTTACCTTTGTATAAATAAAACACATATAATATTCTTATTTCATTTATCTTTACTAGTAGTCTAATGATTGTATCTAATATATACAATGTAATAAATGATAATTATACATTGTATAGTATTATTATACTCACCTTTATTTTATAAATTATTTACCTTTGTATAAATAAAACACATATAATATTCTTATTTCATTTATCTTTACTAGTAATCTTGTGATTGTGTCTAATATTTACAATGTAATAAATGATAATTATACATTGTATATTCTTGTTATGCTCACCTTTTTTTTATTTATAAAATTATCTTTTTTAAGTAATCAAATATTTTAAGTAATCAATTAAATATAATATATGATAAACATCTAATATTTTTACTTGTAAAATTTATAAATGTTTAAAGCAATCAAATATAATACTCTTAAAACTTATAAATATCTTTATTAGTTACCTTTGTAAAAATAAAACACAATTAATATTCTTAGTTCATTTATCTTTACTAGTAATCTTATGATTGTATCTAATATTTACAATGTAATAAATGATAATTATACATTAAATATTCTTGTTGTGCTCACCTTTATTTTATAAAATTATCTTTTTTAAGTAATCAAATATTTTAAGTAATCAATTAAATATAATATATGATAAACCTCTAATATTTTTACTTGCAAAATTTATAAATATTCTAAGCAATCAAATATAATATTGTTAAAACTTATAAATATCTTTATTATTTACCTTTTTATAAATAAAACATATATAATATTCTTATTTCATTTATCTTTACTAGTAATCTTATGATTGTTTTTAATACTTACAATGTAATAAATGATAATTATACATTGTATAGTCTTGTTTTGATCATCTTTATTTTATAAAATTATCTTTATTTTTAAGTAATTAAATATTTTAAGTTATCAAATAAATTATAATCAATGATAAATATCTTTGTTTGATTATGCAATATTTTTTTATTATTAAAATTTATAAATATCTTTATTATTTTTATGTGAAAATAAAGTGCATATAATATTTTTAATTCTTTTATTTGCAATATTAATCTTCTGATTGTCTGTCTCTAATATTTACGATTTATAAAATGATAATTGCCTGGACTCGAATATGAGTCAACCCGTCAAAACTCAACCCGACCCAACCCATTAAGTTAATTCGTAACTAATTAAATCCAACCCGTCAAATTGTATAAAATGACCCCACCCATCAACTTAACTCGAAACAACTCGGACACAGTGGGACTAACCCGTCATATTACATGAAATGACTTGAACGGACCGTAGCCACCTACTCATGTGAACTAGAAAATGACTCAAAGCCAACCCAATCCAACCAGTTAAGTTAATCTGAAATGATCCGAATTCAAGTTTTCTTAACCCAACAAATTAATCCGAAATGACCCGATCCGATAAAATAATCCGAAATAACCCGACCCGATTGCCACCTCTAGTCACACCGTCGAGGAGCCTCAAGGCAGGGCATGCCTTATCATATATGAGGCCTAGGCAAATATATGACCGAGCATTTTTCAATTAATTTTATATTTATAAATAAGTGAATAAGAGTCTTTTTTTAAATTAATTTTATATCTATAAATGAATGTATATATATATGTGCAGAAGGAAAAAAAAACACGCTCTTACTTTTAAGTTTTAATCCATGTGCAAAAAGTACGGCCTGGGTCAAAGTGTAAAAAAGTACGTTAAAAATTACATAATATACTAGTTGTATATAATATATAACTACTGCATTTCTACCACTGCATCAAATAAAATTTTGTAATTTTCTAACTCTTCAGTTATATATAATAAATACTAAAAATTTGATGTCCTTAGATTTTAAAAGTCTTAGGTCTGATGTCTAGTTGATATAAGTCTTGGGCTGACGTGCCTCAAGGCGGACTATGCACTTTGTCCACTACTCGTATGGAATAAATAAGCCGAAATATTCTCACAAAGTACTTAGCACCGGTGGATCAGTTGTCCCATGCCCGAAGACGCGTTCACTTTTCTTTAATTAGTGTAATTATTATAGTAAGCCCACTACAATTAACTACCAGGCGGGAGCTTTCTTGCAACATCACGACTGGACTTGATTATCGAGGAATAATTTAAAGATATAAAGGTGTCGGCTTTGTTTCGAGGAAAATCTATATATATATATATATATAGTTTTTTTTTATAAAGATATAAACGATTAGATTTTATTTTATAAATATTTTTGTTTAAAAAAATAAGGTATAATTATTATTTTTTATTAAAGCATAAAGTAAAATGATTAAAATAATTTAAAATTTAAAGTTCTAAATGTATTATGCTCTAATAAAAATAATGTATAAACTAGTATTTATGAAAAAAATTAAAAAGTTTTATGCACTTATAAAAATGAACCCAAAACTTGTAAGAATTTAAATATATTTTTGTCCTTGATTATCTTACTAGTGTAAAAAAGGATTTGTGTCTCTAATCGATTTGGTGTATATAATTTAGCTAGATAGTTGAAAATGCAGTCGATCCAATTTTTTTTTATTTTTTTACCTTCGTTTGACAATATTATTATTTAACTCGACAAACTTAATCAAAGGTAGGGTCATCATCATTTACAACTTACGCGTGTCCCACTCATTTCCAAACCCAAAATCCATCAATCTCGTAGAAAAGAAATGTTAGAGATTGAAAGGATACGTAAAATTTTATACAAGTACCCAGGTATGTATATGTCCAAATAAATAAATAAATAAAGAGAACTCACCAATTAATTCAGAATGCATCATCCTTTCTTTCAAGCATAGTATTAAAAATCGGACCGAACCGGTCGGTCTAACCAATGAACCAGTGAACCGGTCATATAACCGGGTTTAAAATCATGCTTAACCAGTTAGGCAAAAAAACCGGTGCAAAACGAAAAAACCGGCCGATTTTTTCGAAAACCGGGAACCGCCGGTTAATCAGTGAACCAGTCCAGTTTTGTAAGTATATGATACAATTACTTTTTTACCCTCACATTAATTTTTGAGTGTTATATATCGGTAAGGGTAATTGAGTCTTTTGCACCCTCAAACCGATTTTCCTATGTGAACCCTAAGAACATCAAAACAAACAGAGCCTCACTCGGTCACTCCCCTCCTCGAATGTTCGAGCTCGATCGTTGCTGCTGTTCGCTTGTTCCGGACTTCCAGTTCTGCACTTTTTCTTCTTCTTCTTCAACAGACAACTTGACTTCGCCTTGTTGCCTGACGCACAGGAGGTCAACTCTCGAGCAAGCAGTTCGTGATTTTTGTCCATCATCCATTGTCTTCTCGCTGTCATCTTCAACCTGGACGCTCGAGCACGCCGTCTATTTTCACAGCGAAATCGCTTGAGCCTTGCCATCCATTTTCATAGCTCGGTCGTCCTTCAATCTTAGATGAATGATTTTCATAAGTTTTGATTTTCATATCTCGGTCAGATTGCAACTCTCAGGTCGAAATTTTTTTATTGCTGTGATTGCAAGTTTGCAATAATATGTTATTCCGGTTGTGATTGCAAGTTTGCGATAATTTTTTATTCCGGTTGCTGTGATTGCAAATTTGCAAGTTTGCAATAATTTTTTCATTTGAGATTTCAGGACATATTGATTCTGAAATTTTTACATATTCGAATATCTGAAATAGCTCGGTCTTCCTTCATTGTTCTTCTGTGATTGCAACTCAGCTCGAAATTTTTTGATTGGGGCAATGATTCTGTTTTTATTTGAGATTTGTAGGACGATTCTATGATTGCAAGTTTGCAACTCATATTTGAATTTGATTCTGATTTCGGCTGCTGTGATTGCAAGTTTGCAATAATTTTTTCATTTGAGATTTCAGGACATATTGATTCTGAAATTTCTTAACATATATGAATCTGAAATTGCTGCCAATGCTGTTATTGATTCTGAATCTCTTATCATTCAGCCAGAGGACTTGATTCTCTTGATTATGTTGTTCTATGTATATATAATTTAGTATGAGATGTTATCGGAAATTTATATTCTGCAATATAAATTTTAACCAGTCGAAATTTCTAAACATATTTGAATCTGTAATTGCTGCTATCCTTATTTTGTTATTGATTTTGATAATATGAAATCTCAGGACATATTGATAATGTCAATTTTATTACTGATTCCATTGATGCTGTTATTGATTCCGTTGATTTTGTTATTGGTTTTGCTGATGTTCTTATCTAGGCCGAAGACATCATTCTCTTGATTCTGTTGTTCTGTGTGCATATAATTTAGCATGAGAAATGTTATTGGAAATTTGTATTCTACTATCCTTTGATTTCTCCTGTATTTACCCCATTTGCAACAATCCTTTGTATTATGCAATCTGTTGATTTTCCTTGTATCTAATTGAATTGTAACTTCTAAACTAATGTATTTTATTTTAAGTTGTTTATGAATATGTAAGAGACTTTTAATATGAAATTATGTTATTTTATGATCTTATATGAATATGTAATGATCACTTTATGATGAAATATACTGTTTGGTGATTCATGATATCTAATATTAAGTATTAAATAATTAAACTATATTTTTAAATAAATGCGGATAGATTTGACTTTAACTGAGTGAACCAGTTGAACCACTGGTTTAACCAGTTCGAACCACTGGTCCGACCACTAAACCAGTGAACCAGTTATCCAACCGGTTCGATGACCGGTCCGGTTTTTAAAACTATGCTTTCAAGAGGATGTCAGCTCAAGGATTTTCTAGCATGTCATGTCATGACCGTTGGACGAGGGTGGGGACAGTGACGGATACATGAACGGAAATCAAAAAAAGGAGATAAACGTAAAAGCGTCATATTTTAAAAATTTAGAAAAAAAATATGTATATATATATATATTTAAAAATAAATTAAATCTCCTAAGATTTAAATATATATATATATATATATATATATATATATATATATATATATATAATTATAAAATTATTTTCTATTTTAATTGATCAAAATTATTCATAAAATTTAAACTAAATTAATAGAATATTTTTGATATCGAATACGACACCAAAATGTTTTGAAACTAAAAATCTTAAGAGTTCGTTTTCGGGTCGGGAAAACAGCATGCTTCCTAGGTTATGACTACCAGTGGCGGAGCCAGAGTTTTAGGGCCATGGTGTCCTACTATATTCGTTTGGTAAATAATATACTAAAATAAATATTAAAATAAAATAATATTTTTAGGTACTTAAATAAATATTTATTTATTTTAAAAGTACTTTATTTTAAATGGTCATTAAATAACCAATAATTGTAAACCTTTAAAAATAATTATGAAATAAGAGTAAAACCTATTAAAAAAACTATGGAACACATACTTAACTAAAATACTAAATCCAACAATCTCAGACTAATATAGCAGATATAAATTTATTCTCACACAAACAAAAAATGAATAAAGCTAAAAGGGGTACATAAAAATACTATAACTAAAGGGGAAAGAAATGTAGTAACCAAACATTAACCTTTGGCTATTCGAAGGGTTATCTGGAAAACTGTTGAGCATCATCCAAATAGGCTAACCTTGAAACCTACATCACAACAAACGGCCGACTCCAACATCCAGTCCATTCAGTTCAAAACATAACTTCATCAGTTCATACTACTCAGAGAACTACATCAAATTCAACCCGGCACACTAGACACTTCACTCACAAAACAGATTAATGAAATTTGATATCAAATCCTCGAAATTAGTATCAAATCAAATTTTCAGCTCAGCGTAGCAAGGTAGCATGTAGTATTTCCATTATTCCAAATAAAGAGCATAAAAGAAAGCAATATCACCAAATTGATTATAATTTATAACAGAAGAATCCTATAACCAGGGCAATAACCTGTCCCCCAACGACGGCTATGGAAGGGAGAGAGTCCCATAGAGTAGGCAAGGCACTCTCTTTGCCATGATCACCCAGGGCAGTACAAGCTCTTTGTATTTTGTTCACCAATTGTATCAAGTTCTCCATTTCGTTCTGCGAGTAACGAGCTTCGGTGAAGTTGAAGTGTTAGGGTTTAGGGGTCTGAGATGAATTTGAATTTGAATTGCGTACAGGAGGCGAAGGGAAAGAAATCTTTTAATGGTGGAAGAGAAATGACCAAGGCGTTCAAGCATAAATGGACCCACACACAGACTATGGCTGCCTCGTTCGGTTGCTCTTGTAGACTTGCAGTGCAGACTTGTAGTCTGTAGAAATAAGAGCAGCAGCAGCCGAGCAGCGGGCAGGGTTGGAGGCTCGAAGTAGGGCGGGGCGGCAAATGGACGAGGTAAAGAAGACTGGAAGTTTGGAAGTCTGGAACTGGAAGAAGAACGAACGGGGGAGGTGGTCGCCGGCAGCAGTGGAGAGTTCCAGTGGTCTGGTTTGGGTCAAGGGCTAGCAATAGAAGGAGACAGAGATCTGGTCTCGCTGACAACGTGCAGGCTGCGCCGCTGCGTTGTGTTCTGCTGTCTGCGTGTGTGACTGCGTCGACTCGAGGGCAGGGGCGAGGGCAATGGAAGGAGACGAAGGGGCTGGCTCTGCAGATGGGTAAGGTTTGGGAGAAAAAAATAATCAAAACTGATTCTACAAAATAATAACAGAAGTGGTCTTTACGGGATTTGATCTCGGGACATAACAGTCAAAATATGAGGGACCTAGCTTGTCTAACCACTCATCTATTACAATCTTTCGATATAGTATCCTACAGAGATAATATATATTCAATGGCTAAAAAATGAACACATTTTCTACTTTATTGCCAGGGCTCCATGGTGTCCCGGGACACCATGCGGAAGCCCTGGCTCCGCCACTGATGACTACCGTAACATTTTTTGCGTGTGGGTAGTTTTGAAGGGGAGGGGGGGTTGTTAACATTTAATAAGTTCGATCATCGTTCTTACGTGGAATTAATACATTAGTTACACATTAGACAAAGAAAGAAAGAAAGAAAGAAAGAAAGAAAGAAAGAATAAAAAAAGAGCCGGTTCATTTAATTTGAAGCGTTGGAGTTGGTGTCTTGCAAAGAGATGACAGTCTCGAAGGCACCAGCAAGTGCTTTAACCTTGTTCTTCCTATTTTGATCCATTAACTTCTTTGATGTTTCTTCAATCACATCATTATAAACCTGTCCTTCCTTCTTCTTATTCTTTTCTATACTACTACCTCCGCCTGCAGACCCCAGCTCACCCTCCCGCTTATTATTACTGCTGTTGGTCATGTTCTGTGTCTCCTCTCTGGCAGCTGCTTCTGCCTCAATGTAGTTCTTCTGATCTACTTCACCTTGTTCAGCCATGGTTTCGATATGTTGATCTTGATCACCTGGTTCGACGGTTTTCTCTACGGGGTTCTGTCCCTCGTTGTTAGCATCACTTATATTAATAGCAGTACTTTCCTCTGGATCACGGGGCTTGTGACCATTGCCGACTAACTCATCTTCATCTTGTGATGTGGGATGAAGGATATTTTTATCATCATCATCATCACCTACATTAGTATGATGACCATGATGATCGCTGGTCTTAATTATTTCCTCATCATGAATGTCTGCCAAATTAGGATCACCCAAATGTTCCTCGTTAACACAAGGCATTTCTGACATGTCAGGCGGTGACTCAACTTGCTCATCATGATCGTGATCAACATTATTACTATTATCAGCACTTCCCTCATCATCATTGACTTCAGTCACTAAATGATGACCTCCGCCGCTGCCTAATTCATCCTTATGATCATTCTGTCTCTCAACCTCGATTTCCGACCCCGATGTCCCTTTCTTCGGACCATTCTTCTTCTTCTTCCAGTTCATGGTTGCACCCGCAGCCGCATCTTTTTTACTAGCAGAAGAAAGATGTGTGCTTCCGCTTTTACTTACGCCACTGCTCCTGGTCCTGGGCTTCAATACCGAAGACGGTGCCGGTGGAACATTTTTCCTTCGGTCCACTGCAGCAGGGCGGGCAGAGACTCGAGAAGAAGAAGCAGAAATGGGGCCAATTTTACTAGTAAAAGATGATGAATTCCGGAAGGTTAATTTGTTGGAAGGAGTGGTTTTACCGCCATAAACTCCCCCTTGGATCGAATGTTTCGGTAACCGAGCAGACGAGGGTGGTTGGTCGAAGCGTCTCCTCTCGTTGAGTGATGGTTTTTGCAGAGCTGACGAGCTGCCATGGGCGTTTGATCGACTAGTGCTAGTTTTGTCGCGAGACCCTTTCCTGCTAGGATCAAGCCTTGAAGTTCTTGTGGGTAGCCTCAGGGTGTCGGGACTAGGCTTGTCTGATGTAGTAATGGTCGACCTCTGGGTGGTACTCCTTGATGATGATTTAGTTGGAGTTTTCTTAATATGGTGAGTCGTCGTAGAATGAAGTGATGATGATGATGGAGTTTTGTTGATCATGCGCTGAGTCGTTGTAGAATGAAGTGATGATGATGGAGTTTTGTTGATCATGTGGTAAGTAGAAGATGGTACCCATACTACCCGGCCCCTCTTCTCCTTCCCTCCTGCAGCTGGGATCACGCCCTCTCTTGCTGTTGTTGCCATAAAAATTGCGACAGGATTGTTCACGCATTCAAACTAGTGATCGACCTGCATTTGGATTTATGTGTGTGTGTGTGTATATGCAGGAAAATTATTAAGCACCGACTTACGTACACCAGTAATGTATTCCACAATCATACATGCCTAATGCAAACCGGATTTAAGAAGTATCATAATCTCAATCCAATTCAACTAGATTACTCCATTACAAAAGGAAATCTTGATCCATTCCATATAAATTAACCTCCAACAATTGGCCCGGAAAAATATCAATATTCTCCTGTTACTGCTCGTTTGATATGAAATAATGATGGAAAAAATAAACAACCATTTCTTCAAATTGACGCACATTTTAGATCGAACAAAGATTTAAAATGAATATTTTTCAAAATAATTTTTTTTCCTTTCGTTTTCATATAAAGCTCCATAATAAGATACCTAATTGCCTTAGCGGTCGATCGCAATGCCTGTGACATAATCATACACGTACCACAAGTTGTTCCACCCGTCTCAATCAGAATCGGAAAATTAAAGAAAAAAAAACTTGTGACATTTATAGTGGATCAGAACATTAAACCGAGAAAGTAGAATTCGATGACGATCCGAATGAGGAGGCAAGGGATAATTGAGCAATGAGCACGTACCTGCGTCGAAAAGGACGAACGACTATAACGCCATCAAAGTTCCGAGGTAGGTGGCCAGCGGCTGTCGTGGGGTGCAAGAAAGAAACGGCGACATTAAGGAGAGAGGAGGCGAATACGAATAAAGGAGAAAAAAGAGAGGGAGATGAAAATATTTAGTACCGCAAAGTGAGAGAGGCCGAGGACCGGAGCTGGAATTGTGGCGACGTAAACATCTATTTGCTGCTGTTCTTCTGTTGATTTTTTTTTAAATCTATATATATATAAATTACAAAAAGAGAGGGGAGAAAATTGCGCGCAGACATGGCCCGGTAAAATTTAGAGGGATAGGAAGGAATGGGATAGTTTGGATTATGGGCGGGCCATTTCAAATGCTTCTCGCTTATCTCGGCCTAATTCTTGTTTACTTAATTATTAAAGAAACGTGCATGATGTTGGAATTCATTTCAAAGGATTGTAGAAATGTAAACGACGATATTCAAAATAACGCTGAATCTAAAAGATATGTATAAACATGCATGATGTGGAAACGTTCATAATCAAAATAGATATCTAGAAAATGTACATACTTCTCTAGGAGCCATAATAATCAAATAACTCCAAATCTAAAAGACAATCCCAACCAATAGTATATATCTATCTACCCATCTATTTATCTATAGATAGATAAATAAATAATTGATTTGTTATCTATTGAGTTAATCAATTTTAGATCATCAATAGCCTACGACTCTCAATGTCTCTACGATTGACATCCAATTGGATATATTAAGCCTAAATACCTTAAATTTAAGCTTATCACTTTTATACGGGTTCTACTTACATGACATCCCATAATTTAGAAAATTCACATATGAGTCAAACGTTCGATAATAGTCCAACAATTTCCCACTTGGATTATGTGTAACTTTATAACTACGATTTGCTTAACAACTAAATAAACTCAATATTGTTGTCATTATAAAAATATGCTTATGACCAATCCCATCCATCAATCACACCAACATAGGATCAAAGCAACTTTCATCATATCTCTTCATAAATAAACCCCCAATGATCAGATATGCTAATACAAATGAATGACATAGATCTAGATGTGGATGTGTTGAATGAAAATGTCATATAATGTGATCTCAACATACCTATTTCTAATGGGTCCACTTTATTCCTTAGTGAGATCAAAATTTATTGTGACCAGAGTGTGATTAACTTTAAAATCTTACTGTGCATAACTAATAGTTGTAAATTAATCTCAGCTAAAATAATTAAATTGTGTTTATATCAAGATAACACCAAAGTTACAAACTCCCACTGAAATCGAATATCATTAATAGATAAAGCACATGTGAGAGCAATATGCTTATGAAACCACATGGGTGACACTTTATTAGTAAGTAGATCGACAATGATGGACTTCATACCAATGTGTTTAATAAATAATTACACACCCTAAGCTCTTTATTTAGCAACTAGTACCTTTTGTCAATATACCATGACTCAATTGAGTTCCTATTATTTTTGAAGTATTCCACTACCAACTTATTGTCATATAATAACCTGAGTTGTATTTCAATACCATCCCCTATGTGTAGCCTTAAAACAAAATTTTGATTTCCAAGTCCTGTTGGTGTAACACTAATAGATAAATGTAGCACATAATGGATCCACTACCATGATGACATCTAGGAATATTATATGATCTTCAGCTAGCTTGATTTCCTATATGCAACCTTATGTTTTATGTTTTTTTTTTATATAAATATCTGACAACTTCTGTGGTTACACCCTAATTTCCATATCAAGGTTGCTTAAATATCTAACTTTACAATAATGAATGTTGTATAGGGATGTGTACAATCTTAGACACATATAAGACTTCCTACAACCAATTGATATGGAGTCTTTTTGTAACTCCTTGAATTTTTCTAACCTTAATTTTTGGATATTTAGCCTCTTATTCGAAACTTAACCCTAAACCATGGCTTAAATATCTTTTTAGCCCTTAACTCATGACCAAAACCATTTATTAAATATTTTATCCTAATTATTTATCCTCCCTTTTTTCCTTTTTATGTAACCCTCATTTGTAACCAGTTATTTTTTACTATTTGATCTTTGTAATGGAAACCCTAACTAAACCTAAAGAAACTAAGCTTAAACTATCACTCAACCCTTACCCATTTTCCCCTCTCATGCAAGCTCCTCTACAATATTATCCCTCTATTCCCGCCTTCTCCTTTTCTATGCACCACCCCTTGCCCGATCTTCCTCACGATTCCTCACCTACACACAAGACCTCTTGCATCATTCCTTCTGCTTCCATTTTTATCTTTTATCTTTTATTTTTCCTAAGCTCACTTCTCCTCTCCTTTTCTCTAACATTTTCACCTGCCATTAAAACCTTGACTCACCTATTCTTCATCACCTTTTATCTCAAAAAACATACAATAGTTTGGCCCTCAATCGTATGCCACCACCAGAAGTTGTAGCCTCCCCTTTGTGCCTATCTCTTATGGTGCACCACCACCATTTGCAGCAACAACCCACTCCACACCAGCACTGCCACCACCAACAACTCATGTAGCCATACCACCATCTCCAACAACATCTCACCTATCCACCATCACTTACACCAGTAACACCACCCAACATGCATCACCCACATGATCCTCACCACCAAAACATGAGTACCTCATACTAAACCTGTAACATCCCCAAAATTCGCTATTGAAAAATTTCATTAATTAAAAGGAAATTAACAGAAGCAAATTAATAAACCGTGAACTTTGGAGATATTACCGCCATACTTAGTACCAGACCAGTTTTCTTCTACCGTTCCAGTACCAAGTGCTAAGGCTAAAAAGGTAAAATACAATTTTAAGAGAAACTTAAGCATATGTAAATCAGAGAAGTGCAGTAAACACTTTACAAGAGAAAAATTCAACAACGGTGGTTACAAAATAACAAACACATTGAATTTAAAAGAGACAAATTAAAACTATAAAATTTCCCGACAATACCTTACGCTCTTTCCCGAGAGCCCACTTGAATAGCACCTGAATACAACCTGCAAGGGGTACTACCCATTGAATAGGCAGGGACCCCACGAAGGGAACTCTTCAGTACTACGGTACTGAGTAACCCTTTAAAAACGCACTTAAAAACATGCATGCAATGTAACACATGAAATACTACTACATTCATATATAACCATAGGTATAAACATGATATTCAGATCCATTTATTCACGCATCTAATAATTCAATCAGATATTAATAGCGTATACGTAACATTCACTTTCATATATTCACTTACTTTACAAGTCAACCAATATCAATAGGCCATAATGAGTAATCGATATATTTCAAGCCTTAAGGCCATTGGTCCATCATTAATCATCTCAATGATTAGTATCTTTCCATAACTTATTCACATCCAAATCAAATTTAATTGAGCTCGGGACCCCCACTATTCTAGTCGGTGGATCAGAATACATACATACATACATACATATATATATATATATATATATATATATATATATATATCATCTAGGGTAAAAACATCATGGGCCACCATTATATCTAGTGGATCGATACTCATGAACATCATCTAGGGCAAAACATCCTGGGCCACTATTATTTCCGGTGGATCGGTACTCATCAAATAATTCAACTGGTCCCGACTCATTAATCTTTCACTTTAACAATTAGTATTTTCCCTTTTTATTCAGCACAACAATTCCATTTATTTACCTCGATAGGGAGATTAACATCCCGGGACATGAAGGTTCACCGGTCGCACTAGTGCATAAAAACTACTCAGTACCCTTCAACTAGTAACCCAGGGACGCAAAGGTACCCTAGTCGTACTGTGCATAAAGCTAACTCAGTACCCTACTGACAAGGACACCTAATCCTTAAGTATGCATACCCCCTAACTAGGTTCATAGAGCTAGATAGAGTAGATATAGGGCCTGACTAGAGCACAAAGGTACTCCTGCAAAAAACTAAATAATCGTGGGCTAAACCACATCTTTAGGGTAGCGACTCCTAAAGAGCCACCATTCCCTATCTCGAGGTCTTTCACTTTAAGTATTAGTGTCTTAATTAATGGTGATCACAAAATTACAACAATCAGATAATTATCCACTTTTAATCGTTCAGATATCATAAGAAATTTCTTATTCAAATGGTTGTCCAAGGTAACACAGAGGAATCATTAAGGCCATCCTAACTCATCAAATTTTGAATTAGAATTTGTTCTCGTGATTCTTACTAATCATCAAATACCCTATCTCGCTAATCAGCATTATTTGAGTCATATCACAAATTCCACAATTACAATGACGTATTAGATACAAACTACTCATTTACCCCTTACTTATAAAATTATTAAGTCATATCTTCCTTACTTGACAAATTACCATATTACCTTCCTTGTTACAAAATTACCAAGTTACCCCTTATTCGATTTAGGTTACTAAGTTTTTTTACTCATACTTACTAGGTCACTAATCCCCCTTAATAATTATTACACTTAATATACTTTCCATTTAGTTGGTTAGCTTACCACTTCACCCTTTTTCCTTTATTATAATTAATAAATTATCCTTGAGTTGGTCAAATTACCAAATTACCCTTCCTCCTTATCCTAATTACCAAATTAACCCTTTATTTAGTTAATTACCCAATTACCGTCATCTATTATCAAATACCAACTACCCTTCTCCATTATTAAGATTACCAAATTACCCTTGGTTGGTTAAATTACCGAATTACCCTTTTATATGATCATAATTTCCAAACTTCCCTTCTCCGTCATCAAATTTACCAAATTACCCCTTGGTCATTTAAATTACCAAATTGCCCTTCTTAATTGTCATGATTACCAAACTACCCTACTCCATTATTAAAATTACCAAAATACTCTCTAGTCGGTTAAATTACCAAATTACCCCTCACATTTATCATATTTACCATTTACCCTTCTCCATTATTAAATTATCAAATTACCCTTTTAATTATTTAAATTATTATTTTTACTCTTCTCAATTATTATAATTACCAATTTACTCCTTTTCAATTTCCACTTTTACCCCTTTGATTTACAAAATTATCATTTTACCCCTTTACCTTCAAATTTACCATTTTACCCCTTAACTCCCAAAAATTACCACATCGCCCTTTTACTTATAAAATTCCCATTTATCCTTAATTATGAGATTACTATCTTACCTCTTTTAATTTCCAAATTATCATTCTTCCCGTTAATCATAAAATTACTACTTTACCCTTTAATTATAAAATTACAATTTTACCCTTTTATTACAAAATTACCAACTTGCCCTTTTATTACAAATTACCAAATTGCCCCTTTTATCACAAAATTACCAAATTTTCCTTTTATTACAAAATTACCAATTTTCCATTTAATCACAAAATTACCATTTTACCCCTTATTCATAAAATTACCATTTTAACCCCTTACTTTCGAAATTACTATTTTATCCTTTTATTAACAAATTTACTATTTTACCCTTACCTCCAAAATTACCATAATACCCTTTTTAATTAATAATTTACTTTTTTTCCTTAGTACACCACTTATATTAAATTATTATTATTACTACATAAAATATTAACTTTAATGCCTCATCCACAATTTTTATAGTTAATACAATATTATTAGCACCGCTATATATATATTAGGCCATTTTCTTGTACGAGATACATTAGTAAAATCCCCTAAGGCTCACAAAATATTAGACATGTATTAAATATCACAATAGCATAAAACATCATGGATAATACTTAACATTTTCCTTAACAACCAAATTATTACCTTAAATAATATTTCCATATATAAAAACAATCTATCATGCTTCCTTTTCATCCATCAACACAAGAACCACATATTTCATATTAAACAACACAAACCAAGCATAAGAATATATTAAAAATCCTAATGTGCTAACATATGTTAATCCATGTGTTTAAGTGGGATTTAATGGTTACCTTAATTCCCGCTAAAAACAAACCTTACCGCTATCTCGGTTAAAGGTTCAACTTGATTTATCAAAACCAATAACTAAAAATAATTCAAGACTTATTACATTAGAAATACTAAAATTAGAGTACAAAACTTTATAACACTTACTTCATCAAATAATTAAATTAAAATATAATTATACCTTAAAATTATTAAACAAATAGGTTAAGAAATCCAAAAACTCATGCTGCTAATGCAGCATGAGCTGCATGAAAATAAATGGGGAGGAGGGGCTCGAAGGAGGGTAATAGGAAGAAAAATGGACAATTCAGGTTAGGGTTTTTAGGCTAGGAAAAGAGGCATGTGGGGGAGGATTTAAGGTAAGGGAAGGATGCAGAGGTGGAGAGGGGGTGTAAGTGGTGGTCGGGGATGCGTTGGAGGCGGCTAAAGGTGGCGGCGGCGGCGGTAGAGGGGCCGCAAAGAGGGGTTGCCGGGAAGGGGTCGAGATGGAGGCTAACGAGGAATGAAAATGGGGAGGGAAAATGAAGGCTTTCGGGTGACGGTTTCGACCAAAGGATGATTGGGGATGGTAGAGGGGGTTGTAGGGAGTAATTAGGTGGCTTAGGTGATGGAAAAAGAAGTGGGATGGTGGCGGGATATGGCGGTGTAGGTTGGTTGCCGAGAAGGGATGGAAGGGAGAGAAAAAGAAGAGAGGAGGGAGAATGGGGCTGCAGGGTGGCTCGATGGGGGTTGTGATGGCTCGAGGGTGAGGTAGAGGGTGGCAAGAGATGGTTTCGGTGGTGGTTGAGGCGGCAACGGCGACAGAGATGGGTGCAAAACCAAAAATAGGGGAGAGAGGGGAGGAGAAGAAAGAGAGAAAATGAGAGGCTTGAGTAAGGCATAAGGCTCGAAAAAAACGTAGAGTGAGCATGGAGGAGGAATAAATATGAGAGGAAGAGAAGGGAAGGGATAGGGGTTCGAGGGGTGGCTATAGGTGGTAGGGAAATGGGCGTTACAGGGAGAGGGAGAAGAAGGTGGTGACGATAGGGAAAGGGGAAGGAGGATGGTGGGACTGGTATGGGCAGAGAATGGTAGGAGAGAGAGAGAGTGTGTGTGTTAGGGAGGTCAATGGAGGAGAGGGAGTTGCAGGGAGTGGCGATGGCAGGGAGTGGGGAAGAAGAAAGAAAGAAGAAGGATCGGGGAGGCTAGGCATACGAACAGACCGGCCGAAGGAAAGAAGGAGTCGGTCTTGTTGAGGAAGAAAGAAAATAAAGGAGGAGGGGGCAGTTGGGCTTGACGTAGGAGAAGGAGGGGGACGAGTGGTTCTACGGCCCAGCGCAGGAGGTGTGGGAGAGGAGCAGGCCGGCGGTGGCCCAAAGAAAGGAAAAGAGAGAAAAGAGAAAAAGAAGAAAAGGAGAAGGAAAAAGGGAAAAGGAAGAAGAAAAGGGAAAACGAATAAAATAATTTAATTGATAAAATAATAAATTTGGGTAATAAATTTATTTAATATTTTAATTTAAGATAATTAAAATGTAAGGGTTAAAAAAGATAGTTTTTTGTAAAATAAGGGTTTAAAATTTTATTTAAATAATAAGAGTATAATAAAATAACAAAATATTTATTTTAATTTATTAAATATTTATACCTAATTTAATTTACTCAAAAATCCATAAAATAATTAAATTAAATGAATTCAAGGGCTAATTTATTCTAAATAAAATTTATTTATTAAAATATAAGCTTTTAAAATTTTGCGGGATTACAAAACCACCCTTACCAACGTCCATAACTCACGTAAGTACCCCCGCGATGTGACACACATTCACAACCCCCCAAATTCTACCACAACCTCACCCATCTCCCCCCTTTAGTTACATCAAGGGCTCACACAACTCCCCCTTTAGTTACATCAAGATCACACAAAAATCCCCCTTTAGCTACATCAAGGTCTCATGCAGATCCCCCTTTGCTGCATCAAGATCTCATGCAGATCCCCCTTTGCTGCATCAAGATCTCATGCAACTTCCAGCAACCTAATGCACCTTGAGTTGTCCTTTCTATCCTTCATTTTATTCTTTACTTATCACATGATTATCTCTATTATTTTTCCTAACCTTTTTTTCTTCTACATTTCTAGGTGATTAAGCTATAAGCAGAGGTAACTGGGAGTAAATATTGCTAAGAGATCAGTGTAAATTATGGTAAGGATACATGTCATTAGTTAAGGGATTTGCTACTATGTGTTAATTATATATAATGTTGTTTTAGTAGAGATATATTTCTTGAAATCATGTTGTTGACATTATACCATCTTTTTGAATCTCATTATGAAAGTATGACCAATATGTGAAAGTATGAGCTTATGTTATATTGCTTGGTTAAGCCTTTTCTTGTAACCCTATCATGTCGATATGATCTATTATTTAAATTGAGTTATGAATAGTATCTTGTAGATATGTTTAAGCATTATCATGATGATATATGTTAGAGGTTGGAAGATGATAGTGTTAGGACTCGTAGGGGTCTTTTGTGAAATATTTGGGTGTTTTAGCTCTTTTAAGGGTATTTAGAAATTTTCACAATATTTGTGGGAAATAAATATGGCATGGTAATAGTTCATGGATTTATAACTAATTTCATGAGTAAAATGTTAGAATATTAGTTGAATATGACACAAGTTATGTAAGAAGATAATTTAAGGTGTTTAAACATGACGGGTATTTTTAATAGGTTGGGTTAAATATGAAATTTTGGTATTCCTAAAGTGATATTGTTAAAATATACTAAGTATGTTATGTGAAGTACTTGGGATTGTTATGAGCAACATAAGTATGATAAAATGAGAAAATAACTTAAATTGGGAATAGCAACCCTAAAGGCTGGCTTGTTGATGGTTGCTAATCCGTAAGCGCATGTCTTCATTGTAACATGTCAATGTCGTATCCAAAGGAACTTTGCGATTGATTATTGATTTTTTATTATTTTAGCTATCTAGATCATTATGGAGTGAGAATATGGAAGTAAATAATGAAATGAGTAAAAAATTATAGATTTAGTAACGATGGATATAAAGCCTAGGATTGAACTTCGATCTCAATTTCAGTATTCAATAGTGAATTAACAATATGTTGTATTATAGTTCAAAATTGTTGTAAACAATCGGTCTAATGTGATTCACTAACCTCTTTCAAGATTTAGAAACGTACCTAATCTAATTCATTGACTAATTTCGTGACTAAGAAATTAGATTAAATCCATTAAATACCACTGATTTAATAGTCCCTAAGAATCAAATGTTTACTTTTGTGATCATTTGAATTCATATTCATATATTCATTTCTAACATTGATTTCAATAGGTTGTCTGAAGAGTTGAGATACCCACTTATCTACTCTTATTTTTAAGAATAAAATTTACATATGAATTAAAAGCAAATTAAAGGAGTTGTTTTGCTTATGAATAATGGAGAAAATATCCAGTGTCTGACCCCCCATATTTTGTCATCTACCCTCCCTTTTTGTTCCCTCTTTAATGTCCAAGCAGTGTTGAGTGGAAAAAATCATGGAAGAAAAATATGCGGAGTGGTAACTGTTAGCTGCACGGTTGTGTAAGGCTACACTGGCTGGCTGTGAATCTTTTCTTCTCTTGATAAACTTGTGTAAGCATGGTTGTGCTGAGAGTGTGCAGAGGTTGTGCAAAGTTTTTGTTCGCAGTGTGCTTCTTTGATAGTTTCATGGATGCACTGGTTGGTGATGCAACTTTTGTTCTCTCACATGCTAATGGATTAAGAGTTTCATAGTTGTGCAGCTAGTTGTGTTACAGTTGTACAAAACCCATTTCTTCCTCTGATCCTCTTGATTCCTTTGCTCATCTTTTCAACTCTTTATCTTTTTGACTTCTCTAATATCATGTGAAGTTGACTATCTACATTCAATGCCTTTCATATTTGATTTTTTTCCCTGATTCCATATACCACTTCCTTGGATTTGTGTGTTTATATGCAATTTTCTAAAAAATAATTACCAAGAGAGTAGTAAAACAAATAAGATGCCAAACAAAATTGAAAAAATGAAGGCAAAGTGGAGTAAAAATATAGAAAATATTTGATTTATCACTCGCTATTGCATGTGCGAGACGTTAGAGTTGGACCTTAAATTTTAGATATATTGTCAACAATGATAATTTAGGATGGTGTGAAAAATTTAGTGTCTAGGTGATTTTTATGGAAGAATTTACGCTTGTCTTGGGAAATTAGGGTTTCATAGGGGCAGTGTGATCTTTTCCCTTAGGGAATAACATAAATTACTCTTTAGTGTGGTTCATGTGCCTAGTATGTTTATGTTTATTATGTGTGACGTTAATGAGATAAATAATAGTTTATTAAGACATTAATGTTTAAAGCGAAAGATCATGTGAGTTACGATTAAGTTGTACCGGTCTATTTGTAATATCCTATCTTTTTGTGAAGTTGTTGAACGAGAAATTATGACATTTGTTGATTTTTGATTTTGATTTGGAACTATAATTGAGTTTTGAGAAAATTTAGATTTTAATAAGCTTTGAAAATTTTACAACTTGAGTTTCAGGCGAATTGATTGACTAATTTCATGAACTAATCGACTAGTTCGTCGTTCCAGCCAAATGGTTTTGCTCAACCAAACCAATCAACTAGTTGGGGGGAATTGATCGACTGGTTAATAGAACAGTCAATTGGTAGGACAAGCCAATCATCTGGTTTGTTGAGCTGAGTATATTTTTAAAACTCAATTTTTCAGGAAAATTCCTTATACCAAAATGGAACCTTGATAACCCCATTCCAAATTGTTCTTAAATATTCTTAGCCTTTCTTATCATGCATACGGCTCAAAATTTTACCTCAAACTAATCTGAGAAGTTTGATTGGGACAATTAAAGGGGAAGGTGACCTCGACTTTGTCTTATTTTCCCCCTCTCCTCTATACACTTCTGAAATCGTTGCTTTAATTCTAAACCTACTTCTGCTTAGCTAGGATATTCCTCCCACGAAAAATTTTCATTTTCCCACTTGTGTTAGGCATTTCTAGGCTAAATCAACCTACACCTCTCTAGAATCACTATTTTAGCTTTAGAAGAGAAGTCAACCTATCTTGGACGAAATATACTCGTTCAACTCAAATTCAAATGGTAGAAATTATGGCCTTTTAATCTATGTCTAACCACACTTGTGATTGTATCAATTTGTTGGCTATAAATAGCCCTAATCATTCCTTCTATTCACCTTTCTTTCAACCACCAAAATAATCCAAATCCCTCTAACTGTGTGATATTTCCCTCAAAATTTGAGGATTAATAGGTTCTCTTCTACTCTTTAGATCCTTTCTCTAGGTCCTTCTTGTTTATATTTAAGCAAGGGAGGGTTAGATTTAGAAGAAATTTGAGAAACTTTTTCAATAGAAACCGCCTCTGTTTTCTCTTAGATTGGTAATTCGTTTTCTTCTTCTAATTTGAGCTTTGATTTACAAAAGTATGTATTGAAAATTTGATGCTTTGACTCTATTTTTAAGTTTTTGAAAGTTAAGGATTTTTACAGGTTGAGTTTTCTTAGTTGAGGCAAGTTTTGGCTACATCAAATAAGTAATTCTTACTTCATTAATGTGATTTGGTTAAGCATGTATGTTTTGAAGCTTTAAAGTCCTAATTTTACATGTTGGTATGAGTATTTGGTTTTTAGATTTGGTACTATAGGATTAAGTTATAAAATTTAAGATGAATGCATGATTTTTGGGGAAAACTAGGTTATTTTAGATTAGTTTTGAAGTATGCAACTATTGTAAGCTAGAAAGTGTTAATATGATGTCAGTTCATGTTTTAATATGGTATGGTAGGGATTTTTAAGTATTATGTGCATGAAACTTTCTATTTTGTGTTGTTTGAGGGCAAACCGATCGACTAGTTGACCTAACATATATACCGGTAGGTCTATAATGACCTTGGTCTTTCTCTCTACTTAAACCCATCGACTAGTTTAGCACAACCAATCAACTGGTGTATGAATAGTCAATTAGTTTGAGGGAACCTTAGATTTGGCTGAGCCAAAACAATTGACTAGTTGGCCTACAACGATCAACTGGTTTGCCAAATTGATTGATTGGTTGGTACAACCAAATGATTGGCTTAACTAGTTTGTGTGACCTTGGTTTCTTAGCTTGGATATGCTTTGAGATTGTACCTAACACTGTTATATAACTATTTAATGGGTAAAATATATTTGATGACATAGGTTAACAAGCTAATAGATGGATTAAATGAATAATGACTCATGATATAGTTAATGGTCATTGTAAAAATCTTGATGGGCAAACCCAAGCACATATTTGATGGCTCGAAAGGGGGAAATGAAATTCGGAAATTGTCTTGAATGGCTCAATCTCATGAAATCGGTTTCATTGAGTAAATATTAATGTAAATTCCACACATAGTTGGGAATAGTAAGGGTTAATATGGAATGAGCATATGGATGTCTCGTTTGTATATTGTGTGGGCCTTTTGTGATCACATAACCTCAAGAATAATGTAATAATCACATAAAGTGAAAGAAAATCAGTCTAGGCATGGGTATGGGTTACCCAATCCTCGATTAGCTACCAGGGGCTCGTTTTCCTTCAGACGTTATTGGTGCCAATGCCTTAACTACTCTAGACAGTGATGATGTGCTAGGCGATATCAATACTAAAGAGTTTGGTTATCTAGGTGGTTTTTGGCTTTGACCTAGAATTATTTCCATTGGTGGTTACTTGGCTTCGACATGGACTTATGTCCATTGGTAATTACTTAGCTTCCGCTTGGACTTTATGTCCCTTGGTTTGGATAGGCTTCCATAGTATGAGAGACCATGGGGTGGTGCATATTCCATCACTTGGTGATAATGATAAAAATTGTAATAAGTATTTTGATAATAATTGGAATAAGTATTTCACATAAGAATGTCGTTTAAGAGAAAATAGAGTAGAGGAAAAGTAATGGTAATGTAGAAGATAGCCTATAGAAGAACTTGTGTGCTTGGATAAATGTGACCTTACTATTAATTGAATCATTCTACTTGCAACATGTATGTTGGCATCCATGACTTAGTACTAGGGTGTCGAGCATGATTAGTCATATGTGGTATAAACCTTCTATTCCTAGCATGATCATGATAGAACATGTATCCAGTTTGTATGGAGTATGCATGAAACTGTTCATATGTCTTATATGCATTAGTCTCTTGTGTTTTGGTAGCTCCATTGATAAGGTAATTTATCTTACTATGTATGAAGCGTACTGACATGTTTGTTTGCTCAGTCACTTGCTCATTCTCATGAGTAGAGGATAATGTGCAGGTTTTTAGGGAGGCCAGTTGTTGGCCAATCTTATGTGGGGCATTGGTTCTAAGAGCGTGGACATTCGGAGACATTAGGAGGCCCTTGATGGATCATAGTTTAGGGTTTCATTGTATTTTGGTTTTTCATAATCTCAACCCTACACTCTAGTTAATTTTTCTTCCTTACCTTACATACTTGAATATTTCAAACCGTTGATGTCTTGTACTTGGAAATTTTCATTTTTATATCATCTAACTAGTTTTAGCGCACTATGACGAGTACATGTTTTTACGTATTTTGTACCCTTTTAATCTTAGTTTTTGGTCTTTATTTAAACAATGTATGAGGATAATTATAAATTTGTTCTTAAGTGATAATAATTCCATATATTTAATTATTTAAACTAAAATGATATAACATGAATGGGCTTAAAAGTATAAGACTATTTATTAATTCTTTTAATATTAATTTGTAGGTAGAATAAGAAAACAAAAAAGGTTTGGTTCTTTAGACCAAAGGACCAACGACCGAAGACCAGAGAGAAGCAGCTCAAAAGGAGGTGGGATACACGAGAAAGAAAGAAAGAAAAGAAGAGGCAGCGTAGAGAAGAAAGAGAGAGAGAGAGAGAGATGTGGCAAGAGAGATAGAAGGGAGTATGGAGTGGAAAGATAAGAGAGAGAGAGAGAGAAGATAGATAGATGTGTAATAAGAAAAATAAAGAGGAGATAGATACATAGAATGGAGAGAGAGACGGGATAAACAGAAAAAAAAACCAAGAAGAGAGAGGAGAAGTGGGGCAAAAAGAAAAGGAGGCATGCAACAGGGGTGACAGGGCATAGAGGAGAGAGAGAGAGTAGAGACTGAGGTATGGAAAGAGAGGTTGACGCTGCATGGAAAGAGAGGCTGACACAACATGGAAAAGGAGAAAGAGAAAGAAAGAAAAAAAGACTAAAAGAATTTATTTAAGATGAAATTAAGTAATTTTTCATTCGAATAAATTACTGAATTTTCATCCATTTTTAATTTTGGTTATTTCTTCCTCTAATTCTGATATATATTTTGTGAAATTCATTTATTTATTATGACCGGCTAAATATTTATAGTTGGGAATAGATTGAAACCATAGATTATGGTTTGAGATATAATATTAATTTTCTTTGTTTCATCTTTGAATCTATTTTAATTGTTATCATTCATATATATATATAATTCTATCAATTATGAAGAATATGATGGATTCCTCGTTCTGCCTTCCTGATAGTGACAGTATGTAGTATTGTATGTTTGCTAAGTGGTTATATGAATATGATAGAATTTATATGTATAAATTGCAGTTAGGTTAGATAACATTTTACCTAATAGTTTTGTAATTCTAACAGGAGTATTGGAACATTTATATATGCGTGGGTCAAAGGAGAGGAATACAACTAGACTTGCTTAAGGTACTCATTTGGGTACTTAGTCTAACATCCTTCCACTTAGGGGTGTTCAATAATCGGCCTTTACCAAAATTTTGGACTAGGTCAACTAGTTATTCCGGGTTCTGGTCCCAGTTTTGGTCCCGAATTAAAAAAAAATTTGTTCCTTAATTGGTTACGGTCTTATCCGGTCCAATCCCAACCAGTTCGATTTTCTGGTCCAACTTGTAATCTCATTAATAATTTACCTAAAAAATTATAAATTTTTATTATAAAAAAAATATATATTTTATTGATTATATTCTTAATGGGTCTTAGACCGTTAATTCTAGTTCGGTCATGATCTAGTTCTCGGTCCTATCTTAAAAAAATTCTGATCCTTATTCGGGTTCTGATCTAGCCCAAGCTCATCTGGTCTGATTTGATTTTGGACCTATGCACACCCTTATTTCCACTTGTGCTTAATGCTTTTACTCTAGTTAAATATAGGAGTCGCTTGTTGCGACTATACTGCTAGCATTTAAAAAAATTAATATTGGTGATTTGTCGTATTAATTATTTCAGGGAAGTAATATAAGGTGTATAGACCTACTTTTGGCTTACAACTTGGTTAGCCTCTTTCTTGTGATTAAAAGATGACTTAGAAATTATTACTATATTTTGATCTAGTCAAGTGGTAGATTTTGACTTCCCTAGCACATTCATCATATTTACATTCATCTAATTATTTTTTATGAATTTATTTTATTTATTTATTATTATTATTTTCTACTTTTAAAACCCAATTGTTGTGTGCGATTTAGATTTGTTTTTTATTTTATTATTTTTGAGCTATCTAAATAAAGGTGATCTCTCTTAATTCTCAGTATAAAATGATACCCTTATTTACTAATACTACAATTGACAACAAGAGGGTTTAAGTTGTGTGCTAGCTACGGCCACACCACACTCTGCTATGGGTTTATTTGTTTTAGGTTTCTCAACCTTTTTTTTAGCATGGGACGGGTGGCCAACACCTATCCTGTGTTAGGTGTGGTGGTAACACCCCATTTTTCCTAAGTGTTTATTACCTTTCCACTTTCGCAAGGTTTTCAAAATAATTTTTTTAGTAGTGAAAAATAGGGGTGTTACACTATTCCACTAGACGAGGATAATAAATAGGAGCATTATAACTTGAGAGTTGTGCTAGTCTATTCCACTGGACAAGAATTGTCTACAAGAGCATTTTTCATAGGGAGTTGTACCTATTTGTTCCCCCAAATAAGAATAGTGGCTAGGAGTGTTTTATCCTAAGAGTTGTATTTTTCCATTCCACAGGATGAGAATAGTAGGGTCTTTGAACTCAACATAATTAAGTAAATGAATTTTAAAATGTATGTATAGAAAAATCTTGGTCTTATGCAAAATGACTATATCATTAGTGGCATGTAGTGTTTCAACAACATAGAATACTAGAATAATACACTTACACCCACAAAATTTGTGATACACACAATCACTAGTAATATTTACCTCAAAACCAAATGAGATAATTACTTGATGAAGTTTATGGAACCAACGAAGGTAATTTTGTTGAATTCCATACTTATATTCATTTAGGTTGCAAACCAAATCCTTTTAGGTACTCTAACACAAAGCTATAGTTGCACCATATAAATAGTTTCATCAATGTCACCGTTGAGAACCATTGCCTTTACATCATCTCATGTAACTCAAGATCAAAAAGTGCAAAAAGATTCATGATTATTGTAATACACCAAATTGAGTGAAGTGTTATAAGGATTGATCTGGCTACTTATATCAGCATGGTATACCATCCTTTTAGTGATTCCGTCCTAATAACTCCACAGTTAAACATGCTAGCCGTGGAGAAATTTTTAGGATGGGTGACCCTCTTGGAAAGTTTTGATGAGGCCAATTGATCAATCTGAAAGTGCTCCAAGGTATCCCCCATGTGGTCATATACACTCGGGGTTTTACAATTATCCTAAAGAGTATTATAAGAAACTAAAGGGAACTCTTAAAAATAATATCATCCTTTTAAGTAAAGTATTCTGCTACCAAATGATCCTTATATCTTTTGACATTATGTACACCTTATGGCAATGAGATACAATCTCATATTTTAGTGTATTGCATCAACTTATACTCCTTATTCATGGAATCAATCCAAAATTAAAACACTATATGGTTTGATGAAAGGTGATTGGATCATATTCCCAATATCCATTACTTCTCAAGTTCTTAGAGAAATGTTATAGTAATCTAAATTAGTGCTTCTCATTATTCTAGTGGGTCTCTTTAATTCTCTAGGATGTTGATATTGTTATTTTGAACAAGGGTTTATTCAACATTTTCATTTTAAGGTTCCTAATATGCTTCTTGACCGATGACAAGTGTAGAAACATGTACACCATCGTAGGCTATAGTGAAAATCAAACTGATACCTCCTTAAATATATTGTATCTAACCTTATATCTCCCCTAAGCTCAACATCATCAAGATATTTTGAATTTTCCATGACAAATTTGACTAAGTGTGGGATTATAAAAGTTTATAGATCTTGAAATGCTCTAAATAACCAATAAAGTAGTTACTGACACCTTTGTAGCATGATGTTATTTCATATAGCTTATAGGTCCTTGATCAATTAAGATATCCCCAAATATAAAATAATATTTAAAACTCATAAGGTAATTTGTTTTTTTGATTTAGTTGGTGTTTTATTAAGAATATAAGCTACTAGATTTTTATTAATGTATAATGAGTAAGCATAATTCTTATCACATCCTTATAGGTTACGTCTTGCCACATCCTAACATGGTTTACTATAAGACGACTCTAATTCCACTTGCAAGGTTTTAATTAAATAAAATATCTAGCAAGTATAGGTTATTAAATAAATATAATGAGCCATCATCGATAATATATGAATTCAATGAATGATGATGCTGATTATTTCCATACAAATAATGATATCCAAATATGTCCAATATGGATACATAAACCAAATTCCATCTAAAAGATGGTACAACCCAAGTGTCTTTCAAATAATATCTTATTCCAAACAATAAAAAATTTGAAATGTCTATTACTTTAACTTCTACTGAATTCAGTATAAATTCATATCTCAAAAGTTACTATTCACAAGGCTTATAAAACCCTAATTTTACAAGTATATCATAACTTTTCCTGTAAGTATCATATGACTACCAATTCAATATAAATTCCTTAAAAACTATTATTAACAAAATATCTAAAATTCGTAGTCTAACTCTAACATTTCATACATACGATAATAGCCACCCCATTTTAGGGTTATTATTCCCAAATTAAGCCTTTTTCTCATTTTATTAAGCTTAGGTCATTCGCGACTACTCTAAAAACTTCATGTAATACCCTTAGAATATTTTAAACCATATAAAACATAAAAATCCAATTTTTTTTATATTAAACCCATATTGACCAAAATTCCCTTATATATAACTAAAACCCCTCATTTTAGGAAAACCTTATATGTTTCGATATCGTTATTTCTAAATCTTCCATTTATCATATATACTCTTTTATTACTTATAATACACTATTAAGACCATATTACAACCATATATCACATTAATCCACTTAGAGTTTTCCGACATAAAATATTGTTGTAAGGATATTGCATATTAATCAACTTACTTATTTTTCAGCTCACAATATCACTTTCTCATATTATAGCATTAACACTAATACATTTAACCACATAATAAAAATAACATGGTATTGCACAAAATCATACATAACAATTAGCAAAAAAAACTCCATACTACAACTACTATCCTTAGAGAAAAAGGCTCTAGCCTCTATACAAGCTTATCCTTTCTCGCCTCCTCTAAAGCTTCTAATAAATTACCTAAAAAATAATTTAAAATACCATTAGGATTTAGTGATATAATTAAGGAAAGTATAAGGTAAATGATAGAGGGAGAAAGGGGAAAACCCAAACTAAGGTTCGAAGGAGTCTCGACCAAAATTAGTGCAATAAGGAGGGAGATCTGTAACACCCCGAATTTTAGAAAAAATAAATAAATTGTTTTACACCAGAAACATATACGTAAAATATTGGGTGTTACTATCATAATTGACATAATTTTGGTTTTCCCAACCATCTTTACATCAATCACAAGGCTAAAATCATTTATAGTAAAATAAGAAAATTAGAAATGGAAGAAACATTTATAAATACAATACGATTTTGGAGGTTAACTCCAAATTACAATAACAAAATACAAAGTAAGGGATACCATGGATCAAAGAGTCCAAAAAGGTATCTAGGTAAATACATCAATCGGATAGCATAAATATTCACCCAAACACTCAATACAGATAACAAGTCACCCATCCCTACATAGTGCATCAAAAGCAACACAGTCATCTAGCGGGTCTCCCAAGATCCGCATAAAAGAATGAGGGTATTCTACTCGTGAGAATAAGCAGTACCCATAAAATGGCAATTAGTATGCTACGTATTGAGTATGGTAAAATTACTATCGAATTAGGGATACAGATAACACATGCATTCACAATTGATGATGAGTATACATTCAAACAAATGAAAAACCTCATAAGATAGATATTGATCTAGGCATCTTTATTAGATATAACCATTTTTATTCTTTTATACACATTGAGTTCAGGAACCCCACTATTCTTAAATCGGTGGAGAGGTCTGAAGCACATTCTCAGGGACAACACACCTGAGCCACTATTATCATCTAGTGGAATGGATATGAAAATATCACCTTCTTGAGAAAAAATTCTCCCGAGCTACTATTATCACCTGGTGTAACTAATATAAACACATCACCTTGGTCCTAACTCACTTACTCTTATACTTTAAGTCATTAGTGTCTTATCCATTGGTTATAACATTATATTTTCATTCATGATGAGCATGGAAACTATTCATAATCTAGTGGAGGAACAAAACACCTTCTAGAGGTAAAATACTCATGAGCCACTATTCTCATCTGGTGGAATGGATATATAAAAAAAATCACCTTCTCGGGACAAAACGCTCATGAACCACTATTATTATTCGGTAGAACGGATATAAAAACATTACATTGGCCATACTCATGCGATCTTTCACTTTAAATGACTAATATATTATTCATGATCGATTATAGGTACCAAACACATTAACATAAATAAGCACATAACATAATTCATAAGATCAATCTCCAGTGTCAAGATCCTTAATTTCCTCAAACCCTAGTATTACACTCCTAGCAAAACTTCTTTTATATTGATCATTCCACCACCAATTATGGTATATCATTCCTTAAATTTTATCATTGTTATCATACCCAAACTAATTCCCACATCTCACGTATATAATAATAGCCCTATCCTAAATATTACTATTTATAGAGCTCCCAGTACCCTAATTTCAATATTTGTCATAACTCTTCCCATAAGGCTCGTATGATTATCCAAATTTAATACTCATTCTTAAACTACCAACATTAATAAAATATCTAAATTTGTAGTCTAAATCAAGGTTTTTACATATGGGATAATAATATTACCATTTTAAGGTTACTATGCCCCAATTAAGCCATTATCGCATTTTGAGGAACCCACAACATTCAATAATTACTCCAAATACTTCCCCTAATATCATTATCATAATTAATACACCTAAGACATTAAAATATCTAGATCTCAAGATTAACCTATATTACTATTCCATAAGTTATGTTTTTCCATAAGTACGACTTAGTGTATTAAGATTATATCAACACACACTTCCCATTCTCACTTCCGTTATATCACATAAATCCACATTGTCACAACATAACATTAATAGCATACATTTCCTCATATAACAACAATATCATGATAATACACATAGCCATGTAAGCATTTAACACAAAAACCCTAAAACATTGATTAATATCCTTAACAATAAAGATACCGGGCTCTATGCACGTAATCCTATACCTCTTATTCTGGGATCACAGGAATATCAGCTACAAAATAAGATAGTACTCGGTTAGGCTCGAAGATGATAACCAAAGGAAAATTTAAGTAAAGGAGGGTAAAAATAAAAATAATTGGATTCAAATGGAAGCTCAAGTTGTGTGGAAGTGTAGTGGAATTTATGGCAGTGCTATGGTAAAATTTTTGTGGTGTTTGGATAAGGTTTGAGGGTGAAAAAGAGGGTGCATGACCAAAAAGAGGAGGATACACCGACTTACAGCAGACAGTGCACACCCAAGCCATGGGATGGGATCATGCATGGGCAGGTTGTGCGAAGAGCCATGGACGTGCTTGAAAATAGATTACATAGAACAATAACGAATAGGTGTGCATGGGTGTGCAACAAGCTGTGTGCAGGCCATGTGAGGGTGCACGGGAAGACTGTTCTGGTTTGCACAAGTGTGTGATAAGGAAAAATAGTAATGTAAACCATGTATGAGGTTGTGCGCAAGTTGTGTATCTCAAAAAAAACACGAAAATGTGAGGAAAGAAGAGGAAAAAATAGAGGTGGTTGATGACAACAGCAAAGAAAAGTGATGGGTGGCCTTGGAGGTCAGTCCACCAAGCTTTGGGCGGTTGTGGTGGTACACAATGGTGAAGATGGTGGTTGAATATGATAAAAAAAACACAAGAAGGAGGAGGAGGAGGAGGAGGAGGAGGAAGAAGAAGAAGAAGAAGAAGAAGAAGAAGAAGAAGAAGAAGAAGAAGAAGAATTAGAAGAAGAAAATAGAGGGAGCTCGGGGTAGTGGTGTTTGACAAAGATTTTGGAGAATAAATGGCAACAAAAAAATGATGGAGAAGGAGAGTGGTGAGTGGTATATATTTATATGCATAGTGGCATGCGAAATGGGAAATGTAGGGGGAGATGGTGTAGAGGGTGATGGCAATAGTTACATGGGAAAGAGTGGAGAAGAAATTAAACTAGGGGATGGTGGAGTGTTGGGTGAAAAATGGTAGGGTATGCAACATGAGAGTGATGGTTGTGTGTGTGTGTTGAATGAAGAAGCAAAGGGCATAGGGAGAGGTGTGTGTGCAGTTGGTGGCAGCAGAAACACAAAAGATGGTGATGGTGATGGTGAGGATGATGGCTGCAGTAGGGTGAGAGTGATGGTTGCAAGTTGCAAGTTATAAGAAGTAAGAATAGCCAAGCCTTATGGCAGAAAACAGGCATGAGAAAGGAAAAAGGAAAAAGAAAAAGGAGAAAGAAGAGGAAAAAGAGAACAAGGTTGGGGATAGTTTTAGCTAAATTTTTAGATTACCCAAAATAGGTAGGATTAATGATTAAATTTACCGAAATTAAGATTGGGTTTCGAAGAATAATTTATCTGGGTCACTAGTTCGGATTAGGTTAAGTTTTTAAGATTAAAGAATTTAGTTAAGGCTAAAAATAAGATTTTCTTAAGATTAGAATCAAATTGGGGTATTAATGATAAGGGATTTGGTTAAGCAAAATTTTAGGGTATTACAAGATCAGTTGGGAATTTTGAACAAGGGAGGCAACATAACAACATTTCATTGTTAGGGGTTGTGAAATGAAAAGGGAGGATGAAGCAAAGGAGGTAGCACCGGTGGAGGTGGCCGAATGGAGGGTGCGAGTCTCGGTCAGTGTGGTTGAAGGTGGTAGGTGGGGTTTGGTTGGTTAGACCGAATGGTGGTTGTGGGTTGCATTGGTTGGTGCTAAATGGAGGGGGTGAGTTGTGGAGCTTTTGGCCATTCCTAGGGATTGTGCAATGGTAGGGAAAGACAAAGGGATGGTGGTTGATGCATTGGAGTATGATGCAGCTAGGGGGTTGGTTTTAGTTGGGCTTGTTGGTGCATAAGGGAAGAAGGAAAGTGGAAGGTTGTGGTGAAGATTTATGGTGGTCAAGGGTGTGTTGTGGTGATTTTTATCAATGTAAGGGGTGGGAGAAGGTGAGTTTGGCCTGTGGCTGGGGTAGTGCTTCTATGAAGGCTTCTAAAGGTGTGATTTGGGGTTGTTTTATCGACAGTGAGGAGGAGGGAAAGAAGGTGGGAGAAGGTGTGTTGGTGGTTTGAAATTTAACATAAAAAAAATGAAGGATGAGGTGGTTATATATACAAAGACATGCATAGGGGGATGAGATGGGTAGACGCACGCATGATTGGTATAGGTTGCAATCAAAGAAAATCACACAAGGAATGGGAGGAGTGGGAGTTGACGTATGAGTGGGAGCTGCATAGTAGAGGCATGGTCAAGACAAGAAATAAATCACATACAAGAAGAAAGGAAACAGGAGAAGGAAAAGATTTTGACCAGCAGTGGAAAGAGGGAAAAGGAAAATAAAATGGAAAAGGAAAGAAAAAAATAAAGAGGAAGGAGAAATAAGTTTAGGGTTAGGATTTACAGTTTGGTTTAAATAGTTTAGGTTAGGGTATTAATATGATTTAATTAGCAACTTTTTAGGGTTAGGTTTAGGTTAAAATACAGATTACCCATAATAAAGTTTTGGATTAGGTTAAGCTTTAGGTTTATAACATCAAGGTAGGGTAAAAATATTAAGTTTCTAAAATTATAATTAGGTTAGGATATTCATTACTAAGGATTAGGTTTAGATAAGAATTTGGGGTATTACAGGACAAGCACCCATGTTTTATTGTGAATTAACTCATTATATTCATCTTGCATAGCATGCCATCATGATGGATCTTTGGGTGTTTGTGAGATGGTGGTAGGCTCGAGACATTTGGGATGTAGGATGGTGTGTAAGCTCACTATGTGAGTTGTTGTGAAGATATTATTTCTAAAATGAGTGATTATACTATGATAAGAAGGAGCAAAAGGTGAGGGAGGGGAGTTATTACAAGAGGAAGGTGGAAAATTAGAGGTGGATGAATAGGAGGGAGATGGTAAGGTAGTACAAGTGTTTGATGTGAAGTTAAGGGAGGATGAGATAGAGGATAATGGATGAACATGTTGCTTAGGAGTAGAGAGAATGGGTAAGATGATAGAGCAACATTGAGTAGCACTTTCAAGGGTAACACATGTGGACTTATTAAAAATAAGAGCAAAGGGAAATAGTGATTCAATAAATTTGATGTGATAATAAGTATATGCTTGATTATCTGTTGGATTAAGGCAGTGCTATGTAGGCATACTCATGATTAAAATATTTGGTGTCTCAAATATCCAAAAGTTTGAATATCTAAACAATTATATTTATTATCTAATTAAAGTTTTTAAATATCTAATTTTTCAAATATCTGAAGTTTTATATCAGTAAAAAATATATACAATATAATCCAAATGGAATTTCAAATACAAAAGAAGCATTGGATCACAAACATATATTATTTTATGAGAAAATATTCGATTTAAATTGATTAGACAGTAAAGATATCCATTATTAAATAACAATACAATGGACCAAAGTACCTCTGGAAAACCAAAATATCCAAAGGAAAATCACCAAACAACACTAAATGAAAACTCACACATGAAACTAAAAAAACTACAACAACACTTATCAATACAAAGCACGACAATAGAAACACTCAAGTTGGATAGAATTCAATCCAACGAAGGAATAGAATTAATCTAATATGATGCATATGAATAAAAATTGGGTCATGCTAAGAATAGAAAAATATGAAATTAAGTACACCTTAAATTCATAAACTCACATACCACTCAAGGTTTCAACTCTTGAGATAAAAGAAGTAAGATTTAACAAAGATAATCAATCAAACTCTTCACTCAAGTTTGAAGGTGCACCTCACCATGAGGAAAATATGAGGCAACCAAATCTAATCTTATTAAAGTGTGTTGGTCTCATATAGTTACAAAATAACTCAACAAAAGTGAAAGGAGTTATTTGGTTGCAAAACAAACCAGCTAGTTATCTACTAGGAATAACTACGCTAGTTTAAATCTAATCAAACAAGAATTAGCCAATTACTTTTATGGCTTATCAACTCGACCTAAAACAGCCCCTATACCCTTACATATTATTTGTGAGGTTCGTTGTAAGAAACCATGCTACAAAAGTTCTTTAATCCATCATTGGTTGGTTGAAAGCAAAAATTAGGACTAGTGTGTCTTATGGCAGGTTTGTAAGACTTTGATGGTGTCTTATGGCAGGTTTCACGAGTTAAAAAACTAAACTAGTAGCTAGGAAATTATGAAAACTATAAAAGTAAGGCTAATAGTACATGACTGATTCCTAGTACTACAATCAGCATAAGAGTTACAAAAGTTGCTGTAAAAATCCCTAACACAATCCAGCATTTTCCTCCTTGGTTGTTTACACCATTCAACCCAAAATTTGATGGTCAAACTCACTGCTACATTATTTGTGAGTTGCTGGCTGTATGGCCTCCATTTTCATGTGAAAGTTGTCCCAAAAATTGAGGGAAAAGAGAAGATATGGTTTCCAGGTTGTTGTAAAAATGTGGCTTACATTTGTCCTTTAGGTTTTTGCAAAAATGTGGCTTAAATTTGTCCCCTCCTAGAGGAATTGATGAGATATATTAGATCCATCAAAATTTATCAAAAGGTGGTGGCTAGAAATACGTTGTTCCATGGCTTGGAATGAAGCCATCAACTTTTTCTCCTAGTAAGAAGCATTTAAGGTTGTCATACTTAGTTAAATAATTGGTTTCCTTTGTGTAATTCCTTTAAGATAAATGCCTTTGAATCATTCATCCTCGTTATGAATTGGTTTTTTTTTATCTCTTTTTTCCTAGTTAGATCAAAATACCACTGGATAATGCTTCTTGAAATTAGTTAAAATGGGAAAAATTCCATTATTAAATTTGTTATAAAATTTTTATGTGTAGTTTGATTCTCCCACACCATTCTCCCTTGGTTGTTGATGATGGAACTCCATCTCTTCAAATGGTTGATTTTTAAGGCATTGGTGTTGTTGAAGAACAATGTGCATCACAAGATTCCCTTTATGTGCATCTGGAAGACATGATTTAGAAGCATTTGCAAATGTATCACAAGAAAACAACCAAACATTGGCGCAAAGCTTCACTTTTAGTCTAACCACACAAAACCACACATAGGGTTTAAGTCGTATCAAATAAAATGTGTCATGACCCATGGTGAACATGATTAGAGAAATAAAATGATGAATCCAAAAGTTATTAGTGCTAAACCACACATAGGGATTCCATTCAAAGGTATGATAGTTTAGTTTTGATACAATTAATTTCTCAGCAAAAATTATGTGTTTAAGTCTTGGTGGTGGTAGTTTATAGGGTAACAAAAATTTGGACACAAACTTACCCACCGTAGGGTAGCAATGAAAACCCAAGATGTTTAGATGGTTAATATTCTCATCAAAGGTGCCAAAACTAAACTTATACACACTAATCCTTTCAATGAAGATTTAATGGTTCAATTTTGTAGGGTAGTGAATGGGTGGATAGAGAAAACGGTTTTATGATACTTTGAGGCTAGAAATGGGCTTAAAAGGATGGTCTTGTGATATTCTTCAAATGTACTCAAATTAAGATTGGAAATAATTAATTTTTTAGTAAACTTTGGGGGCTCAATCATGACTTCTAAATTTTTTTTTGTTCAGGCTCAAAGAGGTTAGAAAGTGATGTTGTAAGATGGCAGATTTCCTTTGAAGGTAAGGGGTAGGTTCGGTTAGAGCAACCTCAACAACCAAAGGAGAATCTTCATCTAAATATTGTATCTCCTTATGTTTACCTTGAATGGCATCTTCAAGTTTTGAATCACTAGCCCCTTTACCTTATTCATGATTGAACTCCTCTTGAGAAATAAAATCAATTTTTTTATTTCTTTTTCCTTTATATCTTGGATGATCTCTTCATATTTCATGAGTGTCACTTCCCATTTCTTTGGACACACGAATCTGGAGTGACCAACACCTTAACATTTTGAGCACCGAATAACTCTTGGTTTGCCTTCTCCTTGCATATTCTTACATTTAACTTTAACAACAAAGGACTTAGAAAGAATTTCAAATTTTGGAGAACTCTTCTTTTATTGATAATTAGTTACCTTTTCGTAGAATTTATACTACTCAAATGGGGGTAGGAACTCCTTTCTCATAAGCCTTTTCAACTTTCTCCTTGACTTCACATTTGACTTTCCCTTCATCCTCCTTTGATGGCATAGATTCTTCCACCAAAATGATGCATAGTTTTCAAATCTAATGATAGCAGCCTTGAAGGCTTTTTCATCAGAGTAACATTTAATTTCAAATTCCCTTAAACATTTTTCCTCCAATCAAAATAACCTTTGATGTTACCATTAAAGTATAATGGTTCCATTTTATTTTATTTTATTTTTTTAATTTTGTAGGTAAGGAGAGTAAGTGAAAATATGCAAATAGGAGTGAATGAAGGTTAGGGCCTAATGTTTGGGTGGGGTAGGTGAGATGGATGAAAATAGCAAAAAAAAATTGAAAAAGGATGATGATGTAAAGGGCTGGTGGATAGATTAAAAAATATATAAAAAATATTAAGCAAAGATGGTGGTATAGAATGGTGGTTGCGGGGAGAAAAAAAATATAAGTCTCAATTTACCAACCTTGAGCTTTGATACCAATTTGATACATATGAAGTACAAATTATGCTATGCTAAGGAAGAAGGTGGATTAGGATAATTACCGCTGAAATTAAAACATAAATAGAGGTTGAAGAATAAGAAAATATGAATGTAATTACCCTTTAAATTCATATACTCACATCTACCACTTAGGGTTTCAACTCTTAAGATAAAAGAAGTAAGAATTGAAGAAGATAATCAATTAAACTCTTCACTCAAGTTTGAAGATACATCTCACCATAAAAAAGGAAAATATAAGGCAACTAAATTTTATCTTATTCATGTGTGATCCAAATACTTATATAGAAGTGTGTTGGTCTCATATAGTTACAAACTAGCTCAAAAAAATTGAAAGGGGTTGGTTTGGTTACAAAACAAACTAGTTAGTTATCTAAGAGGAATAACTAAGCTACTTTAAATCTAACCAAATAAGAATTAGCCATTGACTTTTATGGCTTGTAAAATCAACCTAAAACATACCCTATACCCTTAAATATGATTTGGGAGGTTCCTTGCAAGCAACCATACTAAAAAAATACTTTAATCCACCATTAGTTGGTAGAAAGAAAAAATTAGGCCTAGTGTGTCTTGTGGTAGGTTTGTAAGACTTTGATGGTGTCTTATGGATGGAATTTTGTCCATGTTTTGTTGAAGAATCCCCCCTCCATGATCCCAACCTGATTTGGTAGTGTTTTACAAGTTAAAGAACTAAACTAGTAGCTAGGACATTATGAAATCTGTAAAAGTAAAGCTAATAGTACAGGGCTGATTTCTAGTAATACAATCAGCATAAAAGTTGCAAAAGTTGCTGCAAAAATACCTTAGACAATCCACACTTATCCTCCTTGGTTTTTTTCACCATTCAACCCAAATGTTGATGATCAAATTCACTACTACATTAGTTTTGAGTTGCTGGCTATATGACCTCCATTTTTGTGTGAAAATTATCCTAAAAATTGAGGGAAAAGGATATATATGGTTTTTGGGTTGTTATAAAAATTTGGCTTTCATTTGTCCCCTCCTGGCTGAATTGAAGAGCTATATTGGAGCCATCAAAAGTTATCAAAAGGTGGTGGCTAGAAATATGTTATTCTATAGCTTGGAATGAAGCCATCAACTTTTTATCCTGGTAAGAAGCATTTGAGTTTATCATACTAAGTTAAATAATTGGTTGCCTTTGTGTAATTATTCTAAGATAAGTGTCTTTGAATCATTCCACTGTGAATTGGTTGTTTTTATCTCTCTCTTTTCTATTTTACCCAAAATATCCCCTGGATAATGCTTCTTGAATGAGCTAAAATGGAAACAAAATCCATTATTATTTTGTTTGAAAATTATGATGTGTAGTTGGATGCTCCCGCATCACAATACTAAAAGTAAATCATTTAGAGAAAAAAACTACTAGATTCACCCCTCATATAATTTATAATAAGTGAAACCAAATTATTTAAAGTAGAGACATCGGTATGTAGCTTAGAATCATGATATATTTAATTGTTCACAAAAAAATGCAAACTAACTAGCCATAACTCAAGCTTCTATTGGTAATAGAATTCAAACCAAGAATATAATGGAATAAATGAACCTTATAGAAAAATAAAAAAAAGACACATAGAATCTTTATCGTTGCCATGATTGCTAGTACGCACTCAAAGTGTCACATATTTCTTAGTAAAATGATGCCTACTTTATAACAGGAAAAAATAAACAATTTATAACTGTAGATTGTACCATATTTGTGGAGAAAGCCTAAAATTTCTCCTCCTGAATAAACATGAAACTTTAACAAACAACAAAAGAAAAAAAGATTCATCATTTATAAGACAATTGGATTTTTTATAATGTTTTCCCCTTTGTCGCAGGGACCTATACAACCACAAACACCATGATGAAATTACATGTAATGGTTTGAACCATAGTTTTAAAAACCGAACCGGTCATTGAACCGGTCTCATAACTGGTTCACTGGTTTAGTGGTCGAACCAGTGGTTTGGACTGGTCGAACCAGTGGTACATTTTAAGTCAAAAAATATGAAATATATAGAAAATTAAACTCTACATAAATTTGACCGGTTCTAAGATCGGTTTTTTGACCGGTTCTAAGACCGGTTTTTTGACCGGTTCACCGGTTTTCACTGGTCCGACCGGTTTTTGACCGGTTTTCACTAGTTCCGAGATCTTAAAAACCGATACATGAAATTTAACCGGTGACCCGACCGGTTCGCCGGTTCGCCGGTTCACTGGTCGGACCGGTCCGGTCCGGTCCGGTTTTTAATACTAGGGTTTGAACCACTAAATTTGTAAATGAAATAAGTCAAGTGGGGGTGGGCTCTAGCTTGGCTTGTTTAAAAATAATTCAAGCAGAGTGAACTCATGTTTAAAAATAAGTCAAGTAGAGTGAATTTGTAAGCTCTTATCCTGCAAACAAGATTGAGCCTAAATTCTTCACGGTCATGATAATAAATTAGCCTAAAATTATTGTTCGCTAGCTGCTTGTTTATCCAAATGAGCAATTCGAGTCGGTCATTTAACAAGCTAATCTCATAAAGCTCATGGGCTTATACTCTATTTGCTTATAACCCTATAAAATACCCCTACTAGCATTCAAATAAGGTTATCCTCAATAGATCCAACATAAAGATATAAAACTTGTAAGAAAAACCATCACACAAAATAAAATATAAACAAGTCAATCCTTAGTAGATCGATGCAATCACAACACAACTCTCATAAATCAATCCAAGCAACACCTATGCAAGCATAATTAAGCCAAAACAAGCACATATCATGTACATGGAATATATTCAATGTGAGGAGACATACTATGGCAGTGAGGTGAAATAAAAGATGAGAAGGAGGGGAGCTAAGGGCAAGATTGACGGTGAGACCAAGATATTGTGAGATCAAGGATGGAGTGGAAGAAAGCTAGAAATTCATTCTCTTTTCATTACCTAGGTTGTATGTTATGCTTGGTATAATGATAAGTTACCTAGGATTAGAAGTTAGTATTAGATATTTAGATGAATGAATCCCGTCAAACATTAAGGGTGACATACACATGGACTTGGGTGATAGGTCTGAAGTGTGCACAAGTATTTTTGGGACTAAATAACATACCTAGAAAATTATCAAATTTTGATACATATGTGTGTGTGTGTGTGTGCGTTAAAAATTATAAAAATATTGATACAAATATTATTCTTTAAATAATATATATAATTTATAATTGAATTTTCTCTGACCAAATCAATTATTTGAGTTGGAAAAAAATGGATCGTATCGAGTCAGATCACTTTCGATCAAATATCGATTACTAAGAACAACCTTAATGATATGCACTTTGAGTGGATGAGTAACCAACAAATATATAAGGAGTGGAGTGAGTGCTAAGATGGTTTGTAGTATACAGACATAATCAAGGATAATAAAAATACCAGAAACTCCTCAACTTGAAATAATTAGGAAGGGCCTAAAGAGCTTGTGGAAAGGAGATTGATTTGATATAGTAATAGTGATCATCCTATTAATGAGATACACAACAATGGAAAATACAAGAGACTAATACGCTAGAGGTGGGGATGCATGAGTTAAGAGTGTAAGTATCACTTTTAGATATGCCCATCAAAATAAAACACAATAGATGTCCAGGCATTTGTAAAAATGATTTCTAAAGGAGCACAATAAACAATAATAGAAGTAGAGAATAGGAGTCAATGACTCTTACTACAATGACAAGAAGTGCAATTAATATAAAAATAACTAGTATCATTGAGTTGAAATTGCGATAGCAAACTTTTGAGAGTATAATGAGAAGGGTGGCCATGTTGATGATTTTATTCAAAAGGAAAATAATTTCATGGTTGAAAGAGAGAGGATAGGAGATGTGGATGACCACTTGTAAACTCCATCTTTATTTGGACCCTTGAGAAGTACTTCCCTCATTAACCAATCCTTTACATGGTAACAAGTAGGTAAGAATTATATGGAAAAACTATTATCCTTACAAATTTTAGAGATGGAGATAATGCTATGTTGCATACAAGGTACGCTTAAGATATTAGAGAATGAAGGATTTTTAGAGGGAGTAGAGAGAGGTTTAAAAATCAATGTGTGCTATTGGAAGCCTAGAGCCACCACCGATGACATTCTCTTTTACGTTATCATATTGAGTATGCAAAGCAAGAGTAGATAAACCATTTGTGACATGATGATAGGTACCAATATCAAGTAACCAATATGAGAAAGGAGTAGTATTAATGGAAACATGAACTTACGAATTAGAATTAATACAGAAGTAGGCATGGGAAGATGTGGTGGAGATATAGAAGGGAACTATTGGTAGAATATGGAACATTAAGTGTGTGTGTGTGTGAGTGTGTGTGAGTGTGTGTGTGTGTGTGTGTGTGTGTGTGTGTGTGTGTGTGTGTGAGTGAGTGAGAGAGAGAGAGAGAGAGAGAGGGAGAGAGATAAAGACCCCTTGAATGTGACATGAAATGACTGACATATTCATGAAAAAAGGCAAGGTGTACACTTTTCTTGGAGTGGGGTTTGAGGTCATGATAGAGGGTTTAGATGAGTGGGTATTTAAATTGTGATAATTATGTTGAGGAGTATCATAATGGTTATAATTTCTTGTGTATGTAGCATCGACAATAGTAGGTAATGATGAGACATTTGATTTAAGTTTTAAGGAGAGTTCCTTGTTGATAAGTTTCTTGTGAAGTTCAAAAAAAAGAAATAGACTAGCCACAGCTGTTAGCAACATCAATAACTAATTGATAATATCCATCAAGACCATCAAACACTTTTTCAATTATGTCTTAATTTTCCATTATTTTCCTAAGAAGAACTAATTTATTTGTGCATGCTTTGATGGAATGCATAGATTCTAAAATAGACTTTGAGCCTTTTGAAATATTTTTTAGATGAATTTTACTTTGTTTATGTGGCCACGAGTGGGGTGATAAAATGTATTGGGTAGAGTTTCCGAGACTTCTTTTGTTGATTTAGCTTGTGAGACAAGCGGTACAAGGTTTAGGCTAAGGGTGCTCACAAGAGCACCAAAAATCAACTTGTATTGGCCATACTCATGTTGAGTAGGCCAAATTGGGAATTGTGTCTTGATCGGTCATGATGGCTTGGGGCAGAGAGGAATAGATTTCGTTCATGAACTTATAAAGGTCATATCCAATAAGAGTAGCTTCTACTTGAGTTTTCCATCATAGATAATTTTGAGATGTCAGTTTAATAGAGTTATTGAAGAAGATGAGCATTAGAGATTTAGCTCATATTTGAAATTACTTATCAAAAATAGTTACCCATAATAATTACTTATTTTAGAAACTTCTTAATCTAAAATATATTATAACATATTATGATTCATTGGGGGATTGTTAAAATAGATTGTAATATAATGAATTTATTTATTTAGAAGTTAAAAATTAGTATTCAATACTAATTATTAGTTTACATTTGAAAAATGATAATCACTATTAGTTACTAATTATTAGTTTGTCTTTGAAAACTTTAGTAGAAGCTACTAATTATTTAATTTACTTATCAATGATTAATTGGTACTTAAATTAAGTCTTTTATTTTAACTCTTTGTTAAAGCCGGACAAGTGACTTCACGTGGTAAGTCACTAAGCACTTTAATTTTCAAAGACTATGCCTGATCATAGGCATGACATGCCTAAGGTATAGCATGTATGTTTTTACATGCTTGGTAATATAAGATGATAATCATTTTCACCAAAAATGGAAAAACAAAAACAAATTTACTGTCACGATTGTTAACACATGAGAAATGCATATGTTCGTGACTTTTGTATCTATTTAAGGGGACTCAAATAAATCAGTAAATAGCACCCTCATCATTTAAAAATATAACACATTCTGAAAATTCTCTATCTAGTTAATATATATCTTGCTACCCTCTTTGTTCCATTGTTACTGATTGAGTATTAAAGATAAGGTTGAATTTATTAAGGTCTTATCATATTGAAGTGCTATAACAACTAAAATTTATTTTATCGTAGGAGGCAATTATCTTAAGTAGGAATATGTTAAGGAAACTGACTCCACCGATTCTTCTATTGATTAAATCCGGTGTCCAGCTCCTGAAGTTTCTCAATTGAAGTGGTCAAGCAGTAGCAATTATATAGCGGTAAATATTATCTAGTAGATCATTGTATCTAAGATATATTTTATAGTAGTTCCTAAATTATCACATGTGACTGTATCTGACTTGTGTGTATGTATTTACAATGAATACATAAAGTCGATGAGATAGAATTCCAAATACTTTGCATTCTCTTATATGGTATTAGAACTCACGATTTATTTGGACAATTCACTATGTCATCCACCACAAACACTCAAAATACTATTACAACCATCTCTATCAAACTGACAAAAAAGAACTATTATACTAGAGTTGCAGTTACAAAGCAAGCTCTTATCGCCTACGACTTAGGTGATGTTATTGAATAAGGGGAAACTGCTCCAAAGAAGTATCTCACTGAATCAATAGAAGGTCAGCATGACACTATCAATCCTGAGTATAAAAACTAGATAAAGAAAGATAGCTTAGTGTGTGTATGGTTGAAGGGAATCATAACAGAAAAAGTGCTTCCTTTGGTGGAAAGATTAGAGACTTATGGGCTTAAGTTTGAGACTACTTTTAAGTCTCAAAACCGAGCACGAGTTATGTGTCTTTTCCATACCCTTACCACTCTCAAGCAAGGGAATATTAGCATCATTGATTATTTGCAAAAGAAAACAGAACATGCAGAAGGCTTAGGTATGGTTGGAACTACAGTTTCAAATCAAGAACTTACTCAATACATCTTGGATGGGTTACGTTCGAAGTATTCCACTTTTACGTCAGCTTTCAATGTCCGCTCTTTGAATGACCCGATTTCTGTGGATGCCTTATTGGGTCTTCTTCTAGATGAATAAGAGCGTATGAGTGTAGAAGAACAACAAGTGATTCATGATTCTTACACAAAAAATATTTATCATGGAGGAGGAGGCAAAAACTAAAACAAGAACTTCAATCGCAACCGTGGCCTCAACAATCAGGGGCACAATAAAAGTCAGCAATTTTTGCCACACAATAATTAATCTAGCATAAGCAATTTTGAGTCTATTGGAAGTAAAGGGAAAAATATCCTTGTATGTTAGATCTACGATAAAAGAGGTCATAATGAAGTAGCATGTTATCATCATTTTGATCATTCCTACTCGATGGAGAAGCCTCATAAAATTGATGTCATGCTAGCCACTCCAAGAAGTACCCCTTTGGAACCTAATTGGTTTATTAACTCAGGTGCATCTACTCATTTCACTAAAAATTTGAATAATATAAGTGTACACTCTGAGTACCATGGTGATGATCAGGTGCAGGTTGGAAATGGTAAGTTTCTTGCAGTTAATAATATTTGCACCAATTCCTTTCATACATCCCACAAACAATTTATTCTCAATAATGTCCTACATGTTCCCTCAATCACTAAAAATTTATTGAGTGTTTCTCGATTCACTAGAGATAATAATGTTTCCATGGAGTTTTATCCTTATGTCTATGTTGTCAAGGATATGCAGGGCAGAATCCTACTGTGGGGAAAATTTGATCAAGGATTCTATAAACTACCTTTGCAGTCAACACCTTCAGTTAACTCTTCTTAGCAATCTTGTTCTAGTCTTTACTCTTCCGCACTTGTTGGTGAACCCACAACTCTCACTGGATGGCACAATAGGTTGGGTCATACCAATGAGAATATTGTTAGGAAAATAATTTCTAAATTCAAGTTACCTTGTGTCGTAAATAACAAGTCTTCTTTGTGTGGTTCATGTTAGTTAGGCAAGAGTCATATATTACATTTGTCATCTTCTTATGAGTCTTCCTCAACTCCTTTTGAACTTGTTTACAGTGATGTTTAGGGACCTTCTCCCATCACTTCTATTAATGGATATCAGTATATTGTTCAATTTCTTGATGATTACACCAAATATGTATGGATTTTTCTTATGTATTGTCAAGATGAAGTTTATTAATTTTTTAAACACTTCTATGCTAGGGTGCAAACCTAGTTTGGCCTGCAAATTAAAATCCTACAAATGATTAGGGGTGAGTATTGTCCTATTACCACACTTATATATTATTTTGGTGTTTACCATCACCTCTCGTGTCCTAAAACCCAAGAGCAAAATGGAGCTCCTGAACGAAGACATAAAGATATTATTGCTAAAGGCCTAGCTCTTCTGTCTCATGCTACGCTTCTAGTTGAATACTGAGAATATGCTTTTCAAGCCACAGTTTATCTTATGAACCATACACTCACTCCTCTCTTGGCCTATGAATCACATTTTGAGTCTCTTTATAAATGTGCTCCTGACTATCACCTTCTCAAAACATTTGGGTGCTTATGTTATCCCTTTATTCACCCTTATAACGTTCATAAATTGGAGTATCGATCAAAGCCATATATTTTTATTAGGTATAGCTCTAGACACAAAGGTTATTTGTGTCTTCATGTAGAAACCAACCGAGTGTATATTTCTCGTCATATAGTATTTGATGACAGTTGTTTTCCATACTCTTCTTTTGGGTGTTCCTCTGTTGTATCTGATCACCCAAGTGTCGGTCATGTCACTCTTCAACTTCTACAGGATGCATCCAATATTCATACTCCTAATTCTAATCCTTATTCATCTGATCACAACTCCCCTCAGAATACTCCATGCATCTCCCCCACTCCTATTTCTCCAGAGTTAGGTTCCTCCTCTCTTGCATCATCTACCATGCCACAGCTTTCCATTGCTTTGCCTCCACCACTTCTGCCCTCACTTAGTCACTTACGCCCTGTTGGATCTTTTATTCATCCAATGACAACTCGGGCACGCGCCAATCATCTCAAACCAAAGGCTCTCACAGCTACCAAATATCCACTTCCATATATTAATTCTATCCCTTTGAAACCCACCTCATATAGACAAGCTTCTTGCTTCCCTGAGTGGCTTGCTACCATGGACACTGAATATACTGCTCTTATTTCTAATAACACATGGACTCTTTGAAGCTCCTCCCTCAAATGCTAATATTATTAATAGTAAGTGGGTGTATCGGGTAAAGAGGAAACCTAATGGTAGTGTTGAGCATTATAAATCTTGTTTGGTGGCGATGGGCAACAAACAACAACCTGGTGTGGATTTCTTTGATACTTTTAGTCCAGTAATTAAGCCCATAATAGTGTGTCTGGTATTGACACTTGTTCTATCCTATGGGTGGCTAATCTGTCAACTTGACGTTAATAATGCTTTTTTACATGGTGTTTTGAATAAATGTGTCTATATGTCTTAGCCACCTGGGTATAAGCATCCACAGTTTCCAGCTCACATATGCCAAATTAGTAAAGCAATTTATGGGCTCAAACAAGCTCCGCGAGTGTGGTTCACGAAATTTAAGTCTTATCTCCTTGATTACGGGTTCAAGGGTTGTTATTCTGACTATTCTCTCTTGTTAGAACTCACATGACCTCCATCACATACTTATTGGTTTACGTTGATAATATCATTCTTACGAGTAATGATGATAATTTTCTTCACAGCTTTATGAGTGCCATGGATGCTACTTTTGCTCTCAAAGATTTGGGTGCGCTTAATTATTTTTTGGGAATTGAGGTTCACAAGGATAATAATGGCGTGCTTTTGTCTCAAACTAAATACATAAGAGACCTTCATCAACGAGTTCACATGGATGGTGCTAAACTTGTGTCAACTCCGGTCGATGCTAGTATACAACTATCATCTTTTGGTCAAGATTTTCATGATTCACAATTATATCGCATCGTTGCTGGAGCATTGCAGTATGCTACTATTACTAGGCCGGAGCTAGCTTATACGGTTAATCGTGATTGTCAATTCATGCTTTCACCCACCATTTCCCACTAGCAGGTAGTAAAACAGATCCTTCGATATTTAAAAGGCACCCTTTATCATGGTTTGTATATAAAAAGATCAGCTCAATGCTCATTAGTTGCTTACTCTAACATAGATTAGGTTGGGGATCCTGATAATTGCCAGTCCACGCATGGTTACTGTGTTTTTTTGCTGGAAATTTGATTAGCCGGTCATCTAAAAATCAACATGTGGTCGCCAAGTCATCGATAGAAGCCAAATATAGAGGTCTTACTACAACTACCTATGAGATCGTTTAGGTTCAGCAACTTCTTCGGGAGCTGGGTATTTTCCTTAACCGTCCCCCTCTTCTCCTTTGTGATAATATTTCTGCCACCTATATGGCAGCAAATCTTGTCTTCCACAATCATTCTAAACATATCAAGGTTGATTTTAATTTTGTTCGTGAATAGTTGGAGCGCGGTAATCTTCGTGTTACATATATTCCCATTGCCGACCAGGTAGCTGATATCTTGACCAAGGGATTACTATCCAAACATTTTTCATCTCTGCCGTTCAATCTCAATGTCCGTTCTCTCCCATCGAGATTATGGGGAGGTGTTAAGGAAATCGACTCCACTAATTCTTCTTGTAATCCCCCGAAAATTTTCAAAGCCTATAATTTATTAAATTACTTTTATTAGGGATAATTTAACTCTTAAACTTATTTAATTTAATTACGTTAAGGATTTTGCCTTTTAAATTTATTTAACTTAATTATTTTGTGGGTTTTAAGCATACCATTTGGGTTATCGTGGACAGATTGACTAAGTCGGTCGTGTTTATTCCGATGAGGTCCACATGGAGTATGGATCAGCTAGCGGGTGCCTATATGAAGTTTGTGGTCAGTCGTCACGGGGTTCCAGCGGACATCGTGTCAGATAGGGATTTGAGGTTTATCTCTCATTTCTAGGGGAAGCTACAGGAGGTCCTAGGGACAAGGCTGAAGATGAGCATAGCTTTCCACCCTGCCACAGATGGGAAGACAGAGCGGACCATACAAACCCTAGAGGATATGTTAAGGGCTTGTGTACTGGATTTTCAGGGTTGTTGGGAGGATCGCCTGCATTTGATAGAGTTTTCATACAACAATAGCTATCACACCAGTATTAGGATGGCCCCCTTTGAAGCTTTGTATAGGCAGAAATGTCGGACTCCCTTGTGTTGGAGTGATATCAGCGAGACAGTCGTGTCGGGGCCCGAGATGATCGAGGAGATGACTAGACAGGTCCGTCAGATTCAAGACCGGATGAGGACAGCCCAGAGTAGACAGAAGAGTTGCGCGGATCGAAAACGTAGGGATAGTGACCTTGAGCCTGGGGAAAAGGTATTGTTGAGGGTCTCCCCCACAAAGGGCGTTCAGAGGTTTGGTAGAAAAGGGAAGCTGAGCCCGAGGTACATCGGCCCCTTTGAGATCCTGGAGCGTATAGGCCAAGTTGCCTATCGTTTGGCTCTTCCTCTGGGGCTGGCACGCGTTCACAATGTGTTCCACATCTCGTAGTTGCGAAAGTACGTTGCTGATCCTTCCCACGTGATTCGCCCAGATGAGATAGAGTGGGATGATTCCTTAACCTACGAGGAACGACCAGTGCGGATCCTCAATACCAAGCTGCGGAAGACCCGAACGAGTGTAGTCCCTCTTGTCAAGATCCTATGGAGTCGGCACGGATCCGAAGAAGCCACCTGGGAAGCTGAGAAGGACATGCGCGAGGCGTACCCGGAACTTTTTGCTACAGGTACGGTCGTCCCTAGTGATTTTCTCTTTAAGGGGGTAATGTCATAGTCGCTTATGGTAAATGTGTTACCCTTATCCACCTAGATCATAGTGGGCCTTAACCCTAGGGAAATGCTAGTGACTTCGGGGACGAAGTCATTCTATAAGGGGGTAGTGATGTAATCCCTCGAAAATTTTAAAAGCCTATAATTTATTAAATTACTTTTATTAGGGATAATTTAACTCTTAAACTTATTTAATTTAATTACGTTAAGGATTTTGCCTTTTAAATTTATTTAACTTAATTATTTTGTGGGTTTTAAGCATACCAAATTAGATGTGGGTGTTTAATAAACTAAAATAAATAAATTTCTATTTTACCATACTCATATTTATTTAAATAAGGTTCAAACCATTATTTTTCTAAAAGCTACCTCCTTAAACTAATCTAATAAGATAAATTACTAAAATTTTTATTATCTACCAAAAATACTATGACTCACCCCATAATTCATTTTAATTATTTTCTTCCCTAATTATTTTCCTTAATCCTTTTTTTTCTCTCTCCCTTATTTTCCTTTTCTCTTTTTTTTTCTCTCCCCCTCTCCTTTCTCCCTTCTCTCCCCCATTTCCCCCGACTGGGCTAGCCCACTAGCCCAGGTCAGTTCTCTCCCCTTCCCCCCGTCTCGCACGTAGGCCTGACCTGCTTCTCCTTCGCCATAAACCGCCCGGCCGATTCTGTTTCTTTTCTCCCCTGGACCAACTAGTCCAGCCCCTTTCACCTTTTCTTCTTCCCCGCGCCCTGCTGCAAATCGCCGCCCTCCCTCTTCTACGCCGACAACCCTCGGCGCCGCCTGCACACCTTCTCCCTCTCTTCTACACCGCCCGTCTGTCCCTCCTCGACCGACCGACCACCCCCACGCCTCACACAGGTCTGCTACCGCCCCCTTCCTTTTTCCCGACCGAACCACAGATCTGCCATGGCTGACCCACGTCCGCCTGCCACTGACGGCCGGCGTGCTAAATTTTAGCCTGCTCGTACCTCCCTCTACCCCCTCTCTCGATCCTCCCCCATTTTTGAGCTTATAAATACCCCCACGAGCCCAGCATCGGGCTCTTTCGAAACCCCAACCCAGAAATCACCCTTGTGCCATCCCCGTTTCAGACAACCACTCCGTCGCCGCCGCCCATCGCCGCCGCCCGATCCACCCACGAAATCCTCCCTTGCATCACCCTCCACCAACCTAGGCCTCCCTCACCCCTCGGTTTGCTCTGCACGAGCCACCCCGGCCGTGCAAAGAGCTCTTCCCGATCAGCCTCGCTTCGAGCCCCGCCGCCCTTCTCACCACCGCCCACCGCTGGTGTCGCCACTTCCAGCACCCCCTCTGCCTTCTAAAACCACCAGGGGAGTTTCCTCTACCTCCCCATATCTTCTTTTTCCCCTAACACCCTCTCCTCTTCCCTTCTCCTCCCTCCACCACTTCTCCACCTCTCTTTTCCCTCATCACCGCCGCTACCGTGCACTGTGCGCCGCCGCCTGTGCCACCAGCACCCCTAGGTGGTCCTCTAAACTCCCCAACCCCTAAACCCTTGTTATACAAATGCTAGCTATTTTTAGTAGTATTATTAGTATTACTCTTAATGTTATAATTATTATTATTAATATTATTATTTAACCTAACCTTGAAATATTTATAACTGTTAATATTACTATTATTAATGACCTATAACTTTAGTATTATTATTTTAACATCATTATTGTTATTATTACTAGTATTACTATTATCATTATTATTATTATTATTATTTTAGTTCCTTGTCACCATTAGTAACATTATTATTTTTAGCCCTAATGGTAAGTTGTGATAAGGGTAAGGTAGGAAGACTAGTCAATTTGGTTAGAGGGAAGTTAATCCATAGTCTTTCCCTCTTATAGGCGAATCAAGTCAAAACCCGGAGGAGGCGTAGGAACGTGCTCCAAGACCGGTGTCGTATTAGGTAAGGATGTGGCTAAGGTTCCTACGTGTTATGTAACTTGTATGCCTTGGGTGCCTTGTACATATATCATGTCCTGTTGTGTATCACATGATCATACTTAACGTGTTTTATGCGTAGCGCAGGTTGGAGTTAAGGTACGTGGTATGTGTTTTCTCATGACATGAATGTGATATCCATATGTGGTGATTATGATGTGTTGTGGCATGATTTAACCCTCTAGGACATACATGTTAGGGTGATTTTCATTATGAATTGGAGATGAAAGGACAAAAAGAAATAAATGGGAAGTGAGTTACAAAAGGGGGGTATGAGGTTGACCAAAATGAATAAGAGATGAGAACTATGCATGGGAATTCTAGGGTTTGCATGAGAACTTCGAAAGTTTGCATGAGTTGGATAAAAATTGCATGGGGATGATCATTACGTGAGAAAAGTTGTATTAAGGTGTAAAAAAGCTAAAGGGAGAGTTGGGGCGTGTTTGGAGACTTGGGTTGAAAAATAATACGTAGGTTGGTGTAAGGGTGTATAAGGGACCCGATTAGGGTTTTGGGAGAAAGTAGTAATCGGTAAAATGTGTAAGTAAAAATGATTAAGGGAGAGTGGAGTACGGGTTGAGAGTGAGAGTTTATGTTATAAGGAATGATTATGGGTGTTTTGAGAGAGAAGAAATATTAGGTGAAAAGGAGAGGTTACTTGTGGGAGAAGAAAGGTGCTAGGGTTGAAAAGGCCAACTAGGGTTTTTCGGTCATATGTGGAATCGATGGGTAAAGCGATATGATTTGGGATTAGATCTAAATGAGATGAGGTGTGGGGAGATAAATGGAGTAATGGTAGTGTAAGTGAGAGAAAGTTGGGCCACATAGGTCCAATTAGGGTTTCCGAGGGAAAACCCTAGAGGGAAATAACATGTGGAGTGGATGTCACGAGGTGCTGGGCCTTAGCCCACGCTCTTAGGAGTTGGTTTTCATTATGTGTAAGCGTAAAGAGGAATGGATATCGAGGTGTGATAAGGGGTGCAAGAGTCCCAAGATATGGGACAGGCTCTCCTGGGAGGATAAGTGTGGATAAAGTTAGCCATGCATGTCAAGGGTAAAATACTTTCAAATAAGATACGTTAAGACACTAATTACTTAAAGAGGAAGATGTTGAGCCGGACTCAGACCGGTCCACCGGCGAATAATAGTGGTTAGGGCCGGGGTGCCCTACATGAACGGTCCACCGGCTATAATAATGGCCAGGCGCGTATTGCCCTGCATGATTTCCGGTCCACCGGCTATAATAGTGGGGGATTCTATGCTCAACAAACCGAACGTAATAACGATAAGACATGGGAAAGACACAAAGTAATTACAGTGAAACGTCATGTGAGTCGGGGCCATACCGGCGAATAATAGTGGTCAGGAGCGTTTTGCCCTACATGACCGGTCCACCAGCTATAATAGTGGCCAGGTGCGTTTTTCCCTGCATGACCGGTCCACCGGCTATAATAGTGGGGTTTCCGCACTCACATGAATTGATAAAGACTATGATGTGAATCGATTATATTTACCAGAGTTCTAAAGAATAAGACTATCCGGACTGTAGCTGGCCTATCATCTATTTTACTACTTATCGTTCACGTGATTTGCCATGAATACTCTGTTGTGTGCTTTGTATGTTGGCCTTAGCGCATCTGTTATCTTACTCAGTACGTAGCGTACTGACCACCCGTTTTATGGGTGCTGCTCATTCCCACGAGCAGAGGACCCACCTGAGTTTGTGCAGGTAGGAGACGATATCTTCGATGCCTACGACTCTTACGAGGCATCGGGCAGGGCTGAGAGTGGAGCCTAGACTTGGCCTGGGGACCGAGAGTGACATGGTCGGACTCTCCTTTTCATTTTGTTTTACCCTGTATCGTTTTATGTTAGTTCTGTTTTGTCGTACGATACTTTTTATTCCTTGAGAACCTTGTCTATGTACCCCTTTGGAAAGAACATCAATGGTTCAACAATACATTATAACCTCAAGACATCTATACACCAATTCCCCCATGTATCTATCATGCAAAGGTATTTTTGGGCATTAATGGTTTTGATAGTGCTAAAGCAGACAAAAAGTTCTGCTATCATATTTCTAGTGATTCTGGCTGGGAGGGGCTGCTTGTGCTGGAAGATGACAGTGTTTTGGCTGGACCAGATTTGGTATATGGAGGCTGCAAAGGAGGTTGGTGTGACTGTAGCCAGCACACAATTTAAACCCTCTTGTTGTCAATTGTAGCACTAATAAATAGGGTATCGTTCTAGGCCGGGGATTGAGAGGGCTCACCTCTAATTAACTAGCTTGAAAATAAAATTAAAACTAAAACTAAAAATCCTAAATAACACTAAATAAATAAATAAGAAAAATATTAATGGGGGTTATAAAAATAATAATAAAGGAGTAAATAAAATAAAATAAAATAATAATAATAATAATGAAAATAATGGAAATAATAGGAAACCGACAGATATGAGAAATATGTTAAGGAAATAAAAATCCACCACTAGATTAGGTCGTAATATAATATTTATTTCTAAGTCATCTTTTAATCATGAGAAAGAGATCGACCAAGTTGCACACCAAAAGCGGGTCTATACACCTTATATTACTTCCCTTAATTAATTAATACCACAAAGCGCCAATATTAACCCTATTAAATACTAGCAGTATAGCAGCAACAAGCGGCTCCTATATTTAACTAGATTTAATGCATTAAGTGTAAGTGGAAGGCTGTCAATCTAAGTACCCATACTAGTACAAAAAGCATGTCTAGCTGTATTTCCTTTCCTTGACTCACACGTATCGAAACATTTTACCACTTCGGTTAGAATCACAAAACGATTAGGTGAATTGTTATCTAACCTAGCTGCAATTTATACATATAAATTCTAGTATATTTATATGTCCACCTAGCAGGTAAATAATCCTACATACTGTCACTTATGAGGTACCAGAACAAGGCATGCACCAAATAAACTTATAACACCCCCAAATTCACTACTAAAAAATTTCATTAATTAAAGGAAATTAGCGGAAGCAAATTAAGTAAAACGTGAACTTTGGGAGTATTACCGCCACACTTAATACCAAACCGGTTCACTCTTACCGTTCCACTACCAAGTGCTAAGGCTAAGAAAAATGAAATACAATTTGATAGACATTCAACATGCATAAATCAGAGTAAATTGCAAGATATTCAACATACTTAAATCAGAGTAGCTCATCAAATCGTTTACAGGAATAAAACCCACCAAGGGTGGTTAAAGTAACAACATAACATCGAAAACCAAGAAATTAAATGAAGAAGGAGGAAAACCTAACGATACCGGATCACTCCTTACTCTCTTTCCCGTAGCCCACTTGAGTAGCACCTGAAAAGACCTGCAAGGGACACTGCCCATTGAATAGGCAGGGGCCCCACAAATGGAACCCTTCAGTACTACGGTACTGAGTAACCCTTTAAAGTCCCACTTAAAAGCAGGCCCGCGATGTACACATGAAACAAGCTACATACATATATATAAAATTCACGCCATCAACATTCACATAGCATATCAATGTATCGTTACTAACAATCGGTACTTACGGTCTTAAGCCATGTCATAATGTAACTCAAAACAATCAGGCCTTAAGCCACTGTTCCACTATAAGTAATTAGTACTTGCCCATAATTTTATTCACATACATAACTGGTTTTATTGAGCTCGGGACCCCCACTATTATTGCCGGTTGACCGGAATACACATAAACTCATCATCCAGGGCACAACGCTCCTGGCCACTATTATAACCGGTGGACCGGGATTTATAAAGGATCATCACCCAGGGCACAACGCTCCTGGCCACTATTATAACCGGTGGACCGGGACATATAAAGAATCATCATCCAGGGCACAACGCTCCTGGCCACTATTATAACCGGTGGACCGGTACTCAATATCATAAATCACTGGGCTCGACTCATTAATATTCCACTTTCAAATATAATATCTTTCCTTTCTTTAATCATCACATCAATCATATTTATTTGCCTCGAACGGGAGATCAATAACCTGGGACACAAAGGTACACCGGTCGTACCGGTGTATATCAGCTACCTAGTACCCTTCAATCGCGAACCCAAGGACACAAAGGTACCCTGGTCGTACTGGTGCATAAAGCTAACTCAGTACCCTACCAACAAGGACACCTAATCCATAAGTATGCATACCCCCTAACTAGGTCCGTAGAGCTAGAAAGAGTAAGATATAGGACCTGGCTGGGGCAAAAAGGCACACCAGCAAATACCAGAATAATCGTGGACTAAACCACGTCCTTAGGGTAGCGACCCCTAAGGAGTCACCATTCCCGATCTCGAGGTCTTTCACTTTACGTAATAGTGTCTTAATTAAGGTGATCACGAAAAGCACGATATTCCGATACTTATTCACTTTCGATCGTTTCGATATCATTAATATTTTCTTATTCAGAGGATTATCAGGATGTCATAGAGAAATCATCAAGGCCATGCCAATTATCAAATACTCTTACTTAGCTAATCAGCCTTATTTAAATCACATTATCAGGTTCCACAATCACAACGAATTAGGTACAAATCACTTATTTACCCCCTTAATTATGTAATCGCCAAGTCATCCATTCCTCATTAACAAATTACCCTGTTACCCTTAGGTTACATAATTCCCGAATTACCCCTTATCCGGTTTAGGTTATCAAATTACCTCCTATGCTTTTTAGATCACCATTCATTCATCATAATTGCTACACTTATCATATTTCTCATTTGGTTGGTTAAATTACCAAAACGCCCTTCTCCTTTGTTATAATTACTATATTGCCCTTGAGTTGGATAAATTACTCACTTACCCCTCTTCCTTATCATGATTACTAATTTGCCCCTTTACTTGGTTAAGTAATTATCACTTTATCCTTTAATTGGCTAAGTCACCAAGTTGTCCCTTTAGTTGGATAATTTACCGAATTGCACTTCTCCTTTATTAAAATTACCATAATAACCTTTAATTGGTTAATTTACCAAATTACCCTTCGCTAGCATCATACTTATCCCATTATCCTTCTACAATCATAATTTAATTACTAAATTATCTTTTGTCGTTATCATAGTTACCAAGTTATCCCCTTACTCCCACGTTTACCATAATATCCTTTTATTTACAAAATTACCCTTCTACCCCTTACTTTCAAATTACCATAATACCATTTTATTTATGAAAATTACCACCATACCCCTTTTACTTGTAAAATTACCATAACACCCCTTTTTCTTTTCAAATTACTATCTTACCCTTTTACATCCAAAATTATCATTTTTATCTTCCCTTACCAAATTACCAATTTGCCCTTCTTTTCCAAAATTACCATATTAACCTTTTACTCACAAAATTACCATAATACCCCTCACTTACAAAATTACCGTGTCGTCATTCACTTATAAAACTTACCATATTACCACTTACTTATGAATTTACTATTTTGCCCCCTTTACTTTCAAAATTACCATATTGCCCTTTCACTTGAAAAATTACCATTCTTACCCTTTTCTCCAAAAATTACCATATTAATCCCTTTTACTTACAAAATTACCATAATGCCCTCCTTCATCCAAAATTACTATTTTACCCCTACTTCCACAATTACTATTTTCACCACTTACTTATAAAATTACTATTTCTCCCTTCTACCTCCAAATATTACCATATTGCCCTTTTCCCTCGAAATTACCACTTTACCCCCATTATTATACCACTTCTATTAATTTAACATTTTCACATGAAATAACAATATTAGTGCTCCCTTAACAATGTTCAACTCCACCAACCATTACATTTGACATGATACATATTAGCACCTACACATATTAGGTCGTAACCTAACCTAAGGAAAATTACAAAAATGCCCCTCGGGTTCACAACAATATTATTCATGCATAAAGGGGTCACAATCACATAAAATAACACGGATAATTGATTAACACTCTCATTAATAGTCAAATTCTTCCCTTAGGAAATATCTCCACACATATTACATAAAAGAGCATACTTTCCTTTTTATTAGAGAATACAAGCAACCATATAATTTATATTAACAACCATGTATCAACCATAATAACATATTAAAATTTCTAATGTGTAAGCATACGTTTATCATGCGTTTAAGTGGGGTTTAACGATTACCTTAATCCCGCAAAATATCAAACCTTACCAAGCAAAATTAGCAATTCAACACCTAAAATAACATTCATCACTATTGTGTTAGAAATAAGAAATAAAAAGGATAAGGCTTTATAAAAGAAATTTATTTAATACAACACTTTAAATAATTATCATTATACCTCCAAAAATTTTCCAAATTAAACCCAAAACAAGGGGAAGCTCACGCTGCATGAGCAGCGTGAGTGTCATGCAGAGAAGAGAGGGGGGAAAGGGCTTGAAGAGGGGTGAGATGGAAGAGAGGAAGGGTGGCTTGGTTTAGGGACTTTAGGCTAGAAAATGAGGTAGTTAGGGGAGGTTCTAAGGCAAGTGGATGGTGTAGAAGTGAAGAGGGGGTGTAGGAGGTGGTCGGGGACGTATTGATGGTGGCTAATGGTGGCGGAGGCGGCGGTAGCAAGGTTGCGAAGGTGGCGGTCGAAGTGGGGTGCGGGGTGCAGGCTAGCGAGGAAGGAAAAGAAAGGGGAAAAACGAAGGGGTGAAGGGGCTGGTTTCGGGAAAGTAAAGTATGGGGGTGGTAGAGGAGGTTGCAGGGAGGAGATTGGTGGTCTGGGCGGCGGCAGAGACAGTCGGACGGCGGAGAATGGTGGCGTTACAGGCGGCTGTCGAGAAGGGTGGAAACAGGGAGAAAAAAAAAAGGAAGAAGGTAGAAAGGGGGTTGCGGGATGGGTATTGGGGTGGTGCAAGGTGGTAGTGGAAGGGTGCAGGAGGCGGTTTAGGAGCTGAGTGCGGCGTTTGGAGCGGCGGAGGGCGGCGGCGCACGAAATCAAGGGGGGAAGATGGGGGAGAAGAAAATGGAGGGGAGAGGGTCGGGAAAGAAGGCTTCGAAAATAATGGGGCAGGGAAGGGTGAAGAAAAAGAAGAGGGAGAAGAGAGAGAGGGAGAGGCAGGGTGGCAGGGCGGCGGCTGCAGGTGGTCGGGCAACAACGAACAGGTCGGCGGTTGTCGCCGCCTGAGAAGAAGAAGAAAGAAGGGAGGCTGCGGGCGGCCGGTCGGGGAAAGAAGGGGAAAAGGCTGGCCGGTCGGGGAAAGAAGGAAAAGAAAAGGCTGGCCGGTCCAGGGGAAAAAGAAAGGGAGTCGGCAGGGTCGGGCACGCGGGAGAGAGGGCTGAGGGGGAGACGGAGAGGTGGGCTGAGGCCCAACGCACGGGGAAGGCTGGCCTGGCGAGGCAGCCCGAGGGAAAAGGAAGAAGAAAAAGAAAAAGGAAAGGAAGAAAGGGGGAAAAAGAAAAAGGGGAATGGAAAAAAAAAATAGGAAAAGTAGTTTAATTGAATTTATAAAATCATAAAATATAATATTCCTGGTAAATTATTTAATTTAACAATTTAATTTATTATAACCTAATATTTTAGTTTAAAAAGGATAAAGTTGGTAAAATATTAGTTTGGAAAATTATTTAAATAAAACAATATGATAATTAGCAAAATATTTATTTTTAGTTTATTAAATACTCTATTGCGTTCCCCCGAGCCTGCGAAGGCTCTCACCTCTCGCTTTCTGCCCCTGGCTTGCGGGCCTACCGCCTGCCTCGAGCTTGTTGAGGCTCCCTCTGCTCTCTTCTCTGCCGCACACTGTTGTCCCCTCTTCGTCTCTCTCTGTTGTGTCTTCCCTTTATAATTTTTTTCATGCGTCGATTTTTGACTTTTTGCCGCCACGTCAGCCCTCGTTTTTTCTCGTGGCCCCTGCTCGCCCGGCTTTGTTTTTTTTTTTGCCGTTGAGTCTTGTTCGGCTTCGTTTGGTTTGCTTTTTGCGGGCCTTTGGCCGTTGGTCCAAAGGTCCAATTTCTTTTTTTTAATTAATTTTTTTTATTTAAAAACAATACCTGCAAAATAAAATTCAATAAATATTAATAAATAATATTTTATTATAAATTTACTTAATTTATATCATTTTAGCTCAAGTAATAAAATTTATACAATTTTTACCACTTAATCATAAAACAATAATTATTCCCCTATATTAGTTAAATAAACAACCAAAAACTAAGATTATAATGTGTCAAAATATGAACTCATCACACCCCCACACTTAGCTTCTTGCTTGTCCTCAAGCAAGTTATTACTCTAAATAAATAAAATTAAATTACTAGCCACTTTCGTAGGTCTCACGATTACACTTAGCATGTGTAATAAGCCCTTTAAACCCCTAGGTCACCCATCGAGGACGAGTAAGGTCTCGTGAGGGTTTTGCAGATGATATACCCACAAAATCACACACAAATAAAATAAAATAAAAACATATCTAACACCCTTAACAATTTTTTTCAGAATCTTTTACTTTCAAACGTCAAGATTAGCAATCGACCAAGATTCAGCTTTGGGAAATTTAAAGGATCAATTTCAACATATGGTTCACACATAAATATGACAGGTATGAATAGATCAATATTATGGATGAAAATCTACCATGCCTTAGTCACATCAAGATTCATCATCACTATGGATACCCTCTATCTTTTTTTACTCTCTTAGATTCATGGCTACAAATGTATAAAAACACTCATGTATGTGAGATAAGATGATAAAGATAACAAATAGCTCACATATATAAACAAAGAAGGCTCATGTTCTTGTGGATAAAACCTCATGAAAGATATCAAATACTTGCCAAATGAACCGAACCATATGCTTAACTATTGTGACTAATCTCCATCAGATCAAAGGTTGCTCATCTCAAGAATCAAATAGGACTTACTTATTGGTTGTAACGGGGTTTAAGGTAAAGAAGGTTATGGATTATTTTAGGAGTGTGGTGTTTAAAAAAATCAAGAGCTAGTGGAATCTAATATTTAGATGAAATATAAGCATAGCTCCACATCAAATATTAATGATGCACCTCTCCACCTTCTCAATAAAATGTAACATGAATAGAACTTTCTCAACATCATCTCCATAACTCCCTCTCTTCCTTATTTCCTAACATTTTTTTCTCATTTTTTTTCACAATTTTCATTTTTTTTCTTTTTTTGACAAATTTTTTTTCTCCACCAAACATAACCAATACCTTTCTTAGCATAAATACATATATTTCTTTCACATACACACATACACTACCACTCTTCATATCCATAACGATTTGATTTCCTTCCACTAGCTTTAAGCGAAGGTAAGGACATTAAGGCCCAACGGTTATTCAATGTGGGTAATGAAGAAAATATATTCCATGTATAGGCTCAAAAGGGTTTCTATGGGATGTACATCAAGTGTACACAAATCAGGTTAAGCTATTTGGTCATGTGATGAAAAATTCCTAAGCTGCCTTTATCATTTTCTTAATCAGAGCATGTATTGACTATAAGCTTTGACTAGCACAAGAGTAAGTTCTAGTAATCTCTATAGTCCATTAAAAGATCTATGGCAAATAATTTGATCAAACAATTAAACGTATGTGAGGTTTACAAAGAAAATTTTGAAGCCAAGAAACATAGATGATTTTGTGTAAATTCGCTCAGAAAAAAAAAAGATACATATGGTTCAAAAGCTCACTGAGGAATGTGATGAATCTCAACATGCCATGTCGGTGATTAGACAATCATACATATTCTTTCTCCATTCAAACTTAGGCATGTAGATATGTGTTCCCTATATCGAAATTAACACAAAAAATATCCACTTACTTTATCTCAATTTCATGATCCTCTTTTCATTAGATTTCAAAGATATACTCCTCATTGACTGATTAAGGGTTCCTACGACTCTAAAAACTCCAAAACTCTAAAAAAAATAAACACTCTAAAAAAAATCGAAACAATTTTTTTTACACGTACATAAAACAAATGCACCTCCACACTTAAATCACACATTGTCCTCAATGTGTAAAAAACTAAAGAAACATGTAATTTAAAGTATGGATATAAAAACTAAATAAATAACTAGAGGATAGAAAACTCCCTCATGACATTGGGTTGCCTCCCAAGTAGCGCTTGTTTTTATGTCTTCAGCCTCACGTGATCTCGGTTTTTATCGTTCAAGGTGGATATGTCCACTTCAGAGCTGCTTCACCAAATCCTTCCTTGTGATGCTCATCTTTATCCTGCAAGGAAGAAAAAGATAAAATATTAGATTTAATGAATGATTTGATCCAACAAGAACGTAACTTACCTAGCATGGAATTTAAGCTCGTGTGTAAAGAGAGAATGTTTTGCCCAATGTTCATGTACGGTAATCTCTCTATTGAAGGAACATATTTTCCCATATTAAAATCTTTAAACACATCCTTCCAACATAACCTCTCCTTTGGAGCATCACGCTTCTTATTAAATGTATCCAAGGTGATTTGATTACTCTCTTCACTCTTGGATCCATATAACCTGCTAAAAGAGGGAAAACAAGGAGTGTGATCAGCATAAATAAAATCAACGTGGTTCAAAGGCTTACCTTGTGTCTCATGGTCATTTCCAAGAAAAAGTGGGGAATAAATGTTCAAAGATGGTATATGGTAGGTGAAAGTGATAGTCTTGTCATCCATATACTTCTCTTTGTTCACTTGATCCTCATTTTGATGAGATTCTTCTTCTACTTTTACAAGCTCTTCTTCCACCTCATCTTTCTTTTCAATATTCTCCATGGGAATCTCCTCAACTAGCTCATCCTTACATTCAGATATGGCATCATCACCCTCATAACTCTCACTTGAATTTGAAATTGAAGTACTAGAGAGCTGTTCTTGTGCTTGTAATTGATTCATCAAGTTGACCATATACCCCATTTTCTCCTCTAGCACTGATACGCTTTCATTTTGTCTAATTTGATTTTGCATCAGTTGATTTAGGCTTTCTGCCAACTGGTTTTGATCATTTATCAGTTCTTCAAGAAGCTTATCCATTTTTTCTGAACTTGAGGGTTCTAAAACTGGAGAAGATTCTTGTTGAGGATATTGATAATATTTTGAAGCTTCATATTCACATATGTAAGGGTCTTGATATGGCACTTGATACTGATCATTCATCTCCCATCCAAAGTTGGGTTGATGCCTCATTCCCGAATAGTATGTGCTTGTATAGGGATCATGTCCTTGAAAACCATTGAAGGATATTTATATGGCCACCTAGCAGGCAAATAATCCTACATACTATCACTTATGAGGTACCAGAACAAGGCATGCACCAAATAAACTATACTTGACAGAATTATACATATAAACGATAGCAATTAACATAGAGTCAAGAAACAATCTCACGAAACAAAGAAAATAAAATTATAATTCAAATCCTAATCTAGGGTTTCAATTCATTCCCTAATAATAAATATTCAGCCAACCATAATTAAAGAATTAATTACATAGAAATATATATCTAAAATATAAATTAAAAATAAGAGAAAGAAATAACCGGGATTAGTTTTAGATAAAAGATCAAGAATTTATTCAGATAAATATTAATTTTATCTAAAATAAATTCTACCGGGTATTAAATTCTTCCTCTAATTTTTCTTCCTTCGGTGCCTTGATTTCCGTGCAATATATTCTTCTCTCTTTTTTTTCTTTTTCCTTCCAACTGATAGAGCTGACGAAGGCTGACTGGTTACTCCCTCGAACTCCGTGCGTCGTCCTTCGTCTGGCCTCCGTTCCCGTACGACTTCCGTGCCCAGCCGCACACTCACGACTCCTCTCCCCTCGTGCCTGTCTTCCCCATTTGACCGAGCCTCTAAAGGCTCTATTGCGTTCTCCCGAGCCTGCGAAGGCTCTCACCTCTCGCTTTCCGCCCCTGGCTTGCGGGCCTACCGCCTGCCTCGAGCCTGTTGAGGCTCCCTCTACGCCCCTCTCTACCGCACACTGTTGTCCCCTCTTCGTCTCTCTCTGCTGTGTCTTCCCTTTATAATTTTTTTCATGCGTCGATTTTTGACTTTTCGCCGCCACGTCAGCCCTCATTTTTTCTCGTGGCCCCTGCTCGCCCGGCTTTGTTTTTTTTTCGCCGTTGAGTCTTGTTCGGCTTCATTTGGTTTGCTTTTTGCGGGCCTGCGGGCCTTTGGTCGTTGGTCCAAAGGTCCAATTTCTTTTTTTTATTTCTAATTAATTTTTTTTATTTAAAAACAATACCTGCAAAATAAAATTCAATAAATATTAATAAATAATATTTTATTCTAAATTTACTTAATTTATATCATTTTAGCTCGAGTAATAAAATTTATACAATTTTTACCACTTAAGCATAAAACAATAATTATTCCCCTATATTAGTTAAATAAACTACCAAAAACTAAGATTATAAGGGTATAAAATGTGTCAAAATATGAACTCATCAGAGGCCCTCCAGATTTTCCCTTTACCTTGACTTTTGCTGGTGATGTTGATCATCCAAGAGAGGCAGCTCTGCCATGTAGTGAACCTGTGAGGTAACATGAGCCAATTGAGGGTTGATCTCCAAATAATGTGTGCAATCGGATAATGAATTAGGAGATGATTGATGTCCTCTTCTTCTTGAAGACAGCTTGAGCATTGAGCATCATTTAGGAAGTTCCAATTCTTCAGCTAGGTTTTGACAGTCAATATTTCATGGCAAGCCATCCATGTTACAATCTTATGCTTGGGTAAACCAGGGTGTTTCCAGACCAGATCTGCCCATGGAACATTAGGGGCCTGGTTTCTGATTCTATTGTAAAAGTTGCTAATACTAAAATGGCCTGTGTAATACCCCAAAAATTTCGAAAACCTATATTTTAATAAATTACTTTTATTTGGAATAGAATTGCTTTTAGATTATTTATTTTAATTATTTTATGGATTTTAGAGTATGTAAATTTGGATAAGAGTATTTAATAAATTAAAAATAAATATTTTGCTATTTATCATATTGTTTTATTTAAATAATTTTCCAAAACTAATATTTTACCAACTTTATCCTTTTTAAACTAATATATTAGATTATAATAAATTAAATTATTAAATTAAATAAATTATCAAGAATATTACATGTTATGATTTATAAAATTTATTTAATTTATTTCCCCTATTTTTCCATTTTTTCTTTTTCTTTTCCTCCTCCTTTTTCTCCTTTTCTCTTTTCTTCTCTTTTCCTTTTTCTCCCCCTTGGGCCGCCCGCCCGGCCTGCTCTCCCCTCTCCCCCGCGCGTTGGGCCTTCGGCCCGTCTCCCCCTCCTCTCCCTCGCTCGCACGCCCATCGCCCCAGCCCCGCACGGCCGACCCATCCCTCCTTCCTCCCCCAGACCGGCCGGCCAGCCCCTTTTCTTTTCTCCCTTCCCCTACCGGCCTGCTCCCTTATTTCTTCTTCTCCCAACGTCATGACTCTCGACCCAGCAGCTCCTCGACTCGTCGCCATCGCCATAACCGCCTGCCATGCCCGACCACCGAGACGCTGGCTGCCACCGCCTGCACCCATCGCTGCCACCACCTGCCCTCCTTCTCTCCCGTCATTTTCTTCCTATTTTCGAACCCATCCAGCCCTGCAAACCATCCCACAACTCTGTTTTTTTTTTTCCTCTTCGTCTCCCCTCTCTGCCACCCTACGACACCCTGCCACCCTAGACGCTGCTGTCGATCAGCCCCTGCCCCCTCTCTTCTCCCTCTTCTTTTTCTTCTCCTCTTCAACCCATTTTCTGCCCATCCTCTCGAGCCTTTACTCCCCGATCCTCCCTTCTCTCTCATTTTCTTCCTCTCCCGTTTTTCCCTGTTTTTGCTCCACCGCCACCCTCCGCCGCGTACACCGCCTAACTGGACCCCCAAAGCCGCCTTATGCCACCGTATGCTACCTCCCTGCACCACCCCAACACCACCCGAGCCACCCCGCAACTCCCTCTTCCTCCCCTCTTCCTTTTCTCCCGATTTTTCACCCTTCCCGATAGCCCACCTGTAACGCCGCCGATCGCTGCCTTCCGGCCGCCTCTTCCGCCACCCAAGCCACCATTCAAGACCCTGCAACCCCCTCTACAACTGCCATTCATTAGTTAGCCAAAAACAGCCCTTTAACCCCTCCATTTTTCCCTCTCCTTTTCCTTCCTTCTCAGCCCCTCGCCCTCGACCCTGCTTGGCAGCCAACTTCGCCGCCCCGCCGCCGCCGTCTCCGCCGCCCTACGTCGCCGTGAAACCACCCTTAGCCTCCACCTACACCCCCTCTTCACTTCTGCACCATTCAATTGCCTTAGAACCTCCCCCAACCACCTTCTTTTCTAGCCTAAAGACCCTAACCCGAAAATGATGAATCTTGCTTCCTTCACCCCTCTTTGAGCCTTTTTCCCTTCTCTTTTCTGCATGAAACTCACGCTGTCCATGCAGCGTGAGCTCCCCTACATTTTAAAAATAGTTTGGATAATTTTTAAGGTGTTGAGTTGCTAATTATGCTTGGTAAGATTGATATTTTGCGGGATTAAGGTAACCGTTAATCCTCCCTTAAATATATGAAAAACGCATGCTAGCACATTTAGGGTTTAGTATGATTTTATGCATGTTTTGTATGCTTAGCATGATATGTTTATGGTTTCTTATATTGTTGTTAAAAAGAAATAGCATGATAACTTTTGTGCCATATGTAGGTATGTTAATTAAGGAAGGAGTTGGAATATGGATAGAAATGTTAAACACTTGTTTATGATGTACCATGTCGTTAATGCATGAATGATGTTATTGTTTAAGGGTATTTTAGTAATTATGCTTATGAGATAAATAAATCAATGTGTGTAGTTGCTAATGAGTATTATGTTGGAAAATGACAAGTTGGTGGACTTAGATGATAAGAATGAAGTATTAATATCATTATTTTATGTAGTGTTAGTAAATTCATAAAAATGGTGAATAAAGGGGTTGAGTGGAAATTTTATAAGTGGAAAGGGTATTTCGGTAATTTTTGAGATAAAAGAATAATATGGTAATTTTATAATTAAATGGCCAAATGATAATTTACAAGTAAAGGATAAAATTGTAAGTTGTGAGAAAGAAGGGTAAAATGGTAATTTTGGAAGTAGGGGTAAAATAGTAATTTTGGATGAAGGAGGGCATTATGATAATTTTGGAGGTAGAGGGGCAAAATCGTAATTTCATAAGTAAAGGGTAATATGGTAAATTTTATAAGTGAATGGCGAAGTGGAAATTTATAAGTAAAGGGGTAATATGGTAAATTGGAAAAGACGGGCAAAATGGTAATTATGTAAGGAAAGATAAAGATGGTAATCTTGGATGTGAAAGGGTAAAATAGTAATTTGTAAAGTAAAAGATGTATGGTGGTAATTTTCATAAATAAAAGGATATTATGGTAAAATTGGATGTAAGGGGTAAAATGGTAATTTTGTAAATGAAAGGATATTATGGTAAACCTGGGAGTAAGGGGTAACTTGGTAATTATGATAACGACAAAAGATAATTTAGCAAGTAAATTATGATTGTAGAAGGGCAATTGGATAAGTATGATACTATAGAAGGGTAATTTGGTAAATTAACCAATTAAAGGGCATTATGGTAATTTTAATAATGGAGAAGGGTAATATAGTAATTTTGATTATGAAAAAGGGTAAATTAATATTGGTAATTACGAAGAAGAGTAATTTGGGATTTGTGATAATCAAAAAGGGTAAATGGCAATTAAAATAATTGAGATGGGTAAAATGGTAATTACGATAAAGGAGAAGGGCAATTTGGTAATTTGTTCAACTAAAGGGGCAATTTGGTAATTTAGTCGATAAAAGGGTAAAGTGATAATTGTTTAACCAACTAAAGGGGCAAAATAATAATCATGATAATGAAGGAGGGTAATTTAGTAATTTATCCAACTCAAGGGCAATTTAGTAATTATAACAAAGGAGAAGGGCGATTTGGTAATATAACCAACCAAAAGGGAAATACGATAAGTATAGTAATTAGGAGGGGTGAATGATGATCTGAAAAGTGTATGAGATAATTTGGTACCCTAAATCGGACAAAGGGCAATTTGGTAATTATGCAACCTTAAGGGTAATGTGGTAATTTATCAAGTAAGGAACGGATACTTAACAATTATATAAGAAAAGGGCAAATGAGTAATTTGTACCTAATAGGTCCTTGAGATTGTGGAACATTAATATGATTAAATAATGTTGATTAGCCAAGTAAGAGTATCTAATGATTAGTATGGCCTTGATGGTTTCTCTGTGACATCCTGGATAATCCTCTGAATAAGAAACGATTAATGATATCGAAACGATTGAAAGTGAATAAGTATCGGATCATCGTGCTTTCTGTGATCACCTTAATTAAGACACTATTACTTAAAGTGAAAGACCTCGAGATCGGGAATGGTGACTCCTTAGGGGTCGCTACCCTAAGGACGTGGTTTAGTCCACGATTATTCTGGTATTTGCTAGTGTGCCTTTGTGCCCCAGCCAGGCCCTATATCTTACTCTTTCTAGCTCTACGGACCTAGTTAGGGGGTATGCATACTTATGGATTAGGTGTCCTTGTCGGTAGGGTACTGAGTTAGCTTTATGCACCAGTACGACCAGGGTACCTCTGCGTCCTTGGGTTCATGGTTAAAGGGTACTGAGTAGCTGATATGCACCGGTACGACCGGTGTACCTTTGTGTCCCGGGTTATCGATCTCCCAATCGAGGCAAATAAATATGATTGATGTGCTGATTAACGAAAGGAAAGATACGATAATTGAAAGTGGAATATTAATGAGCCGGGCCCAGTGATTTATGATATTGGGTACCGGTCCACCGGTTATAATAGTGGTCCAGGAGCGTGTTGCCCTGGTATGAGTACCGGTCCACCGGTTATAATAGTGGCCAGGAGCGTTGTGCCCTGGATGATGATTACATATATATTCCAGTCCACCGGCAATAATAGTGGGGGTCCCGAGCTCAATAAAATCAGTTATGTATGTGAATAAGATTATGGAAAAATACTAATCACTTATAGTGGAACACCATGTGAGTCAGGGCCAGACCGGTCCACCGGCAAATAATAGTGGTGAGGTGCGTTCTGCCCTGTGTGTTTATCTTCTGGTCCACCGGCAATAATAGTGGTCAGAGGCGTTCTGCCCTGTGTGTTGACTTCCGGTCCACCGGCTATAATAGTGGGGTTCTCGTACTCACATGGATACAAAATATGATATTGATGGATTAATGACAGAATAATGGCTTAAGGCCCAAAGTATCGATCGTGACTTATAAAGTATTATGTTTGTTATTGTTATGTATGCATCTCTCATTATTTATATGTGTGTGGCTTGCATTATGTGTCGTATGCGGGCCTATCTTTAAGTGTGGTATTAAAGGGTTACTCAGTACCGTAGTACTGAAGGGATTCCCTTTATGGGGCCCCTGCCTATTCAATGGGCAGTGCCCTTGCAGGTATTTTCAGGTACTACTCAAGTGGGTTACGGGAAGGAGATTAAGGAATTTTCCGGTATCATGTCTTTTTCTCTTTCTCATTTAATTTCTCGGTTTTAAATGTTAACGTTGTTAAAGTAACCACCATCGGTGGATTTTATTCCTGAAAACGATTTGATGCGCTACTCTGATTTAAATATGTTGAAGCTTGCAGTTTACTCTGATTTATGCATGTTGAATGTCTTTCGAACTGTATTTCATTTTCTTAGCCTTAGCACTTGGTACTGGAACGGTATGAGTGAACCGGTCTGGTACTAAGTGTGGCGGTAATACTTCCAAAGTTCACGTTTTGTTTATCTGCTTCCGCTATTATCTTTTAATAAAACGAAATTTTTCAGTAGTGAATTTTGGGGGTGTTACAGCCTGGAGAGTCGCAGGTGTTGAAAAAAGCAGCTCCATATTTTTGCATGATTAGGATTTGCTTTAGAGTCCAGGAGGTGTCTTGTGGAGGTTTGATCTGCCAAATAGAGCTATCCTTGATATATTTTTCATGGACCCATTTAACCCACAGACTTTCTTTGAGTTAAAAGAGCTTCCATAAATTTTTTGCAATGCAGGCTAGGTTCCAGGTTTCCAGTCTTTTAATATTGAGACCCCCTTCCTGTTTGGGTAAGCAAATGGTGGACCATGCAATGGGAGCTTTCCTTTTGGAAGAGTCCATATTTGACCAGAAAAATCTTCTGCAAAGGGATTCAATGTGATGAATGAAATTTTTGGGGAGGAGAAAGACCTGCAGCCAATAGTTTGTTATGCCAAAAATTACTGATTCCAAAAGCTGCAGCCGGCCAGCATAACTAAGAAGAGTATTTGTCCAGGAATGCAGTTTAGCTGTGATTCTATCAATGAGGGGCTGGTAGAAGGAGATAGATAGAGCTTTGGAGCTTAGGGGAACCCCTAGATATTTGAATGGGAAGGTACCTTCTTTAAAACCAAGCTGGGACAGAATGGGTAATTTTCTTGAAGCATCAAGACCACCAAAAAAGACTTCACTTTTGTGGGGATTGATCATCAGTCTTGAAGTTTTCCCAAAAGAATCCTGGATAGAAGCAAGGCATTGAGCAGAGTCTTTATTTCCTTTGCAAAATAGGAGGAGATCATCAGCAAAGCAGAGGCTGATGATTTTTGGATGCTTGCAGTCAGGATGAGGTTTGAAATCCTTACAGTCCCAAAGGGTATGAAGCATCCTAGTGAGATACTCCATAGCAATAACAAAAATATAATGGGACATTGGATTTCCTTGCCTAATACATCTTTTTCCTTGGAAAGGATTGGATAGAGAGCCTTGAATGGAAATTGAATATCTAACAGTAGATATATATTGTATGATGAGATGCACAATGTGAGAAGGAAAATTCAGGCCTAACAGGATTGATTGGATAAAAGGCCATTCCAGAGTATCAAAAGCTTTTTTAAGATCAACTTTTAGCATCATCCTTGGACTAATTTTATTCCTGCCATACTTCCTGAGGAGCTCTTGAGCAAGCATGATATTGTCTCCAATACCTCTCCCTATGATAAAAGCTAATTGGTTGCAGGTAATAGTTTCACCCAGGACTCCAATGATTCTGTTGGCTAGCACTTTTGAAAATATTTTGTATATAACATTGCAGCAAGAGATGGGTCTGTATTCAGTGATATTTGTAGCATTCTTCTTTTGGGGGATCAGGTGGAGATTGGTATTGTTCATTGTCTTTAGAAGATGCCCAGAGTTCCATAATTGTTTGACAGCTAAGGTAATATCATTCCCCACCACAGGCCAAGCTTGTTTGAAAAAGTGAGCATTAAAGCCATCCGGTCCTAGGGATTTTAAGTCACCCATACTGAATAAGGCTTTCTTTATCTCCAGGTTAGAAATGGGATGCAGAAGCTTGTTTTTGCCATACTGAGATAGAAGAGGGCCATTCTGCAGGATCTGAGTATCAATGGCAGAGAGCTTGGGGGTGGCAGTTCCCAGGAGATGATGGTAGAAGTTTTGGATTTCAGCTTTAATATCATTCCAGTTGGTGTGTTGAAAGCCCCTTTCATTGTGAAGACGAGAGAGGGGGTTTGAGCTCTGCCTTTCTTTAATCCTGGCATGAAAGTATGAGTTATTTCCATCACCCAGCTTGATGTAATTGATTTTTGCCTTTTGTTGCAGAAAATTCTCTTCAATGATCATTTTGTCCCACCATTGTTGTCTGGATGATTTTTCATTCTGTATAAGGGAGGCTTAAATATTAGTCGCAACATAAATTTGATAGGCTTAAATATTAATTTTTTTATCTTACATTATTATTTCAGTTAATAAGATACGACTATTATAATGTTATTGTTATTGTTGCTATCATTGTTGTTGTTGTTATTATTATATATTAATAATATGTTCATTTATTTAAACATCATAAAATTTTATAATATGTGGTATATGATCTCGCTAGTAACACACAAAAAAAATGTTTTTTAATAAATATTTTAAATTCATCACCCATATACATTGTTCCTTGAAATTACAGTGACAGTAACAAGCCACAATTAATTTGACAAAATAGCCTAGAAAATCTAGAGACAATACCATACCCTGCAAAAAGATACGTCTTTTCCGTATCAAGTTTGATCACGCACACCTTAGAGACGTGTAACTAGGGACATAAACAAGCCAAGCCGAACCGAACACCCCTAAGTTTGGGCTCGGCTCGTTTAAGTGAACGAGCCTAAAATAAGGTTCGGGATCAGCTCATTTAACTAAACAAACGAGCCGAGCCAAACTTTTAACGAGCCAAATCGAGGCAAGCTTACGAACTAAAGCCAAAAAATGAACCGAGCCTCACTTTTTCAAGCTCGAGCTTAGCTTGTTTAATAAACGAGCCTAAAAGTAAAGTTCGGACTTGGCTCATTTAACTAAACGAACGAGTCAAATTAAGCTTTTAATTAGCCGAGCCGAGTCAAATACTGAACTGACTCAGCTCATTTACAACCCTACGTGTAACTATAATTTTAACCTTTTACATGCCCAAGAGCTATTAAAACACTTTCACCTATATGTCTAACTCTAATACAAACATTTCTTGGGCGAGATAATTTGAAGAGAATATCAAATGATAAACTTATTCTATGCACTATGCTCTCTCGCCTCTCTTATTTGGTGCACTCTTTTATTTATTTAAGTTATTTCTCTTAGCTTGGTGTAGTATCTTTTTATTTCTTTTTATAATAAAGTTGTGTCATTTATTATTATTATTATTATTATTATTATTATTATTATTATTATTATTATTATTTTGTTATTATTATATTTGAATGATATCCATAGATACACAAGCATGATTACCTAATTTAACTTAGTTTATTTTTAAATTGTAACTGTTGATTTTTATTGTCAACTATTTTATCTTATTTAAAAAATAAATATACTAAAAACAATATAAATTTTGATAAGTTACAGTTGAAAAATGTTCCATCCCTTTCACAGTATAAGGCTTATAACTTTTTGAATTTTATTTAACAATATAAGGCCTATTACAAACAATACAAAAAATAAAATGTTTTATCACTCATTTTGCCCATATATATTTATCAATAATTAAAAATAAATCACTCTCTCTGTATTAAAAAGAAAGATGTCAAAGTATTACTAAATTTCTGTGCAAAAAAAGTAAATTTAAAAATGTCAAAATATGCTTTTTTATTTTCACATTCACTTTTTTCTTCTATTATATATGTACTAAATGATTTGCCATGTTTCAATAAAGATTGTTAGCAAAATTTTAAGACTTTATTCATTAGTTCTTCAAATAGTTTATAAATTATTAAAATATTGTTTTTACATACAAAAGAAGTAGTTCTTAATATGTATGCTAAAATATTATATGCCTTATATAATAAAACCAAGAGAATGACTGTTTTAATCCAAAATATTTATCAAATTATATATTTCATTCGTATTAAAAAATAAGTTATTTTATTATTAAATATTTATATAAAATATTACTTTAAAAAAATTAAAACATTATTTTTATTTTTACTCTTGTCTTTTTTATTATTTATACATTAAATAATTTATCATATTTTAATCATATGGATAAATAAAACTTTAAGATTATAATTTTATTTGATCTAGATTCAACCTACATTTTTGTCAATCCAAACGACGGTTATCCTCCTAGACACCTTCTTATGGCTTTAATTTTCTTTTTAACGGAACTCAGTTGTTCTGGAAAAGCCATTCGTTTCATTCTTACCCCGTAATTATCTTCTTCTTGTTATGCTGCCTCGAGCATTACGCTTCGTTTTAGATCTCAGCGCATCTGTTGTAGCGGTATTATTTATTGTTGAAGAAGAATAAAGACAAAGGCGTGATATTGATTTCTGTTTGAGCCAGAATTGAGTCTTTTAATACATCGGTTCATGTTGTTGTTCTTTCATTTTTCTTCTTAAATTTATTAATGACCCCGTTTACATTTTGGACCAAGTGTTGAGGGGTTCTGGAATTATTAGAATAGTTTTTTCTGGTTCCAATTTTGTTTCTTTCATGACGTGGGTATTTTTAATTATTTTTATGGTTGAAATGAAAGCGATTTTCTTTTTGGACATTTTTGGTGGCTTTAAGGTTTTGTCCGGTAACTTGAAAATTAATGGATTGGAGCTCAGAAAGACCTGAAATTGCGGGATAAAGAGACTGATTATTCATGGAATATACGTAAAGAGTGAATGAATTAGCCCAGTAAATTAATCCTCGAAGATGAATCGAAAATATAGTTTTTTATTATTAAATTTTTTATATAAAAAATAAAACTTTTTTTTTTTTTAGACAAGAAGAGAGTATATTTTTTCTGTTCCTTTGATTTTAAAACGGAGACTGAGAGAAGACAAACCTTCTCCTTTTTGAGAGCAGTGTCACTGTTTCCGACCATCTTCCTTCCCTTTTATCCTTCCAGTTATGGGGTGTGTCAGTGTACACATATAGTTTGATTTTGTGTTTCGTGTTTTGATTCCTGGGTCTATAGATAATTAATCAAAAAGGTACTTCTAACACTTATCTTTCATTTTGAATTGATTTTGATGATCTTTACTTCTTGGAATGAATATTTCTCCGTAAATTGATTGTGATGAATAAAACTTTTGCCATGAATTTTCTGACACGAGTAATGAATTATGTGGTCAGAGGGTTCTTTTTTGGTTGTCTGCCTTTCTGGGCAGCGGCTTTCAATGGTATTATTGTCTATTTATGGAAATTTTGGATTACTTGGGATCTGCATGCCTCTAATGCCTGTTTTTTCTGTCATTCTTGATTGCTTGAGCATGTCATGGGGGTTCAATTTGTCTGTACTATTTCTCTGTTTTCCCCGTTTCTCCATTCCCTTTGCTTTTGTTTATTCGATAATGATCAAACTTTAAGTATTGATGAAAGAGTCTGGTTTGTCTTTTGTTGATTTTTTAACCCAGGACCATGACCATGAAAGTAGGATGAGATATTCTTCTCAAGCAATTAAGGGGCAAAGAGGCCATCATACTTGAGCTGCCATGCTGTCGAAAATTTGCTTATCACCTAAAACTTTGTCATTTTCTGAAGGCTTCAATATTTTGTGATGAATTTGACAAGCTTAGGTGTATCGCTAACCAGTTAATCTCCAGGTTGTTGGTAGAGGATATTGAGTTTGTTTTTGTGGCCTATACACTGCTGACAATTTTCTGGGTGGCATCACCTTGCTTCCATTTTTTGCCTTCCACTTTTACTATTTACATGAGACCTGAAACTGTACAGTAGTATAGGAAGATCACTTCTGCAAAATTTGGCCCATGATGATAGTCCTATATATTGAATAATGGGCTTGACTTATGTCTGATGGTTTCCTCGATGATATGACTGGGAAAACTAATTATTGGTAGACTGTATTAGAGTTTTAACATGAAATGTATTGAACATCTTGATAGATATCTACACGAATCTCTTTCATGAACTGCTCATGGACTGATGCAGTGATTCCACTTTCTCTTCATCCAGTTTTCTCTCAAATGTTCTTATCTTCTAGTTCTGGACATCAAACTCATGAAGAATATCATGAATGCTTGACATTTTGCAATCAATGTATCATTAAAAACCCTTCTTTATTCCCAATGAGAGGAAAGGAGCTATTTTTTAGTGTCCTGATGATGGCCTTCGGTCAAGCTGTGCTGCATTTGGGTTTTGAATACTTAAGACATAGTTTCACGATCTCTATGCCTTCTCAATGTTTAGAATGCACAGTTTGGAATGTGATAAACCACTGGTTAAGTTTACTTATGCAAGGAGGAAGAAAAGGTTGGAGTAAGGGTGGAAGTGAGCCGGGAAGAGGGTCCAAGGCTGAAATTATTTAGGGACCGATTAGCAATTGTTCTCTATCTTTTTCTGTTTTAAATTCTGTTATTCCTTTTGCTGAGTCATAGAGTCTGTTAGGATTTTTGCTGACGTATTTTGGAGGCTACGGTTTTCCTTTGGATAGGAGTCGGGCTTTATATAGAAATGAGGGGGGCTAAGTAGGAGGCGGAGAAAATACAGTGCAGAGAGGGAGGTTCCAAGGTCCTCAAAACCTTGGCTGGACTCTGTAATTTCCTGATCTATTATAAATAAAAATTATCTCTACGCATATTCATCATCTTGGCTGGGAAGTGTGTATATCACTGATCGTAACAGAATGTCTTGAGAGGGAATACTTTGTCAAACACTAAATCCAGACCACATCAATTATCATTATCGCTATATAGCTCTCTCTAGAATAGGTTTCATCTTTTCACTCGGAGATCTGGCAACATTTTGTGCTTACTCTCTTATAGCCATTGCTTGCTTGACCTCCCATACTGTAATTTTGTGGTAGTACTTATTATCATAGTTGAGTCATGTGCCTTGACAGTGATTTCTTCTGTATGTCCTTTTGAATGAAACTACCTTCTTCAAATTGACCGCAAAGTCTAATATTTGATAGCCGCTGTGGGACTTATCCTGAGGAAGATGTTAAGGGAGTCATCTTCAGTCTCGTCCGTTTGTAACGAGTCTTAATTTTTCTTCCCGTGCTATTTGTCACGAGTGTATTTTTTAAACATGACGGATGTGTTCTCTTACTAATGCATTTCATTTGAATCTTAAGTTTGCTATGTTGTACCTCAAAAGTCTATGAATATTTTATTGGCATAGACAATGGGGAATCGTTTCTGAGTTAAACTAGTTACATGCATAAAACAATAGCTTACATTTTCTATACCAAAGTGGAGTACCCTAAAGCTGCATTTCCGTGTCATTTTTCAGAGCATGAGAATATTTAGCAATCTTGTCCTCGGGAACTCAACTGACAACAAATGTCGAAATGGTCAAATTTGTAGTCGAATGGGATATAACAGCAAACTGAATTCTGAGAAAAATACCCAATTCGCTGTGCGGATAAAGAAAAAGCTTTGATGAGGTTCCTTTTTCATATGCAAATGGGAAAGAAATCATTGGTAGCTCTTCCAGGACATCCACTATCATGCACGATCCAAAACTAGCAAGTACAGGCACGCGTTATAAGTTTACTGCTACACTGGAGATTGATTCAGATACTAGCAGTGTCCTGGATGAAGGAGAAGTATCTGAACCAATTCCTAGCCAAGGAGAGCCTCAGAGTATAGGTGACGCTAAACCTGAAGATATATTGTCTAGAGATACTGCACCTTCAGAAGCTGGTAGCTCCAGTTCAGTTCTCCATAGCAGCAGGCATGGGAAGAGAACTGCCCAAAGGTTTGGATTCGGCAATTGGATAGTCCACCAACCTCGTCTGTCTGTGACTTTCAGAGATACTAATCAAGGCGCGAGAAACGCTAGTGGTAGAATCAGGTACAATATGAGGAACTTGAAATGCAATTTGGTCTCCGATGTCATCCAATCAGATTGCTCTTCTCCATCTGAGTCAAGTCTGGTTAGAAAGAGGGACATGGGTAGGAAGAGAATTGGTGAAACAGAAAGCAGCGTCTCTGCAAGAGGGAAAAAAATCAGTGGGCTTTTGCTAGATGAGAGAAGAAATGACATTGTGAACCATGGCATATCCATCTGGACCATCTCAGATGCAAAGACAAACGAGGAATCTGACTTTGGGCAGGGATAATGAGGTTGCCTCTGTACGGACACTGAGGTCAACTGCTAGGTCAAGACTGTATGATCAAGAATATCCGAATATATTGCCACTCAATGAAGAGCCGCTCTTCACTCCAATGTTGCCTGAGCCTAATATATTTCTTGATTCAGATGCTTTAGCTGTTGAGTGTTAGTTCTCCGAAGCTCCATCAAGACACTCAAGGAACACTAATCGGCTTGGCCGTAGCAGAGAGAATATTTGTGGTAGTAGGTCGTCATTCTGTCACTACGATGTGTTTATGGATCGTTCTTTCATGAGCCATGATGGTTTAACACAATATAACTTGGATGGGATCGCAGAGGTATTGTATTGATTTCCTAATAGCTTTTTCATTTCAAATTCTGAAAGAAAATCCAGTCCCCGGCATTTTGATGCATGACATGAGTGAACCATATCATGCAGGTGCTATTGGCTCTCGAGAGGATTCAGCAAGATGAGGAGTTGACATCTGAGGTACTTATGATCCAGTATAGCTTAACTAAAACTCATGATCAGAACTGTATCTTAAAATCCGTTCTTTATTGTGCAGCAATTGGTTGTTCTAGAGACAAATCTCTTCCTCAACGGCCTTTCATTCCATGACCAACATAGGGATATGAGATTGGACATAAACATGTCAAATGAGGTTTGGATTTTATTTTATTTTTACGCTATGTTTTCGAGTTGCTAACATCTTTGATCATTAATTATTTCTTGCACACTTGTTTCAATTCCTTGGCATGTCATAATAAGCGGTCTGCCCCTCATATATACATAGAAATCCAGTGCTGATTCTATTTAAGAAATTATTAGCCATACTACTGGAATTAGGCCTTCGAGGAAAGAATGGGTAGCGTAAGCACAGCACCAAGCAAGGAACCAATAGCAAAGTGTCTTAAGAGGAGCAGCTATCGGGAAACATCTCTTGAAGCAGCAACCACTGGTATAGAGGGCAACGACGATGATGTCAGGTGCAGTAATTGGCAGGTCTCTTACTGATCATCCATGATTAGCCTTATTGCCATCTTACTATTATCCTTCCAGCGGTGGGTGAGATTGCATGAGCTGCAAATCTTGTTACGACTGGTGCTGATGTTAGAAGGTGAAAATTTGTTGCAGGAAGAGTACGGTGAAGGGGATGAAGTGGGTAGACTGGAATGTTAGCACACACATGTACCATATCGAGTGCATACATCCGTGGTTACGGTTAAAGAACTGGTGCCCTATCCGCAACTGCAAGGCCTCAGCAACACCTTCACCATCAGATTCTTGAGTTTGCTCGCTGTTTTTGTACAAAACCAATCACTTTCCCTGGCCAACCTTTTATTTTTGCTGCTGATACCTTTTTTTTTTTAATTTATGTTCAGTTGATAAATAATAATCGAGGGTGCTGATTCTCACCAGCCTCAATGACATGTCTTCCTGCAATCGTTTTTTGTTTCTTCATTTTTCTTTTTTTCTTCTTTTTTTGTCCTTTCCAGTGAACATCATAGTACGTTCTTATTTGGAAATGAAAATACTGCAAACTTTGTTTCATCCAGTTAAGTTTTGCTTATTTCTGCCGTGTATAAAATGATATGCGTTCGTCTGCGGCCTACAGCAAGGTCTTGTGCAATATTATGGGGAGATGGATAACAGTATATACTGTTACAGTGTTACTAGTCCCGGAGGCAGTCCCTTCGTGAGGAATAACAAGGCTGCTGGTGGTCAACAACATGGTGTCCACTCCTGAGTTTCGAATGTCCAATAATTTAAGTATATTTATTCAAATTCAAAATATCAATACTGAGAATTTTTTTTCTAGGATTTGTACTGTTCTCTCCTTGTGTCAGGAAAGACAGCGGCAGCAATGTGATAGAACCCTGTCCTTGATCACATCCAGTAATGACAAGAAATAATGGAAACAGAAACGCAGCAAGTTTGCTCCAGGATAAAATTAGAATAAAAGGGGATTTGCACTAGAGAATTGAAAGGTTATAGCCAGGGATTCGAGGTCCTGGCACCTCCCACAGTCGACTCAATTCCCCCCTCCCCTTCTCTCTCCTTTCCCTTTAAATACCCACACTAGCCTCTAACTGAATAACAGAATAGGGTGACTCACCCCCTAGCTACCAGACCCTCCCCGACGCCTACAATAAGGATAGCAAAAATGAGTCATCAATACACTGGACACTTCAGCAATTAACTAATCCGCACAATCCTTACTCCTCATTTCCTCTTTTGCCCTTCCTCACATAGGTGTAACGGATCAAGGGTCTATCATTACCCCCTTCTCGGACTTTCACCTTGTCCTCAAGGTGGAATTCAGGAAATTGTTCATTGACGAGTGCAAAATCTTCCCAGGAAGCCTCAAATTCCGGTAGCTCCTTCCATTTGATTAACACCTCTAGTCTTCCCTTGATATTATACTTCACATCCAGTAGTGCTTCTGGTTCCACCTTCCACTCCAAATCTGCAGTAAGGACGGGTGTAAAGGGCTGCCCTTGATGCTCTGTCCCCACGGCTGGCTTCAGCATTGATACATGGAATACCGGGTGGATGGGAACAGAGTCTGGAAGCTTAAGTCGATAGGCCACTGGCCCCACCTTACCCTCCACCTGGTATGGGCCAAAATACCTCGGAGAGAGCTTCTCATTCAAGCGGCGAGCGAGAGAACGATGCCGGTAGGGCTTGAGTTTGACATAAACCCAGCTTCCAATGTCTATCTCCAAATGCCTCCTCCTCTGGTCAGCTTGTGATTTCATTTTGGCCTGCGCTCGTATTAAGTGTTGCTTCAGTTCCTCTAGGACAACGTCCCTATTTTGCAGTTCAAAATCAACCTCGGCTACGGGGGAGCCTTCTGTTGTGTACCGAAGTAGTTTGGGCGGGTCTCGTCCATAGAGAGCAGTAAAAGGGTGGTGTGTGTGGCTGTATGGAATGATGTGTTGTACCAAAACTCAGCCCATGGTATCCACTTTACCCACTGTTTAGGTTTGTCACTTGCAAAATAGCGCAGGTATGTTTCTAAGCTCCGGTTGACTACCTCCGTCTGTCCGTCTGTTTGTGGGTGGTAGGTTGTGCTGAAGTGGAGAGTGGTTCCCTGGACCTTGAACAGCTCCTTCCAGAAATTACTCATAAATATTTTGTCACGGTCGGATACAATTGAGCTAGGAACCCCATGCAGACGTATAACCTCCTTCACAAAGACAGCAGCCACTGATCGGGCGGTAAATGGGTGCCTCAGTGGAATGAAGTGAGCGTACTTGGTAAGACGATCCACAACCACCAGGACACAATTGAACCCATATGTAGTAGGCAACCCCTCAATGAAATCCATGGATATGTCTTCCCAAACTTGTTGTGGTATGGTCAGTGGCTGAAGTAACCCTGCAGGGCTGAGGGTGGAATATTTTTGTTGTTGGCAAGTGCTACATGATGCCACGAATTTCTGGACGTCCTTGCGCATTCCAGCCCAATACACCTCCCTGGACAACCTTTGGTAAGTCTTCAACACCCCGGAGTGCCCTCCTATTCCGCTGCTATGGAATTCAGCCAGCAGGCGTGGTTTCAGAGATGAATTTGCGGGCAGGACCAGCCTGTTCCGGAAGAAAAGGTTCCCATTTCTGAGTTGGTAATCTTCCTCTACCCCAGTCCCCAGCTATAGTTTTTCCTTTATGGCTCCCAGTTTGGGATCCTTTTCAATTTCGGATTGAAGGTTGCTCCAGTTGTCGATCCTTGCTGCTGAAATTGTGGAAAGGGTAGTCAACTCTCCCAATCGAGAAAGGGCATCAGCAGCTCTATTCTCTCCCCCCGGCTTATATTCAATACTAAAAATAAAACTCCAGAGTTTCGAAAGCCATTTAAGATGTTCCTCCGGCAAAACCCGCTGATCCAACATAAATTTTAGACTTTTCTGATCTGTTCTAATCGTAAACGGCCGCCCCATTAGATAGTGTCGCCACCGCTGCACTGCCAACACTATGGCCATCAATTCTCGCTCATACACTGATTGTAACTGTGCCCGCTGTCCTAAGGCTTGGCTGAAAAAAGCAATAGGACGTCCCCCTTGCATTAATACGACTCCTATCCCGATCCCGGATGCATCTGTTTCTATTACAAAGGGCGATTTGAAGTCAGGTAATCCCAGAACTGGCACCCTAAGCAGGGCTTCTTTGAGCTGATTAAATGCCTTTTGGGCTTCCTCGTTCCACTCGAAACAATCCTTCTTAAGCTGGGCAGTGAGGGGAGCTGCCAATTGTCCATAATGTCTCACAAACTTGCGATAGTACCCTGTTAGACCCAGGAATCCTCTTAATTCCCGCAGGTTTCTGGGCACTAGCCATTCGCTCATGCACTTCAACTTAGCTGGATCTGTAGCGACCCCGTTGGCCGAGATAATGTGGCCCAAATATTCCAATTCCAGTTGGGCAAACACACACTTCTTCATATTAATTGTCAGCGCATTCTCACTCAACACCTTAAGTACCTTCCCCAAGTGCCGGAGATGATCTTCCATGTTTCTGCTATATATTAAGATATCGTCAAAAAATACTAGAACAAATTTACGAAGATAAGGTCGAAATACTTCATTCATCAACCCTTGAAATGTAGTCGGAGCATTTGTTAAACCGAATGGCATTACTAGGAACTCGTAATGCCCCTCATGTGTACGGAAAGCCGTCTTCGGGATATCCTCTTGGTGAACTCGGATTTGGTGGTATCCAGATTTCAAGTCGATTTGGTGAATATGGCTGCCCCATTCAGCTCATCCAACAGCTCGTCAATGACTGGAATGGGAAACTTATCTGGAACTGTCACCTTGTTAAGAGCCCTATAGTCCACACAAAATCTCCAACTCCCGTCTTTTTTCTTAACCAGTAAGACAGGGCTTGAGAAGGGGTTGTGGATGGGTCGTATTAATCCTGCAGCTAACATTTCCCCCACCAACCTTTCTATCTCATTCTTCTGTATTTGGGGGTAGCGATAGGGTCGTACATTGACTGGAGCAGCGCCGGACAGTAATGGTATTCTGTGATCAAAGTTCCTGGGAGGTGGCAGACTGCCCCTTGCCTTCTGCACCTCTGGAAACTGGTCAAGGATCCTCGAAATTGATCGGGGTACCTCAGCTTGAGTGGACAGCTCCTCTGTTTGTAAGAAACAACATTCCAATAGTAGCCCACTGCCTTCCTTGCGCATAGTCCGCACTAAGGATTTCAAAGACACCTGGGTTTTACACAGGTCAGCCTCCCCCCGCAGCGTCACTTGCACTTCCCCCACTTGGAATGTCATCAATAATAATTTTCAATTAATTTGCATCGTCCCCAACTTCTCGAGCAACTGCATACCCTGAATCATGTCCGCACTACCTAAGTTCAGTGGAAGGAAATCCTCATTTACCTCTATATCTGGGAGAATCAGTGAAATGCCCCGGCAGATGCCTTCCGTTTGTACTGAACTTCCTGTGCCCATCAAGACCCCATAAGAAGCCGTCGCTGACAGAGGTAACTTCAGCCGGCGAACTAGTTCCCAGGCGACGAAGTTGTGGGTAGCGCCACAGCCCACCAATACCACCACTGATTCCCCTTGGACCTTACCCCGCAGCTTCATCGTTCGGGGAGTTGTGAAGCCCACTACTGAGTTAAGGGACAACTCGACTCGCCCTGCTACTCCTCCGGTCTCCCCTTCTGCCAATGCTTCCAGCTCCTCTTCTTCTTCGTCCATTTCCTGCGAGTCATCCACCACCAGTAGCTGGAGCGCTCGATTTTTACAAATGTGCCCCGGGCCGAATTTCTCTTCGCACTTGAAACAGAAGCCCTGCTCTCGGCAGCGCAGAAGCTCGGCGTCAGTTAACCTCCAGTGGCCGGTTATTCGCCGGGCGATCGCCGGTTCTCTTGTGTGGTTCGTTGTAATCGTCGTTGGTGTCCTTGGCTTGGCTACTGCGAATTGGGTTCTCATGGGTATCGCCGAAATTAATCCCGGGTTAGCCCCCTTTAGGTTCGGTGGGCCTTGAACCGCCTGATCTATTTTGGGCCCAGACCCACCCCATCCTCCCCGGCCGGTCTGGATCACCCTGTTTTTATCCTCCACCATCTGCTCTGCCACCATGATCTCCGCCAGCCCACATGGTCTCATCATCCTCACCTCGGCTCGAATGGCTGGTTTCAGGCCATTGAGGAACGTGCCTTCCAAGACTTCTTCCGAGATTCGCCCTTGCAATGGCGCAGCTAGGAGCTCAAAATTCTCAAGAAATTCCTCCACAGTGTTTGTCTGCTTGATCGCCAGGAATTTCTCACAGAGACTCCCCTCATGCCTGCGGCGAAATCGAAGGAGAAAAGTCTCCTTAAATCCCCGCCAGGATGTAAACTTCCTCCCCTCTTCCATGTACTGGAACCAGGCTAATGCCTTCCCCTCCATGGCTACAGCTACAGTTTCGAGCCTCTCGTCTTCGTTCATCTGATTCCAGGTAAAGTACCGCTCTGCTCGAAATAGCCATCCATCGGGATCAACTCCATTGAAAATGGGAAGCTCTAGCTGTCTTGTTGATCTGTTTTCCGATCGCCTCCCTTCTGACTCTGTGTTTGCGCGAAACTCCGGGCGCGTAGGTAGCGCCATCCCCATAAACTCATCGGTCCTGAGTTCCCTTGGAGCAGGGGATGATGGGACACCCAACATCTGATCCAACTTGTTGAGTACCTCGCTCATGGTTTTCTCAAGAGCAGGAATCCGTTTTGTGTCCTCCCTCACCGTTTCCATCTCTTTCTGCCACTCTTCCTGTACCACTGCTAGTTTCTCCTCTAGAGCATCCACCTTCTTCTGTGCCATCTGCTAGCTTCTCCTTGCTCGTCGAACTGCTCTGATACCACTGATAGAACCCTGTCCTTGATCACAACCAATAATGACAAGAAATAATGGAAACATAAACGCAGCAAGTTTGCTCCAGGATAAAATTAGAATAAAAGGGGAATTACACAAGAGAATTGAAAGGTTACAGCCAGGGATTCGAGGTCCTGGCACCTCCCACAGTCGACTCAATTCCCCCTCCCCTTCTCTCTCCTTTCCCTTTAAATACCCACACTAGCCTCTAACTGAATAACAGAATAGGGTGACTCACCCCCTAGCTACCAGACCCTCCCCGACGCCTACAATAAGGATAGCAAAAATGAGTCATCAATACACTGGACACTTCAGCAATTAACTAATCCGCACAATCCTTACTCCCCATTTCCTCTTTTGCCCTTCCTCACATAGGTGTAACGGATCAAGGGTCTATCACAATGAAAGTACAACAACCACCCAACTAAAGCGGTAAACCATTATTAGGAGTTTAATTTGTTATTTAATTGCATTGTATACACCCATATGATTTAGGATACTTTGTTGGGAGAGATTAAGCTTTTGTTCGGAAATTTTGTTGTAGTTTATTGTTTCAATATATTCAGTGCATAAATTTACTAAAATCGGTAATTTTTGAAAAAATTATCATTGTAAAGTTACAATTTAGAACCAAAATAGTTTCTCAAACACATGATCCTGTAGGAAGAAGAATTGTGCATTGAAATTATACTCAAGAAGCTAATAAATGAATTGATACATTCTTCCCTTAATACTCTCAATCCTCCCCCTCTCCCATCTCCTAATTCTCCCTTCTTCTAATTCATCTTCTTCCTTGCTGTTTATTCTCTTCTCTTCCTCTATTATTGACTCTCCACTTAAACTGGATTCCTCGGGACTCATATTATGCCTCCCTTCATGTTTTACTGGCTAAGCCCCCCGTCGGATTTTGGTATCAGGTTTCGTCACCATATCCCAATAGGAAGCAAATTTCTTCGCAGAATTTATATAAAAATGAAATAAAATAAAAAGGTATATAACAAGTGTCTAATTTCAATAACAGAATTCCAATGTACTACCAATAAGCATATTTAGTGGCACAAGTCCTGACAGACAATCACGTGCCATAATTTGTACTGTTTAGTACTACCAATATCCATATTTAGTACCAGCCAAATGAATTTTGTACTACTCAAAGGAGATATTCAACACCACATAAGCTGGTGAAAAACACAAAAACACTGTTTGGATAATCTTGTCTATTTTATTGAAGAGACCCATAATCTGCATTATGGAGTCCATACACGAGTAGCATTGAGCTCCCCTATGGGCTCCGTGCCACGCTCTACGTGGCATCTTGTTGGTCGGGGGGGTAACATATTGTCCATCCAGTTCAGTGGCAACGGGCGAAACAATTGTGCTCCAATGTAATTTCATATGCAGAATAGCATTATCCTAAATGATTGATACACTATGGGGAAAAATATGCCTTCCATCGAGAGAAATCTCAATTTTTACACTTCAGGTCGCATCAATTATGCAAGAGAAAGTCAAGGTTGCTGTTAGTCTCCTGCCATGGGAAATAATTAAATACCAGAGAGTCAACGCAAAATGCAAACAATGACGACATTTTGAAGCCTTCATATTCATAAATGAACTCGTACCATAATAAAAGCAATGAACATGTAAAATCTTCACAATTAATCACATGACCAATTAAGGAACTGATTGCATCCTTTAACTAAACAGGCAATTCCTGTACAACATCATCGGACCAAACGTAATTAATTTATCACTTACAGATTGCGGCTCAAGTCCTTTTACTAGTATGTTGCTCTGAGAAAGTACAACTTCTCGCTTTTGACGGCATTCTTGTATAACAAAACCGCTTCCGAATACATGTTGCATCATCGCATCATTCGCATGAGACATTGACCTCAGAACATCAGTGCACTTAAACAAAGTAAACAGATTCTAGCAAGACAATTTTTCGAAACTAGAAATATCATAAATGCGTTGGCTGCAACTTTCTGAGGATTGTTTTCCTTTCACATTCAGAGCACATCTTACCAGCATAACTGCATGCAAGTTTCTGAACTCTCTAAATACCTAGTTGGAAAAAGCATTCTGGCTCCCAAATCAGCTGGTAAAATGCAGATAAAAACTTTAGAACACTGCAGCATGCTTCTGCACTCAACAAGGCAATATCTGATCAGCCAATCACATCTGAAATTCTAAACCTTATAAGGCATGAACACATAGAGCTTCTCTCTGGGAGAAGCCATTATAAAAGTTACAAGTAAAACACATATTGTCAGGTTCAAGCTGAGATTTGAACCCAAATAGTTCTAAGGAAACACCTGTGCATAACTTAACATGCTTTCAGTCTTTTCATGACCAAGCCTGAACCTAGAAAAAATTGTTTAACTGTCAAATGTTGAGTGATTCCAGAGGAGACTTATCCGTAGAACCTCCTCCCAGTTGGGGTGGGGGGGGGGGGGATGAAACTTCCTAATACCATCTGCAAATTGCATAAAGGCTTTAGAAGAGTACCTTTGGTCAAGTGATTCAGCTATGCAAACTACTGTGGCTCAAGAGGAAAAAGCACTGAAAGCAAATTAGGCATGATTAACCTTTAATTTATATGCCCCCTCATATTTGCCGGTCTATTATATGCCATTTAGCTTTTACCTATAATAACATTATAACCCTGTCGTCCTGATTCATGGAATAGAGGGTAAGACACAAACCATATTGAGAAGACCCCTAGACATGTGAACCTAATGCAACTGAAAGCCCTTGCAATTTCTGACAAGGCAAAAGCTCCTTAACCTTTTTGTCCCGAGCCACAGGCCTGATCGAAACTAAGCCAATAAACAGGAAGAATCTGGTTTCAACGATAAAATTAAATAAATTGAAAGCAGATGGTAATAGATGGGAATGGCAATAATTAATTGATAGCTAGCCTGACCAGAAAGTAAAACATATCCATACCCACGAATTCAACATGGCTCCTAGTCCATTTGTTTGCAGCTGCTACTCATAGCTGACCAGCAAGTAGCCCTCTTTCACATCCTATCTCGGATCAGTCACTTAGCTTTGTCCTTTTATTCAAACAATTAGTTTGTGTAAACAATATAGCTTAATAGATGAATCAGAATAATACTTTTTTCTGAGGGGGCATGTGGAATGGATAACTGATTAGTAACAACATCGAATGTATATGTAAAGAAGAAGAATAACAAACTAACTAACTAAATGTAAGAAGCTGGATTTACAAGTGTATATTAATGTACCATTTAGTTAGCTTAATACATAATCTGAATTTGATCTGAAGTAATAATATGATAAGAGTGTTAATTTTTGGTAACTGATCTGAAATAAAATAAATTGATGTATAATCACAACTTTAGACATCTGGATGGAGTTAATTAATAAAGGATGTCTTTGTAATAAAAGTAAATACTATAAGTTTTTTTGGGTATCTAGTTGAAATTGGTGGGATCTACTGAAGTAAAAATAAGTTGTAAATAAATTGTAAATAATGAGATTATAATGATTTGAAAATAATGAGGTAAAACAAATGAACTAAAGTATAAATTATCAAATAAAGAGGAAATAATAAGGCTTACCAAACACTACCTAAGCCATGCATATAAGGCCTAAATAATTAGCAGATGCCAAGCCAAGCTAAATCAAAGTGGCAAATTCAAGACATGATTCGTATCCTAGATTTTTCATAGAAAAGAGAGAAGAAAAAAAAGGAGCAAGACAAAAACGAATATCCCTACAAGAGGGTTATCAGTTCCATGAGGTTTTTCATCAGCACAGTGAAAGTGTTGGTGCACGTCACTTGCATACACCCAACAGTCTTATGGCCTCATAGCATCTCAAATTCCAGCAATTTACAGCTGCAATTCTTGCCAACAAGGAGGCAAAAAGGAGATCTGCCAGGGCCTTACGGAAAGCAAATCTCCTGGAAACTTTTGCCACCTAAAATTCAGCGTCCTGCCACATGTCTGACTCTGAAGTGCATGAGACAGATTTATCAGCTGATGACACAGGTTCAGGAAGATTCATTAGCACGTAAGAGGGGGGTGACAAACTAGCTAATCAGGGAATACCAAATCAGAAAGTTCAAACATGCTTATGGTTTGTTTAGACAACTTCTAAAGAACAGAAAAGAAGACAGTCCTAAGAAAGCTATCCAATGTTCATATATAATAAACTCGTTATGAAGGGTAATAAACAAAAGTTGTTGCTGCTCTAATAGCCAGGAGAATCCTTCAAAACAGTAATTTCATAAGAAAGACAGCAAAGGAAGAAGACTATTGGCCTATGGCTCTCCAACAGTGGCAGGGAATCATGGCAGCTTCACTGATTTCAAGAAACAAGAGCTTCTCATTTATGAAACGAAACAGCTTCTGTAAAATCTGCATTAAAAAGGCAATGCTATATATGAAGTCATTAAGAGTTCTTGGGATTATCAGAATTCATGATAAATTCTATCAATTACCAGCAACAAAATCGTAATAACAACCATTTCATCTGAATCATCTTCCTAAGGAAGTAATCATCCCAAATAAGCAACTTGAGAGAATCAAGTACAACCCCCCAACCCCCCACCCAACCAAAAAAAACATTAGTCAATCATAGATACTTAACAGTTAGCCATTAACCCTTGCTAGCAATGCAGAAGAAACATATATAAAGCATTTCTTTTGCAATCCCAAGATTCTGTCACCTTCAGGTGGGCATGTCTCCCATCTATTCTGACTAAGACAACATTGAAATGCATGCTTGCCTAGATACCATCACTCATTCTTACAAGTGCAAAGCTCCAAGAGAAAAAGGAATATGAAGGATGACGCAAAAGATGAAACTAGTGGGATAAATAAAGATAATAAGATATGGAAAAGGAAGAGTCACATCTAAATGAGAGGAGGAGGTCAAAAAGAGTAATCTGGCAAAGATTAGCCAATTACCCAAAGTGAACAGATACCGAGAACAAAGAGACAGCCATGATTCCAAATCTATGATACAATCACCTCTCCCATTATTTCCATACTTTTTTTTTTCTTATGGATCTCCTTTCAGCTTTTGCTACTCTGCCAATACTTTATTCATTCAATGCAAACAAGCAGTTATTCATCCTCTCCCCTTTGAAAAGCTTCTCCTCGTCCCCCTTTTCCCACACAGTTTCTCAATATCTTCTACTCACATTAATTCCCTATCACCTGAGCAATATACATATACGATAGGGCAAGGCAGTTTTGTCCTAAAAAACAGTCAGCTCCCAAAGGTTACCAAAAGTAAACTATCCATTCCCAAGCCACACAGATACAGATACAGATACAAGATCATCTAGAGTTCTCGTCACAACAATAAGTGTGGTATCAAAGTGACAATCACATAAGTAGAGGTTAGAAATAAACAAATCCAACCAATTACCTTAACAAATATGTCTCCCAATATCCGACAAAGAGAAGCAGAAAACACAAGGAAAGAACCATCCTGAATGTCGAATATGAAAACCTTCTCCAGAAGCAAATCTCACTTGAATAAAACATACAAGTTTTCCAGCAAATGAGTAATCTGTCCACAAGAAATGTAATACTAAAACAATAAGCCTCAGAAAAACATCATCCTAACCTTTGGCTTTTCTTCTCCAACTTCTTATTAGCCTCACTAGGAAATAATAATAATAATAATAATAATAATAATAATAATAATAATAAACCCTCTGCAGAATGTGACAGTCCATCAGAGATCGGAAGATATGTTCCCTAGTAGCACAATGGCCATCATTAATGGTCCTCATCTGCCTTCTTTCTTTCATTATTTTCCCAAAATTCATACATGCTATCCAGGGACTATGATTTTCTCATTTTCCCCTTTGGTGCCTTACTTTCCTCACCAGGAGGATGCTTGTGACTGGGATTGAAAAAACAACGCCAAAAAATGAAAAACGAAGTCTGTTACAATCACTTTCCCAGAAAATTAGGCAAGCAAAAGCATGAAGTTTCCTGTCTGCTTCCTCTGCCCTTGTGTACAAAAACACAACGGAGAGGAAACGATCGACATGCATTTCCATAATCGGGGAGTATGACCTGCTTCAGAAAGTCAAATTACGCCTGTATCCAAATTCTAAAGTTTCTTTAACTACATTCTCATACATCTTCCTCTATCTCTACCTTTGTCAAAAAACAAATTTTCCACTTTCCTTGAGTAGAAAAAGAAAATTAACAATACCATGGGCATATGACCTGTTTCAGAATTAAATTTAAACCTGTCTCCAAAATCTTAAGTTTCTTTAACTACATCCTCATACATCTTTCTTCCTTCTCTAATTTTTTCAACAAATATGTTCACCAATGAGGCAATCGTCTCGTAAAACTGCTGAAATTTGTTAAAAAAAGTATTTTTTTTTTTATAGGAGAATTGCAAGAGAGTAAGAAAAGAGAATCAAGGCAAAGACAATTAGAACAGGGTAAATGAACCAAAGAACTAGTAGTAAGAAAGCCTGTTGTCAGCTTCTTTGCTGCTCTGACCCAAATAATTCAAACTAATCTGATCTCAATTGAAATTATCCATGAATTATTACTACTATTTTACTATAATCAATGACAAGATTAATATTTTTATTAGAATTATAACCATTGTTATCATTACTATTATTATTATAATTATTATCATAAAATTTATATTTCTTCTATAATTATTAACATTCTGCCAAAAATAAGTTGAGGAGAGGCCCTAATCGCTCCAAATTGTGGCCAACTGGGCACCTCCACAAGGTCACTGGAAGCAGTGCATTTAGGCAGTGTCAACTACCAGTAAAAAAAACTCTCACTTTAGTGATCATTCCCATATTCGATATATTTCAAACTAGTCTTGTACAAACCCCTAACCATATACAGTTACCATATGCAGTTGCACTGACAACAGTTAATGCCTATACAACAGCTTCAGCTATCATACCAATTAACATCAGAGCATAGAGACTTGATGAATCATTTAACAGTTCTATCGAATAACAGGAATTTCAATAACTCCTCACTTTAACATCAAAGCCAAGGTTCCTCTTAGATCCATTAACAATAAGTCTTTAATCTGCACACTTAATATTAGCAACAGAACTCAACTGTAACAGGGAACAAATTGGACCTCACTGAAACATAATCTTGGCTTACAAACAAATGCAAGATGCATCGATCAAATTAGGCAAATCTACACAACGTAGGAGTCAAGGTTCCACTGAGATAAATTGCCCTAATATTCATTCACCCAGATATGAACAAAGATAGTTTCACCAGATTTATGGTGCACCATGCTCAGTTATCAGAATAGAAAAGTCAATCTGTTATTAATATTGAAAATCAACTTCAATTTAGGAACAGGTGTAGAGCAGCATTTCAGCTCTTACATACTATGAATTACCTTTAACCAAGCTACATAACAGTATCCCTGCAAAACTTTTCCATGTTTCCTCCTTTCCGCAGTAAATTACACGAATAATGGCAGAAGACGGCCAACAAAAATGGTGAACATACAACAGAGAACCCAGGCATTGACTTCCATCTTGAAGCATCTCTGGGGTTGCTGCCAAATAAATTCCTGATGAAATGCACATTCTGCAGCAGGCAAGTAATATATCTCATGCTCAAACCCTCTTTTGATTTTGTGCGGTATGAGCTTCCTCACATGGGTGTCATCTGGCTTGTGGACGTGGAAGAAAGGAAGTGAAGTAGTGACATCAGTGGAACCAAGGCAGAGTTGCTCTGCATCTCAGACCAGAATGACTAACCCAGTGACTCTTCCGGGAAAAACCCAAGTCATTCTTTCAGCATCTTATTCCTCAAATGCCTGCATTGAAATTTTCTCCAACAGCAATGGCCAGTCTTCTCCAAGTTGCTGGGGATTTAACTCCATAGCAACCTTGAAATCATGTAAAGATATCAATTGTTCCTTTCTCTGTTCTTCTACCATCCCAGGACCCCTTTGCATATGCAAATGATTACTAGGCCAAGGGCTGTTGATAAACTTCCCGTGCAATACTTGCTTCTGGACAGGAGATTTCACTGGGTTATTTGCAGATCTTGCTCCAACTAACTCTACACAAGACCTGATCAACCGCTTCAAATACACATCTACCATATTATTTAGCATATTCGCACACTCCATGGTGACCCCTCCAAGACCTTGCAGTGCTGCAATCTGCTCCATGCGTTTCCTAACAGCCTCTGGATCAGATAATGCACCACTATCAAAGCAGCTAACATAATCACGACTGCTTGCTATGGGAACTGCTTTGCGACTTCCACCAATACTAGCTGAGCAAAATGGAATGCCTAAGGGAGCAATGAGTGGACTTCTTAAATGATTGGCTTGTTCCACCTCTTCACCATCTTCTACAATCGATGTATTGTTCTGACCCTCACAGCCGATAAAGAGAGGAACATCTACAGATTTCTTTATTCTCACTCCTTGTTCTTTCTCCGGTTGATGTGCAAGCTCCTGAAAGTTTTGCAGTGGCCTTTGGTAATCGCAAGAAATTGCATCCCCATTTTCTACAGGTTTTTCCCCACCATCTTTTGTAGCTATCGATTGATGGGAAACAGAATCTGTCTTCCCATTTGGCCCAAGTGGACTGGGCCTATCCTTGTGCTTCCTATCACGAACACCGGACCTAACCTTCCTCATTGCTGGCAACACAACCCCATTTGACCAAACTGGAGCAACTGAACTATGATTGAGGAGTACCCCACCATGAGCAAAACCATCATCTACAACCTGGGAGCTTTTCCCAGTAACTCGGGAAGGCATTGTGGAACCTGCTTCTTGAATTGGTGGGGCAGTCTTGGCAATACAAGCATTCCTCAGAATTGACTTTAGCATATGATTATGTAAAGGCAGGTTCTCCCTCCCTAGTATCTGATGACATGACTTATCAAAATCACTCTTGCTTAACTTCTGATTGATAAACCGATTTAGGCAATGAAAATATCGCTTAAACCTCTCAGGTCCAATCTTCTTTAGCATCTGAGTTTTCAACCCTACAATATCAATACGCGAACACTTTTCGGGTTGCATTATCACTCCACAAGCACGCACAAAAGAACTCTTTTATCAAACCACCACTCAACTCCAACTCAAATCCGCATCACCTTGAGCCTCATGAGTGAAAACCCATTAAAGACAGTGCAACAGCCGAAACCAACTACACAATATTAACTCAAACCCCAATCTTGTCATAACAAAAAACCCTAAATTTCAAATTTTAGGCCGTTGAAGCAGAGATCTAACTCGCATACACAGCTGACCTTAGACTCACAAAACTACACTTCCTCATAACAAAATCTGGAAAGAAATTTAATTAAAAACCCTAAATCTTCGAATCACCAAAGTTAGCAGCAACACAAAAAGCCTACTACCGCTTCCTCAGCTTCAAACGGTAAAAACTATATAGCACGTAACAGTACGGTTCAACAACAAAATTTGTCATCCCAACTCGAAACTTACAAAACTAGGCAGCGTTGTAATAGCGAGGTAACACTGAGATCGCGAGTTCAGGTAACCCAAATTAGATCAAACTAGAGGGGGTTTCTGATAAAATTCCTCCTGAGTTGCTTAACAAGATAGAATGATGCAAAAGAAGAAACACAATGAGTAATTCGCTTTGGAGAAAACTATAACTAAGCTCTGACCTTTAATAATGAATTGAGAAGAAGAAATAGCTCTCAGGGCTCGGACGAAGAAGGTGCTGATAGAATCGAAATTCTCGAGCTTCGACTTTGCTATCGCGAGCTTTTTTTCTCTCTAGTGCAGTAGTTTCTCTCTCTTCGAATTTTTTGCTGATTTATCGCGCTCTTTCCCTATGGAAAAATTAGATTTTTGCAACCCTCGATCGCTGCTAAGTGCTTATGCTTCCTGTCTCTCTCCTCTTCTGTTTCTCGCATCTTGCTGTGTCTTTCTCTCTCCTCGGTTTTTATTTTTCTTTTTCCTTTTCCCTTCTTTGGTCTCCCGTCCTGTAACCCTTTTTTATTAAAAAAAAAAAAGTTTATCCAAGTATCTAACGCTTCTCAAGTATGACGAGCATTGGAGCAGTGCAAGTGCACCAACTGCAATTTTGGGTACTTGTTGGTTCCCTAAATTCGGTCATCATGTATGTTCCATTTCCTTTGTTTCTTTTCTTTGAGATATTTGTAAGAAATCAGATTTCCATATAAAATAAATTTTGGTCTTTTATCCTTGACAAATTATATAATGTATTAGATAATTATGCATATATTTTTTTTAAAGTTCCACAACACAAGAGAGAAGTTTAAGAAAAAGATAAATGCAGCCTGAAATATTAATAAATGAAAAAGTTATTGTAGGTTTTAAATGTTATAGAATCATTTAGGAAATCATCACATTGAATGCATAATAGACTGTGTAATTACTAATGCAACATGTTGTACATAATCAATACTTTGGTTAAAATAGTCATCAACGTGACACGATGGTCTATGTTAGTATAATCACCAAATTGTTAATCATCACTTTCTAGATAATCATTACTTTGTTATATGATACAATAATCATCAAACTATTAATAAACTAAAGTGATGATTATTATGTTCAACTTAGTGATTATCTTGCCACTAGGTGGTGATTATTATACCCAAATTGGTGATTATCCTATCATTTAGTGATGATTATCATATAAAAGTCAGGTGGTTGTTATATCACAAAGTAGTGATTATGTAATTATGATGATGGTTTGCTACTAGCCTAACACATGGACAAGCTAGTGATTTCCTATCACCAAATGTTAATTATCATATAGTACTTTGATGGTTAAAGTGTTGTAAATGAGTCGAGTTAAAACTTGGTAAAGGATTAACTTGACTCATTTGTTTACTTAAATAAGTCAAACTTAAAACTTATTTTTATACTTGTTTATTAAATAAGTTGGTTTAAATCGACTCATGTGAGATTCGCTTAGAAGCTCATGTACAAGTATATTGTTATATACAAGTAGTGTTTATATATTCATATGTAACAATTAGTTTTAATTATGTATAATGTTATATATAGACTAGTCGATTATAATTGAGTTAAGAATATGAAACTTACTGTTATAATATTAAATTCAATAAATAAAAACTTTCATAAATATAAGTCAAGTTAATAAGTGAGCTTATAATAAAAATAAATTAATATAACTCAATATATTTAAATTACTAGAGCCATCTTGGCTTGTTTAATGACTCATAAGCTAGCTCAACTCAATCAAGCTTGAACATTGGTATTTAGGCTTGATTGATCGGTATTTAGCTCGAACATAGCATCAAAAACCCTAAAGAATGACATAAATCCTTACCATAATCTACATCGGTCTCATAGCAATATGTACTCCTAATTACCTCCTCCTCTACTTTGACCACCTAGTAAGATAGAAGAAAAAAGGGTTAGTAAAACTAATAGAGATAAACACAAGAGAAGTAAGGAAGAAAAGAAAGGATAGAAAGGAAAAATCAAGGTGCATTGTGGTTGTTGGGAACTACATGAGATATTGATGATGCAAATGGGGAGTTGCGTGAGACCTTGACACAACTAAAGGGGGAACTATGTGAGGCCTTGATGTAGCTAAATGAGGAGTGGTGTGAGGTTGTGGCAAAGGTTGGGGTGGTTTTGGTGAATGGGTGACGCAACCATAGGGGTACTTAAGTGAGTTATAGACATCGATGGAAGTGGTGTGGCATTGGATGTGGCTAAAAATGGTTGTGGTGCAATGTGAGAAATAGGAATAAGGAGGAGGCAACAACATCAAGTGGTGACAAGACTAAGTTTGGTGACATACAATTGAGGGCTAGAATGATATAGATTTAGTGGGATAAATGGCAAGGAAAAAGAGGGGGAAAGATAGGTGAGTTGGGGGTGTAATGGCAAGTGGAAATTTTAGAGAAAATAAGGAGAGAATTAAGCTCAGTTTGAGCTTGGTTTGGGAAAAATGGAAGAGGAAGGAATGATGTGGGGGATCTTATGTATAGGTGAGGGAGTGTGAGGGAGATTTGGGGTCAAGAATTGGTGCACAAAAAAGGGGAAGGTAGAGAACATAGAGATAGGGTTACATAGGAGGTTGCGTGAGAGGGAAAAATGGGTAGGGTTTGAGTAATAGTTTAAGCTTATTTTGTTTAGCTTTAGTTTAGTTAGGTTATGGTTTTTGGTTAAATAAAACAAACTGAAAAAAAAATCGGTTAAGGGTGAGAGGTAAAGAAAAAGGGAGATTAAATATTTAGGATAAAATATTTAAGAAATGATTTGGTTACTATTTAAGGTTTAAAAAATAATTAAGCTAATGTTTAGAGTTAAATTTTGAATCAAAGGCTAGACACTCAAAAATTATGGTTAGTAAAATTTGGGGTGTTACAGGTGGCAATGATGATGAAATTTTGACGACTCACAATAAAGCATCGGTGTTATAGAAATAAATATAAAGGAATAATAAAATATTAGAATTTCACCGATAACAATGAATTGAATGAACTCTAAAAACACAAGAAATAATATCACCCATAATAGCACGGTAGGTAGTAAAAATTTTTTACATCTGCAGCTAATAATATGTCATTAGGTATATGGTATACCAATTGTTTATCCTCAATTTCTTTAAAATCAAATAAAATATATTTCTTAAGTTGAATAGATTTTGTAGTCCATGTAAATTTGCCTTAAATGATACCCAAATAGTATGCAGTTTATACTTGAACTTAGTAAAATGTGGACATGATTTAATTTGAGTTGCTTAAGATTAAAATAAGTCATATTTCTAAATTGCATACACTTTACAGACAAGATGAATTGTAGAAACTATAAGAAAGAAAGTGAGTACAGGAGTGAAGGGAAAAGGTAAAAAGAAAAAGATAACATAACACTACTTAGTTCACTCAAATCCAAAAGTTAACCAAACAATAATTTTTCTTTTCCTAATTAACAACTTGCATTCTATATGTTGTGTAACCACTTTTTATATGACTCATACAATGATCCATATCAACCCAAATTATTTTACTAACCCATCTCAACAAGTTTTTAGAATATTTGAGTCATTTTAAATTAATAATATTTATTATGATATTTTTTAAACTAATTAGATAATTCATTATTTTTGTAGGGATGTGATACCTTCTCTAAGTTGTGCAATATTATTTTATAAGTGTAACATTATTGATTTTCAAAACTGAAAACATACCAAATATAGAAATGTGAAAAATCTAAAAACAACATCAAGGGTATTACTGTTAAACTTAATGTAAGTAGAAACCACAATCCCGCTGATGTTAAATATAATGTAACTTTAAGAGAAAACCTTGAAAAATTATTATTATTTAAAAAAAATAAAACGACATTAATGCTCGGATCACATAAAGTCTTATAACAAATTAGTAGGAAAACATCTTATCCTTATTACATCAATACTCTAATTTCATACTAAATGGTAGAAAACAATAATAAAACATTCATAATGTCTTTATTCTCTCACTCAATCCTCACCATATAGACAATCACATATGGGTATGATCACACACTACATACATGAGTATACGTTCCCTATGAAAAGTCATGGATCATTATAGGTACCATTTAAAATCGGTAACAAGTTTGCTCAATGCCACAACTAAGTATGTAACTTCCCTAATTTTATCTACTAGAAATTTTCAGTCAAAACACTTTAATTATAGAAGATAAAACAATAGGAAATGCCACTGTCACATCTAATACAAATCCAACCACCATTTCTTCACATGCATCAAATATAAGGCCAAAACAAAGGTTAAACAACTACAAATGAATAAAAGGGAACTCTCAAAAGAGGCAGCACAACAAGATAAAAAGCCTTATGGTTATAAATGGAATACATTGTTAATAAAATAAAAAAGAGAAATAAGAAAGAAAATAACTAAGTGCTTTAATAACAAATAAGAGTACCGAAGATCAAAAGCTCTAAATCGATTAACCTAAACTCCAAGGTCAAGTCCCCAACCATCAGTCACTACTAGCCATCACTCGTCACCTGACTATTAAAAGCATCATTGAGATAATATCATAACCCTACATGTAGTCATTTTTTCCCTAACAAAAGTCTAGTTCATCACATTAGAATGATTCAAGCAAAACATCAATACAACAATTATTAAGCAAATCTAAACCCTTTTAACATGTTAAATATGATACATGGATATATATAATAAAACTAAAGCATGTGATCATGGAACACATAAACCAAGGCATAGAATAATACATGGCACACTTTAGATATATGGGATCTTATAACAACAATCTGAAATGTAGAACATGTAGGGTAATAAGAAAACATACATATAATCCAAATTTTAGGTGATATCAATAGCTTATACATTAAAAAGGTTATACTGGTAATACCCCATCTTTTCAAATACCTAATATTTTCAAAATTTGTATTATTTAGAGATAAAGTACCTTATTTTGTTGTTTTATCACATCCTTTGAAAAAATTAAAAACGTAGTTGTATTTTTTAAAATGCTCCATTCAAAGCTTTAAACCATTCATATGGTTTGGACTTTCATGAGATTTTTGAGTCATTTTTGGCCTCTGAACTATTTCGATATTATTTTTTATGTATATATCTGAGTTCCTTAGAGTCTCTTATATTTTTCTACAGTTTCAAACTAGGTTTTTTGCTAAAAATACTATTCATCATTTGAGTTAACTCTTATCACATTTTACGCCCCAAAATAACATTTTTAACTATTTAAAATTTATGAAATTTGGGGTATCACTGTATTGTAGCATGTAAACTATAAATTATTTTAAAGTATTATATAGTTATTTTTAATACTTTTTGGATTTAATTAGATACTTTTGGACATAATAAGTCATTAAAATCAACTTTTATTCTTCCATTCTCATCTAAATTTTATAAGATTCGATCATATCATTTCCTTGATGATGAGAATGACTGAGAGCCACTCATTTTGGCTGTTATGTGTGGTGCCACTTGTCTCCTCTTTGTTTTATAAATTTTTGGATAAATATCTTACTAATCTTACACCTTAAGTCATCAAAAGCCTTAAGTTGTCTTTATTTTATATCTCTTCTCTTCTCATTTCTCTTGTGTGAGTTGGCTTGGGAGATCTTATTGGATTCTCATTTTTGTGGCTCCTACTATCATTTCCCTCCATAGTTTTTCCTCCTTTTTACTTATAAGTTATTATGTTTAGTCCATTTGTGCTTTCTTAAGCAAAAGTGGGCTAAATATTTGTAAATGATGAGGAGTCTTTGAGTTTTCCTCTCCTTTGAAATATCTTGGATCTTAGTTCCTTCTTCTCTTACTTGGAGCATAATTTTTAAGGTAAACCTTCTAAACTTTTAGTAAATAGAATTTTCATGTGTCTTTGTTTTGCTTTCTTCAAGGATAAGCACATTTTTTGTTTTTTGTTTTTATCTTTATACATCAAGTGTTTTGTGAAAGCATGAAAGTATATGGATTCAAGTGATAGAAGATGGTAGATCTTATTTGGAGTTAGTTGTTGAAATACCTAGCTGATATTTTTGTAAAAGATAAGATATTTATGGAGTATGAAGATATTTGTGAGATATTTTAATAAAGTTGACACTATCATGAATAGTAGGTTGGCATGAATAGTAACATATGGTAATAATTAATTTATACCTTTTGCATATATATTTTTGATATATTTTGATATTTTCCATCTTTTGTGAATTTTTTTTGTGTGAATAATATTTTTTCTACTTTTGGTTTGGTCTTTCATGGCCTCGAAACATATTATTTGGTCTTTTAAGGCATTCCTATATTTTGGTTTAAAGTTATTCATTATGGCAAAGTGTGATTGATCTTATTTTAGCTTTATTACCTTGGATTTGGTTTTAGTGTTTGGGATTGCGTGTCATTAGGTTAGTTTGTTTTTGCTAGTATGCCATTGGTTTGTTGTTTGGTCTTGAATGACTAAGTTGCCTAAGTGTTGAGTAAATTAAGCCTAGGTTGGCCTTATATGACTTTTATTTAATTTTATGTTAACCTTGAATAAATGACTTAAAATATTAAGTTGGAAATAAAGGAATTATGTGGTGAAGTTATAGCTATTCGATTACAATTTAGCCTCACATGGCTAAGTGTTGATTGGGAATTCTTTCTTACTAAGAGTGAAATACCCCAAAACCCTAATTTAGGAAATTATGGCCAAATAAGAAATTATTAGAGAAATTAATTAAATAAATTATTTTATTAAAATAAGAGAAATTAATGAAGGAAAAATCAAGAGGAAATAATAAATAATTTAATTAGAAAAAGTTAGAGTATTTTGCTAATTAAAATGGAATTTATAAAATTTATTCAAAATATCCTAAATTAATCTAAAAAGGGAAATTTTTTATTTTATTTAAAATATTATTATTTTGAATATTCAAAAATATAAAAAAAATCCTAAATACCTTAACCCATCTATTTTTCTTTTTCCATTTTCCCTTCTTTTTTCCTTTCTCCTTTTCTTCTTTTTCCTCTTCTTCCCTAATTTGGGCCAACCTCTCCTACCGCCTAAACCCTCCTTCCTCTCTTCTTCCCCCTCCCCCGCATGACCTAAGCCCACACCCATCTTTTTTTCCCTCCGCTCGTCGCCCAACCGTCGATCCCCCTCTTCTTTTTTCTTTCCTTTCTTTTCTTCCCAGACCGATTGGTATACCCCTTTCCTTTCCCCTTCCTTCTTCCCCCAATCTTGACCTGCAAATTAGGAGGCTTGCAGCCTGCCACTACCGACCAACCACCACTACACCGCCTGCCTACCTTCTCCCTCTCTCCCCCGTCGTTTTCCTTTCCATTTTCAACCCAACCAACTCTTCTCCCTCCTTACGCATGCCTTACCCCTTTCCTTTTCTTCTCCCCGACCAACCACTGTCCTACCATGGTAGACCTACGTCGGCCTGCCATCGTTGGCCAGTGGTCCTGCCTCACCTTCCTCCTCTTGTCCTATTCCCCCTCTGTCATTTTCTCACTTTAATGGCCTATAAATACCCCATAACTGCTCCGTCGCCGCCACCTGAACCACCTACCAAACCACCCCTATACCACCCTCCACCAAACTACACCACTCCCCACCCTTGATTATTCTTGCATGAGCCACCTTGGTCGTACAAAGTTGGCTCCTCAATCAACCCCTTCTCACCCATCGCTTCCTTTGCGCTGCCGTCCACCACCATTTCCACTGCAACCACCACTTTCCCTACCCCCCAAAACAACCCGAAAAACCTCCTTTGCCCCTACCTCCCTATCTTTCTCCCTTCCTATCTCTCCACCACACCTACCATCATCTGCGTCGCCCCTTTGGCTGCACCACCACCCCATTCCAACCCTCTCAACCTAAGGTATCCACCACCACCTCAACCACCCTCTCATTCTCCCTCTTCTAACTTAAGCAACCATATTTCCACCTTCTCTTCTCCCTCCAATATCATCGTCGCCACTACCCTGCCCCGTTGCTAGTGTCGCCTGGTCACCACCGTCCCTAGGTGGTACCCTAACCTCCACAACCCTTAAACTTTATTTATGCAAGTGTTACCATTTTTATTTAGTATTATTATTATTCTTATTATTGTTGTTGTTGTTGTTGTTATTGTTATTATTATTATTATTATTATTATTATTATTATTATTATTATTATTATTATGTTATCAGTATTATTATTAAATCTAACTTCAAAATATTACTACTAATATTGTTATTAACAATAGTCGAACCTTATTATTATTTTATCATCATCATCACCACCACCACCACCACCACCACCATCCTCATCATCATCATCATCATCATCATCATTATTACTACTTTTAATAGTATTATTATTAAATCTAACTTCAGAATGTTACTACTAATATTATTATTAACAATAGTCGAACCTTATTATTATTATTATTATTATTATTATTATCATTATTTTTATTATCCTCATTATCATCATCATCATCATCATCATCATCATCATTATTATTATTATTATTATCATTGTCGTCATAATCGTCGTCGTCGTCGTCATCATCATCATCATCATTATTATTATTATTACTACTACTACTACTACTAACTTCTGCATATTATCACTATTATTATTATTGTAAATATTCGAACCCTTGTATTATCATTACTATTTAGATTATTATTATTAGTATTAGTATTATGCTTAACATTATTATTAGTATTATTAGTATTAGTATTATGCTTAACATTATTATTATTATTATTATTGTTATTGTTATTGTTACTATTACTATTATTATTATTATTATTATTATTATTATTATCATCATCATCATCATTATTACTATCACTATAATTAACCTTGACCTTATTATCACTAAGGTTACTCCTATTATGATTATTATGACCCTTATTAATATTATTCTTAAGATTAGAACTATTATTAATATCATTATTATTATTATTACCTTATCATTATTGTTAATATTACCTATACCACTAATATTACTATCACTACTAGCACTATTATTATTATTAGTATCATTATTGTCACTACTTTAGTATTACTAATATCATTATTATTATTACTAAGATTTGGGTTGTTATTAGTATTATCACTACAACTATTATTATTAAAGTTGTTATCTTTAATAATATAGATATTGCTATAAATACTTTAACATTAACCAATATATCTACTAAGACCTATTTTGATTAGTAGTAACATGATTGGCTACTTTGATAATAATAAACCTACTTTACTTATAGAACTAGTATTATCATTGTTAGCCCTAATAGTAGGATATGATAAGGGTAAGGTAGGAAATAATGGTAATTTTGGTAAGAGAAAAGCTAACTCTTAGTATTTCCCTCTTATAGGTAAATCAAGTCAAAACCTTAAGGAGGCGTAGGAGCGTGCTCCAAGATCGGAATCGTATTAGGTAAGGATGTAGCTAAGACCAAATATGTGTGTGTTATTTGCTTTGTATCCCGTGTGTTATGTTATGTTGTGTAATTTATGATTATTATGATTATTTACTTGTAGCGCAGCTTGGAGTTGAGGTATGCTTATGTGACTTCCTTATGGCATGTGTGTGTGTGTGTGTGTGTGTGTATGTTGTGCTTATAATGTTATATTATGTGACCCTCTAGGACAAGCATGCTAGGATGTTTAATAATATGATATGGGGTGAAAGGATGAAAAGAGAAAAGGGGGGAAGTGAGTTGACAAAAGGGATATGAGATTGACCTACTTATCTCATGATCTATGAGAGGGAAAACAAAAGGAAATTATGAACAAAATAAAAGAGTGGGGTGACCCTTGCATGGGAATTTCTAGGGTTTACATAAGATGGAAGGAGTTTGCATAGGAATGATCCTTACATGAAATTTTTTTTCTTGGGCCGTGAGTAAGGTAAGGGAAGGGTTGTTGGAGTGGTTGGAGACTTTGGGTGAAAATAGTACGTTGGTTGGTATAAGGGTGCATAGGAAACCTAGATAGGGTCTATGAGGAAAACCCTAATTGGAGAGGGGTCGTGAAAGTGAAAATAAATGAGGGTGAGTGGAGTATGGAATAAAAGTGGAAGAATACCATATGTAGGGTGAGTATAGGCGACATGGGAAAGAAAGGATGGTAGGTGAGAAATGGAGAGGTGACATATGGAAAAGAAAGGTGATAGGGTTTTGAGTGGCCAACTATAGTTCCATGGTCACAAGTGTATTTGGGGAGTAAAGTGAAATGATTGGGGTTGAATCTAAGTGAGTTGATGTGTTGAGTGATAAAGGAACTTTGGTTGTGTAAGACAGAGGAAGGATGGGCTACATAGGTCCAACTAGGGTTTTAGGGGAAAACCTTAGAGGATGATAGTGAGTGGACTTAGATGTCATAAGGTGGTGGGCCTTGATCCACACACTTAGGAGTTGGGTTTTCAATGTGAGTAGTGGAAGAAGGAAAGGATGTCGGGGTGTGTAAGGAGGTGCAGAAGTCTCAAGATATGTGACATGCCCTCTTGGGAGAATAAGAGTAGACGAATTATGACATGTATATATAGGATGAAAAATTACTGAATAAGACATAGTAAGACAATAATAATTTAAAGCAGAAGATTATTGAGCTGAGCCCAGATCGATCTACCGGCATAAAGTGGATAGGTGCCGGGGTGCTCTGGAGACCAATCCACCGGTATATAATATTAGTCGGGAGAATTCTTCCCTATACATTTTCGGTCCACCGGCTATAATATTGGGGGATCCTGAGCTCAATAAACCAAACTTTAAGTTACAATAAGTCATGGGAAAGATACTAAGTAATTACAGTGAAACACTATGAGAGTTGGGGCTAGAATGGTCCACCGACAATAATAGTGGTCAGAAATGTTCAGCCCTATAAGTTTTCGGTCCACTGGATATAATAGTGGGGTTCCCATACTCGTATGGATTGATAATAAACATGGTGTGAACTGAGTATATTGATAAGAGATCTAAAGAATAAGTTTATTTGGACTATAGCTCGACCTTTATTATTTGTATTGTTGGTCTGTTGTCTACATGATCATACTTCTGTTATATGTCTTCTATGTTTGGCCTTAGCTGCACGGTTACCTTACTCAATACGTAACGTACTGACCACCTATTTCATGGATGCTTCTCATTCCCACAAGCATAGGACCCACCTGAGTTTGTGCAGGTAGGAGATGCTATTTTTTATGCATACGATACTTACGAGGTATCTGGCGGGGTTGAGAATTGAGCTTTGACTTGACTTGGGGACCGAGAGCGACTTGGTCGGATTCTCTTTTACTATTTGTTTATCTTGTATCAGTTTCCATCAATTCTATTTTTTCACACTGTAACTTTCATATCTTTAGGAACTTTAATTATGCACTCTTTCAGATTGTAAACTCTTTTTACACGCACTCTAATTTTCATATTATGAACTTTCTAGTTCTTCTATGAATTCTTGTTTTAAGTTTGATTAATGGTTGACGGTAACTTTCCTTTTGCCTTGTGGTTAGCACAAGACTGGTCGGGGGCCGGGCTTGGGTTGATCACGGCGGTAATATCCCCAAAGTTCACAGTTTTGTTTTCCTTGCTTCCGCTGTATTTTTTAATAAAATAAAAATTTTCAGTAATGAATTTTGGAGGTGTTACAAAGAGAGACTGGAAGTAAGTATTTTTCTTGATTTCTTTCTTGCTGAGAGAGCTTAGAAGTAAGTTGATGCAGGAGTGTCCCCCATGAATAATATAAGCATGCTAAGTTCAAAGGTGCTAAAACACTTCTAACTTGGATAAAAAATATTATCTAAACTTGAAATCCATGCATGAGTCAACCAATCTACCCTCTTCCCTCATGGATTTTTCAACCCAACATGGCTCTTTTTCCAGCCACATGATCAGCCACATACAAACCCAAAAAATGACCACAAATGATCAAAACCTTAACCATAAACCCAACCAAAAATCTGCAAGAGACTAATCCTTATATGAAAGCCATGTAGCAGCCATTTTTAGCACCATGAACCATGAAATGGAAGGGAAAATAAACATTCATGAAGTATAGGTTGATTGACTTCAAGTAGCAGCTTGACACCATTATTCTTGGGTTAAAAGGGTGCTTAATTGTACTAGTGGGATATTGGTGTAGTTAACAATTTATGGTTTGTTTGCTTTTTGTTGTTTTTAGCTAGTTTTCATTAGGGATTAATGTAATGCCATATCTTATATTTTATTCCCATAAATGGCAAGCCTATGGGTTTGGAATGAAGTGTTTTCTATAGGGGATTTTTGATTTCAACTATGATAATATGTTGATTTAAAAATTCATAACTAGGTATTTAAGTTGGGATGTAACTTTGCAATGGGGATGGCAAACTAGTTGCCCATGATGGCTAGTAAGGTCAATTTCTAAATTTGGAAGCCTAACACACCATCATATATGTATTGGTTATCCATTGAATCAGACTTACACCCCATTATTGTTGAAAAATTGAAGAGCATTACTCTTTCTTACATTCAAGGCTCAAGTGAAGAATTTTGTCTTAGCCTCTCAAAATCTCACACTCTTTATCCTTAGAGTTATTACTTAAGGTGGTGAATATGAATATTTGATCTCAAAGGGTACTTGTAGATCAAATAACTCCCCTTTCTCCCCTTCATTCCTACTTCCATTTTGTTCTTGGTGGTCGGCCATTCCCACCCCACCATTCTCCCTTATTTTGCTAGAACTAGTTGTTTAGCATATTCATCATAAGTATTGTTTGTGACTTCTTTCATGCATAGAGAACTTGTAATTAAATATTGTTTATAGCTTCCTTGCCTAGAGAGCATGAAAGTAGTAATGTGACTTCCTTAATTAGAGATCTTTGAAAGTCCTTCAAGTTAAAGGGTCTACTTCTACTTCAATAGGTTAAATCACACATCCCATTGGAATCTTACCTAGAGAGCATGGAGGTATTAATATGACTTCCTTAATTAGAGATCTTGGAAAGTGATTTAGGTAAAGGGTATACTTCTACTTCTATAGGTTAAATCACAAATCCCATGAGAATGTGCGTACTTAAAGATTTGGGTTCTAGTTATTCTGCACATGTCTAATGAATGTGTGGCTTCCCTAGAATTATGTGTGTTAACTCGATACTCTTGTACCAAATACTACATTGTCAGATTTTTTGGTGCATGTGTTCTAGTTATTCCTACAACTTTAGGTTTAGGCTAGAAAATGAGGCTTTTGATATTTTTATTTTGTGTTGGGATTTATAGTTATTATTTCTTGTTGATTTGTTTCAACTTTTGCAATCATCCATTTGAAATTTTGTAATCTATATAGAGTTTTACTTTGCATTGTGGTTTCTCTTCTGATTTGTTTGATTTTCTATCCTAACCTTGCATCTATCATAGGATATGTAAACTCATGCACATAACCTCGTGATAGATGTGGTGGTAGTATCCCCCATTTATCATTTTAGCTCTACATTGTTCTTTCAAAATAAAATTTTGAGTTGAAGAAAATGTGTGTGTCATACATAAGATGATAGGGGTTCATTATTCTAATGATAGCAAATAAGAACACATACATGTGATAATAACATTCATACTCAAGGTATTACACAAGGACATTAATTGAATTTATACTATCTCAACTCACTTTATTATTGTAGCCAACATCATAACCATTACAATTACATAATAATTCCTAAGATGAGGGTTATATCTTTACTATGAATAAGAACTACTACAATCAACCAAGTAAAAATAGCATTATGCTAAGGTATGGATACTATAAGTATATCCAACCAAATATCAATATAATTATGTCAATGTATGGACATTACATCCTTACCCAACCAAGAACCATGGTAATGCACCAGGGTATAGACATTACTACCGTACCCAACCACCCTAGATAACCAACTCCTTAAGTATGTATACTCTATAATAGAGTAGAAAAGATATCAATATATCTTGGTTCTGCCTAAAGGCACAATCATAACAATAAAGGAAGCAAATGAAATTACGCTAAACTAACCCTCGGTAGTTACTCGGTAACATGAGAAATCTAAACCCAACTCTAAATTCTTCCACTTTAAGTTCTAGTATTTTATGAAGTGATAATGCTTAACACATAAGACACATTATTCCATTCTTAACCATCATTTAACCATGATCACAAATCATCCATTGATCAAATAAGTACTTACCAGTCTATCAAGGCCTAATAAAAGACACAAGTAAAACCATCATTAAATCACATATGATCATTCAGTAGTTAAAAGTTGACATAAGTAAACTATTTAAAAATGTCTGTGGTCAGAGAGAAAGTAAGGGTTCACTATAAGTTAACAAAAGTCGATAGGGTTAACACAAAACATGTTACACCATTTTCACACACATTTAAAACAAATATGACCAAAAAGTAGTTTTTAAGGTTAAACATACTTATAAAGTATAAAAATATAACTTTATCATTATTATCAAACAATAATTATACCAATACTTGTATACTTTTAAAACTCATAAATTATGCCATAAAATAGAAATGTTTTTAGAAAAACCTAGAAATATTATGAATTGATAAAAATACCCTTATTAACATCAAAATAATTTGTAACAATTAAAAATTACTAAGGTATACCCTTGGTCTCTAATAATAACTAAATCACTTAGATAATCCATAATTATCATATTTTACTCCAAAATATCATAATATAGTAATTTTGTCTAGAAACTTTGTGGAAAAAAAACCAATGTACTCTTAAACTTGTAATTTCTATCCTAAATTCAAAGCAACACATTTTATGTATTGAAAAATGTCACAAAACTCATACTTAACATTTTGAATATGAAAAACAAGTTTATGAATTCATCTTTGGAAAATAAAAGTCACACAAATGAAATCCCAAAATTTTTTTTATTGAGGCTAAAACTTCAAATTAACATAACTTAAGTTGAAAAAGCTCAAATGCTAACATATCATATATGAAATTATAATTAAAATATATAAGGAATTCAATGGCCTTATCAAAATCTCATGAAAATGGCTTAACAAGGATCGAAAAATCCCTAGTTTAGATCATCATACAACATATACATATTTATCTTGCAAAATAAAATCATATATACTAAAATACTTGGATATTCATGCTACAACACATGTAAGAACATTCATGAACATAAAGTTTCATGAGCCATATGATTAGAATATTTTTTTACTTAACATGGATTCATGAATTTTTCATGGGAAAAACAAGAAAAAAATGAGAATATATTATAGCTTAATGAAACCCTAATTATGCCACTAACATATCTTAGCATACATTTAGGAGAAGCAAATATTTTTACCCCCAATAAAATCCAATCAAAAGAAATAAAAGAGAGTAACACCTAGCTAGGCTCCTTAACCCCTTTATCATATTTCATAAGAACATGAAATGAAATTTAGTAAAATCATTTTTAATGAACTAAAATATATAAGATAATAAAGTAAGAGCTAGAGGAAATAAGATCATAAACCTTACCCAAAGCTAATGGAACTAATAAGAGAGATCAAAGGTTATTTTCTCTAAAACCTAACCCTATCAAACTTAAGGAAAATATAACAAAGCTATACTAAGGATTAAGAGAAGAGAAAGTTCAAGAAAAAGGAAGGGGACGGGTTCAAACTTAACTAAGGCAATGAGAAAAAAGAGAGCAAAGGATCGAAACAATAAGAAAATATTTGTAAAATGAAGAAAATTGAGGTTAAGAAGACTAATTATGGCATACAATTTCAAAAAAAATCTACCCTCCCCCCACATATCATATATAAATTAATAAGAGAGAGAGGAACTAGATGACTTTGAGACGGGGTTGATTGTTGGAGAAGATGGAGTCATAAACTAATCATTAAATAAGATAAGAATATGATGATTGCACTTTTTAGCCAAGATCTTGACTCAATGAATAAACCATTAGAGCTATTATCTTTTGATGGAGGGGTTACAAATTTATGGTCCTCTAAGTCAAATATTGGACAAAAATTAATTTTCAACAATCTATAGAGGTATAAAATAATTAAATAGGTATTTATTAAGAAAATAGTAAATAAACTATAAAATTACAAAAAATTGAGGGCCCCTCAAAATTATATTTTAATAAAACTATTTTTTTGTAATTTTATGATAATAAAACATATATTAAATATAATGCTAATGTGAAAGATCAAGATTTAAGAGGAAATTTCAAAATACATAGAAAATAATTTTAAAAATTAATGAAATTTTATGTAGAACCTCAAAATATCATTTCAAGCTCATATATATTTTCATACTTTTATGATTAGAAAATGTGCATTTAATATGGTATTGAATGTATAAGATCCAATTTAAAAAGAATCAAATAAATAGTAATAAAATTCCACAATTCATAAAAAATTTACTAAGACATAATTTTAAATGTTTTGGAATCCATTGAATTTATAAAACCTTTTATAAAAGATTTAAAATTTTGACTTAAAACCTTATGGAAATACATAATAATCGAATAGAACTGTGTGTTTAAGCATGTATAAAAAAAAATTCTTAATAGATCTTAATTATGATTATTAGAAGACGGGTATTACAAAGTAACCCAAATTTATATTAGGGAATTTTGTAATATAATATATAGATATAAATATCAAGCACACCATATATAACTCAAAATAAAATGTTTATGCACACAATTTATTAGTGTATATTATTAGGTGATTATGTAACATGTCAATTCCTTTTTCTTTTTTTTTTTGAGTGGGTAAAATGTAACACATCTATATAAGAGTCTCTTCTAGGATACCAAATAAAGGATCACTCTTGTAGGTATCCACTACACATTTAAAATTCAAATCATGCATCCACAAAAGGATCTCTCATAGGACACCAAAGGGGATTTCACCCATAAGGGTCCTAGGTCTATAAGTGTGCACACCCCCAATAGGAGGCCGTAACTACCTAAAATAGTAGATATGGAATCTCACAATGACATATGACTAGACTATTGATCCAGATAACTACACATCACATCAAATATGGAAGGCTGTTACCAACCAAATTTTGAGTGGCTAACCCTATAATGTGTTAGCACTAGTATATAAAGGCATTATGTCCACACAAAAAAATGATGATGATCCCAATCTATTCATATAAAATCACCTTCGTATAGTACATCAATAACTACAAAAAATAAAGTTTTTAGTGTAGGTATTCCAAGGTTAAATTAAAGCAATTTGTTGTCTTAACATACTATAATAAAGAAACACACTAGGAAATAATTTACAAGGATGATACCGGTCCAACAAATTCAACATTGCATTGTAAGCACACACAACATTTTCTTACAACCACCGCCCTTATAACCTTTGTACACGGTAGTGACCATATTGGTATCTTTCTTAATGGAAGTTGACCTTTTAAATCTTATTTAATGTTATATTTTATTTCAAAAGGTTAATGCTATATTTAAGATTATAAATACCATTTGTCATCCTCCTCTATTTATTTGAAAATTGAATTTTATTTGCTCTTCCATTCTTCGCTCATCCTTTATTTGAATTCATTTTAGTATGACATAGAAGAAGATAGTTTTTTATGTTTTTTATATGTGATGCATGAAGATGATGGTATTCGTATAACGATATCAATTGCTTGTCAATTTGTCCTAAACATAACCAAGGATTTACCTTTTTTATTCTTCTTTCTTTGAACTTATGGACTTCTATTTATGTATAGATAACATAGGACTGAAAGAATAGTTTCTACCCAAGTCCATATTTCTCAAAGACTTGACCATTTTCCGTGAGGATCGTTTTTGTTAATTTGTCCTTTTTTTATTCGATGAAAGATATAATGCAATTATGGGTAGAGTTATATTCTAGTGTATTTTTTAATTCATGTTCATAACTTTTATTAAATTTTGATAGTTTTATTTTTTGATCAACATAATAACCACGACAATTATTTTCCATCTTATAACTTCAAAAATAGTTAGCAACTAGGAATCTAGAATGACAAATCTAATAACTACATATGGGATATTGGCGCTAGTTTAGGAAAATATCATAGAGAAAGGTAGAGAACAACAAACATATTAAAATTTAATTGCCATCATATGCCCCACATGTTATTCATAAATATTCAGTAACTAGGTAGATGGAATGAAAAATCTAATAATTGTACATAGGTTATCGATGAAAATTCAAGAAAACCTAGTAAAGAATAACAACATCTGTAATATTTAATTTCCATCTTATGCTCTAACACATTTTTCATAAATTTTTTATGGATGTAAGTTGGAATGATAAGAGAACATGATTATTTTTATTATAAATACTAGTAACCCTCACATATATCTCATGCATTCCCATCTTAAACATCATTTTCTATAGTTCAATGTGATTTGTTCAATTTTGGGCTTGTTTAGGGATGAAGAGTAGGAAGATAAAACCCTTGTATATTGAATTCCATGAAGATTGTTTTACTTGTCAATTTTTTCCAAATATGCAAGTTTACTAGTCAATTCGTCACATTTTGGCCAAATTTTGGCATCTCACACCTATGTTCATTCGAACACATAACCTGTAGATAGGGTGAGAGTACTAGCAGTTCAAACCAAATAAGTTATATTATACAATATCATTTGTTAAATGTTGGAATTCGTTAGTTCAACTGATGGGCGAGTTTAGCACAATTTGCAATTGTGATCAGGTGTCTCATGTATTGAAACACACAATTTTGGTAGAGAGTCACATAGTGAATTATGTAACTTTCATATAGATATACAAACACAAATACATATAGTACAACATTGTCATCAATTTTTCCCAAATGATATAAAATTTTTATTTAATTTAACTAGGAAGTTGAAGGAAGAAAAAAAAGCACCATAATAGATATTTGCCTCTTTATTGTTTCAACAGTGTTCCTTTTTTTCCCCATAACTAGTATTGTCCTCGTTATTTTGTCTTGAACATGTAAATTTCATACGCCTATATTTTGTGAAAAATGAATATTCACTTTAAAAATACATAACAACAATGGTTTTTTTTCACAAAACACCATAATAGATTCATTTTCTATAATATTAAAGGTTTAATGGATTTTATATTCTTGATTGGTTATTTTTCAAATTTAATGAATCAAAACAATGGCGGTTTTTCCTTTTTATCTACCTTAATATATTTTTAACAGTGTTTTAGTGCCTACATTTTTATTTAATATTAAAATATTTTAATATTTGAACTTATTATTTTAAAATTGTTAACTAACAAACACTCGCCTTTATAAATCTATTTTTCCCCCAACAAATTTTGAGATATGATGGTGGTTTTGTTTATAAGGTGGCCTTGTTATATTTAATATGACAATTATGTATGTACACACAAAGTATTTGTAACAACTCCATTTTACCACTTAAAAATTTTATTTTGCGTAAGCATTAGTTACAAAAATAATGAGTGTTACCGCCGCTTTTAGCGTAAGTCTGGTATCCTCTACCATCTGTATGGTATATGTTAAGACTAAAATATTACTATGCTTAAATTAATATTTTAACATAAGAACAAAATAACAATTATATATTAATATTATCTTGACAAATACAAAAAATTATACAAATGAGTTACAACATAACAAAAGAAAAAATAGCAAGGGATATAAGAGTCCAAGAAATATCCGGATTAAAAAATGCCAGAGTGAACACCGAATATTCCTAAATCTCAATCTTTACTAGAAGCCATCAAGCTGAACCCTCAAATTATTCATGTAGGGTAAACACTACCCATTGAATAGGCATGAGTTTAAGAAATGGAATATGTCAGTACTATGGTACTGAGTGAAACATTATACAACACTAACATGTGAGACCACATGAGGCACATAGGTAGTAACATGGCATAAATATATCAAGATAATAATATGATAATGAAATGACTAAAACCAACATAATCAAATCAATTCTAAATACTAAAGGTAGGGCATTGAGGTAACTACTGAATCAATAAATCCAAATCCATTCCAAATACCAAGGCAGGGATCTAAGGCAACTACCATAACACATACCATAAGTGGGAGTGCATAACAAACCGAATCAATAGCCCAAAAAATCCATTCATATCCTTACACGATATTTACATCCCTTTTTAATTACTCAATGGGATACAATAATAAACCAAAGACATAAAAATACACCGGTTATACTAGTACTCAAGGAATCATAGTATCCTCCCAATCATCTAACCCATAGGCATAACAACACTCTGGTGATACTAATGCACAAGACAACACAATACCCTTCAAACCTAGGACATCCAGTCTTTAAGTATCAATATTTTCTATAGAACTCGTAGGTCACCTGTAAAATAGACTTAAGCCTTATAAGGGCATAACTACACACTAGTGAACGAAATAAACCGAGGGCTCTTACCTCATCTCTAGGGTAGCTTACCCTAGAGAAAAATGATTCCAAAACTCAAGGTCTTCCACTTTCATTATTAATATTTTATGAGGTGATCGTATATATCACATATGACACCCTAACTCTCATTTCCATACTTAACCATTTTTCCTTAATTTCTAATTATCCAAGTTAGCCCTAAGGTTAACAATCCAAATCAAGGTAAAAGTCATCACTAAGGTCAACATATCAAAATTTGAAGGCCATCTTATGTCAAATTATTCACATTAGGTTAAAATTGACTATAATGCCCTCCAAGATCTTAATTTCACCATTATTATCCAATTTTATACTAAACATGATTATTATGAGAATTTGTCATGAAAAAGTTAAAATATAATAATTTACATTATTTTAATATGTGGGTAAATTCTAAGACTTAGCGATTGTCTAATTTTTTTATTACAAACCCTAATCATGTGTTTATAATGTGTCATATATTTCATGCAATATATACATACATATTTATAGCATGATACAACATTTAATAGGGAAAGTAAAATCATTGTACATGAAAGAAAACATCTCAAAACTTAGAACATGTGAATAATAATTTTTGTAGTCTAACCCTAGTCATATATGCATACTTTTATGTTATCTACATCAACCCTACCCAAAACTTGCAATGATAATCATATAACACTTAACATGATATAAACGTAACAATTAGACAAGGTTACATACCCTAATCAAACCCTAAGCATGTAGACATAAAACCCTTTTATATATATCACATACGTATATCTCATATTAAATAATACATCAAATATATGCTAATTATTTAACATCACACATTCATGCTCATACCTTTTTATAACACTTGCGTACCAATTATAAAAATTCTGGCATATAATGCATACATATATCCCTTCATAAAACCCTACATAAAGTATACCCTAAGCAACATAATAAACTTTATGTGTCACCGCATGATTTTACATCTTAGTAGAAAGGTACGGTTACCTCTTATCAAATAAAAATAAATAAAGTAAGATTCACCCAACTAGTCTCCACTCATCCTCTTCGAACTCCTTACATCAACACAACCATCACATATATTTTAGTATCTAATATAACACAACAATATCCATAATTAATTTTAAATCAACTCAAAAAAGAAAGTTGGAAAATAACAGGGCAAAGGAAGCTACGTGAGGCAACAACACACCAAGGGAACAATGACACAAAGTCACACAAGGTAGAGGATAGCAATGCCATCTTTTGAAATTGCTAAATAGGGGAGTAATGACACTTATTGCCTTTGCTAAGGGGGGATTTTGGTGGTTTTGGCTATAGCCAAAGGGGAAAGTTACGATGGTTTTTGTCGTAGCCAAGGGGGTTTGGTGGTGGTGGAAGTTTCTAGAGGGAAACTTCTATGGTGGGAGATGCAACCAAGGGAGAGGAACCCGTGGCTATAGGCATGGCTATAGGGAGTAGATCAACGGTAGTTGTCGTTGCTAGGTAAAAGTGATAAAGATAATGGCAAAATTTTGAGGATAAAGATAGGGAAGAAGATTAGGATAAGGGGAAAGGAAACACATGTCACACATTTGTTTTTGGTGGAATTTATGATAAAAATATTTGGGAGGGAGAAGGCCTTATATAGGCAAGGGCAAGAATGAGGTAGGACACACAAAGAAATAGGGAAGCATAGGAGGTAGAGGTAGGGTATGGTGTGCACATGAGAGGATGGTGTGAAGGAGAGAAAAGCATTGGAGGGTATGGGAATAAAATGGAAAAAATATTAATAGGGTAGGGTGATAGTTTAGGCAAAAAGAACCAAGGACAAATCCTCTAGTTACTAGGATTAGGGTTCCTGGATAAAATAGATACATGTTGGGGTCTAAACTAGGTTTAAATCTAATAACTTAAATTCTATCAAAATTTTAATCTAATTAAATTTATATCTAATATGTCATAATAATATACATAAAAAATAATAAATTTAATATAGAAAATAACTATAATAATTATCATAATTAATTATAAATTAGAATTTCTACAAATGGGGTATTACCGTAGTATTTTATAAAATATTAATTTTTTGTTGCCATCTTTACTTTTTTTTTTGCCCATACCATCTCTTAAGACACCCTCTCTTTGCCTATGATGATATTCACTTCTAATTTCTCATTTTCATCGTTCCTTCAGAGTTATTCTATTGTTTTACTTTTCGTCTAAATTAAAGTTATGATATGATCTCCATGCGATTTTTTTGTTGTTGTGGGTGTTTATCCCTACCTATTTCTCTCTCTAATAGAAGTTGTTAGTACTTTATCTTATCATTGTGCGAGTTGTGATAACCCTAGTCTCCACTAGTTCACTGTGAGTAATTAAATTGCTCCTTATCTAGTTCTCTTATTTGTTATAAATGAATTTTCTTAGATGTGTTTTCACATTTTTGGTTTGTGTGAATTTGGGTAACCTTAATTAGTGTGTGTGTGTGTGTGCATATATATATATATATATATATATATATATATATATATATATATATATATATATGCCTTTTTTTTTAATTTGTGTTGCATTATGCTGGTTGTTGTTCCTGTGCTTAGTCGAGATTTTTATGTGGATCATAGTGAATAAATCTAGATAGGAAGTGGATTCATGCAAACTGTATGAGTAAATAATATGTTTATGGAGTAGAGCATTTTATTAGTTTTTCAACTATTCATTATGAAAATCCTGACAAAATAAAGTGTTCTTATACTAAATGTTACCATTTCATAAAGAAGATGTTGCATGAAATTAAGAGTCAACTGCTAATGTATGGCATGGATAATGGGTACACTCTATGGATATGACATGATGTGACAATTAGTGGCTCGATTAATAGAACAAATAATTATAATGATGATACATTTGAGGCCGAACCATTTGGAAAAATAACATATAGAATAGGAGACAAATTTATAGATCATCTTGATATGTTTGATAAGCTGGTTGATGATGTAGAGACACCCTTGTATGATGGGTGTGCGAATTTCACAAAGTTACCAATTGTGATAATATTATACAACTTGAAAGCCATGTCATGGGTGGAGTTATAATACCCAAAAATTGTAAAAACCTAGAATTTAATGATTAATTCTTATTTGAAATAATTTAATTTTAAATTATTAATCTAATTATTGGGTGTAATTTTGATTTATTAAAATGGATATGATTATTTAATAAATTAAAATAAATATTTTACTATTTTATCATACTCCTTTTATTTAAATAAATTTCTAAACCATATTTTACTAAAAATATCCATTTAAATTAATATCTTAAATTTTAAATAAATTAATTTATTAAAATAATTTCTCCAACTAAATAATTTAATACCCTAATTTCTAAAAATTATTTTGTTTTCTTTCCCCCTTTTCCACTTTCCTTTTCCCTTTTTTTTTCTTCTCCTTTTTCCTTCCTTTTTCTTCTTTTCTTCCTTCCTTGGGCCATCTGGCCCTCTTCTCCACCATCTCCCCCTATTGGGATGTTGGCCTCCCTTCTCCCATCCATCCCCCTCATCCCTTTATTTTTCTTCTTTCTTTCTTCCCTAGTTGAGCTAGCCCAACTCCTCTTCAAGCTCGCCTCACCTTTCTCCCCCGCCCGACCGACCTACCTACCTCCCTCTTCTTCTTCTTCATCATCTTCTTCTTCTTCCTTCTTCACTCGTTGAACAAAACACCCCCTTCTCCCCTATGCCTACAACTCCCCCCTCTGGACCTACACAACCTACCCCTCTCTCTCCCATCCTTTCCCTTCCATTTTTAGCCCCACACCCCCTGCACAACCCGTCTCGTGTGCCTTCCATTCCCTTTCTTCTCCCTCTCCCTACCACCCTACACCCTATGCGCCTACAGCCTTGCACTCCCAACTTAACCCGACCACGCCTTCCCTTCTTTCCCTCTTCCTTTTCTTCTCCTTATTTCCTTCTTCTCTGCCCTATCTCCTTCCCCTAGAGCTTGTTCTTCTCCCCTGTCAAGCTTCTTTTTCTCCTTTCTTTCCTTTTCCTCCTCCTCCCCTATTTTTGCTTTGCCATCCTCAACCACCATCTCCACTGCCCAACCAACCACCACACCAACTCCCTGGCCTCCCCTATACTTCCTCCCTACACCACCTAATAGTCACCACTAGCCCCTTACAACCACATTTCCTTTTTTTTTTCTCCCTCGCGACCTCCATCATACATCACCACCTTGTGCCACCGTCTCCCCTCTTCCGCCACTGCTGAAGCCACCCCTCAACCCCTTGACTCCTTTGCTACCACATCCTTACCTCAACCTGCCGAGATCTCCCCTACAACACCCTCCTTTCTCCTCTTCTATTTCCTTCCTTCCTTCTTCTTCTTCTTCTTCTTCTTCTTCTTCTTCTTCTTCTTCTTCTTCTTCTTCTTCTTCTTCTTCTTCTTCTTCTTCTTCTTCTTCTTCTTCTTCTTCTTCTTCTTCTCCCTTCCTTCATACCTCCATTCCAGCCCTACTACCACCGTCTCTATTGCCTTGAGCAGCCAATCTCCGACCCTGACCACCACCTACAACCTGCCACCCTTCCTCCCCTCAGCCACTACCCCAACTTCCCTCCACCACTCCCTCAAATACCGCAAATCCCTCACTCAAAACCTTTCCCCCTTTCATCCAAGCACCTCCCTTTTTCTCATTTCCCATTTTCTTCTCATGCAGCGTGACTTTTGCCACAAATTATAAGCTTACTTAACCAAAATTTTGAGGTATAAATATATCTAGTATTAATGTGTATTTAATAATCATTTTTATTTTAAAAAAATATTATTTTAATTTTCTACTACTAATATGCTAAATTTTTTTATTATTTCTAGGTACAAATTTTACTAATTAAAGCTTAAAATTTTTAATTGGGGTACCAGTAAAGTTTAATTATTTCTAGAAATATGGTAACCATTATACCCTACTCAAATGTGTAGATATACGTATGCTAGAATATTAGGGGTTTCGAATATGTTTGTGTGTATATTATGTGACGTTAAGTATATCAGGATTTATAGCATATGTTAGTAGTGGAAATGAAAAGCATGCTATATTATGAAATGTATCATGTGTAGAAATGATGGTTAAAAGAGGAGCCTTGTTGTTAATAATAATATGAGATGTATGTGTATGTCATGATAAGAAAATATGGCCAATTGTAATAGAGATAATGTTAATATGAGCCCTAGAGGCATTTTACTTGTACATAGAGTGTGGCCTAAATAAGTGAGCATGGTATGTGATAATGGGTATTAATAATGAATAATAATGGTTAGTGGTGTTAGATGATGCATATAGGCCATGAGTATTGATATTTTATGTGTTACACGTATTTTAGTAATTTTGGAATGAAAAAGGGGTAACTTGGTAATTTTATGTATGAAAAAGGTGATTTGGCAAGTTAATAAGTAAGAAGGGTATTTTGGTAATTTTGGCATAAGAAGGGGTAACTTGGTAATTTTATGAATAAAAAGGGGTAATATGGTAATTTAATAAGTGAGTAGGGTATTTTGGTAAATTAATAAGTAATAAGGGTATTTTGGTAATTTGGCATGAGAAAGGGGTAATTTGGTAAATTAATAAGTAAGAAGGGTATTTTGGTAATTTTGGCATAAGAAGGGTAACTTAGGAATTTAATGAATAAAAAGGGTATCTTGGTAAATTTATAAGTATGAAGGGTAATTTAGTAATTTCATGAAAGAAAATGGGTAATTTGGTAATTTAAGAACTAAGAAGGGAAATTTGGTAATTTAACAAGTATGAAGGATATTTTGGTAATTATACAAGTATGAAGGGTAATTTGATAAATTAACAAGTATGAAGGGTATTTTGGTTATCATGCAAGTATGAAGGGTAATTTGGTAATTCAATAAGTATGAGGGGTACTTTTGGTAATCATGCAAGTATGAATGGTAATTTGGAAATTCAATAAGTATGAGGGGTAATTTTGGTAATTATACAAATATGAGGGGTAATTTGGCAAGTAAAAGTGGGTATTTTAGTAGATAGGCAAGCAAGAGGGGTAAATTGGTAATATTGTAAGTGGGGAGGGATAAATCGGTAAATTTCATATAACATAGCAATTGATCTAATGAACCTTCCTAATAAGTCATAAGGAAAATTAAATAATAAAATAAGGGTTTTTGGGGCCTTATTATCACTTGTTTAAGTATAATAAGGTATATTATAAGGATGAAGGTATTTCAATAAATTAGTGTGTATCATAAGGATAATGCATGGTATGGGGTTGAATGTATAACTAAGGTTGTGTTATGATGTTAATTTCATAATCATATAAGAGGTTTCTCAAGTGTTAATTATGCACGAAAATATGTGTTGGATGTGCTAGAAATACATGTTAGGGTTTATGTGTTCGATGATCCTTCAGTATAGAGCACTTGATTCCATGACCAATGGTATAATTATGATATGATAACCTATTATGGTATGTGGATAAATAAAAATGAAGTATATGATGAAAGTAGATGATAAGATGAGGCCTTAGCCTTAGGGGCATTTTGGTCATCTTGACCTAAGGTGCCTAAGTATAAGAATTGGAGCTTAGGATGGTCCTAATGGACTATTTAAGTTAACATCGATAGTAATGCTAATAATGATTACTTAATAATGATGGAAACAAATAAAAAATGAATAAGTATGTGATTGTTGTGTTTCTCGTGGTCACCTTAATTAAGACACTAATACTTAAAGGGGAAGACCTCAAGATCGGGAATGGTGGCTCTTTAGAGGTTGCTACCCTAAAGACGTGGTTTAGCCCACAATTATTCTAGATTTTTCTGGTGTGTCCTAGTGCCCCAGCTAGGCTCTACATCTTACTCTATTTAGCTCTACGAACTTACTTAGGGGGGTATGCATACTTATGGATTAGGTGTCCTTATCGGAAGGGTATTTGTGTATCCTCATGCACTAATGTGACTAGGGTACCTTTGCATCCATGGGTTGATGGTTGGAGGGTATTATGCTACTTGTATGCACTAGTATGACCGGTGTCCCTTTGTGTGTCTAGGTTTGTGATATCCCCCTCAAGTTAAATAAATGGAATTGGTGTGCTAATTAAAAGGAAAGACACTAATTAATTATAGTAGAACACCACGTAGTTCAAGACCAGATGGATTATATCATTTGTACCAGTCCATCGGTTATAATAGTGGCAAAGTGAGTGTTGTCCTAGAGGTTGTATCTGTTTACCAGTCCATCGGTTATAATAGTGTCCAGGTGCATTTTGCCCTGGAGTTGGATATCTTGTGCTTGGTCCGCCAATTATAATAGTAGGGTCCCAAACCTACATGGATATAATTTGAGAGACAATATTGATTAATATTGAATTAATGGCTTAAGACCAGAAATTATTGATTTCACCATTATGATCTATTGTTAAAACATAAATATAGCGTTGGTGCCTATCCCTCATGGTAAGTGCTAGAAATGCTAAGTAAATGGACTTGTGATATATGATTCCTGCAGTACGGGTCTCTCCTATGTTTGTTATTTTTATATCTATGCCTTGTGTATGTATTGCTCTTATATATGTATGATGTGTTGCATGCGAGCCCTACCTTTTAATTTTGTATAAAAGATTACTTAGTACCGTAGTATTTAAGAGTTTCATTTGTGGGCCCCTACCTGTTCAATGGGCAGTGCTCCTTACAGGTCAGTTACAGGTGCTATTCAAGTTATTATCGGGTAAGAGCATAAGGATTATCCGGGTAACTTTCAGGGTTTCTATTTTAACCTTATTATTTCTTTGTTTAATAATTTTATTCTTGTAACCATTAATAGTGGATTTTATCCTTTTTTAATGTCTTTAATGCGCTATTCTAATTTAATTTTTAAATTTAGATTTATGAAAATTGTGTTATGTCCTTCTAAGCCTTAGCACTTGATATTAGAACAGTAGGAAGAAACCGGTCTGGTACTAAGTGTGGCGGTAGTATCCCCAAAATTTACCGTATTTGCTTCCACTTAACTTTTAATTAAAATAAAATTTTTTTAGTAGTGAATTTTGGGGGTGTTACAAGAATGAAAAGGGTTTTCTTTGCTACTTTAGTTGTTGAGGGAAATGCTATTTAAGGATAATGCTCATCTCAATTACACTTACGAGATGAAGAAGTTTCTCTTTTTTATGGGATTAAATTATGAAAAAAAGCATACCTATTATAATGATTACATATTGTACTAGAAAAAAAATTCATCATTGGAATGTTGTCTCGAATTGCAAGTGTCATGGTATAAGAAAGTTAGTGTGTCATCAAAGGTGTTGTGGTATTTTCCAATAATACTCAGGTTTTAAAGTTTGTTTAATTACTCTAACAAATTGAAGAACTTGACATGACATTTGACTAAAAGGATATGTGATGGGAAACTTAGACATCCAACGTATTCTCCTTAGGAGAATACCTTTTTAACATAAGTTCTTTGATTTTGGCCATGAACCAAGTAACCTTTGCTTTAAATTATTACCGTTGATCTTGTCAGTATATAATCTTCTTCCATCTTTATGCATGAAATACAAGTACATGGTGTTTTCATTAATAATTTCTGGGCCTAATCATTCAGATCATGATATAAATGTTTATTTAGCACATCGTGTTGATAATTTGAAGTTTATGTGGGATCATGGGGTTAGTGCATTTGATGTAAATCACTATGAAGGTTTTAACTTGAGGGCAACACTCTTTTACACAATAAATAATTTTCTAGCATACGGAAACCTCTCTAGATATAGTGTACATGAGCATTATGCATGTAGTATATGTGAGGAGAACATAAACTTCTATCAATTGAAATATAATAACAAAACTACTTATCTCAAATATTGTAGGTTCTTGCCCATTTACCATTATTATCGCATTCAGTAAGAGGCCTTTAATGGGCATTTAAAAGTGTCCTTATTTACTAGGTCTTTAAGAGGTAACCAAGAGTTTGAAAAGGTGTTGAACTTGAATTTGTCTTTTGGTAAAAAGAAAGCCAAAACAATCCCTTGAAGTTGTTGGAAGAAGAGGTCCATATTCTTCTCCCTTTTGTATTGGAAAACTTTGTTTGTCCAAAATTGCCTTGATGTCATGCATATTGAAAAGAATACATCTAATATTCTTATTGAAATACTTATAAATGTTCCTTTAAAGACAAAGGATGAACACAATGTGCTAGGAAGGATTTTGTTCACATGGGTATAAGAAGGAATTACAACTAGATGACGTAGGAGACCACCCATTTCTACCTCGAGTACATTATAATCTATCCAAAAAGGAGAGAACCTTGTGTCCACGAAAGGCTTGATATTGGTGGGAATGAAATCTCACAATCATCATATTGTCCTTCAAAATTTGCTACTAATTTTTATACATTCTATTATGCCTGGCCAAGTTTGTAATGCCATATCTATGATTTGCTTTTTCTTTAAGGATTTGTGCAAGAATGTTATTGATCCCAATCAAGTTGACTCTAAACAACAATAGCTGGTTATTACATTGTTTCAGCTTGATGTGATTTTTCCAACATCATGCATGGTTCATTTGAGAGTTCATTTGGTTAGTGATGTCAAATTATGTAGTCTAATTTATAGTCATCGGATGTATCCCTTCGATCATATGATGAAGTACATAAAAAGGTATACAGGGAATCCTAGTAGACTCAAAGTGTGCATTGTTGAAGATTAACTTGTAGAAGAGACCAAGGTATTCTGAAATTTTGTGAAATTTATAGTATTATGAAATTTTACTAGAAGCTTATACCATAGGTATTCTGAGACCAAGGAATAATAGGACCCATGAAGGCAAGGGGTAAATGGTCATGTGGTCATCATTCAAGATTCTAACATGCTTGAGAATGCTAATTTGTATGTCTTTTATAACACAAATAATGTGGAGGCCTATGTTAAGAAAGACATGGAAATGTTAAGGGCTTTGCATTCTTCCAAAAGTGAAAAATGGATAGTATACCAACACAATGGTTTATTTAAGCATTGGTTCAGGGAGGAGATACTAAAGGATAATACTATATCATCATATAACACATTATTCTATTTATCAAATGGTCTTTTGCCTAAATTTTTATGCTATGAGAATTTTTTAATCAATAGGTATACTTTCTACACAAAGGCTCGCAATGATAAAAGTTGTATGCAAAATAGCGGTGTGTCATTGATATCAAAAGCATTGCATGTTTTTAGTTCTAGAGAAAAAAAATCCAATATCATACTACTGGGCCATCGAAGATATATGGGAACTAAATTATTCCACTTTTAAGGTTCCTATTTTTTAGTTCAAGTGGGTTGAAAATTAGAAGGGTGTGTGATCTAAAGATTGACCATATGATTGGACCCACTCATATTGCATTGCAAACAAAATAAGTGTTTTCTCAATTGTAGTTATTTTTTTATTTTCTTTTTCCCATAAACTAATTATTGTTTTTTTGGAAAGTAATCAAAATCATGATATATCTTATATGAATGCATCAACAAAGCAAATGAAGATTATTTGGAATATAATGGTAGGCTTAATTTGTATGTTTATTACCTAATCATCATCAATAAGTATATGTAAGTTAGAATAAAGACTCCAAAAAATGGATATGGATTGTACACTATTAACTAGTATTGAACAAAAATATAATGTAATTATTTTGCAGGTCTCTTGTGAACATAAATGCAACACCTCTAAAATTCACTACTGAAAAATTTTATTTTATTTAAAAGAGTTAGCGGAAGCAAAATACAATACTGTGAATTCTAGGGATATTACCGCCACACTTAGTACCAGATCGATTCACTCATACCATCCCAGTATCAAGTGCTAAGGATAGAGAATAAAATATCCATTGCTGGAAATTCAAACCATATTTAAATTAGAGTAACATAAATAAATATTTTATAAGAATAGAATCCACCAATGGTGGTTACAAGAAAAAATATTACATTTAAACCAGGCATTAGAAGAGAAAGAATGAAATCCTAAGAGTTTGTTTGGTTTAAGAAAAATAATGAGAAAAGAAAAAAAAATTAGAAGGAAAATATTTATCTATCATTTGGTTACTAGAAAAATTACAAAGAAAGAAAATATTGTAGAAATGATGGGGGAATAATATACTTGCAAACTTTCCTCAGCTAAACCTGTGGAAAATAACAGGGAACGAAAGAAAATTCTCTCCCCCGATTAAGTCTCTCCTCCATCTTGCTCTGCTTCATTATTCTTCGTCAACTACTTCATTCTCCATCGAAGCTTTCATTCCGCTCGCCATCAAGAATTTGCCGACCCAGAATCAACGGGCTCGGCTGCCGGAGTTCGTCGCCGTTGAAGGTGTAGGACACCAAACAATAGGAAAATTGACTGCTTAGTTCAGGTGACGACTTGGCCAATTGCGCCAGTAGAGATAGAGAACCACATCCAAATCCGACGACACCGATAGCTCAGCGAGAGTAGAGTGGGCGCACCCGAACGTAAAATTGTATAGGATCAACTGCTTATCATTATTGCCCTCCATGGTTAAGCTCTCTCTGTGGAGGTTAGCAACCAGACTACCATCGCCGTAAGCGTAGTAAAATGAAGGGCAAGCAAATTTTGCACAGTCGGAGGTCTCGATATCGACGATAGGGCATTTAGCCATGGCACAGAGGTCGGAGGAAGGGAGAGAGGAGTGAGCAGCGGTGTAACACCCCCAAATTTACTACTGAAAAATTTCGTTTAAATCAAAAGGATTAGCGGAAGCGAAAGATAAAACTGTAAACTCGAGGGCGTTACCGCCACACTTAGTACCAGACCGGTTCACTCCTACCGTTCCAGCACTAAGTGCTAAGGCTAAATCTGATCATCATTAAGTACGAAGTATCATAAAACGCAAGACGACATTTAAAATAAATCCTTAATAAGTGGTAAGTCAAACAGAAGTTAGAATACGATTTAGGATTACAACCCCAGAATATGTTTCTCAAAACAAGAATGTAATACAAAATACAGCTAAACAAAAATAAATCCCAAAGGATCAATATCCGGATTGCCTACTCACTCAAGCCAAGCCTTCCACCCCACAATAGTATCCGATCTTAAACCTACACAAGAGGTCTGCTCCCCACCATCGGTGGATCATCACAGGACCCATTCAACCAAGGTAGGATCTGTACGGGTCTAGTACTGAGTAAGTCCCACTACCCTATCTTAGGAGAGATATCATCAAGTGCATATTAAATCCGGGTACAACACGTTGATACAATATCATGCATATTCACAACCCACAGCATAAATCTTACCAAACACCTAGAGTAACATATAAAATATACGTAACATCCTATTTAACATATAAGCGTGGTATAACCGAGATGTAAAGTGGCTCATACGCCTCAGGTAGGAATAATTCATATTATTAAAACTCAATATGTGGCATACTCACGTAAGCAGCATGTAGCAATACAGATAATAAAAGCTGGCCATGGTCCAATTAGACTTAATTCTTTATTCTCATTAATAATATGTTCATTCCACACATATTCTTTAATAATCCATGTAAGTGCGGGAGCCCCACTATTATAGCCGGTGGACCGGAAATCAACACTCAGGGCAGAACGCCTCTGACCACTATTATAGCCGGTGGACCAGAAATAAACACACAGGGCAGAACGCCTCTGACCACTATTCTTACCGGTGGACCGGACTGGCCCCGACTTACATGGTGTTTCACTGTAAGTACTTAGTATTTTCCCATGGATTACTTCATTCATATTCATTCAACGCATTCTTCATTAATCCATGTGAGCGCGGGAGCCCCACTATTATAGCCGGTGGATCGGAAATAAACACACAGGGCAGAACGCCTCTGACCACTATTATAGCCGGTGGACCGGAATCAGCACCCAGGGCAGAACGCCTCTGGCCACTATTCTAACCAGTGGACCGGACTGGCCCCGACTCACATGGTGTTTCACTGTAAGTACTTAGTATTTTTCCAATGGATTAACTTATTCGTTTGGGTCTGTCGAGCCCGAATCCCCCACTATTATAGTCGGTGGACCGGGATAAACACTCAGGGCAGAACGCCTCTGACCACTATTGTAACACCCCCAAAATTCACTACTGAAAAATTTCGTTTTATTGAAAGATAATTGCGGAAGCGATTTTATAAACCGTGAATTTTGGGAGCATTACCGCCACACTTAGTACCCGACCGGTTCACTCATACCGTTCCAGTACTAAGTGCTAAGGCTAAAGGAGTAAAATAAAATTTTACGAGAACTTAAGCATTTGAATATCAGAGTAGCACAGTAAATACTTTACAAGAGAAAACATTCAACCACGGTGATTACAAAATAACAAATACGTTGAATTTAAATGAGACAATTTAAAACCCTAAAAATTTCCGGACAGTACCTTACGCTCTCCCCAAGGGCCCACTTGAATAGCACCTGAAACACAACCTGCAAGGGGTACTGCCCATTGAATAGGCAGGGGCCCCATGAAGGGAACCCTTCAGTACTACGGTACTGAGTAACCCTTTAAAAACGCACTTAAAATACAGGCACACATATTACACATGATACTACTACATTCAGATATGACCATAGGTAGAAACATGGTATTCAGATCCAATTCTTTGTACATCCAATAACTCAATCATACATTAATGGCGTATACGTAAAATTCACTTTCATATATTCCATAATCAATCAACCAATATCAAATAGGCCATGATCAGTAATCGAGATATTTTTCGGGCCTTGAGGCCATTAATCAACAGTCTCAAAGACTAGTATTTTTCCATAACTCATTCACATTAAATTTTTATTGAGCTCGGGACCTCCACTATTATTGCCGGTGGACCGGAATATATATAAAATCATCATCCAGGGCACAATGCTCCTGGCCACTATTATAACCGGTGGACCGGGATATATAAGAAAAATCATCACCCAGGGCACAACGCTCCTGGCCACTATTATAACCGGTGGACCGGTACTCAATATCATAAATCGCTGGTCCCTGCTCATTAATGTTCCGCTTTCAATTATAGTATCTTTCCTTTCTTAAAATCAGCACAACAACCATATTTATTTTGCCTCGATAGGGAGATCATGAACCCGGGACACAAAGGTACACCGGTCGTACTGGTGCGTAAAAGCAACTCAGTCCCCTTCAACTAGTAACCCAGGGACGCAAAGGTACCCTGGTCGTACTGGTGCATAAAGCTAACTCAGTACCCTACCGACAAGGACACCTAATCCTTAAGTATGCATACCCCCTAACTAGGTCCGTAGAGCTAGAAAGAGTAGATATAGGGCCTGGCTGGGGCACAAAGGCACACCAGCAAATACCAAACCATCGTGGACTAAACCACGTCCTTAGGGTAGCGACCCCTAAGGAGTCACCATTCCCGATCTCGAGGTCTTTCACTTTAAGTATTAATATCTTAATTAATAGTGATCACAAAAACACAACAATACGATAATTATCCTCTTTTAATCGTTTAGATATCATCAAAAATTTCTTATTCAGATGGTCATCCAAAGTAACATAGGAGAATCATTAAGGCCATCCTAAACTCATCTAATTCCGAATTAAAACTCATTCTCGCGATACTTACTAATCATCAAACATTCTTACCTCGTTAATCAACACTATTAGAGCCATGTTACGAATTCCACAATCATAATGATATACTGGATACAGCCTACTTATTTACCCTTTTACATATAAAATCACTACGTCACCCTTTCTTATTTGATAAATTACCATGTTACCCTCCTTGTTACAAAATCACCAAGTGATCCCTTATTCGATTTAGGTTACTAAATTATTTATCATACTTATTAGGACATTCATTCCCCCTTAATAATTATTACACTTAATATACTTTCCATTTAATTGGTTAGGTTACCACTTTGCCCCTTTCTCCTTTATTATGATTAATAAACTATCCTTGAGTTGGTCAAATTACCAAATTACCCTTCCTCCTTATCCTAATTACCAAATTAACCTTTTATTCAGTTAATCCCCAATTCACCGTCCTTTATTCTCATTTACCAAACTACCCTTCCTCATTGTCAAAATTACCAAATTGCCCTTTGGTTGGTGAAATTACCAAATTACCCTTGCATATGATCATAATTACAACTTTGCCCTTCTCCGTTATTAATTTTACCAAATTACCCTTTAGTTATTTAAGTTACCGAATTGCCCTTCTTAATTGCCATAATTATCAAACTACTCTACTCCATTATCCAAAATTACGAAAATACCCTCCAGTCTGTTAAATTACCAACTTACCCCTCACATTTATCATATTTACCATTTTACCCTCCTCTACTATTAAATTATCAAATTACCCTTTAGTTATATAACTTATTATCTTACCCTTCTCAATAATTATTATTTTCAATTTACTCCTTTCCAATGTTCACTTTTACCCCTTGGATTTACACAATTACCGTTTTACCCCTCTACCTTCAAATTTACAATTTTACCCCTTAACTCCCAAAATTTACCATATCGCCCTTTTCCTCATAATATTCCCATTTATCCTTAATTATAAAATTACTATCTTACCTCCTTTAATTTCCAAATTACCATTCCGCCCTTAGATTGTAAAATTATCATTTCGCCCCTTAATCATAAAATTACTATTTTGCCCTTTAATCATAAAATTACAATTTTACCCTTTTATTATAACATTACCAAATTGCCCCTTTATTACAATTTACCAAATTGCCATTCCTTTTTAACAAGATTACCAAATTGCCCCTTTTATATACAAAAATTACTCTTCCATCCTTTATTCACAAAATTACAATTTTACCCCCCTACTTCCAAAATTACTATTTTCTCCTTTTATTAACAAATTCACCATTTTACTCTTTACACACCCTTATTATTAAATTATTATTAATACTACATGAAGTATTAACCTTAAGGTCTCACCCATGACTCTTATAATTAATGTAATGCTTATTAGCCCATATCCATGTATTAGGCCATACTCATATACAATATACATTTTTAAAATCTCCCTCTAATGCTAACAAAATGTTACACATGTGATAAAAATCACCATAGCATATAACAACATGGATAATAATGTATATTTTCCCTAACCACCAAATTATTACCCTAAATATTATCCCCATACACATCATCAATCTATCATGCTTCCTTTCAACAATAAACACAATAACCACATATGATAATGCTAAGCAACATATATCAAGCATAACACACATTAATAATGCCTAATGTGATAATATGCATTAATCCATGCATTTAAGCGGGATTTAACGGTTACCTTAATCTCGCCAAAATTACCAAACCTTACCAAGCACAATCAGTAATTCAACACCTAAGAATAATATCCATCAGATACACGTTAGAAATAAAATCCAAGTATCAAACTTTATAAAATTTAATTAGTAAAAATACTTAATATAAAACACCATTATACCTTAGAAATTAGCCAAATCATTTCTTCTTCTTTTTTTCTTCTTTTTTTTTTACATGGAGGAGAGCTCACGCTGCATGAGCAGCGTGAGTTTCATGCAGAAGAAGAAAGGGGAGAGGCTCGAAGAGGTGAAGTGGAAAAGAAAATGAGCCATGTTCGGGTTGAGATCTTTGGGCTAGAAAAGAGGGTGGTTGGGGGAGGTTTAGAGGCAAGATAAGGATGCAGGAGTGAAGAGGGGGCGTAAGAGGTGGTCGGGGATGGTTTCGCGGCGGCTAAGGGCGGCGGATGCGGCGGCGGCAAGGCGGCGAAGGTGGTTGGTGATAAGGGGAAAAATTGAGAGAAAAGAAAGAAGGGGTGGAGAAGGGAGGAAGTGTAGGGCTCAAGGGGGCAGCGTGGGGGTGCAGGGCAGTAGGGGGTGGTGGCAAGGGTCGGCGCAGGGGTTGGGTGCGGCGGTCGGAGCGGCGGACGGTGGCGGCGCGGGGTAAAAACAGGAAAACGAGGGAAAGAAGGAAGGAGAGAGGAGGGAGCTCGGGGAAGAAGGTGGCTCGAAAATGGAATAAGAAAATGGGCAAATGGGAGAAGAAAAGAAGAGGAGAGGTAAGGGGGCAGGCGGCAGGGCGTAGGGCGGCAGGGAGGCGGTAGGGTGGCAGGGAGAGGGTGGCGACGGGGAAGGGGGAGGTTGCAGACATGGTTAGGGTGTAGGGTGGCGTGGCTCGAAATAGAGGGAAAGAGGACGGGGTAGAGAGAGGGGCAGCAGGGACAGATGCAGGAGCAGGCGGCGACAGGCGGCGGCAGGCGCAGGTGGTCGGGCGGCAGCTGCAGAGGGTCGGCTGCTGTCGACGCCTGGGGGAAGAAGAAGGAAGAAGGGCTGTGGCGGCCGGTCGGGGAAAAGGCAAGCAATGGCTGGCCGGTCCAGGGGGAAAAGAAAGAAAAAGCAGGGGGACCGGCCGGGCTGGGCACGCGAGAGAGAGAGGGCCGAGGGGGAGAGGGAGAGGCGGGCCGAAGGCCCAACGCGCAGGGGAGAGGGGGAGCAGGCCGGGCGGGCGGCCCAAGGGGGGAAAAGAGGAGGAAGAAGAAAAGGAGAAAAGGAGGAGGAAAAGAAAAAGGAAAAATGGGAAACTAGGGGAAATAATTTAAATTAATTTTATAAATCATAAAATATAATATTCTGGATAATTTATTTAATTAAATAATTTAATTCATTATAATCTAATATATTGATTTAAAAAAAAAAAGATAAGGTTAGTAAAATATTAGTTTTGAAAAATTATTTAAATAAACGATATGATAAATAGCAAATTATTTATTTTTAATTTATTAAATAATTTTATCCAAATTTACATACTCTAAAATCCATAAAATAATGAAAATAAATAATATAAAAGCAATTATATTCCAAATAAAAGTAATTTATTAAAATATAGGTTTTCGAAATTTTTGGGGGATTACATCACTACCCCCTTAAAGAGAAACTTCGTCCCCGAAGTTTGGGCCTTAGCACTAGGGTTACAACAGGGATCCTAAGTTACTTGGGGGGTAACTACCCCCTTAAAGAAAAACTTACTTAAATAAGGAAAAAAAAATAATTACACACACGAAAAGCAATACAACCACTACAAGGAACTTGAAGGTAAGCTAGAAGAGGTTAGGTTATGATTGAATGCTTGCTCGTCTCCTTTGGCTATTGAGGCTGAACGTATTACTCTAGCGCTTGATCTTGCCGAACCGACGGCTGTTGTGGCCTTGGAAATCCTTCACGGGGCGCATTGTAGCATTCAAAACTTCTATGCCCAAGTTGTCCACAATCATGGCACTGAATCAGCTTTCCTTTGCAATCCTTGCCTGGATGATCTCTTTTGCAACGTCGGCAGTGGTAGTGTCGGTCCGGTCTCTTGCTAGGCTTTGCTTTGGAAATACTCTGATTCTTCTTACACGGAGCTTTGGTTTGAAGTTGAGACTGTTCCCGCAAAACTTTGCTACTGGGGCGATGACTCCTTGTCTCGGTCTCGGTCTCAGTCTCTTCGTTCTTTCTCTTGCCTAGGATGGAGGCTTGTTCTTGGATCAAGGCATCAGCATTACATGCCCGTTCGTATAGCGTACTCAGGTCGTGGAAGATGTCAGCACCCATCATGCTTCGGATGTTGAATCGAAGTCCTTGCTCGAATTGAAAGATTGTCGTTACCTTGCTAGTTGCTATTCCGGGGGCGAACCTCAGCAATTCCGTGAATCGTGCGTAGTACTCTCGAACCGATAGGTTTCCTTGTGTTAGTTCCATAAATTCCTTGAGTTTGGCCCTCTTGAGACTTTCCATGTAGAAACGCGTACGGATGGCGGTTTTGAAGTCTTCCCATGATGCCGGTCGTCCTTCTTGAGTTCGAAGATCTTCCCACCAAGTATCGGCTGGTCCTCGTAGGAAATACGCCGCGATATTTGTCCTTCGTTCCTCAGGACAGTTAAGTGCCTCGAAAGTCCTATCAAAATCTCGTACCCAACTTTCTAAGACTACAGGATCTTCCTTTCCATCGTAGGTCGGAGGTCGATGACGTGAAACTCTGTCAAGCCAATCTTCTCCGATACTTGTTGAAGGCAAGTTTGCTTGAGGTTGAGGTAATGCGGAGCGTTGAGCTAATCCCACGAGTACCTCGAATGCCCTCTCTAGGTTATCGATCCGTCCCTCTCGGTCCATGTCGAGTTAGCTGTAAGACAAAAGTCTGTTAGGGAAGGTGCTATTTCCTCAAGCTAAGTGATCTAAACCTACGTCACTTAGCCTACCCATACCCAACTCTCAGGACTAGTCCGGTTTATGGAAACCAAAAGAGAGAATTTAGAGAAAAATTCTAGAAGAATTATTTAACCTTCAAAAATTCTATGAATTACTTTGATACTTAATTATAGAATCAACTCAAAATACTTAGAACCCGAAGAAGGCCTTCGAAAATTACTTGGTACCAACTTGTGGTACCCATTCAAAAAGGTAAAAGCAGAATGGAAGCGCGGTCAAACGTGCTTCAAAACCAAATACAAATTTCAAAAACCAAATTTTATTTTCAAAAACGAGCGTGGCCAAAGGACCAACCGCTCTGATACCATATTGTAACACCCCCAAAATTCACTACTGAAAAATTTCGTTTTATTGAAAGATAATTGCGGAAGCGATTTTATAAACCGTGAATTTTGGGAGCATTACCGCCACACTTAGTACCCGACCGGTTCACTCATACCGTTCCAGTACTAAGTGCTAAGGCTAAAGGAGTAAAATAAAATTTTACGAGAACTTAAGCATTTGAATATCAGAGTAGCACAGTAAATACTTTACAAGAGAAAACATTCAACCACGGTGATTACAAAATAACAAATACGTTGAATTTAAATGAGACAATTTAAAACCCTAAAAATTTCCGGACAGTACCTTACGCTCTCCCCAAGGGCCCACTTGAATAGCACCTGAAACACAACCTGCAAGGGGTATTGCCCATTGAATAGGCAGGGGCCCCATGAAGGGAACCCTTCAGTACTACGGTACTGAGTAACCCTTTAAAAACGCACTTAAAATACAGGCACACATATTACACATGATACTACTACATTCAGATATGACCATAGGTAGAAACATGGTATTCAGATCCAATTCTTTGTACATCCAATAACTCAATCATACATTAATGGCGTATACGTAAAATTCACTTTCATATATTCCATAATCAATCAACCAATATCAAATAGGCCATGATCAGTAATCGAGATATTTTTCGGGCCTTGAGGCCATTAATCAACAGTCTCAAAGACTAGTATTTTTCCATAACTCATTCACATTAAATTTTTATTGAGCTCGGGACCTCCACTATTATTGCCGGTGGACCGGAATATATATAAAATCATCATCCAGGGCACAATGCTCCTGGCCACTATTATAACCGGTGGACCGGGATATATAAGAAAAATCATCACCCAGGGCACAACGCTCCTGGCCACTATTATAACCGGTGGACCGGTACTCAATATCATAAATCGCTGGTCCCTGCTCATTAATGTTCCGCTTTCAATTATAGTATCTTTCCTTTCTTAAAATCAGCACAACAACCATATTTATTTTGCCTCGATAGGGAGATCATGAACCCGGGACACAAAGGTACACCGGTCGTACTGGTGCGTAAAAGCAACTCAGTCCCCTTCAACTAGTAACCCAGGGACGCAAAGGTACCCTGGTCGTACTGGTGCATAAAGCTAACTCAGTACCCTACCGACAAGGACACCTAATCCTTAAGTATGCATACCCCCTAACTAGGTCCGTAGAGCTAGAAAGAGTAGATATAGGGCCTGGCTGGGGCACAAAGGCACACCAGCAAATACCAAACCATCGTGGACTAAACCACGTCCTTAGGGTAGCGACCCCTAAGGAGTCACCATTCCCGATCTCGAGGTCTTTCACTTTAAGTATTAATATCTTAATTAATAGTGATCACAAAAACACAACAATACGATAATTATCCTCTTTTAATCGTTTAGATATCATCAAAAATTTCTTATTCAGATGGTCATCCAAAGTAACATAGGAGAATCATTAAGGCCATCCTAAACTCATCTAATTCCGAATTAAAACTCATTCTCGCGATACTTACTAATCATCAAACATTCTTACCTCGTTAATCAACACTATTAGAGCCATGTTACGAATTCCACAATCATAATGATATACTGGATACAGCCTACTTATTTACCCTTTTACATATAAAATCACTACTTCACCCTTTCTTATTTGATAAATTACCATGTTACCCTCCTTGTTACAAAATCACCAAGTGATCCCTTATTCGATTTAGGTTACTAAATTATTTATCATACTTATTAGGACATTCATTCCCCCTTAATAATTATTACACTTAATATACTTTCCATTTAATTGGTTAGGTTACCACTTTGCCCCTTTCTCCTTTATTATGATTAATAAACTATCCTTGAGTTGGTCAAATTACCAAATTACCCTTCCTCCTTATCCTAATTACCAAATTAACCTTTTATTCAGTTAATCCCCAATTCACCGTCCTTTATTCTCATTTACCAAACTACCCTTCCTCATTGTCAAAATTACCAAATTGCCCTTTGGTTGGTGAAATTACCAAATTACCCTTGCATATGATCATAATTACAACTTTGCCCTTCTCCGTTATTAATTTTACCAAATTACCCTTTAGTTATTTAAGTTACCGAATTGCCCTTCTTAATTGCCATAATTATCAAACTACTCTACTCCATTATCCAAAATTACGAAAATACCCTCCAGTCTGTTAAATTACCAACTTACCCCTCACATTTATCATATTTACCATTTTACCCTCCTCTACTATTAAATTATCAAATTACCCTTTAGTTATATAACTTATTATCTTACCCTTCTCAATAATTATTATTTTCAATTTACTCCTTTCCAATGTTCACTTTTACCCCTTGGATTTACACAATTACCGTTTTACCCCTCTACCTTCAAATTTACAATTTTACCCCTTAACTCCCAAAATTTACCATATCGCCCTTTTCCTCATAATATTCCCATTTATCCTTAATTATAAAATTACTATCTTACCTCCTTTAATTTCCAAATTACCATTCCGCCCTTAGATTGTAAAATTATCATTTCGCCCCTTAATCATAAAATTACTATTTTGCCCTTTAATCATAAAATTACAATTTTACCCTTTTATTATAACATTACCAAATTGCCCCTTTATTACAATTTACCAAATTGCCATTCCTTTTTAACAAGATTACCAAATTGCCCCTTTTATATACAAAAATTACTCTTCCATCCTTTATTCACAAAATTACAATTTTACCCCCCTACTTCCAAAATTACTATTTTCTCCTTTTATTAACAAATTCACCATTTTACTCTTTACACACCCTTATTATTAAATTATTATTAATACTACATGAAGTATTAACCTTAAGGTCTCACCCATGACTCTTATAATTAATGTAATGCTTATTAGCCCATATCCATGTATTAGGCCATACTCATATACAATATACATTTTTAAAATCTCCCTCTAATGCTAACAAAATGTTACACATGTGATAAAAATCACCATAGCATATAACAACATGGATAATAATGTATATTTTCCCTAACCACCAAATTATTACCCTAAATATTATCCCCATACACATCATCAATCTATCATGCTTCCTTTCAACAATAAACACAATAACCACATATGATAATGCTAAGCAACATATATCAAGCATAACACACATTAATAATGCCTAATGTGATAATATGCATTAATCCATGCATTTAAGCGGGATTTAACGGTTACCTTAATCTCGCCAAAATTACCAAACCTTACCAAGCACAATCAGTAATTCAACACCTAAGAATAATATCCATCATATACACGTTAGAAATAAAATCCAAGTATCAAACTTTATAAAATTTAATTAGTAAAAATACTTAATATAAAACACCATTATACCTTAGAAATTAGCCAAATCATTTCTTCTTCTTTTTTTCTTCTTTTTTTTTTACATGGAGGAGAGCTCACGCTGCATGAGCAGCGTGAGTTTCATGCAGAAGAAGAAAGGGGAGAGGCTCGAAGAGGTGAAGTGGAAAAGAAAATGAGCCATGTTCGGGTTGAGATCTTTGGGCTAGAAAAGAGGGTGGTTGGGGGAGGTTTAGAGGCAAGATAAGGATGCAGGAGTGAAGAGGGGGCGTAAGAGGTGGTCGGGGATGGTTTCGCGGCGGCTAAGGGCGGCGGATGCGGCGGCGGCAAGGCGGCGAAGGTGGTTGGTGATAAGGGGAAAAATTGAGAGAAAAGAAAGAAGGGGTGGAGAAGGGAGGAAGTGTAGGGCTCAAGGGGGCAGCGTGGGGGTGCAGGGCAGTAGGGGGTGGTGGCAAGGGTCGGCGCAGGGGTTGGGTGCGGCGGTCGGAGCGGCGGACGGTGGCGGCGCGGGGTAAAAATAGGAAAACGAGGGAAAGAAGGAAGGAGAGAGGAGGGAGCTCGGGGGAAGAAGGTGGCTCGAAAATGGAATAAGAAAATGGGCAAATGGGAGAAGAAAAGAAGAGGAGAGGTAAGGGGGCAGGCGGCAGGGCGTAGGGCGGCAGGGAGGCGGTAGGGTGGCAGGGAGAGGGTGGCGACGGGGAAGGGGGAGGTTGCAGACATGGTTAGGGTGTAGGGTGGCGTGGCTCGAAATAGAGGGAAAGAGGACGGGGTAGAGAGAGGGGCAGCAGGGACAGATGCAGGAGCAGGCGGCGACAGGCGGCGGCAGGCGCAGGTGGTCGGGTGGCAGCTGCAGAGGGTCGGCTGCTGTCGACGCCTGGGGGAAGAAGAAGGAAGAAGGGCTGTGGCGGCCGGTCGGGGAAAAGGCAAGCAATGGCTGGCCGGTCCAGGGGGAAAAGAAAGAAAAAGCAGGGGGACCGGCCGGGCTGGGCACGCGAGAGAGAGAGGGCCGAGGGGGAGAGGGAGAGGCGGGCCGAAGGCCCAACGCGCAGGGGAGAGGGGGAGCAGGCCGGGCGGGCGGCCCAAGGGGGGAAAAGAGGAGGAAGAAGAAAAGGAGAAAAGGAGGAGGAAAAGAAAAAGGAAAAATGGGAAACTAGGGGAAATAATTTAAATTAATTTTATAAATCATAAAATATAATATTCTGGATAATTTATTTAATTAAATAATTTAATTCATTATAATCTAATATATTGATTTAAAAAAAAGATAAGGTTAGTAAAATATTAGTTTTGAAAAATTATTTAAATAAACGATATGATAAATAGCAAATTATTTATTTTTAATTTATTAAATAATTTTATCCAAATTTACATACTCTAAAATCCATAAAATAATGAAAATAAATAATATAAAAGCAATTATATTCCAAATAAAAGTAATTTATTAAAATATAGGTTTTCGAAATTTTTGGGGGATTACAACTATTATAGCCGGTGGACCGGAAATAAACACCCAGGGCAAAACGCCTCTGGCCACTATTCTAACCGGACTGGGTCGGGCTCATCAGTCTTTCACTCTACGTAATTAATGTCTTATTCGTGTCTTATTAAATCACACATCACCCTTAACATGCATGCCAACAACATTCTACTGTTTTCTTTTCAAGGGGGGTCGTCCCATATGTTGAGACTCGTGCACCCTTAGTCACACCCCGACATTATTTCCCCTTAAGCTCACACATAATGAGAGACCAACTTTTGGAAGTGTAGGTTAAACCCAACACCCTACGACATCGATCTCACCTATTCTCAACCTCTAGGGTTTTCCCCTTGGAAACCCTAGTTGGACCTATGTGGCCCAACCTCTTCTCACTTACCTTACCATTACTCATTCTTCACCCCACATCTCACCCTTATTAAGTCAAACCCCAAGTCATACCCTTTTATTCCTTGACCTCGCATGTACTCGGTAAAACCCTAGTTGGCCACATCAAACCCTAGCACCTCACTTATTCCACAAGTAACCTCTCTCTTTTCATCCCCAAGTCTCTTCTTTCACAAGGAAACCCATACTCATCTTTTGTATAATAGAATTTGGTGCAACCGTAGCCGGCACGCAATTTAAACCCTCTTGTTGTCAATTGTAGCACTGGTAAATAAGGGTATCGTTCTAGCCGGGGATTGAGAGGGATCACCTCTATCTAACTAGCTTAAAAATAATTACACTTAAAATAAAAAAAATCCTAAATAACACTAAATAAATAAATAAGAAAAATATAAATGGGGGTTTAACAAAATAATAAAATAATAAAAGGAATAAATAAAATAAACGAATAATGAAAATAATGGGAAATAATGGGAAACCCACAGATATGAGAAATATGTTAGGGAAATAAAAATCCACCACTAGACTAGGTTGTAATATAATATTTATTTCTAAGTCATCTTTTAATCGTGAGAAAGAGATCGACCAAGTTGTACACCAAAAGCAGGTCTATACACCTTATATTACTTCCCTTAATTAAATTAATACGACAAAGCGCCAATATTAACCCTATTAAATACTAGCAGTATAGCAGCAACAAGCGGCTCCTATATTTAACTAGATTTAATGCATTAAGTGTAAGTGGAAGGCTGTCAATCTAAGTACCCAAACTAGTACAAAAAGCATGTCTAGCTGTATTTCCTTTTCTTGACCCACACGTATCGAAACGTTTTACCACTTCGGTTAGAATCACAAAACGATTAGGTGAATTGTTATCTAACCTAGCTGCAATTTATACATATAAATTCTAGTATATTTAGATGGCCACCTAGCAGGCAATTAATCCTACATACTGTCACTTATGAGGTACCAGAACAAGGCATGCACCAAATAAACTATACTTGACAGAATTATGCATATAAATGATAGCAATTAATATAGAGTCAAGAAACAATCTCACGAAACAAAGAAAATAAAATTATAATTCAAATCCTAATCTAGGGTTTCAAATTATTCCCTAACAATAAATAATCAGCCACTCATAATTAAAGAATTAATTACATAGAAATATATATCTAAAATATAAATTAAAAATAAAAGAAAGAAATAACCGGAAATAATTTTGAATTAAAGATCAAGAATTTATTCAGATAAAAATTAATTTTATCTGAAATAAATTCTACCGGATATTAAATTCTTCCTCTAATTTTTCTTCCTTCGGTGCCTTGATTTTAGTGTAATATTCTTTTTCTTTTTCTTCTTTTTCCCGGCTGGCGGCTGTCAGGGCTGACGCGTCGCTGCCTCGGGTTCCGTGCCACGCTCAACGTCTGCCGCACCGTCTCCCCTTTTCATTCCACGTCAGCCCGCACGCCTCCTACTCTCTGCGGCTGAAAACTCTGTCGAGCCTCTCGCTCTGCCTGCTGCGTTCCACCGAGCCTCCGAAGGCTCTCGACCGCACACTTCCGAGCCTGAGAAGGCTCTCCTTCTCTTTTTCTCTGCGGCTCTGCCGCGCCCCCTATCGCTCCTTTTCCTCTGTCCTTTGCGGCTCTTTATAATTTTTGTTTCCCACGCCACGTCAGCCCTCACACACCCGTCATGCGGCTTCGTATTGTGGCTTGTTTGGTTTCTTTTCATCGTCCGTTTGGTTTATTTTGTTACAGGCCTTTGGGCCTTCGGCTGTTGGTCCAAAGGTCTTATCTTTTTTTTTTATTTTTTTTAAATAAAAAAAACCTGCAAAATAAAATTCAATAAATATTAATAAATAATATTTTATTCTAAATTTACTTAATTTATATCATTTTAGCTCAAATAATAAAATTTATACAAATTTTACCACTTAAGCATAAAACAATACTTATTTCCCTATATTAGTTAAATAAACTACCAAAAACTAAGATTATAAGGGTATAAAATGTGTCAAAATATGAACTCATCAGAATTCTCACTCTTAACCCATACTCTACTCTCCCTTAATCACTTTTACTTCCCAAAATTCCCAGATTATCACTTCCTCCCAAAACCCTAGTCGGGTCCCTCACACACCCTTACACCGACCTATGTATTATTTTTTCTCACAAGTCTCCGATTGCTCCACGGCTCTCCTTTTTGCTTATTTACACCCTAAACCAACTTCTCACATGTAAGGATCACCCCCATGCAAAATTTATCCACTCCATGCAAAGTCTCAAGTCCCCATGCAACCTCTAGAATTCTCATACATACTTCTTATCTCTTATTCATTTGGGTCAACCCCATATCCCCCTTAATGGTCTCACTTCCCATTCCCCATCTCATTATTCTTTTAGTCCCATTTCATAGTACCGAAACCCTAGCATGCATGTCCTAGAGGGCCGTATCAACACAACATAATATCACACATAAAGCATGTCATCCTCATATCATGGAAGCACACACGACGTACCTCAATTCCCAAGCTGCGCTACACATGAGACAAGTTATCCATACATCATCTAACACACATTAGCATGGTGCACACAACAATCAACACATCACATCACACATAGCACAAGGCCATAGCTTCGTCCTTACTAAATACCCACAAGTAGAGGTAAGTAGAGACTTACCTGGATCCGAAGCTAGCTAAGCGAGATAAGAGGGAGAGAGATCCCTAGCTCGTGGATCCACGAGAAATCTTTCCTAGATCCGATAGAAATCGAAAAAACTAAATTAGAAACTATCCTATCAATCAATAATTCACATACTCTAATTAAATAAACACAAACAACCCAAATGATCTTTCTTAGAAAACGTGTCCAAAACTTAGAACTTAAAAGCATAGCTCAATTAAGGTTTAAGATTAAATATAATTCAAAACAGAGTAATACAAATACACTGAGGACATTTCGAATTAATTTGGAAAGCCCAAGAAAGATAATCAATTATAAGTTACTTTATCGAAAATAGCCTATTCATTAGGTTTTATAACTAAATAGGTAACTCAATCATTTGCATGGAACCAAATCCAAACCGATTAGATTAAAACATAACTTAAATGATTTAAAATCCAAAGACAGAAATTTATTAGATAAGAGACGCATAGCAAAAATCAATTTTATAAAATCATCCCCGAAAATTAGGGTTTTAAAGCCCACGACACAAACTCAAGTAATTCAATTTAATTAATTCAAACTAAAGGTATTAGAAAGCAATTAATACTATTTCAACTATTTCTATACATTCAATTTTAGAAAACAACAATACAAGTAACCGATTTCATAATTTCACTTGAAATTTAGGGTTTTAGGCCCGAAAATACAATTCGTTAAAATTCTATAAATTTAATCAAATTGAATGTTTAGAAATGCAATTAAATGCATTTTATAACATATCAAATAATCAATTGCTCAAAACCAAGAAAAGAAATATGCAATTTAGCACAATTAGGGTTTTCGAGCCCGGAACGCAAATTCTTGCCAAAACATATCAATTGACGGTTTGAAAATGTAATTAAACATATTCTAATGTAATTTATTTAGTCAATTGAATAAAATAACCCGATTACCCAAATCAATTTAAACCTGCGGGAGTTTTGACCTAAAAATCCAATTCCGATCAATTACGCACATTTTTCCCAAATCGACACTTCCAATATAAAATTAAATACATTTTAAACGATAATATAAAATCAATTGAGCGGAACGACTCAATTATACGACCCAATTTCATTACACCCAAAATTTGACCTAGGAATCAAATTCCGATAAAACCTGCATAAATTTCTCAAATTGACGCTTCCAAAATGAAATTGGATACATTTTAAAACATATTGTATAATCAATTTGTCTGAAATCGCAAAAACGGACGGATCCGAAAAATTCGGGCATAACCCGGCCAAAAATCCAATTTTTTCGAAATCTCAACATAACAATACAATTAACCTATCCAAATCATTCTTACAGCACATATATACACAATCAAACAATCAATTTAGCTTTTTATAAGCTAATCCATACCCAATTAATCAAAATAAGGGTTAGGGTTTTCAGAAATTTATACCAATTAAAAACCGATAAATCGGGGCAAAGGAAGGCTAGGGAGGCTTCGTTGGGGGACGGGGGTGGCTCGACGGTGGTCGCTTGAGCTCGCCGGGGACCAGGCGGTGACGCGAGCTGCGTGGCCTGCTGCTGCTGCTGTCGCGCGACTTTAGCTGCTGCTGCTGCAGCGGTCGGCTGCGGCTGCTGTGCGGGTCGATGGCGGTCGGAGCTCGACCGGCGGGGCGAAGCAAGGAGGGGCAGCTGGAAAAAGGGGCGGCTGGCTAGGGTTAGGGTTGCGGGATAGGGATGCACGGGAAAGGGAGAAAGAAGAGAAGGAGAGAAAAAGGAAGAGGGAGAGGGGTTGGGGCATCGGTCGGGGTTGCGGGTTTTTTTTTTAAAACAAATACACATAGAATAAAATACTAAAAATATAAAAAATATTATTGGAAGATTTTATATAAAATTTATTTAACGAAAATTTATTTCGAACGGATCCGAAGGCTTAAAATTAAGAAAAAGCTATATAAATAATTTCGGAAACATTTTCGGAAGAATTTACCATCAAACATAAAAATTTATATTATTTACGGAAATACATTATAAGACCCTGAAATGATATTTAAAAACCTATAATAAAATATTTAATTCAAATTCTAATAAATCAAGACTAATTTTAATAATTTCCGAAATCGATTTTCCGCAAACTAAAAAGCGTAGAACGGAAGAAAATTAATTTCAAAAAGAAATTCTTAAATAAGTTCCGAAAATATTTTTAATTTAAACTTCCCGAAAATATTACATTCAATTAATTAAAACATCGATAAAATATGACTTCTCAAAAATGATTAATTACATTCAATTATGAATTCGAAATCGTTGATAAATCCATAAAACGAATCGAAATTAAAATAATTAATTGTTTAGATCAAATTACGCTAATAAAATCATTAAACTTAATAAATCTGGATTTTAAAAATATGAGGTATTACAAGTGGAGCAAGCACGTGACTTGCAGGAAACGATGGATGATTTCGAGATGTTGAGAGGAGTGATAGAACCAGTAGAGCTTACGGGGATCATGGTCAGTTCCAATTTTTCCCACTTGTGTGCTGCTTACATGTCAACTTTGGCTTGTGACAGTGACGCTATCTGCGTGTACGCTTAATCGGGAAAAACAGTTGGATCTTTTTTATACAAATAACCTTTTCTCCATTTTATTACGTATATTTTAATAAATTCGAACAGCGAAAGGCTATCAAATTTACGTATTTCTTTGGAAGTGAATTTTTATCGAGTTGACGTGATACGTGCTTTTAACACAAATTTTTGATTGAATATTGGTCCAATAAATAGAAAAGTTATTTGAGTACATTTATTATAAGTAACATTAAATATATAATAATATTTAACTTTTTTTTAAAATTTTCTTTCTATATACCAAACACTAAAAATATCTTCCAAGAATTTAATTTTCCACAAAATTTTCCCCAACAACCAAACAAAGGAAAGAAAATAAATTTATTTCATTTTCTTTCCTTCAATTTTCTTTCCCCCACATTTTCCTTTCCACTTAATTTTCTTCAAACCAAACTGACTCTAAAAGTCCGAATAATCCTTACACTCTTTTCCGTTGCCCACTTAAATAACACTTGAAAAGGACCTGCAAAGGATACTGCCCATTGAATAGGCAGGGGCCCCACAAATGGAATCCTTCAGTACTATGGTACTGAGTAACCCTTTAAAACACACTTAAAAGTAGGCCCGTAATTCAACACATGATACAACACTATAAACAAATATAATAAAAGTGTGCTTACATAATATTCACATTCATACATTCGCAAACTTAACAATTCCATCAAATATAAATGGTCAAATGTACAATCAATACTTTTGGGCCATAAGCCATTAGTCCATCATTATTCAATCATCTCTCAGATTTTATATATCCATGTGAGTGTGAGAACCCCACTATTATAGCCGGTGGATCGGAATACATACAGGGCAGAACGCTCCTGACCACTATTATTGCTGGTGAATCGGTCTCTAGGGTAGAATGCTCCTAGCCACTATTGTTTACCCGTGGACCGGTATGGCCCTGACTCACATGGTGTTCCACTATAAGTTATTAGTATTTTTCCATAATTTATTCACAACCAAATTAGATTTATTGAGCTCAGGATCCCCCACTATTATCGCCGATGGATCGGAATACATATAAACATCATTCAGGGCAACACACTCTTGGGCCACTATTATATCCGGTGGATCAGTACTCTTAAATGTCATTCAGGGTAAAATGCTCCTAGGCCACTATTATATCCATTGGACCGGTACTCATAATCATCTTCTAGGACAACACACTCCTGGGACACTATTATAACCGGTGGACCGATACTCAATATCATAATTCAAGTGGGCCCGGCTCATTAATCTTTCACTTTCATGATTAGTGTTTTCCCTTTTTTTAATCAGCACAACAGTTCCATTTATTTGTCTCGGATGGGAGATCAAGATCTCGGGACACAAAGGTACACCAGTTACACTGGTGCATACAAGCTACTCAGTACCCTTCAACCATCAACTCAGGGATGCAAAGGTACCTTGGTCGTACTGGTGCATAAAGCTACTCAGTACCCTACCGACAAGGACACCTAATCCATAAGTATGCATACCCCCTAATAAGTCTGTAGAGCTAGATAAAGTAAGATATAGGGCCTAGTTGGGACACAAAGGCACACCACCTAATACCAAACTAATTGTGGGCTAAACCACGTCTTTAGGGTAGCGACCCCTAAAGAACCACCATTTCCAATCTCAAGGTCTTTCACTTTAATTATTAGTGTATTAATTAAGGTGATCACAAAAAGTACAACAATCAGATACTTATTCACTTTCAATCGTTCTGATATCATTAGGTATTCCTTATTCATACTTTTATCCAAGATAACACAGAGGAATCATCAAGGCCATCATAATCTCATCTAATTCTGATTTAGGATTCATTCTCGTGATACTTAATAATCGTCAAATACCATTATCTTACTATTTAGTATTACTTGAGTCTTATTACAAAACTCCTTTATCCCATCAACAAATTAGATACGAATTACTGATTTACCCCTTGCTTGTATAATTATTAAATTATCCCTTCCTTACTTGCCAGTTTACCATATTACCCTTCATGTTACATAATTACCAAATTATCCCTTGCTTGATTTAGGTTACCAAATTATCTCCCATACTTATTAGGTCACCAATCATCCTTCATAATCGTTACACTTATCATATTTCCATTTGGTTGGTTAGATTACCAATTTGCCCTTCTCCTTTGTTATAATTACCAAATTGCCCTTTTGTTGGTCAAATTACCACATTACCCTTCTCCATGATCAAAATTATCAAAATGCCCTTTTCTATTATCATAATTACCAAATTACCCTATAGTTGGTTAAATTACCAAATTATCCTTCTCCGTTATCATAATTACCAAATTGCCCTTCTCCATTGTCATATTTACCAAATTACCCTTCTCCATTATCAAAATTACCGAAATACCCTTCTCCATTATCATGATTACCAAATTACCCTTTACTCGGTTAAATTACCAAATTGCCTTTCTCCATTTTCATATTTACCAAATTACCCATCTCTTTTATTAAATTATCATTTTACCCTTCTCCATTATTATAATTACCAAATTACCCTTTTTCATTACTATAATTACCACTTTACCCTTTTATTTACATAATTACTATTTTTCCCTTTACTCCCAAAATTACCATAATACCCTTAACTTCCAAATTTACCATAATACCCTTTTACCTATAAAATTACCATTTTATCCCTTTACTTACAAAATTACTAATTTGCCTCTTTACTTCCAAAATTACCATTTTACCCTTATCATACAAAATTACCGGTTTTACCCTTTACCTCTAAAATTATCATTTTACCCTTTACTTCCAAAATTACCATTTTACCCTATTACTCCCAAAATTGCTATTTTGTGCTTTATTATACCACTTTTATTAGATTACCATCACTACATAAGATATTAATATCAATACTCCATTCTCATCATCCAACTCCACCAACTATTATTATTTAACATCCTACTCATTGGCACCCACACATAATAGGCCACATTCTTGCACCTGACATATTACTAAAATGCCCCTAGGGCTTATAATAATATCATTCATGCATTAATGATCACAATAACATAATACAGCATGGATAAGTATTCAAAATTTTCATTAATAACCAAACTCTTTCCTTAAGTAATATTTCCACACATAGCATATAAACTAATATGCTTTCCTTTTTATCAATCACTATAAGCAACTACATATAACATATTAAACAGTATATATATCATGCAAAATAACATATTAAAAATCCTAATGTGCTAACATACGTTTATCCATGCGTTTAAGTGAGGTTTAACGATTATCTTAATCTCGCAAAAATTAAACCTTACCGGTATCCCGGTTAAAAATTCAAGCTTTAAATCGCAAAATCAACACCTAAAAATAATATCAATATTTATCACATTAGAAATAAGAAAACCAAAAGCATAAGACTTTATAAAACTTAATTAATGATATGCTTAGCTAAAATATTATTATACCTTAAAATTATCAACCAAAAATAAATCAAGAATTCAGCAACTCATGCTACTCATGCAGCATGAGCTGCATGAAAAACAAGAGGGATAAGGGGCTCGAAATGGTATGAAAAGAAGGAGGAGGTGGTATTTTCGGGTTAGGATTTTGGGGCTAGGAAAGAGGGCAGGTGGGGGAGGATTTAAGGTAAGGGAATGGTGTAGGAGTGAAGAGGGGTGTAGGTGGTGGTCGAGGATAGGTTGTTGGTGGCTAAGGGAGGCGGCAGAGGCGGCGGGATGGCGGCGAACGGAGGGGTTGCAGGGAGGTTGCCGATAAGGGAGAAAAAGGGAAGAAAAAGAAGATGGAGGGAATAAGGGGTTGTAGGGTGGCTTATGGTGTGTTGTGGTGGTGCAAGGCTAAGGTAGAGGGTGACAGGGAGTGATGCATGGGGGTTGGTGAGACGGTGGAAGCAGTGGAGGGTAGCAGTGGTGCAAACAGAAGGGGAAGAGATGGAGGGGAAGAAAATGGGGAGAAGTAGATCGGGGGGTTAAGGGGCTCGAAGAAATGGGGTAGGAAAGGGTTGGTGAGGAGAAGAAAAAGGAAAGGAAAGAGAGGGTGGTAGGTGGCCGGTCAATGGCAGGGAGAAGGAAGGGAAGAAGGGAAAGAAAGGTCATGCATGGCCGGTTGGGTCCGAAATGGTGAAAAAAAAGGGACGGGAGAGAGAGAGGGTTGCGGTGGTGGCAGCAAGAGGTGGTTGGGCGTGGCATTCGGGGTGGCAGACCTAGTCGACGAAGACAAGCTGGGGGCGCTTGGTCGAGGTAGAAGAAGGAGGAAGAAAGGAAAGGGAGCAGCGGCCGGTTGAGGAAAAAAAAGGAGAGTTGGGCCGACCCGGTCGTTGGGGGAGGAAGGAAGAAAATAAAGAAGAGGGCTAGGCTAGGTTGTTGCACCGGGGAAGGAGGAGGGAAGGGGAGAAATGGGTCGGTGGCTCAGGTGCACAGGGGGGGAAGCAGGTTGTGGCCTGACGACCCGGAGGAAGGAAAAAGGGAAAAAGAAGAAAGAAGAAAAAGAAGAAAAGGGAGAAAGAAAATGAAAAGAAAAAATAGAGAAAATAAAATAATTTAATTTATAAAATAATAGAATATAATATTTTTGGGAATAAATTTATTTAATAATTTAATTTAATATAATTTAATATATTGGTTTAAAAAGAATAATTTTAGTAAAATATTGGTTTGGAAAAATTGTTTAAATAAAAGAGTATGATAAAATAACAAAACATTTATTTTAATTTATCAAATATTCCTATCCAAATCTATATACTCAAAAATCCATAAAATAATTAAATTAAATAATTTTAAAAGCTAATCTATTCCAAATAAAAGCTATTTATTAAATTATAGGTTTTCTAAAATTTTGAGGAATTACAATAAACATACAACTTCTACAATAGTTACGGGAGAGCCCAGCTAAAAGTTTGTAGTTTGATTTTGATATTGTCACGAGATTTTACTATATAATATTAGTAGTTAGGATTGTCAATTCCCTACTAACGTAAATGGTGAAGTTGAACACACCAAACATTGATGCATGCATTTTTTTTTGGTAATTTCTATAATCTAGAAATGATTTCAAACATTTGAAGCTTATGTATTTGTAAATAATAGATATACGTAATGGCTTGAATGAATATAATAATACCTTTTCAAAACAAAAAATAAGTATATGAAGTTTACAACGATGGTTATTATTATGAGACCACCCTCAAATACTATATCTCAAAGATAAGAAAAAGAAAATAATTGTCATCTCAAATATTACTACAATGATTGTTTACAATGTTCTATACAATGGTGAATGAAAACCTCTATTGAAAGAGATTTTTAAAAGGGTTTTTCATATGAGGGGAAGCCAAACTCTTACTTTTCACTTTAAGTTGCTAACGTTTTAATGAAGTAAGCACACAATACAAACAACATCGATTCGTTATCCTCTTCCATTATTGCATTAGTTACTTTATATTTTCTGAAAATATCACAAGCCACAACCATTTATTTCATACACGACGCTTCCACACGTATCACTTTCAACATATAATCTTCCGTAAATAGAAACCTCCACTTATGAAATTTCCAAATATGGTAATGATCCCAAAGAGGCATCATCACACTTTCCGTTTCCACAATATTCATATGATAAAGTTATCCAAAGTGATTAGGGTTACACCTTAAAGGTCAAGTTAGTCAAACGAGCATTTTTTGTCAAAATTGGTCAAGCTAGTCCAAACTTAATAACCAAGGTCAATATGGTCAAAATAGCAGAGACTTCACACGTAAAATGTTTACCGAGTCAAAATTTAATTTTTGTCACAACATAAAAATTTCCAAATTCAATAGTCTATGCTACAAAGAAAATAATATACGCTACACTCACTGGAATTGAAGTCCGTTAGTTGCATTGGAAAGTAGACTCCTGGTCCGTTGATCTGATATGTAATTCAATGGGCAAACGTCCAAAATTGAGTTCGAAGAAGACACACAGAGTTACTACAAAGGTGTTGTACTTTCGAAAATCAATTATTTTCATGCGGAATTCTATTTTCTAACTAGCTTTCACAATTTCATATTATGATTCATCACACGTGCCAATAAAATTATTAAACATATATATGCAGCCTGCAGGTGGGGTAGAAAGTTTTCAGCGGGGGAGCTGGAGCGTGAAGACGTGCGGGAGAGAATATAACTATATAAGGCGGTGTTAGTTAACTAGTCAAACATATCATGAGGCGAAAGTATTGCGCGCAACAATAATATACACTACAAAGGCGAGTTTGGCACTTGCAACACAAATGCCACACGCCTTTTTTAAAGTTTCGATACTATGAGTGCCTTTTTTTTTTTGTGACAATAGGGAGTGAGGTCACCACCCTTGCGAGTATAAGTGATGATATATATTCAAACGTGGGTCGCCAACTGGGATCAAAATCCACAAGTGTTGAGCCGAAGGCAAGACCTTAACTGTAAGTACATTCTGCCGTTGACGTACGATAAGGGTTTGTGTGTGTGTATTTAAGATTATGGAATGATATGGAAAAGTTAGGCTAAAAGGTATCACTTTAAAATATCACATAAAATATCAAAGCATATATTTTTTTATAAAGAGAAATTTCGGCACTTTATATGCATAAATCTGATCAACATTTATTTAAAAAAAAAAACTTCTCAAAAATAGCTTATAAATTTCTAATTTTGCCCCACTTTATTGTTTTATACAAAAAAAGGATTTTAAGTAAGTTTTTAAAATGCAAAAAGTTTATAAAATACTTTTAAAATGTTTTTTTATATTATTTCTTTTTACATTTCTAAAATATCATATGAAAATATCAAATATCCAAAAGGAGAAAGGAAAAAAATTCTAATTACACAATTTTGTTTTTCTAAAATAGCAAGATTCTTAAGAACACCTTAGGAAAAAGGTGGGGCAATACAATAAGTAACCTCATTCAAGATAAAAATTCAGAATAACTTGACTTAAAGATAAGATTTATATAACTAACATATTATTTAAATATATACATTTTTACTTAGTTAACTATTTACCTAGTATATTTTCTTCATTGTGCATTTCATCAAATGTAGTACAATTGGTAATTGCTTGCCATTTTGGTATAAAACCTGTGTTTGGGGGAACATTTTACTTCAAACCCACAACTTTTCAATGGTAAGTTTTTCAAAAAATGTATTGATTTTAGTATATTACATTTAAATATTGTAAAACAATAGACTCTAACAACCAAAAACACCATATTTTCCAAAGAAAGGCATATTTGAAGAAAAAAAATCATGATGGTTTTATCTATTAACAATATATATATTGAAAGATTGTGGGAAAAATATGGTATTATAATTGTCCAACACCACCCTTTATGTTTAATAGCTAATACAAGGATATTGTGGATAGTAGTGGAAATATATAAGCAAATAACAATAATTTTATTTTTCCTCTTGTAGCATCATTAAAATATATGGGGATTGCCGCCAAATGCTCCACCTTTACTAGTATTCACATGAACATGCTTTGTCCAATACCATATGTGCTAGTAATGAGAAACGTTGGGTGGTTGTGGAAGAAATTATCAAAAGTGCTATTTTTCTGTGTGTGTTATTCATGTGAATTAATCAAACTAGAACATATCATATACTATGGTCATGTGAATTAATCAAAGTAGAACATACCTCTTGTAGTGTCATTAAAATATATAGGGATTGCTGCCAAATTCTCCACCTTTACTAGTATTCACATGAATGTGCTTGATCCAATATCAGATGTGCTAGCAATGAGAAACGTTGGGTGGTTGTGGAAGCGATTATCAAAAATACTATGTTATTCCCAACATGACTCTCTTCCTTTTATAAGAGAGATGATACCACTTAAAACCCTATACAATCTAGTATAGGAGATACTTAAGGGATTGAACTAGATGAGATATATAAGTCCCATTATGTTAAAGCTAGCTCATTCTAGTCTGTGCACATGCATGTAGGTTCACCCAACATTAGCTATAGATTAAAACCATCCTTTTTTGTCCACAAGTAATAATTGGCTCTCTAATAAAGCATTATGAGTATTCAAGTTGTGTAAATGTCAAATGTCCAACACTAGTAAAAATGAGGTGAAAGAACATATGAAGCTGAAGTAATAGTTTCCCAGTCATGCATGATGGCAATTAATAAAATCCCCACCCCTCCCTCTATATGTCCTAGTATCACGAGCCATCTTATCTTTCAAGGTGGATATGGAATTTCAATCTAGTTGTAACAGATATTGCTTGTGGTACATGAGCATAACATGGCGTCTTTATTATTTGCCCCTACTTAGGTCTCTAACCATTGTTTCAGGCTACACATTCATATAAAATAATATAAAAAAATGTAAATTTCAGGTGTAGAAAACATCACCAAAACCCATCCGTTGAAGGGTGACATATTCCTCAAACAATTACTAATCCCCCTTCCTTCGTTAACAATTCATTTAGCATAAAATATGCTTGATAATGGAACTAATTAACAATGTAAGCTACTAATCTTGACTAGACATCACAGTCGTTAAGTAGTAACACTTCGTTTGGTTATAAGAAAATCACAAGGAAAGGAAAGAAAATCAGAAGAAAAATAGTAGTCGGTTGTTTGATTGTGAAGAAAATAATAAGGAAAGAAAATAAGAAAGAAAAAGTAAAGGAAAGTAATACTGGTATATTTTCCTCAATCAAACCCAAGTAAAATATGAAAGTAGTGAGGAAAATTTTATCTAGCTATACTCGGATACTTATTTCGAAGAATTGACGTAAGGCCAGACAGACGTAGAGACATGGAAATAGAGCTAGCAGTGTATTGTTGATTATTTAATATTATTAATTATTATAGGGAAATGGATGGGAAGTTTTAGTTCATGGCATATAATGACCTGCTTCCTTGGCAACTTTTGGTCGTCTTCTTGCACCATGCTTAGTGACAGACACAATGAGGAGCTTATCTTCGGCTTCCGTCTAGGCTCCTTTACCTATGCCCCCCCAATAGATCGATGATTGAGCACACTACCTAGATATGTTCTCTCTATATATATATATATATATATGTGTGTGTGTGTGTGTCTCTATACTCCATGGAGGAAGGGGCAAATTAAGAATTGATCATGTTATTTTATTTTTACTTATTCTATCTCTTATTAGTAAGGTATTTTAAATATTATTGATATTTTATGAAATTAACAAGTGCATTAATAATAAGCCATTATTTTTTTTCTTCTATGTTTGTTGTGTCATGTTTGAAATGGAAAGAAATATGGAATATTTTATATATTTTTAGATTTTTTTTAAAAATTATTGTAAGTTATTTATGTAATATTTTAGAATATTTCTAAAAAATTAGCATTAGTATTGAGTTTATGGAGTTTTTATGATTTTTTTTAGAAAATTTAAGGAATTTTTTATGTATTGATATAATATTTTAATATTAAGCAAATATATCAAAGTATTTAAACAATAATAATCAACTTTCGTTAGAATTTTTTTTCCTTATAAAACCAAACATCAAAAACACTTTCCAAGAATTATATTTTCTACAAAAAAATTTCAGCAACCAAACGAATAAAAGAAATTTAATTTCTATTATTAGCCATGAAGAGTGGAACAACAAACACCTAACCAAGAGGGTATGCATCGGCATCATATTTTGAGAGCTTTGAAATCTCCTAATAACTAGTTACATTTCCCCGTGCAATGCACGGGTGGTGTATTAATTATTTATATATTATTATATAAGAGATGAATAGTTTAACAATTTAATTAATATGCAGGAGATGAATAGTTGACTGTATATGTTCAAGTAATTGATTAATAAAATACTTAATTAATACTTGATTAATATGTATTGTTCGAATAGTTGTATGCATTTATCGCATGTAGACTATGAATAGTTGTGTTGTATTAATGACAGAATATGAATAGTTATATGAATTTGCTGTTCGCATAAGATGAATAATTGCATTCATATATTCATTAGTTTGTCAATTCAATTAATATGCAGGAGATGAATAGTTGGTTGTATATGTTCAAGTAATTATTTAAGAAAATACTTGATTAATATGTGTTGTTCGACATATGTGCAATAGATGAATATCTCAATTAATACGCAGGAGATGAATATTATTTTGTTGTTATGCAGCGTAGGAGATGAATAGTTTGACAAATCAATTAATACGTAGGATTATTTCATCATTTATTTAACCTTATTATTTAGTAATAATATATGATTAGTAAGAATAGGTATAGTTTAAGCGGAAAAATTTATCTGTATATTATCTGTCAAACAACTCTATTTTTATATAATAACCAATGTTGTCATTCTCTTATTAGTTTTTTTAATACTAATTATATTATTAATCATGATAATATTCATAATAGTAATAATCAATTATATTAATATTCATTATTATCATAATAATAATTATCATTATTATATTATAAATTATGATAATAGTAATTATCAAAATTATATGAATAATTATATTAGTATTAGTTATATTAATAGTTATAATTATTATAGTTATATTAATAATAATAGTCATATTATTAATAATAAATAATAAAATTATTATTATTATTATTATTATCATATATACTTGATTGATGTTGATCTAACCTTAAAAAAAAGAAAAAAATAATACTTCATTAAAATTAGTTATATGTATTTGCTAGTTGCATTATATTAATGGCAGCAGATGCATATGTGTTGGTCGATTGGTTTATGTACTTTATTTGGTGTATTAATTATTTATCAATTATTTATATATTAATATATAGGATATGAATAGTTTGACAATTCAATTAATACACATGAAATTAATAGTTGACCACATATGTTCAGGTAATTAATTAAAAAAATATTTGATTAGAAAATATTTAATTAATACATTATTAAAATTAGTTGTTCGACATATGTACAATAAATAAATAGTTATATGCATTTGCTACACATAGGAGATAAATAGTAGCATTGTATTAATGGATATATGCATGTGAAGCAAATTAATATGCACTTTGGTGTATTAATTATTTATATATTAATATGCAAGAGATGAATAGTCTGACAATTCAATTAATACGCAGGAAATGAATAGTTTTATGTATATGTTTGGATAATTAATTAAGAAAATATTTGATTAGAAAATATATAGTTAATACTTTATTAAAATTAATTGTTTGACATATGTGCAACAAACAAATAGTTATACACATTTAATGCACATAGGAGATGAATAGTCGTATTATATTAATAAATAATTATATTAATTATTCCATCTTATTAATTAGTAATAACAATAATTAACATTAATATATGGCAGCAGTAATTAATGATTAGTAATAATGGATATAGTTTAGGCAGAAAAATTTGTCTGTATATTGTTGGGATATAGTTACATTTCCCCGTGCAATACACGGGTGGTGTATAAATTATTTATATATTATTATATAAGAGATGAATATTTTAACAATTTAATTAATATACAGGAGATGAATAGTTGGCTGTATATGTTCAAATAATTAATTAATAAAATACTTACTTAATACTTAATTAATGTGTATTGTTTGACATTTTTGCTGTAGATGAATAGTTATATACATTTGTTGCATGTATGATATGAATAGTTGTGTTGTATTAATGATAGAAGATGAATAGTTATATAAATTTGCTGTTTGTGTGAGATGAATAGTTACATTCATATGTTCATTAGTTTGACAATTCAATTAATATGCAGGAGATGAATAGTTGGCTACATATGTTCAAGTAATTAATTAATAAATTACTTGGTTAATATGTGTTGTTTGACATATGTGCAGCAGATAAATTGTAATACCCCAAAAATTTTGAAAACTTATATTTTAATAAATTACTTTTATTTGGAATAGAATTGCTTTTAGATTATTTATTTTAATTATTTTATGGATTTTAGAGTATGTAAATTTGGATAAAATTATTTAATAAATTAAAAATAAATATTTTGCTATTTATCATATTGTTTTATTTAAATAATTTTCCAAACTAATATTTTACCAACTTTATCCTTTTTAAACTAAAATATTATATTATAATAAATTAAATTATTAAATTAAATAATTTACCCAGAATATCATATTTTATGATTTTATAAATTCAATTAAATTATTTTTCCTATTTTTCTATTCCCCTTTTTGCCCTTTTTCCCTTTTTCCCTCTTCTTCTTTTCTTTTTTTTTCTTTTTCCTTCCTCCCTCGGGCTGCCTCGCCAGGCCAGCCCTCTCCCCGCGCATTGGGCCTTCGGCCCGTCTCTCCCGCCTCCTCCCTCTTCTCCCTCGCGCACGTCGCCCAACACGCCAGCCCAAACGCCTCCTTATTTTTCCCTGGACCGGCCGGCTCCCTCCTTTCCTGCGTCGGTCCAGCCGCCCGTCCCTTTCTTCTTCTCCTTTCTTCCTCCTCCCACGCCCGACTCTCCTTCCTGCCATTGTCGAGCACCGACCGCCACCCTGCAGCTGCCACCATCTGCTCCCTCTCCTTCTCTCTCTTTCCCGTCATTTTCTTTCCCATTTCGAGCCAAACCAGCCCTGGACCACAGCCTCGCGTGCCCTGGTTTCTTTCCTTCTTCTTCCCCGTCTTCCCCTGCCACCCGACCACCACCTGCCACCTGCAGCGCCGTTCGCCGGCCATCCCTGCCCCTCTCTTCTCCCTCCTATTTTTCTCCATCCCACCAGCCCTTCATTACCACATTTTTCGGAGCCCATCATCCCCTTCCCGAGCTCCCTCCTCTCTCTTTTCTCCTCCTCCCATTCGCCCCCCTCCCCCCCGTTCTTCTTTTTCCGCCGCCCTCCGCCGCTCGAACCACCAAGCCCAGCCCCTGCGCCGCCTTCTGCCACCGCCTACTACCACCCTGCACCACCACACAGCCCCTTCGAGCCCTACACTTCCTCCCTTCTCCTCCTTTTCCTTTTTCTTCCCAGTTTTTCCCCTTACCGTCAGGCCACCTGCAACCGCCTCTACCGCCGTCATCCGGCCACCTCTGCCGCCACCCAACCCACCTTTCGACACCCTGCAACCCCCTCTACAACCGCCATCCATTAGTTGGCCGAAACCAACCCTTGCACCCCCTCCATTTTTCCCTCCACTTTTCCTTCCTTCACAGCCTTTTCCCTCGACCCTTCTCGGCAGCCGACTTTGCCGCCTCGCCGCCGCCGTCTCCGCCGCCTTAAGCCGCCTTGAAACCACCCTTTGCCTCCACCTACACCCCCTCTTCACTTCTACACCACTCACTTGCCTTAGAACCTCCCCTAACCACCTTCTTTCCTAGCCTAAAGACCCTAACCCGAAAATGGTTTATTTTTCTCCCTTCACCCCCTTCGAACCCTTTTCTTCCCATAATTTTGCATGAAACTCACGCTGCTCATGCAGCATGAGCTCCCCTTCATTTTAAAAATTGTTTGGATAATTTTTAAGGTATAATGGTATTTTATGTTAAGTGTTTTATTAATTAAAATTATAAAGTTTTATACTTGGATTCTTATTTCTAACATAAATATGATGGATATTATTTTTAGGTGTTGAGTTGCTAATTATGCTTGGTAAGATTTGATATTTTGCGGAATTAAGGTAACCGTTAATCCTCCCTTAAATATATGGAAAAACGCATGCTAGCACATTTAGAGTTTAGTATGATTTTATGCATGTTTTGTATGCTTAGCATGATATGTTTATGGTTTCTTATATTGTTTGTTAAAAAGAAATAGCATGATAACTTTTGTGCCATATGTAGGTATGTTAAATAAAGAAGGAGTTGTAATATGGATAGAAATGTTAAATACTTGTTTATGATGTACCATGTTGTTAATGCATGAATGAGGTTATTGTTTAAGGGTATTTTAGTAATTATGCTTATGAGGTATATAAATCAATGTGTGTAGTTGCTAATGAGTATTATGTTGAAAAATGACAAGTTGGTGGACTTAGATAATAAAAATGAAGTATTAATATCATTATTTTATGTAGTGTTAGAAAATTCATAAAAATGGTGAATAAAGGGGTTGAGTGGAAATTTTATAAGTGGAAAGGGTATTTCGGTAATTTTTGAGATAAAAGAATAATATGGAAATTTTATGATTAAATGGTCAAATGATAATTTACAAGTAAAGGGTAAAATTGTAAGTTGTGAGAAAGAAGGGTAAAATGGTAATTTTGGAAGTAGGGGTAAAATAGTAATTTTGGATGAAGGAGGGCACTATGGTAATTTTGGAGGTAAAGGGGCAAAATCATAATTTCATAAGTAAAGGGTAATATGGTAAATTTTATAAGTGAATGGTGAAGTGGTAATTTATAAGTAAAGGGGTAATATGGTAATTTGGGAAAGAAGGGCAAAATGGTAATTATGTATGGAAAGATAAAGATGGTAATCTTGGATGTGAAAGGGTGAAATAGTAATTTGTAAAGTAAAAGATGTATGGTGGTAATTTTCATAAATAAAAGGATATTATGGTAAAATTGGATGTAAGGGGTAAAATGGTAATTTTGTAAATGAAAGGATATTATGGTAAACTTGGGAGTAAGGGGTAACTTGGTAATTATGATAACGACAAAAGATAATTTAGCAATTAAATTATGATTGTAGAAGGGCAATTGGATAAGTATGATACTATAGAAGGGTAATTTGGTAAATTAACCAATTAAAGGTCATTATGGTAATTTTAAATATGGAGAAGGGTAAAATTGGTATTTGTAATGATGAAGAGGGGTAAATTAATTATGAGGAAAGTTAATTTGGAATTTATGATAATTGAAAAGGGTAAATGGCAATTAAAAATAATTGAGAGAGGTAAAATGGTAATTACGATAAAGGAGAAGGGCAATTTGGTAATTTGTTCAACTAAAGGGGCAATTTGGTAATTTAGCCGATAAAAGGGTAAAGTGATAATTGTTTAACCAACTAAAGGGGAAAAATAGTATTCATGATAATGAAGGAGGGTAATTTAGTAATTTATCCAACTCAAGGGCAATTTAGTAATTATAACAAAGGAGAAGGGCGATCTGGTAATATAACCAACCAAAAGGGAAATATGATAAGTGTAGTAATTATGAGGGGTGAATGGTGATCTAAAAAGTGTAGGAGACAATTTGGTAATCTAAAGTGGACAAGGGGTAATTTGGTAATTATGCAACCTTAAGGGTAATGTGGTAATTTATCAAGTAAGGAACGGATACCTAACAATTATATAAGTAAAGGGCAAATGAGTAATTTGTACCTAACACGTCTTTGAGATTGTGGAACATTAATATGATTAAATAATGCTGATTAGCCAAGTAAGAGTATTTGATAATTAGGATGGCCTTAATGGTTTCTCTGTAACATCCTGGATAATCCTCTGAATAAGAAACGATTAATGATATCGAAACGATTGAAAGTGAATAAGTATCGCATTATCGTGCTTTCTGTGATCACCTTAATTAAGACACTATTACTTAAAGTGAAAGACCTCGAGATCGGGAATGGTGACTCCTTAGGGGTCGCTACCCTAAGGACGTGGTTTAGTCCACGATTATTCTGGTATTTGCTGGTGTGCCTTTGTACCCCAGCCAGGTCCTATATCTTACTCTTCCTAGCTCTACGGACCTAGTTAGGGGGTATGCATACTTATGGATTAGGTGTCCTTGTCAGTAGGGTACTGAGTTAGCTTTATGCACCAGTACGACCAGGGTACCTTTGCGTCCTTGGGTTCATGGTTAAAGGGTACTGAGTAGCTGATATGCACCGGTACGACCGGTGTACCTTTGTGTCCCGGGTTATCGATCTCCCATTCGAGGCAAATAAATATGATTGATGTGCTGATTAAAGAAAGGAAATATACTATTATTGAAAGGGAAATATTAATGAGTCGGGCCCAGTGATTTATGATATTGCGTACCGGTCCACCGGTTATAATAGTGGTCCAGGAGCGGGTTGCCCTGGTATGTGATATTGCGTACCGGTCCACCGGTTATAATAGTGGTCCAGGAGTGTGTTGCCCTGGTGTGTGATTATGAGTACCGGTCCACCGGTTATAATAGTGGCCAGGAGCGTTGTGCCCTGGATGATGATTTTATATATATTCCGGTCCACCGGCAATAATAGTGGGGGTCCCGAGCTCAATAAAATCAGTTATGTATGTGAATAAGATTATGGAAAAATACTAATCACTTATAGTGGAACACCATGTGAGTCGGGGCCAGACCGGTCCACCGGCAAATAATAGTGGTCAGGTGCGTTCTGCCCTGTGTGTTTATCTTCCGGTCCACCGGCAATAATAGTGGTCAGAGGCGTTCTGCCCTATGTGTTGACTTCCGGTCCACCGGCTATAATAGTGGGGTTCTCGTACTCACATGGATATAAAATATGATATTGATGGATTAATGACAGAATAATGGCTTAAGGCCCAAAGTATCGATCGTGACTTATAAAGTATTATGTTTGTCATTGTTATGTATGCATCTCTCATTATTTATATGTGTGTGGCTTGCATTGTGTGCCGTATGCGGGCCTGTCTTTAAGTGTGGTATTAAAGGGTTACTCAGTACCATAGTACTGAAGGGATTCCCTTTATGGGGCCCCTGCCTATTCAATGGGCAGTGCCCTTGCAGGTATTTTCAGGTGCTACTCAAGTGGGTTACGGGAAGGAGAGTAAGGAATTTTCCGGTATCGTTGGCTTTTTCTCTTTCTCATCTAAATTCTCGGTTTTAAATGTTAACGTTGTTAAAGTAGCCACCATTGGTAGATTTTATTCCTGAAAACGATTTGATGCGCTACTCTGATTTAAATATGTTGAAATTCTTGCAATTTACTCTGATTTATGCATGTTGAATGTCTTTCGAATTGTATTTCATTTTCTTAGCCTTAGCACTTGGTACTGGAACGGTATGAGTGAACCGGTCTGGTACTAAGTGTGGCGGTAATACTCCCAAAGTTCACATTTTAATTATCCGCTTCCGCTAATCTTCCTTTAATTAACGAAATTTTTTAGTAGTGAATTTTGGGGGTGTTACATAAATAGTTACATTCATATATTCAATAGTTTTACAACTTAATTAATACGCATGAGATGAATATCATTTTGTTGTTATGCAGCGTAGGAGATTAATAGTCTGACAAATCAATTAATACGCAAGTGTATTTTATTATTTACTTGACCTTATTAATTAGTAATAATATATGGCAGTGATAATATATGATTAGAAATAATAGATATAGTTTAGGCGGAAAAATTTGTTTGTATATTGTTTGCCAAACAACTCTGTTTTTATATAATAACCAATAACCAATAACCAATGTTGTCGTTCTATTATTAGTTTTTTTAATAATAATTATATTATTAATCATGATAATATTCATAATAGTAATAATCAAATATATTTAAATTCATTATTATCTTAATAATAATTATCATTATTATATTATAAATTATGACAATAGTAATTATCAAAATTATACAAATAATTATATTAGTATTAATTATATTAATAGTTATAATTATTATAGTTATATTAATAATAATAGTCATATTATTAATAATACATAATAAAATTATTATTATAAACGATTATTATTATTATTATTATTATTATTATTATTATCATCATCATCATCATCATCATCATCATCATCATCATATTTGATTGATGTAGATTTAACCTAAAAAAAATAATACTTCATTAAAATTAGTTATATGTATTTGCTAGTGGCAGGAAATGCATATGTGTTGGTCGACTGGTTTATTAATTATTTATCAATTATGTATATATTAATATGTAGGATATGAATAATTTGACAATTAAATTAATACACAGGAAATTAATAGTTGACTGCATATGTTCAGGTAATTAATTAAAAAAAATATTTGATTAGAAAATATTTGATTAATAATTTATTAAAATTAGTTGTTCGACATATGTACAACAAATGAATAGTTATATGTATTTGCTACACATAGGAGATAAATAGTCGCATTGTATTAATGTATATATGCATGTGAAGCAAATAAATATTCACTTTGGTATATTAATTATTTATGTATTAATATAGAAAAGATAATAGTTCAACAATTCAATTAATACGCAGGAAATGAATAGTTTTCTGCATATGTTCGGATAATTAATTAAGAAAATATTTGATTAGAAATAATTGATATAGTTTAGGCGGGAAAATTTGTCTGTATATTGTCTGCTAGACAACTCCGTTTTTATATATATACTAGTTACATTTTCCCGTACGATGCACGAGTAGAATTTTAGACATTGTAATAATAAATTTTAAAATAATAAGAATAAAAAATATTATAAGAAGTAATAAAATTATTATAAGAAATCATAGTTAATATAAAGGATTAGATATTGGGAGAAATATGAAATAATAAAGTATTACATTATATATAGAAATGACAAATATGAAGTATATGGAGCAAAAAATTGAAGAAGAAAATACATAATGTAGCTAGATATTTTGGAACAATTCATTGAAGACAACATTTGTTGTGGATGTACTTTCTTTTCTTTCATTGTCACATATCAATATTTTTAGTCTATTACGATGTGTAACTCTTAACACTATAATGTAAAACTGACCGTGGCCAAATATTAGTTTTTTCAATAGTAATTCAACATGGGATTTTGATTGACCGTGAATTTTATTTATTATCATTGTATAAAATAATTAGTAGTTTACTGATATGAAAAGTATTATGTACTTTCACTGTACCTGTAACATAGGGAAAAATATTAATTTTGCAAACAAATGATGTTGCAATTTTTTTATGACATTTAGTTGTGAATAATTGTTATTAAAAATACCGCTAAAATCAGTTGCTTTAAACATAAAACAACCACTGGCTTCATACAATTACTCTTAAAAAAAATTCTTAAGTTGACCAATTTCATCATCCCAAAGTCAACATTCCAACCTCTCTTTTTTATAATCACACCTAGAAAGCAAGGAGTTAATTTTTGATGCAACTATTACACCTGTTAACAATAATATGATAAATTATTTCTTCTTTCTACTCACTCATTGTCCTCCAGCAAAATATCCATTAACTCGGTCAAATTCTTATTTTGGTTCTAACGTATGCCTTCAAGTTTTATTTCACAATCTTACCTATGACATCTAGTAAACAAAGAATAATTAGAAAATATTAGATTAACTCACTACACCATTATGCACTAATGATCTTTTGATGGGTGAATTTGGTTTAGATATATGTAGATAGGTGCCATTTTTGAAACTTGAATGCTTCTGTCTTTTACTCCCTCTTGAGCTTATGCAGTGTTTTTAATTTTTCAACTGGCTTCTAATTATATAATCAGAGACAAAATCAAAATTAATAAAGGGAGGAAGTGGGAAGTAGAAATGTTATATGTAATTAATTTATATAACCACTTCATTTGGTGTTTTAATTATAGATAATTACTTAATTAATACGCAGGAGATGAATAATTATATTATAATAATGGCAACAGATGAATAGTTATATGACAGCAAATAAATATATATATGAACCTATACATATGTGTTGTTTGACTGGTATATGCACTTTATTTAATGTATTAATTATTTATATTATTTATTTATTAATATGTAGTAGATGAAGAGTTTGAAAACTCAATTAATATGAATAATTGGTTGCATATATTTAGGCAATTAATTAAGAAAATACTTGATTAATACTTCATTAAATTTAGTTATATGCATTTGCTGCATGTAGGATAAGAATAGTTGTATTATATTAATGGCAACAGATGCATATGTATTGTTTGACTGGTTTATGCACTTCATTTGGTGTATTGATTATTTATCAATTATTTATATGTTAATATGTAGGATATGAATAGTTTGACAATTCAATTAATACACATAAAATGAATAGTTGGCTGCATATGTTCAAGTAATTAATTAAGAAAATATTTGATTAATACTTTATTAAAATTAGTTGTTTGACATAGATACAATAAATAAATAATTATATACATTTGTTGTACATAAGAGATGAATATTCACATTGTATCAATGGACATATGCATGTAAATCAAATGAATATGCACTTTATTTGGTGTATTAATTATTTATATATTCAAATGTAGAATAGTCCAACAATTTAATTAATACACAGAAAATGAATAATTTTCTATATATGTTCAGATAATTCATTAAGAAAATATTTGATTAGAAAATATTTAATTAATACTTTATTAAAATTAGTTGTTTGACATATGTACACCAAATAAATAGCTATATATATTTAATGCACATAGGAGATGAATAGTCGCATTATATTAATGAATAGTTATATTAATTATTCCATCTTATTAAGTAGTAATAATATATGGCACTTTATATAGTGTAATAATTATTTATATTATTCATTTATTAATATGTAAAAGATGAAGAGTTTGACAACTCAATTAATACGTAGGAGATGAATAGTTAGTTTAGGTAATTAATTAAGAAAATAATTAATTAATACTTCATTAAAATTAGTTATATGCATTTACTACACATAGGATATAAATAGTTGCATAGTTTTCTGCATATGTTTAGATAATTAATTAAGAAAATATTTTATTAATATTTTATTAAAATTAGTTGCTTGATAAATGTGCAGCAAATGAATAGTTATATGCATTTAATGCACATAAGAAATGAATAGTTGCATTATATTAATGAATAGTTTTCAAATGGGTAACAATTCAATTAATACACAGGAAATGAATAGTTTTCTACATATGTTCAGATAACTAATTAATAAAATATTTGATTAGAAAATATTTAATTAATACTTTATTAAAATTAGTTGTTCGACATATGTACACCAAATAAATAGTTATATATATTGAATGCACATAGGAGATGAAGTCGCATTATATTAATAAATATTTATATTAATTATTCCATTTTATTAATTAGCAATAATATATGGCACTTTATATAGTGTATTAATTATTTATATTATTTATTTATTAATATGTAGAAGATGAAGAGTTTGACAACTCAATTAATACGTAAGAGATGAATAGTTGGCTGCATATGTTTAGGTAATTAATTAAGAAAATACTTAATTAATACTTCATTAAAATTAGTTATATGTATTTACTACACATAGGATATAAATAGTTGCATAGTTTTCTGCATATGTTTAGATAATTAATTAAGAAAATATTTGATTAATATTTTATTAAAATTAGGTATTCGATAAATGTGCAGCAAATAAATAGTTATATGCATTTAATGCACATAAGAGATGAATAGTCACATTATATTAATTAATAGTTATATTAATTATTCCATCTTATTAATTAGCAATAATAATAATAATTAGCAATAATATATGACAGAAGTAATTTATGATTAGTAATAATGAATATAGTTTAGGCGGGAAAATTTGTTTGTATATTGTCTGTCAGACAACTCCGTTTTAATATATACTAGTTATATTTCGCCGTGCAATGCACGGGTGGTCTATTAATTATTTATATATTATTATATAAGAGATGAATAGTTTAACAATTTAATTAATATGCAGAAGATGAATAGTTGACTGTATATGTCCAAGTTATTAATTAATAAAATACTTAATTATTATATATTGCAGCAGATGAATAGTTATATGCATTTATTGCATGTAGAATATGAATAGTTATGTTGTATTAATGACAGAAGATGAATAGTTATATGAATTTGTTGTTCGCATAAGATGAATAGTTGCATTCATATATTCATTAGTTTGACAATTCAATTAATATGCAAGAGATGAATAGTTGGTTGTATATGTTCAAATAATTAATTAAGAAAAAACTTGATTAATATGTGTTGTTCGACATATGTGCAACAGATGAATAGTTACATTCATATATTCAGTAGTTTTACAACTCAATTAATACGCTGGAGATGAATAGTTGGCTGCATATTTTTAGATAACTAATTAAGAAAATTCTTAATTAATATGTGTTGTTCGATATATGTATAATAGATGAATATCTCAATTAATACGTAGGAGATGAATATCATTTTGTTGTTATGCAGCGTAGGAGATGAATAGTTTGACAAATCAATTAATACGCATGAGTATTTCATCATTTATTTAACCTTATTATTTAGTAGTAATATATGACAATGATAATATATGATTAGTAAGAATAGGTATAGTTTAGGCAGAAAAATTTGTCTTTATATCGTCTGCCAAACAACTCTATTTTTATATAATAACCAATGTTGTCATTCTCTTATTAGTTTTTTTAATAATAATTATATTATTAATCATGATAATATTCATAATAGTAATAATCAATGATATTAATATTCATTATTATCATAATAATAATTATCATTAGTATATTATAAATTATGATAATAGTAATTATCAAAATTATATGAATAATTATATTAGTATTAGTTATATTAATAGTTATAATTATTATAGTTATATAAATAATAATAGTCATATTATTAATAATAAATAATAAAATTATTTTTATAAACAATTATTATTATTATTATTATTATTATCATCATCATCATCATCATCATATTTGATTGATGTATTTGCTAGTTGTATTATATTAATGGCAGTAGATGCATATGTGTTGGTCGACTGGTTTATGTACTTTATTTGGTGTATTAATTATTTATCAATTATTTATATATTAATATGTAGGATATGAATAGTTTGACAATTCTATTAATACACAGGAAATTAATAGTTGATCGCATATGTTCAGGTAATTAATTAAAAAAAATATTTGATTAATACATTATTAAAATTAGTTGTTCGACATATGTACAACAAATGAATAGTTATATGCATTTGCTACACATAGGAGATAAATAGTCGCATTATATTAATAGATATATGCATATGAAGCAAATTAATATGCACTTTGGTGTATTAATTATTTATATATTAATATGCAAGAGATGAATAGTCGGACAATTCAATTAATACGCAGGAAATGAATAGTTTTCTGTATATGTTCGGATAATTAATTAAGAAAATATTTGATTAGAAAATATATAGGTAATACTTTATTAAAATTAATTGTTTGACATATGTGCAGTAAATAAATAGTTATACACATTTAATGCACATAGGAGATGAATAGTTATATTATATTAATAAATAGTTATATTAATTATTCCATCTTATTAATTAGTAATAACAATAATTAGCAATAATGTATGGCAGCAGTAATTAATTATTAGTAATAATTGATATAGTTTAGGCGAGAAAATTTGTCTATTTATTGTCCGCTAGACAACTCCGTTTTTATATATATATAGATATAGATAGATTAAGCTCTTCATCGGGACCTGACAAAAGATTCCTCTCTTCCGTACACGACTTAAATGCAGATGAACACACCATCCCATGCCTGCCACTCGAATCCCAAAATTCCAATCCAACACCAGAAAACTCATCACAACAAGCAGCATCAAGCAGCTATATATGTATTGAGTAATAAATGAACTGGGTTTTCTGTCAATTAATAGTAGAAGGACGGAGAAGACTTTGGAGGTTACTGCAAGCCATGGATCTTGTGCCACCGATAAAGTGACGTCGTTGTGTTGCCCCGAAGTAGACGGCAACAATAAGACCGTTGTGGTCGCTGCTGAATCACAATGGGTCTAATGAATCTACAATAATCGAGAGTAGAGGCCAGAAAAAAAAAAGCCAAAATGATTTGATAAGTTTTAGATCTAAATTTTTGAGGTTTTGAGGAAGGAATCTGAGCTAAAATAAACACCTCAAGCTATGATAGGATCCAATGAAGCTTTGTGGTTCATTTCCTTTGGAGCTCTCTCTTTCTCTCTCTCTCAGAGTCTCGCATAGGAAGTCAGTAGTATTTGATAAGAACCACCGTCATATGCTTAATTTGCTTTATTGATTTCCCATGCCCGCCGCTTCATTTGCTTTACCAAAAACAGAACTTAAGTTTGCCTGTAATATAGGACCATTTACCAAATTAGCTCGAGCTAGCTAGTCATGACGAAAATTAGATTGTGCACCATAGAAACAAACAAATGTAAGCTCTCAAAGTTGCAGAAATTAAAAGGAAGACTTAAATAAAACTGCAATTCAAGGGGGAGGGGGAACAGAGCTTATTCTAACCACCTGTTCTTCTTCTAAAATTTGAGTGTTCTTCATCTTCTACCGCCATATTCGAGTCACAACCCTTTCAGGTTTAATCAATTAATCGATGAATCATCTTCTTTTAGGTTAGCGGCTTTACGCTTTCTTTTCTATCTTCGTTCCTACCATTTTCTGAAGCAGCCCTAAATGAGCCCCTTATTACTTAGGTGTTGATGTCGACGTCGATGTGAGAAGCTAGCACTAGCAGTACCGTGAAAGTGGAGAAAAGTAGACGGTGGTCTATTTGAATTAAAATAATTAAAATTGGTTGTTTAGTTTATTTTTTTTATTTTAATATATATATATATATATAAAATATTATATATATATATTTATATATAATTAGGTGTATATATTAGTATAATTATATGTACATAATATTTTATATTTATAATTAAATATTTTTAAACTATTTTGACTTTTATTTGATTACTTTGACTACTTTGACTTAGTTAGACTATAAAGAATTTTTTCCGTGAAAGTGCGTCAACCTCTTTTTCATTTCTCAAGATTGAAGTGGAAGTAGGGTCTAGTACTACTCTATTTTTAGTCTCGGAGTAAATGATATTAGATACTAATTAGTAATTACGGAGTTGGAAAGACTCCTTTTCCATTCTCAAAGACTTTAAGACTATCATTTTACTTTTTTATCTAGCCTAGTGACGTTTTCAATTTTTCATTCTCAATTTGTGTATAGTACGATGGTTAATTAGATAGAGTTTTATTAGAGGAAAGGGGAATGATCGGGAAAATAATGCCTAAAGTGTTGAGAACAAAGTTTAACTTTTAATATTATCTTCTTTTTAGATAGATTATCTTCGTATTTTTCAAAAATAAAATTTAATTATTAATTTTTTGAATTATACTTTTTCGTGTTAAAAATAAAATCATTCTATTAATCTATATATATTTTTAATTAACTAATAAAATTAATCTTAAAATTATATTCACACCATTAATTAAAAAATAACAAAATATTTAATATATAGATAATAGAAAGAAAAATAAGAGTAAAAATAAAAAGTAGATTTTGACTTTTCTAAAATAATTTTTTATATAAAAATTTAGTGATGTAATAATTTTTTTTTATACAAAAGAATTAATATATCATGTTATAAAAAAATAATGGTTGTATTAGCATTAAAAATATTTTTTTATTAATATATATTAAAATATATTAATTATAAAAATTTACCTTTGAATTATGTAGTGGTAGTTTTTTTTAATACAGATAGAATATTTGATTATAAATAATTATAGTAGTAAATATAAAAAAAGAAGAAGAAGATAGATATAGCAAAATAAGGCCTTTCTATCCATTCATTTGGTTGAATTGAACAATTGATTGTCCTTGGATGCATGTCTTTTAATGTATAAATATAGCAACACAAGTACCGTCTTTTTTAATGCACAAATAGATATTTACTTGTCCCCTCAATTTTTTTGAGTTTTTATAGTTTGATCTATATACCGAACTATGTGTATAAATAACTAGCTAATAATGAATTAAATATAAAATTTAACTCATAAATTATTACTACTCTTAGTGATTTAAAAGTATACAGATATAAAAAAAAATTAAATAAAATCTTATCACAAATGCTCTAACAAAATTTATACCGTTTCTTCCAATAGATAAAAATCTTAAACCTTAATCCTAAAAATATTATAATTCGCATATACTTTATATACTACCTATCAAAATCTTCTTCTTCATCTTCTTTTTTCTTGTAAGTATGCCTTATGGTTGATAAACAAAAAATTGGAGCCTTCATATAAAAATCAAAATGACCATTTTTTGCAATTTTTTTCAAAATCTTTTTTTTTCATCTTAAGAATTGAATTAAAAAAAATCACCGTGAATAGAGATTGATTTTTAAAGAATAAAAACACAAGGAAAGCCCAAATCTAGGCTAATGATGGTAAATGTGAATGGAATATATATTCATTATACTTAACACAAATCAAAGCCTTCCGAACTAGATTGGGACATATGACCAGGGTTGCACGGGGACGGAAAGAAACGTAAAAATATTATTTCTTAAAAATTTAGGAAACGGAGACGGAAAAAAAATGATAAAAAAATTATACACACACACACACACATTTTTTATAAAATAGACCGAATCTACTAAAATTAAGATAGAGAAATAAAAAAAATCATAAAACTACTACTTATATTAGTTAATTTAAACTATTAATATTTTTTAAAATAAAGTAATTAAATATTTTCAGTATCGATTCTAATACTGAAAATTTTTTGAAAGGAGAAATGTTTCCGATACGTTTCAGAAATGGGCGTGCTTCGTTGCATATCACCACAAAGTAAACGAGCTCTAACCAAAATCCACTTCCTCCGAGATAGATGGAGTGAATCGAAGCAAAAACAAAGCAAGATAATATATAAATTTGAAAAATAGGTACCTCTAGATGATATTGCATAATATTCTAGAAAAGTTGATAACCTTTTTTCTTTCTTTTCTCCGTTTGTATACAAAAATGAGAGCAACCAAGAGAGAGACCTCAAGAACAATTTTTTTTGTCATCTCCTTCGATTCTTGATATCTTAAGTTGAGATTTCACCGATAATTTATCATATAATAAACTATAAAAAAAATTGAGCTGAGAGAACAACCGACACGAGGCAAGAAAAAGAAGAAGTTGAAATATGATTTTTTCTTGGTGTGGTAAGTCTTTCTATAACACATCCAAAATTCATTCATGAAAATTTTCATTTAAAGGAATAATGCAAAAGCTAAAATAGAAAATGAAAAATGTTACCGCCACACCTAACACAAGATAAATGTCAATCGTCTATCTCATACTAGATGCAAGACTAAAATCGATTCAACTAAAATTCAAACAATATTTATACTGTGAGGATAAAATCCTACAAGAATATATCTAATGGCAGATGACAAGTGAACAATTTTATTAAATAAAATCATCGCTGATCAAATCAACAAAAAACCTGTGATATAACCTTGGATTTTAAAAGCTCAGCAAAGCAATGGAAAATTAACATTTGATTACAACACCATTAAAATTTTAATATATACTTGAAAATTTTTAAAAATAAAGACAAATCTCTGAGGGATAAAACTCTGGGTTATCTACTCTCAAAGTCAAGCCTTCAACCCATTAATAATATTCGATCTCAAGCCTGTATAAGAGGTCTGTTTCCCACCATCAATGGATCGTCCTAGGATCCATTCAACTAAGGTAGTATGGTCCAGTATTGAGTAAATCATGACTACCTAACTCATGGGAGAAAATATGATGCACATAAGACATGGTAATCTTTAACTTACAATACTCATACTCAATTATACATGCAATACATACATTATTCCACTCATACAATAACTGTAACACCTTGAGTTGATATGACTACGCGGGGCTACATTGGAGCGCTTTCGGATTGATCGGTGGACCGGAGATACGAACAGGGCAAAACGCTCCTGACCACTATTATTTACCGATGGATCGGTCTCCAGGGCAAAACGCTCCTGACCACTATTATTTGTCGGTGGACCGGTCTAGCCCCGACTCACATGGTATTCCACTGTAAGTATTAGTGCATTTTCCATGTCTTAGTTTTATTACGTTTTGTTTTTTGAGCACGAAGTCCCCCACTATTATAGCCAGTGGACCGGAATCATACAGGGCAACACGCTCCTGGCCACTATTATTCGCCGGTGGATCGGTCTCCAGGGCACCCCGGCTCCTGGCCACTATTATTCGCCAGTATACCGGTCTGGGCCCGGCTCAACAATCTTTCTCTTTAAGTGATTAGTATTTGATTGTATCTTTTCCAACGGATTCCGCCCTAAACATGCATGGCTAACTTCAGCTATACTTATCCTCCCAAGAGGGCCCGTCTCATATCTTGAGACCTCTGCGCCTCCGAACTCGCCCGACATCCTTCCCTTAACTAGCTTATTCACTCTGGGAACCCGTCTCCTAAGTGAATGGGTCTAGGCCCACCACCTTATAACCCAAAGTCCACTCAACACCTTCCCTTAGGGTTTTCTCCAGAAACCCTAACTTGGGCCTGTGTGGCCCGCCCTTTTCTACCTCGTACAACCCAGACTCATTCTAACACCCCTACACATCACGACCCTTCGATTCCACCCTCACTTCATGTCTCACTCATTTTCACTTATTTTTATTATTCCTTTTTTTTTTCTTCTGTCCCCTACCCAAATTAGGGTTCCCTCTAAACTCTAGCCTAGTTTCCTGCGCACCCTTATTTTGGTCCACGTACTATTTTTCGCCCAAAGCCCCCAAACACACAAACGACACTTCTCTTACCTTCCACACGCCCCTAGGCATCTTTCTGTACGTAAGGTTCGCCCCCATGCGGACCTTAAACACCCCATACAAACCCTAGTTCCTCCTATTCCCCTCACTAGCCAACTTATTTCCCATTGGTTATCTTTCTTTCCAATTTTTCTTTTTCATGCCCCCAACCACATCACCACATCAAATACCCTAGCATGCATGTCCTAAGGCCACATCATATCACAAACTTGCAGCACATCCACATTAATACATAACAAAAGCGATCACATAGACGTACCTCGAATCCAAGCTGCGCTACACGTAAAACAGGTAAGATAAATAACATGTAAAACACGACATATAATCATGCGAGGCATCCAAGGCAAGTAGATCACATATCACACAAGCGACCTTAGTTATACCCTTACCTAAATCGGTGCCGGGCTTGGAGCACGCTCCTACGCCTCCCAGAAGTTTTCACTCGATTCACCTATAAGAGGAAAATACTATAGGTTAATCTCTCTCTATCGAAATTACCAAAATTCCTATCTTACCCCTATCATGGCCTAGTACTAAGGCTAATATTAATAATAGTAGTTTATAATCAAAAGGTAGGGCTGTTATTATTCTCAAGATAGTTAATCGAATTACTACTAATCAAGTAAGTTTTAATAATACTCATAGTATTAAAGTAAGGGTGTCAGTTTTACTAATAGCAATATTAATAACAATAATAATATTAATAAGAATATTAATAAAATAAGAATACTAATAATAATAATAATAATAATAATAATAATAATAATGGTAGTAATACTAATAATTATAAGACTACTAAAAAAATAAAATAATAATAGAGATGATAACAATGATAATAATAGTTAGAGTGGTAAACATAGTAATAATAATACTAATAATTATAATAATAACAATAGTAATAATAATAATAATGGTAAGGATAATAATAATGATAATGATAGTAATAATAATAGTGTTAATAATAATAATAATAATAATAGTAACAATAATAATAATAATAATAATAATAATAATAGCAATAGAGACAATAGTAGTAGTAATAATAATAGTAATAATAGTAACGCTAACAATAGTAATAATACTAATAATAATAATAATAATAATAATACTAAGAGTAAGACCATAATAATAATAATAATAATAACAACCATGTCCATGATAGTAATACTAATACTAATGATAATGATAATAACGATAGTAATAATAATGATAATGATAATGATAATAACGATAGAAATTACACCCTTAGTAATAAGGATACTAAAATTAATAATAATAGTAGAGGTAATGACAATGATAATAACGGTTAGAATAATAAACATAATAATAATAATAATAATAATCATAATAATAATAATAATGATAATGATGATAATAATAAGGATGATAATAATAATAATAATAATAATAATAGTAATAATAATAATAATAATGAAATTAATCATAATTATGATAATAATAATCATAACAGTACTAATAATATTAGTTAAAAATATTAAAATCATTAAAACTTTTATTATTCAGGGTTTAGGGTCTAAGGAGGTGGAAGGCAACCTGGCGGGGTGGTGGCGCCGGCGGCGGCGGCGGTGGAGGAAGGAAGAAATGGGAGAGGTGGAGGTAGAGGCTAGGGGAGAGGGAAGTAAGGGAAAATGGAGGTGTAGGGTGGTAGGGGTGGTGGTGCAGGCGGCGGTATGGGCGGCGCTGGCGGCACGAAGGTGGCGCGGGAGGTCGAATGGGTTGTTCGGGGAGGTAGTTTCGCACAGTCGGAGCGGCTCGTGCAGGGCAAGGCAGGGAAAGTTGGTGGTTGGGTTGTGTAGAGGGCGGTGCAGGGAGAATTTTGGTGGCTGGTTCGGGCGGCAAAGGCGGCCGACGACAGCGGAACAAGCGGTGGTCGCGAGATGATTTTTCTGGGCTGCCAAAATCCAAACTCGATTATGGCAGCCTTCAGGGTTATTTATAGGCCGATCGAGGGGTAAAACGAAAAAGGAAGGTGGGAGAGTAAGGGGCAAGGGGTATGGTGCTCTGGCAAGCGAGGATGGGTCGGTGCAGGTCTACGGGGGTAGGCCATGTTTGTAGGGAAAGGGGGATGGCGCGAGCAGGGGAGGGAATGGCCGACCGGGATGAATTGACAGGGGAGACGACGAGGAAGAGAGGAGGAGAACGACGGGTCAAACGGTGCGATCGGAGGCAGAAAATTTGGCGCCGATTTGGGAGTTGCAGACCTGTCGGGGGGAAGAAGACGACGTAGGGAAGAAGGAGGCTGGACCGACGGTCCAGGGAGAAAGAAGGAAGAAAGAAAAAAAATAGGCCGAACCGGCCGGTAGAGGAAAGGAGGGGTGCGAGGCGCAGGGCCGCGCAGGGGAAGGGAGGAATTGGGCCAGCGGCCGGCCCAGGTCGAGGGAAGAAGGAGAAAAAAAAGAGAAGGAAAGGAAAGAAAAGGAAAAAGAGGGGGGGAAATAGGGAAAAAGGGTGGTTGGATTAATTAGTATAATTTGGGTAATTTGGGGTGTTTAATAATATATAATTATTAAAATAATAATTAAATTCTCTTTTTAGGTTAATTTAGGGATTTTTTTGAAAGAATTTTCTTAAATTCCATTTTAATTAGAAAAATACTCAAATTTTCCTATTTAAAATTATTTATAAATTTATCTTAGATTTACCTTAATTAATTCCTTCTTATTTAATAAAAGTAGTTTATTTTAATTAATTTCCTATTTGGCCATGATTTCCTAAATTATGGTTTTGGGGTATTTCAGGAAAACATGTCTAAAACTTAAGACTCGCGAGAGTAGCTCTATTAATATTTAATATTAAATATTAATCAAATCGGATTAAACACATATCACTTGGGACATTTCAAATTAATTTTGAAAGCCAAGGAAAGAATAATAGATTATAAGTTAATTTTATAAAAAATGGCTTACTCATTATTTTTTACAACCAAAGAGTGAAACCAATCATTTTTAGGGAACCAATCTAACCTGATAATATAATAATACAATTCAAATGATTTTAAATCAAAACTAGTAACCTACTAGGTGAGAGAATCATAAGCAAATTATTTTTTATTAAACTATCTCTGAAAATTAGGGTTTCTAAACCCAAAATACAACCCAACTAATTAACTTTGATAATCTCAAATTGATAGATTAAGAGTAAAATTAAACTAATTTTAAAGAAATTTAGATAATCAATTTCAATAAAATAATCTTACAAGTAGCCAATTTAAGATAATCGGTTTCCAAAATTAGGGTTTTAAAGCCCAAAACACGAACTCAAATAATTTAAATCAATTAATTCTAATTAAAAGTGTTAGAGTGCAAATAAGCTCATTTCAACTATTTCTGTAAGATCAATTTTAGAAAAACAACTATACAAATGATCAATTTCATAATTTCACTTGAAATCTAGGGTTTTAGGCCCAAAAATACAATTCAATTAAATTTTATTTATTTATTTAAATTGAATGTTTAGAAATGCAATTAGACATATTTTACAACATATTATATAATCAATTGATCAAAAATAATAAAAGAAATACCCAATTTAGCATAATTAGCGTTTTTAATCCCCGAATGCAAATCCAGTCAATTCTTACTAAAATACATAAATTGACAGTTCAGAGTTGCAATTAAATGTATTATAATGTAAATTATATAATCAATTAAATAAAATAACTCGATTACACAATCCAATTTAGACCCACAAGAGTTTTGACCTAAAAATCCAATTCCGATCAATTTCACACAAATTTCCCAAATCAACACTTCCAATGTAAAATTAAATAAATTTCAAAGGATATTATAAAATCAATTGAGTGAAACAAATCGGTTATGCAATCCAATTTCATCTCATGGATTTTGACATAGAAATTTAATTCCGATTAATTCTGTCGAAAATTCTCAAATTGATGGTTCCAATATTAAATTAGATACATTTTAAAGCGACATGTAAAATCAATTTACCCAAAATAGCTTAATCGGGTGAATCCAAAAAATTCAGACATAACACAGTCAAAAATCCAATTTTCCAAAATTCCGACATATACCATACAATTAACCAATCAAAATCAATCTTACAACACACATTTACATAAATGAACAATCAATTTAGCTTATCATAAGCTAATTCATACTAAATTAATCAAAATAAGGGTTAGGGGTTTTGGAAATTTATACCAAACAAGGAGTTGTAAATCGGGACAGGTGAAGACCAGGGAAGCTCTATTGGAGGTCGAAGACCACTCGCCCACGGCCAACAAAGATCGTCGTGGCTAGATGTGGTGGCAGAACTTGTGCTGCCTGTCGCTACTGCTCGCGACTGCTGTTGTGTTTGTTGCGGCTGCTGGAGAGTTTGTTGTGCATCATCGGTGGTGGTGTGGTGTAGCAAGTGGTTGGAGTGGTGGTGGCTGGCAGTTGACGAAGGAGGAGCAGGGAGAAGGAGATGAGGGCCAGGGTTTTGTTGCAAAGAAATAGGGAACCCGACGGGGAGAAGGAGAAAAGAAAAGAAGGGAGAGAAGAGAGAAAAGGGAAAAGGAAGAGGGGGAAGAGGTCGGTCGGGAACTCTCTCTCTCTCTCTCTCTCTAACTAACTAATACAAATACACAATTGAGTCTAAAAACATTAATGGATGATTTTATCTAAAATTTATTAAAGGAAAAATAATTTCGTATGGATCTGAAGGCCTAAAATCGATATAAGAGCTATAAAAATAATTTCGAAAATATTTTTGAAAGAATTTATCAACGAACGTAAAGATCTGTATTATTTACAAAATACATTATAAGGCCTCGAAAAATATTTAAAAGCATATAATAAAATATTTAGATCAAATTCTAATAAACCGAGACTAATTTAAATAATTTTTCAAACTAGTCTTCTATATACCAAAAAAGAGTAAAATGGAAGAAAAGTAATTTCGGAAATAAATTCATAAATAAGCTCCGAAGATCTATTTTAATTTAAAACTTTCCGAAGATCTTAATGACCTCGTAAATGAATAAATTCAAAGTCAGAAATATTTTCTACGGATAAAATTATTAAAATAAATCTGACTATTTTAAACAAAAATTTTATAATTTAAATAATATATTTTACTAATGGAATATAACTCCAAAACAAAGTCGTAATCACACAACGGGGTTATAATTGAAAATGAATCTAAATTATTAAAAATTAAAATACGAAAATAGAAAAAAAGCAAATATTTTTAATCGAAAATTGAAATCATATGAATATAATAAAATTATGGTCGTGAACGAATTTATCTAGAATGATCTACAATGAAAATGATTAATTAAAGTCAAATATGAAGTTGAAATTGTCGATAAATCCATAAAATGAATTAAAATTAAAATAATTAAATGTTTACATTAAATTACGATAATAAAATAATTAAGTTTAATAAAATTGAATTTTAAAGATACGGGGTATTAAAATTTCGTAAGGGTCCAAAGGTATAAAATCGATATAGGAGCGATATAAAGAATTTCAAAAAAAATTGCAAGATAATACCAACAACGCAAAGATTTGTATTCTTTACGAAAATACATTATAAGACCTAAAAAAATATTTTAAACCATATAAGAAAATATTTAAATCAAATTCTAAGAGACCGAGACTAATTTAAATAATATTAAAAAATGATCATCAACAAACTAAAAAGGGTAAAATGAGAGAAATTTAATTTCAGAAAGAAATCCTTAAATATACGAGAATCTTTTTAATTTAAAACTTTCCGAAGATCTTAACGACCTCGAAAAACGGATAAATTCAAAGTTGAAAATATTTTCTACGGATAAAATTATTAAAATAATTTTATTATTTTAAAGTAAATTTTATAATTTAAAGAATTTATTTCATTAACGAAATATAACTCTAAAACAAAGTCGGAATCGAACGATGAAGGTATAATAAAAAATAACCCCAAAATATTAAAATCCAAAATACGAGAAAGACCGAAATACATATTTTAAAAAAAATTGAAATCATATGAATATTATAAAATCATGGTCATGAACAAATTTATCTACAATCATCCGCGACGATAATGATTAATTAAATTCAAATATGAAGTTGAAATCGTCGATAAATCCATAAAACGAATCGAAATAAAACTAATTAAATGTGTTCATCAAATTATGCTAATAAAATAATTAAACTTAATAAATGAAATTTTTTGAAAACATAGGGTATTACATATCCTCTCTATGGCCGAAATATATAAAGACACTTATAGAGTAGAAGAGGGTCTCTCTAGACCTCCTAAGATACCCGGGATCATAAAAGAGAAAACACAATAATGTTACCAAGTAAATATCAAACCTAACTTAGATAGCTACCCTAAGTGATACAAGTTCCGACTTAAGATCTTTTACTTTAAGTGATTAATATTTTATTTAAAGATTTAACCAATCATAATTCAAGACTACATAACAACACTTAAATCACTTCCATCAACATAGTAAATTTCCATTATTATATCCATTCCAAGTGGCATTAGAGCCGATTAATTTCAACTGGCATTAAAGTCGATCCAGTACAAGTGGCATTAAAGCCGATCAATTCCAGATGGCATTAAAGCCTATGGATTCCAAGTAGCAGTTAAGCCAAGCTGAACCAATCTAGGTGGCATTAAAGCCGAATAATTCCAAGGCATAAAATATAGCATAAGGTATTATACAATTTCAATCCAGACTCAACCAAGGATACAGTTTTCTAAACCGATTACAATTTATATACTTTACAACATACTCTAAAATTACCAAACATTTCATAATTAGCTAAACATGTTAACCATATGCTCAACCCTTCACATATTCAAACACATATAATATTCAAGAGGCATACTAATATATGTTCGCATTGAAGTTATAAACTCATACATATATACAATTACCACACAAAAGCACAATATACGCTTGACATAACTAAATAACATAAATCATACTCATCACCTTCCACTCCAAAAAGACATTCATTCTATGATTCCGCCATAAGCAATGGTAAGTTATAACTTACCTAAATCTGAAGCTAGCTAAGTAAATTGAGAAAGAGAGAGAGAGAGAGAGAGAGAGAGAGAGAGAGAGAGAGAGAGAGAGAGAGAGAGAGCGAGCTTAACAATCCACGATAATGTTTTCCTAGATTGCGTATAGAAATTGTAAGAGTAGATTATAAATGACCTTATCAATCAATAATTCAAGTATTATAATTTAACCAACAAAGAAAGATACATATGGCCTTTATAAGAAAACGTGTCCCAAACCTAAGACTCGCGATTGTGGATCTATTAAAGTTGAAAATTAAATATTAACCAAATCGGGTTAAACAAATATCACTTAGGGCATTTCAAATTGATTTGGAAAAACGGGGAAAAGAAAAATAGAGTATAAATTAATATTATCGAAAATGAATTACTAATTCAGTTTTATTACCAAAGAGACAAAACAACCATTTTCAGAGAATCAATCCAACCCAATAACATAAAAAAATACAATTCAAATGATTTTAAATCAAAGCTAGTATTCTACTAGGTGAAAGAAACACAATCAAATCATTTTCATAAACTATCTTCAAAAATTAGGATTTTTAAGCCCGAAATGTAAACCAACTAATTAAAGATGATTACCTCAAAATGATATCTTAATAATACAATTAAACTAATTTTAAATAAATCTAGATAATCAATTTCAACAAAATAATCTTACGAGTAACCAATTTAAGATAATCGTTTTCTAAAATTAGGGTTTTAAAGCCAAAGACACAAATTTAAAAATTTAAATTAATTAATTCCAATTAAAGGTGTTATAATGCAATTAAGGTCATTTAAACTATTTTTATAAATTCAATTTTAGAAAAACAACTATAAAAATGATAAATTTCAAATTTTTATTTGAAATATAGGGTTTTAGGCCCCCAAAATGCAATTTGATTAAATATTATTAATTTACTTAAATTTAATGTTTAGAAATGTACTTAGACATATTTTAGAACATATTATACAGTCAATTGATCAAAAAAATTAAAAGAGATACCCAATTTAACACAATTAGGGCTTTTGAATCTGATATGCTAATCCAGTCAATTCTCATTAAAATACTTAAATTAACGGTTTAGAATTGTAATTTTCTAATGTAAATTATATAATCAATTGAATAAAATAATTATACAATTCAATTTAGATTCGCAAGATTTTTCACCTAAAAATTTAATTTTGATCGATTTCACATAATTTTCCCAAATTTATACTTCCAACATAAAATTAAATACATTTCAAATCATATTGTGAAATCGCTTGAATGAAACAACTCGATTATGCAATTTAATTTCGTTACACATGGATTTTGACTTAGAAATCTAATTCCGATTAATTCAACATAAATTTTTTAAATTGACAATTCTAACATGAAATTAGACACATTTTAGTGCATTTTGTATAATGAAATTATCAAAAATAGCTTAATCGGAAAAATCTAAAAAAATTGGGACATAATCGGGTCAAAATTTTAATTTTCACAAATCAACCACTTACACTACAATTAACCACTCTAAATCAACCATACAACATATATATACATAATTCAACAACCAGTTTAACTTATCATAAGCTTATTCATATAAAATTACTCAAAACAAAAGTTAGGGTTTCTAAAAATTTATACCACACAAAGTTAGCAAATCCGGACAAGTGAAGACTAAGAAAGCTTCGTCAAAGGTCGAAGACAAATCGTTAGTGACCAGCTTATGGTAATTAGTTTAGCGGAGCGACCCACTGCTGCTCGTCACTTCTATTGCCCTTAGTTGTTGTGGCTACTCACACGGATGTGCACTGGAGGATGGTGATGACGAAAAAGAAGGTAGAAGGTCGGTGTTGTTACAGTGGTGGCCAGTCGTGGTTGGTATGGTGGTTGACGAAGGAATAGGGAGAAGGAAGCGTAAGGGGCTAGGGTTTTGAGTTTGACTTTGTAGAAGAAAAAAATACGACGGGGAGAGAGAGAGAGAGGAGAGAAAGAAAAGAAAGAGAGAGAAGAAAAGGAAAAGGAAAGGGGGTCGATCAGTAATGTTTTTTTTTTTCTCACAAATACACACACATATATAAGATGATATTAAATACCTAAAAAATATTTATAGATAAATTTTATTTGAAACTATTTTAACAAAAACTTTTTCGTAAGGATCCAAAGGTATAAAATCAATATAAAAGCTATTTAAAGAATTTCGAACAAGCTTTCAAGATAAAGTACTAACAAACGTAAATATCTATATTATTTATGAAAATACATTATAAGGCCTCAAAAAATATTTAAAACCATATAGGAAAATATTTAAATCAAATTCTAAGAGATTGAGATTAATTTAAATAATTTTCAAAAATGGTCATTCGCAAACCAAAGAGGGTAAAATAGAAGAAAGTTAATTTTGGAAAGAAAATCATAAATAAGTTTGAAAATAGTTTTAGTTTAAAACTTTCTGAAGATCTTAATGACCTCAAAAAAATAAATAAATTCATTGTCGTAAATATTTTCTGTGGATAAAATTATTAAAATAAATTTACTATATTAATGGGAATTTTGTTGTAATGGGGAATGCCACAAATTAAGAAAATGTCATCTCAACTATTTTTCTATTTTTCTGTTTAGCATATTGTAATACTCACTTATGTTATCTTGTAATTTTTATGATTTATGGGTAATATTCACTTATGTTATCTTGTAATTTTTATTAGCAATGAATATGAAATATATGTTCATTATACCATAATAATTCTTTTTATTTTGAAATTATAGATATGAATACATCCAAAAATCGATTTAATGAAAAAGGGAAATGTATAGTAGATTGTGCCACTACACACCATCTTGACCAACAAAGAATATTTTCCCATTTATAATATATTAATGGTAATATAGACACCATATATGGTGTTGCAAACCTCATAAAAGGATCCAAAAGAGCATGTGTATTTCTCCTAAAGGAGATACAATTGTAATTCCCAAAATTTTTATCTAATCATAATCCGAATTTTTTCTATTTTAATCCAATCCTAGTCTCGGATAATCAATAATTTTATCTTACCTCAATTCCTTGACCCTAAATCTAACCCTAACCGTAATCCAAATCATTTATATTTTAACCTACCCTTACCCCGAATATTTACTTAATCTATTTTTTCCTAATCCTAATCACCCAATCTAAGATCTAAACTTAACCCAAAAATTATTTTCTTCCTTCCCCTTTATCTTTTCTTTTTCTCCCCACCTTGATATGTCCCTTCCTCTACTTTCCCCTTCTTCCTATGAAAATCACTCACCTAATGGTTCACACCCCTTTCCTCTTTACACTTCCTAGCTATGCACTTCTGTTGCACCTACACTGCCTCTACACCGCATCAACCACTTACCCCTTTCCTAGTTTGCACCACCAACTAGTCCCTTTCTCCTTGATCTTGTCATAGAAAATCAACCAATGTAACTCCCTAACCTATAATTATTTAGCCTTCACACACCTCACCCCTATCCTGCTATAAATACCCATCATGTCCTATTTCATCTCCTTTGCTAGCCATACACTCCAAATCCCCTCTTTCCCTCTCTCTCGTGTCCATTCCATCATATTTGAAAAACAAGCCTTATTCCACCATTCCTTATCTTCTTTTCTCCTTAACTCATTGTTAGCAAAGCTCCATACCACTAGCCATCCCCAATGTTACCTTACCCTCCCAACAATGCCCCTCAACATCGCAACTCACCCCAACCACTAGCCATCCCCATTGTTACCTTACCCCAAGCACTAACCATCCTCACCGTTACTCCCTTCTAAGCTTTGGAAGCCCTCATTATAGCTCCCCTCACCACTTTGGCCTCCACCACAAATCCTTCCCCTAGATGCAACCCTCCTTTCCATTCCACCCTTCCATAGCAACGAAAAAGAGTTTTGTTGCTCCCTTATTGTTGGCTCACCCTTCACCAATAGCTTGTTCACTTGGTTTTGCAAAGTTTTTCTCCACTTTTCCACTTTCCTTTTTTCCCCTTATCTCTTAATTGGTTGATTCCATGATTTTTAATATTGTATTTTTATTAATTATTAGGTGTTATTCTTGTGGTCTCGGAGGAGGTATCTTAGGTTATATGTGCGTAGAGATCGGAGATGCTTTGATAAGAATATATGTCATAACTATAATGATGCATGAGCATCTCTGTATCACTCTCAATATCATTCTTCAAATGATGAAGAACAAGAATAATTAGCATACTTGGAGACGCAGACCATTGTGCTTGAAAATTTGTATGCTTCTAATATTTTGTCAAATAATTCTTGCAGGTATTGTATATGTTCACAAGAAGTTTATACTATTTAAGATATTTTATGTACAAGACAATGACAATGACATTAGAAGGATTACAAAGTGCGAGAAAGAGTAAGGCTACAAGACCCAAAGTTGGATTACATACACTAAATCTATGTATTCCATTATTAAAGTTTATTTAGCTTTATTATTTTGTTATATACTTGTAAATTTTCATTGTAAATCTTTAAATATGTGCTTGTACCGTGCATTATGAGGTTAGTTTTATTAATAAGGGCTGAATAAGTGGGCTTGTTAATGAAAGGGCCTGCATGGGTGCATGCATATATAAAGCCTTGTACACATTGATCTCGGTATGTTATGATATGTTGATCTCATATGAATTTCGAAAGAGAGAGCAATACTAGAGAAGTGTGTGTTCTTATTCTTCTCTTTTCCTTCTTCAATTGAGATATTTGAAGAGTTGTAGAGTGTTCTATTAATAAATAGAAGATTTCTCTTTATAAGGTAATTGGTCTTGTATTAGATCAACACCAAGCTATGAAGCCATCAAGTTCAACCAAAACCAAGTCGGAAGTGTAAGTGTTTTGTGAGGATTTGCAACTTATGATCTAAAAGAAAAGTTCCTGATTTGTAGAAGATTATGTGTTGATGATCTTCCACATCATAGGGTTTTTGTGTTTGATGTGTATTTTTGCATGATATCTTGTAACACCCCAAAATTTTATAACCTTTATTTTCGGGTATTTAGCCTTTTATTCAAAATTAATCCTTAAATCTTGGCCTACTCATTTTATTTTTAACCTTTATGCAGTAACCTAAATAAATTCCTAAACATTCTTCCCAATTATACTTGCCTTTTTCCTCCCTATTAAGCCCATCCTAAACTGAGTTATTTTTCTCCAATTATTTTCATACTTGATAACCTAATCTAACCAAATTAAACCTAAAACTAAAATAAAATAAACCTATTTCTACCCGACCATTTTACCACTCCTATTCTATCTTTGTGTGCCCCAAACATTTTGGTACCTATTATTAATATGTGAGGGTATTTTGGTAATTTATGAAAATAAATATTTTATTATTATTATTTTATTAGTTAAAATATTAATTTGGTATTTTGGTATTATTTTTAGGTGTGGAATTTATTTAGCGGGTTCTCATAGAATTTAGTAGGATACCGCTGTTTTTGCATTTTGCTAGAATTCAAGTTACTTTTATACTCTCCTAAAATGTTAAACATTACATGATAACACATTAAGATTTTGATGTAAAACTATGTTAAGTATGATGTTATAGGGTAACTATTATACTCTACTAAAATGGTAAATTTCGTACAATAGCACATTAAGATTTTTGTGTTGAAATATATGAAGCATGATTTGTTAAATTATAATTATCTATTATAGCCTGAAAATCTGCAAAGAGAACATGCTATTATATATAAAATATTTTGGTTACAAATGTATGGTGAAATGATCTTTCATAATTAAGTATGGAATGTACATGGAAAATAGTAAGCATAATTGTAGTAGATAGGATTTTTGATTACTAAGTGCTATGTATGATTTTGTGTTGTACCATGTTATTGTGATCATGTGAATTAATACATGATTTTTGATGCTATGAAAAGTGGTTGGTATTAAATGATAAAAAATGAGTAAGTAAAGATCATGTGGTAGTGTTATTTTATCTGTAAAAGCCCTCGGTGTTAAATATTGATGTATCAAGGGTTTATTAATGGTATAATGGATGTGAAATGAGTATGACAAGGTCTATGGAGAAAAATGTGGATTTGGTAATAATTTCACTAAACACATAAGATTCACATGAAATAAAGGTTTGTTACTGATAAGGGCATTTGGTTCAATGTGGGTTAACTATGAGAATCATGGTATTTTAAAGTGTTATATCATCCAAAAATGTGCTAAGAAATTTATATGATGTGTCAAGAGTAGTTGTGAATGACCTAAGTTTAATAAAGTATGAAAATGGATTGATTTGGCAATAGTAATCCTAAACTGAGAAGGCTATTATTACATTTGTGAAATGGTATAGTTGGACCACGAACTCCAAATATATTGTTAATATCAGTATTCTGGGATCGTATATTAAATCTAGTGACTGTTTGAGCCCTACCAGAAAAATTGTGATGGATTTGTGAAATTAGAGTTTATAAGCCCTAAGAATAGTAATTTTTGCGATAGAGTTATTATAGCATGTGCAAGACCTTAGAGATAGGCCTTGAAATTTGAGTATGTTGATGTTGTTGTTGTTGATGATGATGATAATAATTGAGGAAGAGTTCTAAGTTTGGTTATTCAAAGAGTAACAAAATAAGAGTTATGATAGAAATGTGAAATTAAGGTTTCAATAAATATAGGTGTCTTCACTCTATAGAATGACCTTATAATCTTCGTGATGTGCTTACTTGCTTTAAATGTGGTTTGTACCTATGAATAAAAAATGAATAAGACATTAGTCACTTAAAGTAGAAGATCACATGAGTCGATCCAAGGTGTTGTATGGATTTATTCCACCGGATGATAATAGTAGCTCAGGTGTGTTGTCCCTGAAAGGTGTTTCAATCTGTTCCACCACTTTAAGAATAGTGGCTCAAGAGTATTTTTTCTTGAGAGGTATTTAGGGATTCGTTCCGCCTGATGATAATAGTGCCTTAGGTGTGTTATCCTTGAGATGTGATTTATTCCATTCCATCAGATTAAGAATAGTGGGGCCCTATACTCATTGTGAATAAGAGTATGGATTGAGATAAGTAACCTAGTGGATAAAATATTAATCATTTAAAGTGGAAGAGTATGTGATTGAGGACCAAGGTGTTTATGAATCTATTCCACCAGATAATAATAGTGGCTTAGGTATGTTGTCCCTAAGAGGTGCTTCAAACCGTTCAACCAATTTAAGAATAGTGGCTCGAGAGCATTCTGCCCTAAGAAGTGTTGGATCCATTCCACCAAATTATAATAGTGGCTCAAGTATGTTGTCCCTAAGAGGTGCTTCAGACAGTTCCACTGGTTTAAGAATGGTGGGGTCCCTGAACTTACTGTAAATATAATTTGAAATGGTTAATACCGAATCTGAATAATTTTGGATCGGATAGTGATAGCCTTTGTGCCTACCTATAGTTTGGTATTATCCTTTGTGTTATAGTGGCTGCCTTCGAGCCTGCCCGCATTAAAATGAGTTGTTATTGATATATGCTTGTGAACTTACTTATGTTATGAGATTTGTTAGAATTGATGTTGCGGTATGTGGTATGTGGTTATTGTCTTGGTCTTGAGTTGATGTTGTTTCTAATTATACTATAAAGAGCATCTATTGGATGATTCATTGGTAAGTTTTAATTTATTTCACATAAATGAGTATAAACAATACATGGTATTGGTGGTATGTGGTTATGAATGGTTAATTGATGCATGTACAGTTTGATGTTTTATATCATGTATTATTGTGATGCCTTACATGTGTTCTATGTTGTTTTTTATTTCATTTTAGCTTAGTATAAAGGGTTTATCAGTACCATTGTACTAAAGGGTTTCTTTCGTGGACCCCTGCCTATTCATTAGGTAGTGATCATTGTAGGGCAGCTTCTGAGTTCAATCAAAAGCTGATAGTTCTATTGAGAGAGCCTAGAGTTATTCAATGTCTTTTGCTATATTGATTTCAGTTGTATTTGGACGCCCGTATCCATCTGTATTCTCTCTTTGATTTTTGTAAAGTGCTAATGTTGCTTTTATACAACACAATACTTATCTTTTGTCTTCTCTATTCTTTTTCTTCTAATCATGTATAAAATCTAAGAAGAATAATGATTTTAGGCTTAGCACTTTGTATGAGAATGATAGAGGTAACCAGACTTGTACTAAGTGTGGCGGTAACACCCTTCGTTTTTATTATTTTAGCTTCCGCGCTTGACTCTATAAACAAAATTTTTTGGTTTGTAAAGACCAGGGTGTTACATATCTTATATTTAATATTATTATATCGATAATGTTATTTTATTATTATTATGGTATGATGATGTGGTATCAAATCTATGTATGTGAGAATATGTGGAAATCATGACCTTAAATATTATTGATGTGATAAATCTCGTTTTGTATCCCTAAGTGTGACCATGTAACCTATGATATTTTAATATAGTTTTCCTAGGTATTAAATTTTGTTAGAAAAATGTGTTTAAATAGTATCATGATGATATAATTGAAGTTGGGAACCATCCATATTTGGACGCATCGGTTTTTGTGAAAATTGGTGTTTTGGCTAGTTTAGGGGTATTTTGGATAATATAGGTTAAAATGAGATATTTGATATTTTAATGTGTTAAATGGTTATAATTGTGCTAGAATACCTTTTTTTTAACTATTTGGAGTGATCGTGAATAATTTAAAGTCAATAAATGAGAAAAATGACTAAAGTTGGAATAGTATCCTAAGGGCAGGTTTACAATTACATGTGTGAAATGTTGGAGTTAGACCTGGATTTTTGTATATGTTGTTATTATTTTAATTTTAATAATACGTATAAAATATGGTGTTCATATGAAAGTTATGGAAAAATTTATGCTTAATTTATGAAATTGGGATTTTTGGGGAGTTCAAGAATTGTAACCCTAGCTAGAGATAGGTTATTATTGCATGTATAATACAAAGGATTTAAACCATGATTTTTGGGTATGCTATTAATAATAATATGTTAAGGATGGATATTAAAAATGGTGATAAAATGAATACCAGGAAAGAAGTTATAGTTAGCTTATGAAAATTAGGGTTATTAAGAGGGGTATTGCCTTATCTTTAGAGAGGTGTGTAGGTATTCATGTAGTTATGCTTTATATGTTTCAAATTATTATTTTTAGATATATTGTGTTTTTCATGCCTACATATGAGTATATGTGAGGACCTTGAGAAATACCACCTTGAATAAAATACTAATTACTTGAAGTGAAAGATTACGTGAGTCGGAGCCGAGGTTTGTATATTCATTCCACCGGACGGTAATAGTGGCTTAGGTGTATTTTTCTCTAAAAGGTACTCTAGAAAATTCCACTGGTTTGATAATAGTATAGGGTTCGTTCCACCAGATGATAATAGTGGTTCATGTGTTTTTTTCCATGATAGGTGCTTCAAACCATTCCACTGGTTTAATAATAGTAGTCAGATATATTTTTCCCTAAGAGGTGTTGGGTCTAGTCTACCAGATGATAATAGTAGCTTAGGTGTATTGTCCCTAAGAGGTACTTCAGACCTTTCTAGCGGTTTAAAAATAGTAAGTTCTATGAACTCAATGTATTAAAAATATGGATTATGATTGTAATTAATGATGGATTTTTGAAATTAGTATTATCTCATATTATGTAACATGCTCTCTCATGCTTCTATATGGTTTACGCTATATATACCTATTTATAGCTATATTGTTTCTTTATTTAGTATGTAGCATATTGATCACTCTTTTTATGGATGCTACTCATTTCTCCTAGTAGAAGACCTAGTTGAATCCATGCAGGTCATTGAGCATCCGCTAGACGATTATGCAGCTTATAATGCTCTAATTGGGGAAGAGTGATTATATCTAATGTATGGGGTTGGGATAGAAAAGTAATGTTATCCTATTCTCTCTTTTTTTTTTTACCTAGATACCCTTTTGGGATTCTCCTCCTGTGATATTTCCTTTATATATTTGAATATTGTATTCAGAGTTAGCATCCAAAACTCTTATTTATGTTTATGAATGGTTCCTCATTTTATGCTCATTATATTTCACGTTCAAAATTGTTTTGTCTTGTAATTGATGTGAGAATGGTTTGTAAATCAAACTTATGTCAATTAGTATGGTAACACCTTTTATGTTTGTTTAACGCTTCCACTTAAACAAAAAAAAATAGTTCTAATTGTTTGGGTGTTAAAATAATTAATAATGAATGATACATTGTATTCGAGAAAATCTTGAATGAATTTGTTGAGTTTTAAAGACATGCATCAAAATGGTTATCATATAGATGCCCTGAATGAAAATGGGAAAGAGCATTTGTGCATTTCAATGCAAAAATCAGGAAAGAAACGTATTCTTGAGAAAATATCACTATATTCATATGGAATGTATTATAATAACATAATTTATATTGAAATAAATATGGTCTCTAACAAGAAGTAAGAATATAAGAACACATTCACTTTATGGCATAACTTCTTGGGTCACCCATAAATGATAATAATGCACAGAAGTGTTGAAAAATCAATCGAATACCTAAATAACATTGAGGTTCTAAAGTCTTGTGATTTGTCATGTGTTGCCTATTTTCTTGGCAAGTTGATTACAAGGACTTCCATGAATAAGATTGCCATTAAGCATCTAAAATTTTTAGAAAGAATACAAGGACTGATTATCCCTTGACGTGGACCATTTAAATATTTTATTATGTTGATTGATACGTCAACACACTGGTCACATGTGAGCTTATTTTAAAGTAGAAATGTGTTACTCACTAGACTCTTGGCTTAAAGCGTTCGATTAAGAGCTTAATGTTTAGATCATATAATAAATAAATAAGACTTGATAATGTTGGTGAGTATCTATCCCAAATATTTAATGACTATTTGTCAATTGGGATTGGTGTGGAACATCTTGTGAGTGATGTTCATACACAAAATAGTCTAGCTAAATCTTTGATTAAGTGATTACAATTGATTGCTCAGCCATTATTGACGGGATCCAAATTACCCTCATCAGCTTGGGGACATGCCATACTACATACAACAACTTTAATTTGGTTGAGATCCTTATCATAAATATTTTCCATTACAATTATTATCTTGTAAAGAACCAAATGTATCACATTTAAAAATATATAGTTGTATTTAGTATGTTCCTATTCCTCCAGTGCAAAAAATGAAAATAGATCCACAGATAAGGCTGGGAATTTATATTTATTTTGAACCCCTGCCAATTATTAAATATCTCAAATCAATGACTGATGTTATGTTCACAACATAGTTCACTAAATGTCATTTTAATGAAACAATATTTCCAGCCTTAGATAGTGATAAGAGCAAAGTGGACCCATAATGGAGATTAAATTAAATGCAACAAAGTTTTACCAACTTGATCCATGATCAAACTTGTATTAAGAAAGAAGTGTAAAAATATTATATGTTTACAAAGTGTCACTAATCAATTGCCTAATGCATTCATTATCATCAAAATGATAACAAAGTCACATATTCCAATAATAAATGGTTTTGACAAAATTATAGTTCATACTGATGTTTTAGATAAGACTCTTGCAGATGGAACTAGAATGTCAAAAGCATGGTAGATAACTTAGTTCAATTGGCTTGATACCAAGAATCATGAGAAAGTTGGACAATATGAAAAATGATATGATAATTTTTTTCTCCCACTAAAAAAAGATGATCGGAATACCAATAATCATAATATATCAATAAATGGCGTTTCTAATAGAGAATATGGAAATGCCACTATAGCAAATAAAGTATTTGCATACTCATTTGCATTTGAAATAATGTCAAATGAAAATGATCTTGAGACAATAATGATAAATAATGTCAACAAATACAAGATTGGGAAAATTAGAAATAGGTATTCAAGAAAAGCTAAAGTCCTTTGAAAAATGTAATGTATTTGGACATGTAGTCCTTACACCAAACAAGACAAAGCATATAGGATATAAATGTGGTGTTTTTGCACAAACAAAATGAGAAAAATGAAATTGCAACATAAAAGGAAAGACTTATAGCCCAAGGTTTTTCTCATATGTCTAAACAAGATTATGAGGAGAAATACTTCTTTATTATCTTTAAAGGACTAGAGATGCGTCCTATAGATGTTGTGACTACATATTTAACATATCACTTGGTACTAAATTCTCTATGAAAGTCCGTTAAGGACTTAAATAGTTTGAATCTCATAACTTGAAACCTCAAGAAATTTTCTCTATAAAATTAAGAAAGACGTTTGATGGATTAAAACAATTTGGACGCATGTGGTGGAATCATCTAAATGAATATCGTTTCAAAAGAAGATTTAAAAATGATTCAATTAGTGCATGTGCTTTCATAAATAAGCCCCTTTTTGGATGTGCTATTATTGTAGTTTGTGTCCATGACCTCAAATATCATTAGAAAACATGACAAACTCGAGATTATCATAAGATATTTGATGGAAGATTTTGAGATAAAAGATATTGGGAAAAAAATTTTGTCTTAATTCATAGATTGAACACTTAAATGATGGTGTTTTTATACATCATTCAACATACAATGAGAAAATTCTAAAGAGATTTTACATGGACAAAGTACATAAAATACTTAAAAGTACCTAACATTAATCTTTGGGTGTTTAGTGTTTTAATCCTTCTATAACCCTTAGTTTAAAATTCTTATATTAACCTATTCCCTTGAAAATTGGGTTATCTTCCTAGTTTGGTTCAATCCCAACCATGCCCAAACACATACTCAACCCCACTCTTCATTAACGTGCTCAACACTTAACTTCACTCATGCCCCTCTATTAGCATGCCAACAATCTATCAATTAGATCCCCCTCTATTGTGCCCTTACCTCGCTCACACCCCTTTTTAATTTCATATAACCACAAACTACAACTCAACAAACCATTTTTATCTATATGTGCCCAATGTTTCACGCAACACACCTTCCTCCTCTTCTAGTTTGTTTTTCTCTAACTTTCTTACCTAACCACCCCCAACTACCTCTTCTTCCTTATCCTCCTAGTTCACCATTTTCTTCGTGCTACACTTGTGTTTTCCAGCCTCATTCATGCTACAATCCACCTTAAGTATGCTACTCCTTCACACAATCCATCACTGCATACATCAACCACCAACATAACCACCACAACTTTGTGACTATGCCTCATGCAACCCACCCTCTTCCTCGTCATCCCATCATGCTAAAACTTGACATCTAGTGCCCTCATTGCACATCACCTCCTTCCTTGTGTGTTTTTTATTCATGTTGTAAGCCTCCTTCAATGTCTACTTATCACAATAAACCCCCTAACGGTGTCATATCCTCCAAAAAATAACACCCTCCAATGTTAGTTCTTCACGCAGCCAGCAACCACCGACATTACTTTACTCCACTAGCGTAACACCATATTCCTCCTTTTCCTTAACCAGACCACAACCTACAACTAGCTAAATTTGAAAAAAAAAATATCCAACTTTTACTTGGTGTGTGGTGGTAATTTGTGGGTGTGTTTCGGTAACTTCCATTGTATTGTAGTTGGCCAAACACCACCCTCTCACTCTTCCATCTTCTACCTTGATTTTTTTATCTTAATTCCATTTCTATTTTCCTTTACCTTATCACTTACTAATATTTATTACTTTTTCCTAACTTCTTTTTTTTTTATCTAGGTGATCCTAAGGTACTATATGAAGATTCAAAGTATTTTTCTTAGAGACTGATATAGCCTTTGGTATGGATACACAACTCTAGATTAGGGCTTTGTGATAATGCGTATCTTTTTTATGCAAAAATCATGATATCATGTTTTTTTTTGCTAGAAATCATGTTTGGATTATTTTATCTTCTATTTATGTACTAAAATGTGAAAACATGATTTTATGTGTTTTTATGATTTTATGTGATATTTGTATATTTTGAGCCTTGCTAGGATTTTTTTTAAATTATCAAGATTTTTGGTGTGATTTATTATTTCAATAAGTATGTGGTTATTATATTAAAATGTGATTAAGTATTATTACTTGTGAAATATGTTGAGGTTGGTCATTTTTGGGATTGAGGAGGTTTGACCCTAAGGCCATTTGTGATGTTTGGGTTATTTTAATCAAGTCTAAGTATATTGTTGGAAATTATAATGTTTATAATATGTGGGTGGTTGTGTGTAATTTTGGTGAGTTTTAGAGTATGCTAAATTTTTGTAAGATTTGGATGATTTTCAATTTAGGGACACTAGGGTCAAATTTGTAATTCTTTTGGGGAAATAAGTATTCCAATGTATTCCTTGAGTTCTGTACATAAAATCTAATACATTATATGATAAGGTTTGGTGGAAAATATAATAAGTTATGTTAATAATAAAAATTGAGGTGTTTAGGTGATATAAAGGTAAAATGGTCATTTTAGGTTAGTTATTAAAAATTAAGGTTGTGTAAGTGTTATCAGGTTTAAAATGTGATAAGTTTGATATCTTATTAGTTTTGGTTGATATGGTTAACACAAGTATTAATATTATGTGTCAATTACGTAAAATGGGTTTATAAACCCTAAGGGTATGATAGGCATTTTATGTACAAAACTTTAGAGTTAAATCCTGATTTTTGGATATGGTGCTTAGTATAATATTTAGAAATTTTTTCTAAATTTGGAGGATTAGTGAATCCTATGGATGGAGTTGTGATGTGTTTGTAAATTAGAGCTTTGTGATAGTATTTTTTGTTTTTTTTTCTTGTGTATTGGTTCCTTTTGTGCTTGTTATCTTTCTTTATGCCTTATATTTCCTTTATGTCAATATTAAATGTTGGATTTTATTAACCACAATATGGTTCTCAATTTTTGAATAATACACAATTGTTGCTATAAATTTAGTAGCAATTGATATTTGATATGTCATATGATAAGTGGAAGTATTGTTAGTGAGAGTAACCAAGCGGTATTCGTCAAGCATGGACTATGAATAATGATGTTCGTGATGGTTAATAAGACTTTAACTATTAAAATGGAATATCATATGAATCAGAATCGAGTTGTACTATTTATTTTATTTTCACTAGATTTTTGTCATATCCAAGTGGCTTGGTTATTGCGATAACCAAGTGGTTTATATTTATTTTAAGGTTGTTGTGTTATTTATGATTCATAGTTGTTGCGATAGCTAGAGTGACCCTATATTAAATTTACATTGATTGCTCCACCAACTTATAGAGAGTATGTGTACCTAAGGATTATGAGTCTAAGTTTGTGGTTCCCAAGTATGTTTTACCTTGGACGTGAAAGTATCGGTAAAGTTTACTATCTTACTCTCATTTGTGAGGGAATGAGGAGAGTAAATTATATATGGGGTTTCTTATTCTTAATGTGATTAAATAAATAGAATTGTGATATCACCTAATTATGAAGTTTAATATGATTTCTCTTTTAGGCCATCTCATATTAGGTTCTAAGTATTCTTTCTCATTTAAAAATTATGTTATGCATGTCTTATTTTATTGACGTGCATTATTACTTTATTCAATATGTAGCTTACTAATCATTCTTTTTATGGGTGTTGTTCATTCCTAAGAGTAGACACTTCCTTGTTTTGAAGTTAATTAATGAACTAATGCTCTTGGTATGATTATTTTTAGTGAGTGCTTATTCGGGTCAATATAACACATGGTAATCTAGATCGATACCTCTCTCTCTTTAAAATTTTAGCCATTTGTCTTATATTGTCTCTATTTTTTTTCTCTTTATTTCATAATCTTATATTGTCTTGGGATCAAATGTTTCCCACACCTAATCTCAAAATACTAATTAATTTTTAGCCTTGCACCCATCATATATTAGATATAGGAAATACAATATCATTTGTATTAAATTTGAGCTCTCCATTGTTCTTTTTGTTTATTCATGGAAAGTTGCATTTTTTGTGATTCTTTTAATTTTATTGTTTTCACTTATTTTAAATCATCTAAAAATTTTCACTCATTTTTGAAATATTTCTAATCTTACCCACTTATTCTGCTTCTTTTTATTCATCAGTTCCTTCTGAATCATTAAATCGTAGATTTTTTTTACACAATTAGACAATTTTATCTATTTTTAATCTATTGGCCACCAAACTAAGATTTTCTTAAAAAAATGGTATCCATCAATGGATATTTTGACCTTCCATTATTTGTTTGGTGTATTTGCGGGAAAGATGTAGTTTTTATAACTTGTCCATTTTTGCTCGTTCTCCTTTTGTCGATTTTCAAACCAACTCCAATATCAAATATTTGTATATATTTAGGTTCCTAAAATTATTATATATTTTTAGACTTATTTGATATTTTTTCAATAAATACCCATTATTTGACTCTCCTTACAATTTAATTACTGACATTTGTTGTAAATTAATCCCTTAGCTATCAATTGGATGCTAAATATCTCCGTAACAAAACCAAATTATATTTTGATACTAGTTACATTCATTCAACCCAAATATTTGTTAGAGTACAATGATCATAATTTTTGTAACTCTTATACACTTAACCTCTTTTATACTCTATCATCAAGTGATTCATTTAGGTGTTTAACAAGTTAAATATACCTCTATCTCCCATCAACTGATGCACACTCCTTACCCCCATATTTCCCCAAATTGTGCACCAATTCTCTGTTAAAACATCACAAAACAACAAGTGCACATTTTATCCTTTGTTTCCTTAAGTTTTGCTTGTGATCATTTTAACCACTTGCAGAACTTCTTGTAGTCTAGTTCCTCATCCTCTTCCTCTAATTTTTGGTCAGTTTTACTCCTTGTATTGCATACTCCATTAACCAACATTTTTCCTGTAATACCCTAAATTTTATTGTTGAAAATTTTTAATTTTTTCCATAATTAGATGTTACCGCCATAATTAATACAAATCATATAATAACCCAACACACCAACAGTGAATAGTTATTTGGAGTGATTTAAAGATTGATGACTAACCTCATAGATTGAGACAAGTCTCTCAGAGCATTTTTTTTATCAACTCATATGCATCTCAAGAAACTTCTCAGGAGGTCACCCATCCTTAAATTGCTCAAAGTCAAGCACATTTAACTATAGAGTTCTTTAGTGATAGGTTTTCCAAAAAGAAGATATACCTTATTGATATAGATAATTTAATCAATTGTTTTAAGCCTTGAATATCCACCACTAATTTGGGAGTATTACAAGTTTGATTTAATGTATCATTCTCATACTAAGTAGAAAGCAAAGTTTACAATGATTTAAATAAGATAAAGAGAGAACAAGAGGAATTGTATATAGCAAAATAAAAGTTTGGAGATAAACTACAAGTACCATATTAATTAAAATAAAAGAAAGAAAAATCCATGGAACTAAGATAGCATAAGGTGTTCAGATAAAAACTCTAACTATTAGATAGCCTAGACTCTACGACCACAACCCCATAAATAGTCACTCTTCCAAAGGCATAGCATTATCTTCAGCAAATTTATTAAGGGAATCATCATGAACTTGTACATCAACAATTGGGCCATCTGCTTATGGAAATAAGTAGCACCCACGAAGTAGAAGGTTATTAATTACATATTGACTAAGTTCACAGAGTATGTCAAAAGAAAAAGACATGCATGGAACATAAGGTATAAAAAAGGATATTAACCATGCCATCTACTCATGATATGAGATGATCTAAGGATACAACTATATTAAAGTCCAGACTTAGGTAATTATACATTTTTAGTTACTTAGTCGCTTGAATTGAAGGAACCCACTATTCCATAAATGATGGATCGGTAACACAAACATAGCAAACTTCCAAAGCAGAACGCACTTGGGAAACCAAATGTTTAAACTCCTAATTCTTAAGTATTCATACCCTCTATAAGTTGGTGAAACGAACAATATAGAGTAGATTTATGGTCGCTCTAGTTTTTGCAACAACCAACAAAATATATCAAATAAAGCACCTCGGTCCCAACTCACGCTATCTTCCACTTTGATTATTAATGTCTTATTACTTCCTTATTCAGTACTTGACACATAACTATGAATCATTAGGGTTTCTCCCTATAATCCATCATTTATTATAATTTTATTAACATAAGGATGAATACTTATTACATGCAATAATATTTACTTATGAATTCGTTCCAACAATTATTATAGATTATAACATTTAGAGTTATGTCCTGGTCAATCAATTCCACATTTTATAGCTACTAGATGTCATGATGCCCCACGAAATCCTAGTTCACCAATGCGTTATAACTTCACCTTCACGTCTCACCAATTTACCAAATTTAGTACAACTTCCTATAATAATATTAAGATAAACATTTTCAAAAACCAAGAGTAAAATCCCACATTTCATATATACAATACTAATGTTACCTCTTATAATGCCCTAGAAAACCCTAATTCACCCAAGGGTCATAACTTTACCTTCACATCTCATCAATTTACAAAATTTAGCAAAACTAATCATACAAAGATCAACATATCCAAAAATAAGGGCTAAAATCCCACATTTTATTTACACAATACCGATGTTGCCTCTTAGTTACTATTTCCAAAATTTAGTCATTTCCATTACTATTATACTTATATTACCCACACTTGACCCCAACTCTCCCTATATTATACTCTTAATATTTATAACTCAAAAAACTCTTCCAACCCAATTTTTCTAAATATAATCCATAATGATCAAAATGTGTCTAATTCACCTAAATGACCCAAAACTTCTTATTATTATAGCGTAACCCAAACATACCCAAATCGTGCCATGTTATATGGCAAAATTTATGTAAAAACCTCAAGGATTATAATGATATATGTATTTTCCATAAAATTTCACAAAAGACCAATTTAACCCTAGGGCCAAAATTCACCCATTACCCACTAAATTCCACAAGTTTCCATAATTCACCAAAATTATACACAAATACCCACACATTAATAAAAACTCAAACATATAATTAGCCTTAATTAAAAAAAACAAAACTACCACAAAGGCCCTAGGGCCAAAAATCCCTAAGCCTCCAACACATCCAAACATTCCAATTTTTATCGCAATTTACCCATGATAATAGTTAACATAATTATCTCTACTCATCTATGCACTTATAAAATAAACACAACATACCATCATGATTATGAGTTTCTAGTAAATCCTAGCAAAGCATGAAAATGTATAATTTACCTAGAAAATATAATAACACTCGAAAGTATGATATCAAGGTGGAATATAAGAACACCATATTAAGCAACCTTAATCATGATTTCTAGGAATAAAAAATATGCTAACATGGATTAAAATAAATTAACATATAGAAACCAAGAGCCCAAATCTAAAGAAGTATATTATTAACAAAATGTTCTTTGGTCTCTAAGTACAAATACACCTAATCATCTCATTGTATCACTTGATCACCTAAAATAATAATAGAAAAAAAATATATATCAACATGAAAATTTAATTATGGAATGACAAGGAAAAAAAGTGAAATAGAAGAAATATTCTTAGATATGGAGGCTTGAAAACCACAACAAAAACCAAGAAATGAGAGGTCAAGGTGTTGGAAGGTTAAAGGGAAGGGGGAAAAGGATAAATGAAGGAAGAAAAACCATGAAAATGTTGATGCAGCACAAATAATGTTGGTTGACAAGGCAACATGGGTGAGAAACAAAAGATGGAAGGGGCATAATTTGTTAGGAAAAAAGGGTACCTAGATAGAGTATGGCATGCAAGGAACAAAACCCAACAAGAATGGAGGATGAACACTCAGGATCCAAAAGATGAGAGAGGCCCAATTTTGAAAAAAAAAATCAATTTGGTCAACAACACCAGCAACCAAGTTGGTCGGGAAGCAAAGGTCATGGCTTATTTGAGAAGTATAAAGCCACAAAATAGAAGGAGAAAGAGTTCATAATTATAGTATCCAGTGTAAGCTTCAAAACGAAATAAATACCAAAGATAGAGGATAACCAAAAAGAGAATGAGATGTAAAAAATAGTAAAGAAATCAACCAAAGAAGGGAGAGAAAATGGCTAAAACATATTTTATAAGTGTTGAAATAAAATATGTAAGGTTGGGGTTGTTTTTGGTTGACCACACACCTCCTCCCCTACCTAAATCTAACTTGAATTAGATGAGGGGGGAGTGGGTCTTGGTTTCAATCTCACAAAAATACAAAAAGGGGGAAAGAAAGAGAGAGAGAGAGAGAGAGAGAGAGAGAAATTGTAAGAGAGTTGGTGAGTTTTGGTGAATTTGGATTATGATAAATTTTTAGTTGATTGCTAGCATCCAAAATTTTAGATTTGATTGCCCAATATGTGAGAGTCACATGCTAACTAGAATAGGGGTAGGATATGTATTTCTTAATTTTAAGGATAATTAAATAACTAGAAACGTTAAAATTTGGGCTTTATTAGGAAAAATAGCAAATGAAGCCAAACAATAATAAAAATTTATGAAAAGGTGTAGAATAATTCTAAGAACTCAAATATATAAAAATATTAGGTATTAGAGTTAGTTTGAAGCTCTACGGATGGAAAATAAGAAAAAAGGGAAATTTTTAGATGATAAAAAAAACGATTTTTGTAATCAGGCAAAATAATTAACTTTTCAACTTCAAAATTTGTTCGGAGATCAAACGGATTAAAACAGAGAAATCAATGAAAATTGTTAGTTGCAAAAAATGAGAATTTCTGCGACTTTGTGAATTGGAAAGAAAAGGAATTGAAAAAAATTGGATTTCATGAGTGTTATTTGAGGTAAAAATGATTTAAGTGTAATAAGTGAATGAATTGGGATAATTGTGATTAATATAGTTTAGGGTGTTTTGATAAAATGAATATAGAATACCCTAGGGGCAAAGTTATTATTTTATATACTTAACTTCTATATTTTGTTTAGTTATGTTTAATATGATTTTTTTTAAGTGTTTTCTTAATTTTGGTGAATTAACGAGTATAATTGGTGATTTTATGACATAATTGAAAACTAGGATTTTCTAAAGGGCATGCTAGTCTTTTTGCACATTTCATAACCTTCTTAGTTCTTGTTTGACCTTATATAACCTTGATGGTCTTCTAAATGTAATTATGAGTTGGATGGGTATCAATCAATAATTGGATTAGAGTTTTATAAAGCCTTTAATTGTTATTCTGTGTTTTTATTTATTTATGTGTGGCATGTTTCAGTTATTCAACCTTAGAGTAATTCTAATTGTATGTTTATTATGAAATTATTGGTATGACTCATATATTATAAGTAATTGATATTATGAGGCATTTTAATTTGGTTCTATGAGTAGTTATAACTATCTTGAAATATTACAAGCACTAAAGTGATTAATAATGACAAGTGACCTTAATGACAAGTAATAAGTGGTAATGTAAATGATAGTGAAGTTTTAGTGTGATGGTTAAGTGTTGGTTTGTGGATCTTGATGTGTTTTGGTAATCTGTAAATAAGATTTAATATTCAAATTAAAAAAATAACTTGAGATTAGGTATAGATATTCTCTAGGGTTAGCTACCCTAGAGATGATATGATTGTCAGTCGCTCTTGTAGTGTCGGATTGGTTTTAGTGGGTGATGGTTAGCTCTTATAATGCTAGACACCATTTACCCTTGTAGTGGTTTTTAGAGGATGTTGGTTAACTATTGTAGCACCAATGCATGTTACTCTTGTAGTGTTGGATTAATTGTGTCATGAGCCTCTCGAGAATGATTCAAGGGTTAATAAATGGATGAGTGTGATTACCTTTTTAGAACATAGTAATTAATCGTACACGTCGCCTTGTTACTTAACTTATTATTTTTACCATATTAGATGTGTGTGTTCCATGATATTATGGATTATTGTTTCACTTGTTGCCAAGTAAACCTTGTTATCGCATGTGGCTTATGTGTTATAAGTTATTTCTTTAGTTTAGGTTGTTTCAACAAGTTATGTATCCATACTACACTTTTGTAGTTGATATGTCATAGGTTTTTTATGATGAACATGTGGAGAGGAGTGACTTGGGTCTATCCTTGGGTTTGGGACCTAGAGCTATAGCTATTTAGGAATCGCGAGTTGTGTACCCTAAATCCTGAATGTCTCTTTTGGATTCTTTATTCTTTTCGTTTGTTTCACTCATCTTTTATTGTATTATCTAGAGCTTAACCTCCATAACTCTGTTCTTATTTTATATATGAAAAGTATTCCGCTATTTTCATATATTTTCATTTGTTTATATTTTATTATTGTAGTGGTATTAGCTTTGCACATGATATGAGTTAAATGAAAAATTACACTTCTTTTAATGTTAGATGGGGCATTAACACACGTTAGTTTATTATTATACTTCTACTAAAATAAACTTAGTGCATAAATTGAGGATGTATCATTTTCAACATATTTGTTAAATTGAAGTGGAGCATTATATGTAATGCATTCTTTTTCTCTTTGTTCATTTATTTCCCACTTGTATATCTAAGATATATAACAAATATAGCAAGTAAATATTCAAAGGAGAATGTTATGGACGGATAATTTCACTTGGATAAATTGAATAAATGATCGTACTTAGATGAATGCCCACCTTACTAAGTATTATTTGAACTTAATGTACGAGTAGATATTTACTCTTCCTTCTAGATTTTTTAAGCTTTTGTAGTTTGACCTATGTACCAAAGTATGTTATAAATAACTCATACATAAATGTAAAATTCAGCTAATAAATTATTATTACTTTTACTAATTTAAAAATTTACAAATACCAAATAGTTACATAAAATTTTATCGCTTTCATTTTATTATTTGATTTCAAAAGTGTGATTGTGGATGTGCACCACATATAGTTACATAACTTTTGTTTTCCCGCACATAATAAGTGGGAAAAAATGTCATTTGATAGGATAATCGATGTGTACTCAAAAGTTTGTGATGTAGTTGTGTTATTAAGTATTTTTTAGCTAATTAGCTAGACAGATTTTACTAAAATACCTTAATACTCCCTCCATTAAAAAAAAAAGTCAATTTGAGATTTAATTTTTGTTCCAAAAAAAAACATATTTAAAAAAATCAATACCTAACTTCTACTTTTATCCTTTGTTTTCTTTTTTATTATTCATGCATTAATTATTCTATTATTTTCCAATTAATGGTATAAATATTATATTAAAATTATTTTTATCAGCTCTTCAATAAATGTATCTATTGTTGATTTTTTTTAACATACGGAAAATTTGGCTTGAACATCATGCATTATTAATAATTCACTTAGATACATTTATATTTTAACTTTATTTCACTCATAAATAAAAAGATACCTGAGTAATATTAGAAAATTAATTTATTTTTATCATTATTGTATTAAAGTAAGATGAATTAAAAATGTGTAGGTACTTAGTGGAATTATTATAAAAACAACAAATATTAAGCCAAACATCAATATACTAATGTTAAATGTAATCTCTTATTATTATTATTATTATAAATAAACTATAAAATTATTTTCAGAAATCAAGATGTTATATTGAAGTGCGTATCGGTCAAACTAACATGTGCTTGCAATATGTGGAGCTGAATGAATTGAAGTGATAAAGTTTGCTTCACTATAAATTATTATATACATAAACGTTGTCGTGTAATAATCTCATCCAATTAATAACTTAAATTGAAATTTATACTTCGATATTATGAACATGTAGTGTTGTATATTTCATTGTTGTTCTTGGACTCGTGATAAAAAGTAGTACACTATGTCACCAATTTGACTTCCATAATTCCTTTCATCAATATTTAATAGCAGCTTCAGCAATGTTACGAAATCTAATGCGACTTTGTACAACAATCACACAGCATTGATTATCACATATGATCTTTTTGCTTTCTTTTTTGAGGAGAGGGGGGGGGGAACCCTAGCAGTCTGTCACTACAGCAAGGACCAAATCACTGAACTATCAAAGGAAGCATTCCTCAGTCTCTAGTCTTAGTACCTATTCAGCGTCTTCAACATCATCATCCTCAGGAGCTCCGCGAAGATACAGAACATTGTTGCACCTGCCAGCCATGATATATGACAAACTGTTTAACCATTTAATAATAATAACAATAACAATAATGATAATGATAATATCATACTACGGATCAGACATTCCAACGTGCTTATCGACTTCTGCACGTACAATTACATAACGATGATGTTATAGCATATCAGTCATTATTTAACAATTTTTAGATCAGTTGAGACGTAAAATTACTGATATAGTATGGTTTTAAATTTTCACAATTTATCTTGGAACATATCAATGATAAAAAAAAAATATCTGCGATAAATCGAGATAACTTACCAATAATTTACCAATTTATTAAGAATCTTTAAATCTACTTAAAAAAGCATGCATAATAATGTCTTCTAATTCATTTGTTATATATATCTTGAAACAAATTAGAATAAAATTATAATAAAATATTGCTATTTATTATCTTCACATGTATCACTAAATGACATATATTTTTTCATTTGAAGGCAAATTTAAGAGTTATTAGGATAATTTAACATACAATAACCCACTTAAATAATTCTAATAAAATATTAGTTTATTGAATATTTATATTCAAATAATTAATAAATAATAATTAAAGTATATGGTAAAATAAAAATTCACATTACAACAACCGAGACATGTAATTTATTATTTGCAACACTCCAATACCGCGACTACGATTTTATTACCTCTTAATGCATTATTTCCACACAAAGCATTGTGGAAGGGAGCGAGGGAGGGCCCTACATATGCACAATTTACAACTTCATTCCTATGATATATATACACTCATTACTCAAAGTTGATTATAATGTCCAAAACATAAGGGTGGCAAGTCTCCTCCAGCTGTAGTTTTCGATACAGTAAAATTTGAAGCATATACAGTTATAAGTTCATTTGTCCTGAAAAATACACTTGAACTAACATTGCTTTTCTTCTCAGCTGTAAGGAAAAGCAGTTCATATAGTATACTTAGCTATATGTTCACAGATTTGAGCTGCATAGACAATTGCATACAGCAAAACTGCCTAAAATTACAGGCACTTAAAGAAAGCAAATCACAGAGATTCGTGAAATGTAAAGGTGCGCGTCTTCCTCAATTACCTGATCAGAATCTCCCCGAGATTTCCAGTAAGCTCCCCTTCAATGTACTCTTCAGCATTAGCAAGCTGCAGGAAGGGTTACATCAACTGGTACACATTAGCATTCAAACAAAAATTGCAAAGCACAAAAGAGCATAAAAAGTGAGCATTAACCACAACAAATGCAAAATGAATATAATTTACTAAGAATCCACCAGACAGAGTCATCCTAGTACCTGCAAGTTCATGTATGAATCTACCGAGGCAAGAAAACCTGTGAGAAAACTCAAATAAGAGGAAAGTCGTCATGACAAATGACCAACTCAATAAGAATATGGACAAAAATGATACTTGTCTTCAACTGAGAAAATGGAAATACCTTTATATTCCATCCCCCACTTCAATTTAACAACCACCTTCTTCCCTGTCAGATTGTTGAGGAATGGTTTAGGGTTAACTGGAACAGTCTGCAAAATCAATATTATGAAAGGATTTCATGAACTTGGTTGAAGAGAACCATACACCGCATAATACAGAAAACACCAACCAAAACCATATAACATAAAGAGGGATAAGACAATAAGTAGACCAAGAAACTACTTTCTCAGTGCAAACAGCAACATTGACATTCACAAGTATAAAAGAAAAGACATGAAAATCTTAATGACAGCTACCAAAACACCTGCAGCTCAATACTATAACTTGCTTCTTGACATACAGACATGAACTGCTGTCGTTAATGTGTCATGATCCCAATGCAAGGTATAAGACTTGATTCTCACCGTGATAGTACGAGATGTTAATGTGATGTGAGGTATGTATGGCCCCGGTGCACACTACCTCTTGAGCTAGCTTTGGGTTAAGCTATATCCATGGACCATATCAACAAGAATTATAGCAACAATACTACGATGGACAACAGTCACACCATTCCAAGAGGGTAACCAACTCAAGTTAGGACAGTGAAAGGTGGGAGCTGGGTAGTGTATGTGGGAAGCTAGTCTGGAGAAACTACACAGCTGGCATTACCAGGTTGTGCAGGACATAGCTGATGATCGAATGCATAAGTAAACTAGCATGTAGAGGAGACTTGTGTTTAGTGGTTAGTTCTAGTAGGGTAGTGCACACAGTTAACTCCTCCCGGTTTATTACAGAAAACAATGTAATGACAGAGGACATATGTGATATCCTTCACTGAATATCTATGATCCTTTCTCACCCTAAGAGAATACTATATTTCCAAAGTCTCACCACTTTGAGTGGAGCCTATCATTGGTATTAAAAGCTTGGTTAAATGATGACCTCCGATAGAAATTCGGAGGTGGAGATTGATAGCCTACAAGCAAACATGAGTTCACAAGAGCTCATGAGCCGACAAGCCCGGTTTAGCAAACAAATTTTAGCATATTGAAGGGGCCCTTGCAAGATTTTTGGAACCTTGTCAGCAAAGAAGTAATGTTAGTGTAGTAAACCACGGTGACCGTAATGGTCAAAGTGAAATGGGCAAGGATGAAGCCATGGAGAAGATAGAACATATCAAATAGTTATCCTCCTCCATATTGGCCAACTTAAAATTCCTGAAGTAGCCATGGAACAAACCTATGGAGTGGCCAAGTAGGGTTTATCAAGGCACTAACAAATCACAAAAGCTATTATTTGCTTCATTTTGTCTCGAAGGATAGGTAAATTAGTGTGGCAATGGTAATATGGAGTCTATAAAAAGGAGAGAAAGGAAATGGCTTGGGCAGTTTTTGAAGAAGAATAATGGTCTACTCAATGTGAGGCCTTTGCTAAGGCCTTGTCTAAAATCAAATATATGGGATCCTTTGGTGATTATTTGAAGTTTGAGAGGGTGGGTAAATGAGTGTATTGATGGACCACAAGAGAACTAGTTGGTACATTCATGGGGAGATGAAACCTAAAATATCCAATGGGATAATGATGTTCAAGCCAAAATCCTCAAAAGAAGCAATCAACTTGGCATGTATGAGAGATTAATAGCTACTTTATTAAAGGAAGAATAATTGGTCCTTCACTTAAACCATGGCTAACATTGCCATGTCGTCTTTAACAAGACTCGACATCTCTGTTGAAGAGGCTTAAATGGTACAAGATACAAAGAAATAGGGAAGGGCAATGTTTCAATTGTGATGAGACGTTTACACTTTGTCATAGATGTAAAGGGCCTCATCTATTGATATTCGAAGGCAACAATAAGGAGTCAAAAAAGGAGGAAGCAATGGGTTTAATGGAGCCTCTACTTGAGATTTCACTACATGTTTTCTCATGGATAATACACTAAACAATGACTTTTGGCAAAAACTGGAGCCCATGAAGTGGTATTGTTGATAGACAATGGCTCTATCTACAACTTCATTAGTGAGAGACAAACAAGCCCACATTATTTGTGATTTCAATTAAGCCTTTTTGTGTGAAGGTAGCAAATGGGTAGCACTTACAATGTCGAGGGAGGTCCAAAACTATCCAAAATCTACTTCAAGAAATTCCATTCATCCTCACCCTTTATGTTTTGTCGTTAAAAGGGTTGGATATGGTCCTAGATGTTTAGTAGTTGGAATTACAGGTGATAGTAGTCCACAACAATAATTGAAGCCATGGAGTTTAATTTGTGCAACCACAAATGGCAACAATAAGGAATGGGTACTCTATCCATCTAGTCTACCAGGGTAGACGCAGGAAGGTTAAGGTTGGGGGAGATGCGTAGGATGGGGATACTAGCGCTAGCTTGGCTATAACTTAGCCAGCTAGTTATGATTTGAGTCTGTTATTATTACTCCTGTGTTATTGTTATTACTTAACCGAGTATTTGGCATATACAAGAGGTGTATCATGGAATGTTAATATTGAGTCTGTTAGTCGGTATGTCTTGCTGGCAATCAAGTTAGTGGGGGAGGGCAATTTTGTTAGGATTGTTGGGGAATAAATAGGAGAGGAGGTCAGGTAGGAGAGGGGGGGGAAGAATTGGAAGAAGTGGGAGGAACCAGGTCCTCAAACGCCTGGCTTGTATCCACCTCTATCTCTCATTTCTTAATAAATATTACCTCTTCCATCATTTGTGTTGTTACCGCTGCTATGAATATTGTTTCTGTTTTGTTCTATTTTTATCATCTTGGTATCAGAGGGCAAGACGATTGGGAAACAAGATAACATTGAAAGATTCGGAAGAGAAAGTAAGGATTATGTAAGTGTGGTAAAGAGATATGGGGGCACTACAATTAGAAACTCAGAGACTAGATAGGATTATTGGGTAGTTAATTGAGAAGATGGATGTGTTGATCAGTTGAGGGTATTCTAGTGTTTCGGACGCGGAGAATGGGAATGAGCAACTGGGAAGGGCAACCGAGATGACACCTTAGGCAGCCAAAGTGGAGATTCGAGAGTCAGAAGGAGAGTATAAGAATGAACCTCGAGCTATGCATCAAATGGAGTTACCTCTCTTCAATGGCAGTGACCCAAATGGGTGGATTTTTAGGGTCAAACGCTACTTCAGCTTGAATAGACTGACGGAAGGGGAAAAATTAGAGGCTAAGGCGGTGGCGATGGAGGGTCGCGCCTTATCTTGGTTTCAGTATACAGAGGACGCACGGAAATTCACCTCCTGGGCTAGATTGAAGAAGACATTACTGCTTTGATTTAGAGCAAAGCAGGAGTTGTGAGCGTTTCCTTGCCATTAGACAGGAAACTTCCATTGAAGAGTAGTTGGAGAGGTTCGAAGCCATGGCAGCACCGTTGCAGGAACGGTTGACGGGGGAAATTTTGAAAAGTACATTCCTCAATGGTCTTAAGCCAACCATTCGGGTGGAGGTCTATTTGATGAAGCCTGGGAACCTCTTGGAGATGATGGAGGTCACCTAGCTAATTGAGGAGAAAAATCGGGTCCTTCAAGTGGGACAGTCTGGATCTGGGGGTAGTCTGAGCAAGGTCACAAGTGCCCAAGATAATATCCCGGGCCAAAAGGTCTCAAGCCCATATTACTTGACCTCCTCAACCCACTCAAGCTCTGTGGGTATGAAGGCAGCGGAGAGCTACAACGTATGCCGGACTGCGAATCTAGTCGACAACACCCTTTGGTTTCCTGCTATTCACCAATGCCGAGTATCAACAGAGGAAGGATAGGGGATAATGTTTTCGCTGCAATGAGAACTTCACGTTGGGGCACAAATGCAAAAATTGGTTGCTGCAGGTGTTACTACTAGATGATTCTTCCTCTCTAGAAGAAATCGAAACTCAAGTGGTTGAGGACGAAGCCAACGACCCCGAGAAGAGGGAGGAAGAGAAGGTGAAAGGCCAGATTGAGTTATCCATGAACTCAGCAATCAGTTTCACCTCTCCCTATACTATGAAGCTTGCGGGGAAGATGGAGGTTACCCAGGTAACCGTGCTTATAGATAGCGGAGCAACTCACAACTTCATCGCACTGGATGTGGTCCGAAAGTTGCAGCTGTAGATGACACCCACTAGTGCGTATGGAGTCGTCATGGGGATAGGCAAGTCGGTCCAGGCTCAAGGATTATGCAAGTCTCTAACACTCTCTTTGCAAGGGATTGATGTATGCGAAGACTTCTTACCCCTTGAATTAAGAACCGCCAATGTCATTTTGGGAATGCAATGGCTACAGAAGCTCGAAATGATGCAGGTAAATTGGAAGGCATTGGTTATGAAATTTGTGGTGGGCTAGAGAATTGTGGAACTAAGAGGGGATCCGGGGCTATGCAAAACTCAAATCTCATTAAGGTCCAAGATGAAAACAATCTAAAGAGAAGGAAAAGGGATCCTGCTAGAGTGTATAGAGTGTAGTGGAAGCAATAGAGAGAAACCTGCAGGGACAAGCCCAAGTGGCTAAGGATGTCCAACAAGTGTTGGATGAGTTTAAGGATGCGTTGGGAGCTCCCAAGGGTCTTCCTCCTCAATGGGCCTTAGACCACCGCATTGAGCTGAAGAAGGGGCAGCAACCGATGAGTATCAGACCCTAAAGATACCCCCAAGCCTAGAAAGATGAGATAGAAAAGTTGGTGTAAGAAATGATGACAGCAGGCAACATTCAGCCAAGTCACAACCCCTTCTCCAGTCCAGTGCTCCTAGTAAGGAAGAAGGACGATGATTGGCGTTTTTGTGTGGACTACCACACCTTTAATAGAGAAACCGTCCCGGATAAGTTTCCAATACCCGTAATTGAAGAGTAATTAGATGAGCTCTATGGTACAAGGGTATTCTCTAAGCTTGACTTGAAGTCGATGTATCATCAAATTAGGGTGCGCCTAGAGGATGTGCCCAAAACAACTTTTAGAACCCATGAGAATCATTATGAATTCCTCGTAATGCCATTTGGGCTGATGAATGCTCCAACCACCTTTCAGGCATTGATGAACGATATTTTCAAGCCTCACTTGAGGAAATTCGTTCTGGTATTCTTTGACGACATATTAGTGTATAGCCCTAGGATTGAGGCTCATGTGTAGCATTTGGGAGTTGTATTTGGGCTACAACGTGCATACTCATTGTTTGTTAATAAAAAAAAGTGCTTGCTTGATCAAGAGGAGCTGGAATATCTTAGCCATATTGTCGCAGCAGCAGGGATTTCAGCTAATACGTCCAAAATAAAGGCAATGGTTGATTGGCCAGCACCTAAGAATTTACAAGAACTACGGGGTTTCCTTGGTCTCACAGGATATTATTGGAAATTCGTACACCGATATGGGCATATGTCAGCGCCCCCGACTGCCCAGCTTAAAAAAGATAGCTTTGATTGGAATGGGGAGGCTCAAAGGGCATTTGAGGAGCTCAAACAAGCAATGGTAAGGGTACCAGTCTTAGCCCTACAAGATTTTCAGCAACCATTTGCAATAGAAACCAATGCATCAAGGCTGGGAATTGGAGCACTCTTGATGCAACATCAGCGACCGACTGCTTACTATAGTCAGGTTCTAGGACCTCAAGCCCGGATGAAGTCTGTATAATGAAGTGAGTTGATGGCAGTAGTTTTGGCAATCAAGTGTTGGGACACAAATTTGTAGTATGCACGGATCAAAAAAGCTTAAAGTTTTTACTGTACTAGCGAGTCATCTTCGAAGAGCATTAACACTGGGTTTTCAAATTATGGAGCTACAACTTTGACATTGAATATCAGCCTGGTTGTGAAAATAAGGTAGTTGATGCCTTGTCAAGGCGTGATGGGGAAATTAGCTTAGCCGCCTTGACTGCAGCATGGGTTTGCAACTTGCAAGTTGTGCATGACAAGGTGGACGATGACCCAGAGTTAGGACTTATCAAAAGGACTCTCCACACGTCTCCCGGGACAGTGTCAAACTATAGCCTTAATCAGGGGGCCCTATTGTACAGAGGCAAGCTGATATTCCGAAAGTCTATGTTTATTCCCCATATATTGGTTGAATATCAAGGGGGCCTGATTGGAGGGCATCCTGGGGTGTTGAAGACCTACATGAGATTAGCCAAAGATGTGTATTGGTCAAGTATGCGTCAAAGAGTCTAGGAATATGTGGTTGTTTGTGCTATCTGTCAGAAGAACAAGGTCCAACCCTTGTCCCCAGCAGGTCTGTTACAGCCATTACCCGTACCGGAACAAGTTGGGGAAGATGTGTCGATGGACTTTCTCAAAAGGTTGCCTGAGTCAGATGGGCGTGATTGCATAATGGTGGTGATGGATTGTCTCTCGAAGTACACACATTTTGTACCCCTCTGGCACCCATTCAAAGCCCCTAGAGCTGCTAGAAATTTTGTTAAGGATGTGGTACGGTTGCATGGCATTCCCCGGTCCATTATATTTGACTGTGACAAGGTCTGCTTGAGCTATTTTTAGAAAGAGATAGTTCAGCTACAAGGAACAGCACTAAAATACAGCCCTGCATATCATCCTGAATTTGATGGTCAGACCGAGGTTGTTAACTGTTGCTTGGAAGCATATCTGAGGTGCTTTATTGGAGGGCAACCCAAGCAGTGGCTTCATTAGTTACCATGGGTTGAGAAATGGTATAATACCTCATCTTACAACCACCGGTACCACCCTATTCTTTACTCTATATGGCCGCAACCCACCTCCATTAATACGATACAATTTGGGTAACTCCCCCTTGGCTGCTATTGATTGTGAAGTAAAGGACAAAGATGTTGTCTTGGATGACTTGAAGCTACACCTAGATCGCTCTCAGCAATTGATGAAGGTTGTGGCCTATAAGAAGCGACAGGATGTGACCTTTGAGGTTGGCGATTGGGTGTATGTGAAACTCAAGTCCTATAGGCAGCGTTCACTAGTTAAGCAGGTGAATGAGAAGCTTTCTCCAAGGTATTTTGGCCCTTGTCAAATACTGAGCAGGGTAGGAAAAGTGGCTTACAAGCTAAATCTTTCAAATTTGGTGTGAATTCACTCTATGTTTCACGCGTCTATGCTAAGATTGGCAGTGCATGAATGTTCATCAGTTGCAGCCTTTTTTAGCTAGGCTCATGCCAGATTTGGAGTGGGTTGTGGAACCCGAACAAGTGCTTGACATGCATTACAGTCCAACGGGAATTCTGGAGGTACTGTGCAACTGGAAGGGATTGCCGGATTTTGAATCGTCTTGGGAAGAGTTTGATCTCATTAACACTCAGTTTCCCTCTTTCCACCTTGAGGACAAGGTGAAAGTGTTAGCAAGGGGTACTGATAAACCATTGTTCAAATTTACTTATGCTAGACGCGGGAAGGTCAAGGCTCGAGTAGATGGGTTGGCTAGGGATACTGGCACTGGCTTGGCTATGACTTAGCCAGCTGGTTATGATTTGAGTCTGTTATTATTACTGCAGTGTTATTGTTATTACTTAACCGAGTATTTGGCATATAGGAGGGCTATTATGAAACGTTAATATTGATTATGTTAGTCGGTATGTCTTTTGGCAATCAGGTGAGTTGGGGAGCAATTCTGTTAGGATTGTTGGGGATTAAATACGAGAGGAGGTCGGGGATGAGAAGGGGGGAAATGAATTGGAAGAAGTGGGAGGAACCAGGTCCTCGAACGCCTAGATTGTATCCACCTCTATCTCTCAATTCTTAATATACATTAACTCTTCCATCATCTTTGTTGTTACCGCTATTGTGAATATTGTTTTTGTTCTATTATGTTTTTATCACCTTGGTCAGATATTTTTGTCAAGGATGCTCAATATTTGTCCTTCACAAAGGCTCAAACAATGATAGTTTTGGCTTGAAGCAATTGTTGGAGGAGTATAATGACTTGTTCGAGAGATATGCCTGAGAAGTTGATCATCACATCAATTTGTAAGTAGGGGCCGTTAATGTCATCTACAAATTCAAAATTGAAAAATAAACTTAAGACATGTTAAAATTGGGCCTTATACAATCTAGCAATAGTCCTTTTTTATTTCATGTTGTTAGTTAATTTAAAAAAATGGGTCATGGTGCTTTTGCACTGATTATAGAGCACCTAATGTGGTGACCAATTAAAGATAGATTCCCAATCCCACTATTGATGATATGTTTGATGATTTACATGGAGCTACATACTACATAGAAATTGATTTACAAGATGGGTTCTATTAAGTACGGGTGCATCCTTTAGATATTCACATAATTACCTTCCAAACTCACAAGGTGCATTATGAATACCTTTTATCATGCCCCATGGGGCGCATTTTAAGCAATACTCTTTGATGATATTTTGATCTATAGTCTCAATTGGACCATGCTTTTACATGTAAATAGGGCTTTGACAAATTTGAAAAGCTTGGTTTACAAGAGTTAGAGAATTTAGGTTATATTTAGAATTGTAAATGAGCCAAGTTAAAAGCTTAGCTCAGCTAGCTTGTTCGTTTAGGTAGATAAATCAAGTCCAAGCCTAATCAACTTAGCTCATTTATAGTCTATGCTCGTGAACTTGACTAAGTTAGGCTTAACACGTTAAAAGTTATGCCTAACTCATTTATTTAGTTAAAAAAACTGAGCTTGAGTTTTATTTTAAATTTATTTATTAAACAAGTTAAGCTTGAGTCCGAAGATGTTCAACTCGACTTGTCTTATTTACAGCCCTAGTTATACTATAACCTCTCAAGGGGTTAAGGTCATTCAAGGTGAAATTATAATTTTGTCAAACTAGCATGGACCTACTAATGCTTCTCAAGTCTCAACTAAATGGATTGTTATTACAAGATATTGTTTGGAACTATGGCATCAATGCTCGCCCTCTTACAACGCTCCTCAAGAAAGGGCGGTAGGACAGAGTAGAAAATGCATTCTAAATACCATGCCCAACTTCAAAAACCCTTTCTATGTCCAACTTCAACTATGGCTTACATGTTATTCAAACAAAACATGATTACCACACCAACCCTTGATATGCCCAACTTCAACAAGCCCAACATATGCACAAGGAAAGTCATCCTATTGCATTCATGAGTCGAACATTAGGGACTGTCAAATGCTCTTGGGTAACCTATGTTAAGGAGATGATCGATATAGTTCATGCCATTGAAAACACGTGGGTCATGCTTGTTGGATATCAACACAACTTGAAATTTTTGCTTACAAGGGGTGCAGAAGTGGGTAGCTAAATCAATGTTTCATATGTGCTCTAACACGTAGTTAAATGTACTAGCCTTGAGCACCTAGTCATTGTGTGGACTATATTATGGGATGCTATTAAGAAAGGAGTCGTCAACAATTTATACATGCAACAACTTGTAAAACAAGTGACACATAATCTAAGTGCACCTTATAGGTGTAATTGTTTGAACAATACAAGAACAAACTAGTACCCCCTCATTCACACATCATTCCATGACTATCACATGAATTTCATGATTCTCCCGTGAGTGGGCATTTTTAGGATATTGCAAACTTTTAAAAGGCTACAAAACAATTTTACTGGTTATCCATGCATCACCATAAAATATTATGTTGGCTATTGCACAGAGTGTCGATGAAAGGTCAAGACACTATCCCCTGTAGGTTTACTACCACAACCACTTCCACTACTATTCAGTACTATGCCAATTCTTGGATGAAATCAATGAACTTTTTTCTCAAATGAATATAAATCAATCCTTTTCATGGTTTACAAGTTGAGGATAATTTGCAAATATCTATGCTATTTCACATCCACAGATAGAGAAGTTCGATGAAGGGACTCTAAAGCTCCACAGCATGCCTAAGACCATAATCACCTTTCATGACTCATAATTGATTAGAAACTTTTGACGAGAGCTCTTCAAAATGTTAAGAACAGTGCACATTGCCCACAACCTGATGGCCAAACACATTTTGTTAACTAATGTGTTGATCAGTACCTAAGGTGTTTCACTTTTCAGCACACTCAAGGGTAGCATTCATCCCTACTATGGAGAAAATTCTAGTACAATACTATTCATCATGCAAACCTTATATCAACTGCCTCCACCCACAATCCCCAATATCATGAAGGCCAATGCCTAGTAAATGAAGTCTACTACAACCTAGCATCATGTGATGCATTGTTACAACAATTGAACAACTTGCATGACAAATGCATGAAGCAGATTCAAAACAATGAGAAATTGAATATCAAGAGGGACATTTGGTGTTTCTCAAGCTACATCCTTATTGCCTTCAAAAAGGTCCTTTGAAAACTAACAAGCAATATCAAATTGAAGATGACATTGGGATGTGGCCTATAAACTCAAACGTCCACTAGGTGTACGAATTCATCTTATTTTTCATGTATCCACTCTTAAAATGAAACGAGACACTAAAATAGTGAGTTTTGAACCACCATCAATGGTTGATGATGGAGTATTAAAATGTGAGTAGAAGCCAATTTGGATACTTGTTGGGTCAAAAGATGACCCAATTTGTGGAAGAGAGGGTGATAGAGTGGAAAAAACTTCCCTTTGCATATGCTACATGGGAAAGTACTCAAGACATCAATGAAAATTTTCTAAACCTGAATCTTAAGGGCAAGGTTCCAGCTCAGGGGAGGGATATTGATGGACAACATCCACATCAGTGGAAGGGGGTGACCAATAACCCACAATACTCAAGTCAGTGTACAAGGTGGGCAATGGACAAAGGAAGCTAGGCCTGAGCAGCTACAAACAACTGGTAGCATCAGGTGGTGCAGAATATAATCAATGATAGTCAGATGCATACATTAACTAGCACGTACTGGGTAGCCATTACTTCGGATGTGTGCTTAGTAGTTAGTTGTGGTAGGATAGTGCAGGCAGTTAACTCCTCCCTCTAAAGTTAATCAGGAAAACAATATAAATGACAGAACGTATGTGATGTTTATTCTTAAATTCTTACAATCTTAATGCTTCATTCTTGCCCTAGGAGAATAAATATTGCCAAAGCACTCTAACCAGGACTCATCTTACTAGATTATCAAAATTGGCTCTCTGTGTCACTTTCATATATATGAACTGAAAAAGACCAAAACTGAAAATAAAACGCTCCAGCACATGATGCAAGGAGCATATGCATGGATACATGCATGTTCAGGCAACTGCATGAGTGAAAGAGGACCATTTAGGAAATTTAAAATAATTGTTCTGTTCTACTTTCTAAGCAAAATAAAGATTACTTTTCAATGACTTGGGAAGAAAACAAGCAAAGGTTCTTGAAGGCAAACAGATTAACTAGGCAATTGCTATCAAGGAATCAAGTCTGAGAAATTTGAGAAGATCACAGAGATGTAATCAGGAGAAGCCAAGCACAAGAAAAATATCCGGAACCCCGCTTAATATTCCGAAGACAAAAAAAGATTCACTAATATCTAAAGATATTAATTCATCTCATTTCAAGGATGATGTCATTGCATTTCAAAATGATTTTTCTCAGGTAAGAAAACAAAATAAGCAGGCACCTAATAAACACTTATTGTCACCAAGTTAACCGAAGGTTTCCGTATAACAAATTGAATGACAATGAGAGAGGTCTTTTATTTAATTTGATTTCATTTATTTATTCTCAAATTATCATATACATATACATATACACAAACACACACACACACACACATTTCTCTCCTTTTTCTGTTTTTATTTTTATTTTTGCATCATTAGGGGATCAAGAACTATATGTAATAATGTTAAGGCCGGGCACTAAAAGGCCTTGGAGCTCGACTTGAGCATGCTTTGGACCACAATCTAATTTTGATTTTTAGCCTAATATTACTAGCTGAAAATATTTAGCATATAATTGTTTAGTTATTTTTAAGGGATATGAGCAGGCAATAAAATCACAATCGCAGTTGCAGTGTCACGATATCGGAGCGTCATAAATGATAAATTATGTATCACGATTGTCACGGCCATCGTAAAGTGAATTTTTATTTTTATTTTACTATATACTTTAATTACTATTTATTGATCATTTCAATATCAATATTTGATAAATTAATATTTTATATTAGAAGTATTTAAGTGAGTCATTATATGCTAAATTGCCCTAATAACCCTAAATTCACCTTAGAATAAAAAAAGGCATGTTATTTAGTAGGAATTGTAAAGGTAACAAATGACAATACTTTACTATTGTTCAATAGTAACATGGTTCAAAATATATACAATAAATGAATAAGAAAAAATTATCATGCATGCATTTTTCAATAGATTTAAGAATTCTCAATAAATTGTCTATTTATCGGTGATTTATCTCGATTTATCGTCAATATTTTCCTATGTATTGGCCAATAAATATGAAATTTTAAAACCGTAACGTATCGCTAATTTTGCGTCGCGGCTGACCTTAAAACCACTAAATAGCGGCCACTAAGCTGTAGTGGAACCGTTATTTCATTGTATGGATATGACGCATAGATATTGTTTAGTATAGGATATTTTTAGATCTTAAGAAATATATGATCCATAATAAAGGTCTTGGCCGACAGCTGGTATCACATATAAATAGACCCTAGGACGACATTAATAAAACAAGTTGGGAGAATTCGCAATTGCTATTTCCCTGGCTCTCTCCATCTCTCCATTGCCTCCTCTCTGTTTTCTAGCTCTCATAAATCCTAATTCTAGTTCCCTTGCCTTTGCCTTCCCAATCAATTCAATTCAATTAAGCTTACACCCCCCTAGAATTCATCTAATTCCATCAGAACTAATGGCAAGGCTAGATCCCAACAAATACATTATAAAATAACCGGTTAGATGAAATTTTCAGCATATGCTTACCGCCATTGATGCCGATGCCAAAGGGCCCCAGACCAAAGTTCTGTAACAGAAAGTCAGAGACAACCATCTTAAAGTCAATTTTGAGAGAATACCGATAAGGGTGTTCTAACTGATAAACCAAGAAGCTAATTACCATCAATAAACAAAGGTGAATGGAACTAGTGAAAAATAGAAAGAAAGAAAGAAAAAGGAAGAGGGCATCATGCATAACGTCAACATAAGCAGTAAAACATCTTATAGAGTGAATAATTTGGACCCTAACAGTTCAGCTCCATGCATGGTCGGATCTCATCTTCAATATCATCACAAAGGAGAAAACTATGTACGTCAAAACATCAGCCGCTTAAACCCTAGATCATATAAAAGACGTACAAACCAACTCTCATCTGCATATGACAATCTCAACGAGGAACCAATATAAAGAAAGATGAATCTGTCAGAATGCAAAAGTGTAATCAATGGATCCGATGGAACGGAAGGGGTGCTTCTACTGGATGGTTCATAGCTATATCCACACTCTCGGACAGAGCCTAGGTCGTTCTACACAATACCACTGTTTTGTTATTTTTTATTTATTCATTGTGATCACTTATATTACAGATTTTTGGCCCACATAATCAAGAAAAAAAAGTGATTATAAAATACTTATTTTAATTATTACAAGCCATCATGATTCATGCATTATCTTGTGGGCGGAAAATACATATCACTACAATGCTCACAAGGCAATTATAAATCAAAATACTAAGCGGAATACAGAGCATCTGACTAGCCAAAAAACGCATAGCCCTGGAAACACATTTCTCAGTTTGTTATACTAGTCTATGGAAGTCAAACTAACCTACGATTAAAATGGCAGGAAACATAGAAAACTCGCATGAAAGTTCGGCATAAAACCCAAAAACAGCGACAAAAACAAAAGGCGCAGCAGCAGAGATTAGAAACAACGGCGGGGAAGAAGAAAAAGACGCACACGGCCAGAGTGGAAAAATACCTATAGCAGTAGCAGCAGCGGGAATTCGAGCAGAAGACAAGAACAGGAGCAGAGGGAGGCGGCAGATGAAGTTCCGATCCGCCATTTTTGAAAATAAAAGAGGAGAAACCATTAGGGCAAGGGTAGAGTTGTCAATCGGTACACGATTAAAATTAAGATTTAAATACAATAAATAACGAAGGAAAAAAACGGAGCGACTCTCCTTAGTGGTTACTGGTTCGCACCGGTGTTGTTTTTTACTTTTTATCCTATATTTAATAATTCGATCTTATATTTAAATTTAATTGATTTAAAAATTAAAAATTAAACTTACATTTTTAATTAAATAATTAATTTGATTTTTTTAAACTAAATAATAAATCTGATAAATTATATGTATATAAATTCTGAATACTATTTATTTTTCATAAAACTTTATATTATATAACCATGCATGTGTGTGTTTGTGTCTATAATCTAAAATAAATATTTATTGTAAGTAAATTTTATACTTTTTAATTATTAATTTGATTATATATTTAATTATTATACAAAATTTAAAATTATTAATTGATTAGAATGTAATTTAATGCTCAAATCAAATTATTATATCATATTTATTCAATTTGGATCAAAATTTTTTTTTTGATCGAATAATGTTTTATCTAGTATTTCTTATTTATGGTATGCTTGAAAATTTTGGATAAAAGGCGGATTATTTGTTATTCGATCCAAAACTCTGGATATCCGAAGTATTGGATATTTGAAGTTTATTTTTAGATATCTAATCTATCAAATATTTAAAACTTTTTACTGAATATTCAATCATCGGATATCTGAAATATCGGTATCCAATCCATGAACACCCTCTAGTTTGTACTTAACTTAGTAGGTTGCCACATTAAATACCCTGAATTTGGTCTATATAATAAACGGAACTAAAATTAAAGTTTGGATTTGGTTTATTTACTTAAATAAGTTTATAGATGAGTCGAACCCAAATTTTTAATGTTTATGAATAATACGTTTATAGATGAGTTTAAAATTTCATTTTCTTTTACTAAATAGACAAGTTGAACCCTAACCATCTTGCAAACAATTAAATTTACGATGATTCCCATTTTTCTAAGCAGAATAAGCCCAAAAATTATGGTCACTTGTGGGAGAAGTGGCAATGATGATCCACTGCTTCCTTAATTTTCTTAATCAAATTGAACTACTTTTTCATCAAAGTTCCACATGGTATTGAATGGGATGGTATTTGACCAATTAATGACATAATTTTATTCATGAAGTGGATGAGAGCTAGATGTAGAGTCCTTCATTTATTTTTACGTTACATTAGCTCAAAATTTAGCTCCGGCAATAATGATATGTATGATCATTTTTTTTTGATGGGGATATGTGATGAATAGGCATGCAGAATTGAATAGTCCTTTGAGGTATTGCAATGTATAAAATCTAAATAATGTGGAGTTCTATCTCTATGTATTTTGACATTGATCACTTGTGTATAATTGATGCTTGAGTTTTGTTCTCCTGTATCCTTCTTTATTTTTGCTAAATATTAGAAGCCAAAATCTTTTGCTAGGCAAAACATGAAAACCATCCTGAAGATGAAGCATATGTTTGACAAAACTAACTTAACAACTAGTTTAAAACTTAAGTTAGTTGCAAGTTTATAAGTTATGAGTTACTTTAAGTAATTTTGTAAAAACTACCTTATAAGCTTGTAAATAAAAACTACTTACCAAACAAAAAAAATATAAGCTATAAGGTAGCACATAAGCCACTTACGTTCTTACCGAATACACTAGAAGTTCATTGTCCAAAAATTTCCCTCATCATCCTTTCCGTGTTATTTGTTGAACACAATATATCACGTATCTTTCATATAAATTTAAATTTTAAAAGGCATTTCAACCTAAGATTGTTAATGAGTCAAATTGAGTATTTTCATATAAATTTGAACAAGAATCAATACTAACCTTACATTTGATCCAATATCACAGAAGTATTTTCAAACAATTGGAGGGGATAAAGAACATGTTCAAAAAATGTCAATGGACATCATTTTCAACTTTCTTTTGGTGGAGTATTTTCTAGGTTGAATGACTAGATAAGTTTAATACTCCCCTTAATCTTCTTGCTATACATTTTTTTTGTTTTGCCCCAATTAAGAGGTCGCAATTCATTACTTGACATCAGTTAAATGTTGCCATTTCTTGGGTTTATTGTATGATCCTCATCAATTCCCATAGTTCTTGAGCTTCTCTACTAACTTTTGGTCATTGTTTGGACTCAGATATGTCTTGTGATTGCTATTTTGTCGCTGTGAAGCTTTTTTATTTTTATTTTTTTTGTATGAGTCACTGCCCTGAAGCAAGTGAGCTTTAGGTTCTTTGTAAGTTTTTGGTCCCGTGGGCTTTAGGTTCTAAAGGGGCATGCTCGTATGTGGTTTTCCCGAGTCTTGTCATTTTTGCTATCATTAAATTCGGATCTCCATAATATAGAATTAAGAAACCCATCGTCACTTTTTTCTGGTTACCCGTCCCTCGGTATCTCAATTGCAGATCAGTTATGTATTTTCCTGGTTTGAAATGATGGATGTTCACTGGCAGTGCTCATTCAATGTTTAGTTTCAGGTAGGCACTACAACTTTCACTCCTGTATTTTATGATTATGTCTCTCTTGTATTTCATGATGAGGCTGATCTTGGTTAATTTGCATTCGGGTGTGCCCTTTGACCCATGTTAAGACTTAAATTTATTTTCTCAAATAATATAATCAGGGAATTAATGACACATTAGCTCACATAGTGATTGACATTATTGAATGTTAGTTTTACTTGTATTCTGAGTTGCGCCTAAAGGACAAATGTTAGAGAAACCGTCTGTATTATTGGTAACGTGTTTGCTTTTTTGAGATGAATTGGTTTGCTAGTATTGTTAATTTTTTATATTCGAGTTTGTAAGTAGGAGAAATGGTACTTCTTTGTTTTCTTCATTTCTACTTGTAGTTAATGATGCTGATGTCCTCCGTGTGTCTAAGGAAGCTGATAGCTAATATATATATATGACCAAGATGGTGAACAGTGGAATGATGTACCACCGATAGCAATCATAATTCAGCTTCTAGCTAGGATTAAAAGCTTAGGGTTCCTTTTCACTGTCCTATATAATAAATAATTAGCGTAGTCCAGGCACATAATTAGCATAGCCCAGATATATGAATACAATTTATATTTTTTTTTATTAAGCTAGAAAACATGAATAGGGTCGAATGGGTCCGAACAAGAGTATAGGGATAGATTTAATACATCTAAACAGGACTTTAATGAGTAATAATTTTAGTCATTAACGTCAGTAGCGATAAAAAGTAACGGTGGACATTATATAATATTACGTATAATGTTGGTTACTCATAATATAATATTTTTGTCGCTCAAATAGTGACAACATATAATATTACGTATAATGTTGGTTACTCATAATATAATATTAATATGTAATATTAATAGTTGAAAGTAATAACGGTCCATAAAATACATCATTGTAAAACAACTAACTTTTTTCTTTTGTTGCAATTGCATATGTATTTGTTGATATTATTTTCTGAATATGTCTTCGTTCAATTAAATACCTGAACAAAAGAAATTATATAAAAACCTTATGATAGAAATTTTGAAAAATACATTTAGAAAAAGAAAATATAATGACACTATAAAATACCACAACATTACAAAATGTCATTTTCAACAATATTGCCCCAAAGCAATCCTTCTGTCCATTGAATTTTATATAATTGATCAATTTATCAAAACAAAATATTTAAATTTGTAATAATAAAAAGATATAAAATAATTATTAATATCAATATTAAAAAAAAAGACATATCATACCAAAAGAAAAATACATATCATATCAATTAATATAAACAAAGGAAGACTATCACTTTATCCATCCATCATTTCTTCAAATTTATATGTCTAGCAACAAAGGAACACCATAGAAGCCAAAAGATGTGAAAATTATTGCTTTAAAAAAACTAATGTTTCTTAGGGAAAAAAAAGAAGTTAAAATCCTACTATAGTTTACTCTTTATCACAAGGTAAGCAAACAAATATATAAGGTATTAAGTCTTGAAGAAGGAAACATAACTAGGAAGAAAAAACGTGGCATCAAACCTTCTTATCATTATAATATAATTTCATGCTCATAGCCCCACCTGTTCTTCTCTTTCAATTGACTGAGATGTTGAATTTAATTAAACACATGTTTCACTAGCTCTTTTTTTTTCTTTTTCTTTTTCACATTGCTCAAGTATCTAGGAAACATAGGAGATTACTTAAGGAAAGGGGAAAATACTTAAAATTATATTTTTCAAGCCAAATGCACTATTTCAATCCTTGAAACAACTAGACATGCAAAAAAATTCCACAATTCCATTATTAGAGCCGACTATAATATAATATATATGAGTATATAATTTAATTGAAAAGTTGTAAAGGCTTGAATGAAGAGCCATGAACTTTAAAAATGGATATATCTCTTCATTATAACTCTTCAACTATTATAAATAACCTATCATTTTGGGAATTAATCAATTTAATTGAAGAGTTATGGTGACTCTAATGAAGAGTCATGAACTTTAAAAGGGAACATATATTTTCATTGTAACTCTTCAACTAGTATAAATGATATATAATCTTAAAAATTAATTAACATGTGATGACTCAAATGAAGAGACATGAACTTTAAAAATGGACATATATATTTATTGTAACTTTTTAACTAGTATAAATATCCCATAATCTTGTGATGAAAAAAATTAAGTTGTTCGGTTTAAGTCCATTAATACAGTTATTGAGAAACTCTAGTATAAATGCATTATTGTATCCTAGGGATAAATTGTTGTGGCAATATTACCAATAAGATAGTGTCCTACAAGCCTCAAAGCAATATAAATCCGTCCTATTAATTCAATCCCCCCTAACATGCCAATTAATAGGGTGACATTTAGAGCCATAAGACATTCATGCTATGATCAATAAATACAATACTAAAAAGGTTTATCCATGGAGAGATTTTCTAAGAGTTCAATAAGATGACAGCTAAACTCTTACTACACGGGAAAAGAATAAAAGAAGAGTCAAATGACAAATACACACATAGACATATTGATGGGGAAGTGAATAGAGCATTGCAAATTAAATGTTTGGAGCTCATTTATAAGTCATCTAAGCTTGATTATCGGCTATTTATTATTCCATTACAACTTATTCATTCAATATAATTTGCCTTGAGCTATTATAATTACCTACTACATCATTTTAGCTATACTAAGATGATACCGAGGATCCTAAGGAACAATACACATATAGTTCAAAATAGAACTATACAATACACACATTCTTACAACACATAAACTGAATTTATATTTGAGTGGAGTATCTGTAGCAAGAGGAGATGGTATCCCTCCACAACAAGAATTAAAAGACCTTACTTCCCCCTCTTAATTATATGTTTCATCGATCATCTTCATTGCCATCATATCATATGATCTGAAGTGCAAAGAAAGCCATTTATATAATACTTCCAAAATTTACAATTAAAAATTTCCGTTCATATCGAAAACCATACACTAAAATAGGAGGTACTAATTCCATGATAGGTACAAGATTGACCCTTGGTCAATCTTATACTAACCACAAGGTTAGAAAATTTAAAGGTATTAATATGAGTAATAATTAAAACCACACTAGTTCCATCATTTAAAAAAAAGAGTTCGCAAGTGTCAGAGTTGATATAGAAATTGAAAGCGAGTACAACAACGCCCCTACAAGGGAAATAAAATAGTGAAAGAATGAGAAGAAAGTTAGGTAAAGGCAAGTCCGAACAACACCCTCTCGGACCCTGTGACTAGTACATCAGGCCATCACTCAGTCTGTGCGTCTAAGGAAACTAATAGATAATATATATATATATATATATATATGTCCAAGATGGTGAAGAGTGGAATGATGTACCACCAATAACAATCATAATTCAGCTTCTAGCTAGGACTAAAAGCTCAGGGTTCCTTTTCATTATCCTATATGATAAATAATTAGCGTAGTCCAAGCACATAATTAGCATAGCCTAGATATATGAATACAAATTTTATATTTTTTTTATTAAGCAAAAAAACATGAATAGGGTTGAATGGGTCCGAGCAAGAGTATTGGGATGGAATTACTACAACTAAGCAGGGCTTTAATGACTAACAATTTTAGTTATTAATGTCAATAGAGACCAAAAATAATAGTGGACATCGGTGGTCACTTGAGCTTTCTCACTAAAAATTTTAATGACAATTTGATATTTTTATCGCTAATTGAATAGCAACAACATATAATGTTATGTATAATATTGGTCACTAATAGAATATTGCTAAAGTATAATATTAGTTGTTGAAAGTAATAGCAGTTAATAAAATACATCATCATAAATGATATTAATGATCAACTTTTTTTCTATTGTAATTGAATATTTACAAATTCATAGCATACACCAACAATAGTAAAAAAATTCCTTTTACCTGTTTGATCGAATTTATTCGTTTTAAATACCACAATTATATTATCAAAAGTAAAACTGTTAATTAAATATTCACAAACCTTTATATGTATTTATGTGTGTGTGTGTGTGTGTGGGTGCGTTCATTTTTTGATATTATTTCTTGAATATGTGTCTCCATTCAATTAAATACCCGGTTAAAATTTTTTATAAAGACCTTATGACAGAATTTCAGAAAAATACATTTAGGAAAAGCAAATATGATGACATTATAAAATAATACATCATTACAAAATGTCATATTCAACAATATTGCCCTAAACCAATCCTTTTGTCCATTGAAGTTTATATAATTGATCACTTTATGAAAATAAAATATCTAAATTTATAAAAAAATATAAAATAATTATTAATATTTCTGTTTGAGAAACAAGGATATATTATACCAAAAGAAAAAGACATATCATATCAATTAGTAGAAACAAAGGAAGGCTATCACTTTACCAGTCCATAATTTCTTCAAATTTATAGTTTATTAACAAAGCAACACCATAGAAGCCAAAATATGTAAAAATTATTGCTTTTAAAAAATTAATGTTTCTTAGGCAAGAAAAGTTAAAATCCTATTATAGTTTACTTTTATCACAAGGCAAGCAAGCAAATATATATGAACATTCAAGGTATTACGTCTTGAAGAAAGAAACATAACCAGGAAGATAAAATGTGGCATCAAACCTTCTATCATTATTGTAATCCCTTAAAATTTTAAAAGTCTATAATTTAATAAATAATTTTTATTTAGGATAAATTAGCTTTTAAACCTATTTAATTTAATTATTTTATGGATTTTTGAGTATATAAAATTGGATATAAATATTTAGTAAATTAAAATAAATATTTTGTTATTTTATCATACCATTTTTATTTAAACAATTTTCCAAACCATTATTTTACTAAAATTATCCTTTTTAAACCCATATATTAAATTAAATAAAATTCAATTATTAAAAAAATTTATTACCTTATATTTTATTATTTTATAAATTAAATTATTTTATTTTGTCCTATTTTCCCTTTCCTTTTTCCCTTTTTTCCTTTTCTTTCTCCTTTTTCTCCTTTCTTTCTTTTTCTTTTTTCTTCCTTCAGACTACCATCCCTGGCCTGCCCTGTCTTCCTCGTCCCTAGGCCGCTAGCCCATTTATTTCCTTCCTTCCTTACCTTCATCGCCAGCGTCGTTCGGCCCAAACCCTCATTTTCTCTTCTTCCTTCCTCCCCGCGCGAGCCTGGCCTGCCTCCCTCCTTTCTTTACTTTCCTTCTCCCCCGACCGGGCTGACCCACTCCCCTATTCCCCTTCACTAGCCTGCACGCGTGCACCACCCCCCTTCTTCTTTCTTTCTTCTTCTTCCTTTCCCCGACGCCATAACCCGACCACCTCCGCCATCTCCGGCCACCCTACCTACAACCCTTCCCTTACGGATCTCCCTATCTCTCTCTCTCTCTCTCCATTTTTCCTACCCCATCTCGCCCCCACCACCTCTCCCTCTTCTTGCCCATAGCCCTCTTTTACCCTCCCTCCCCTGCCATTCCCATGCCCCTACCACCCGACAGCTGCCCTACCGAGCCCCCTATCCCCTCCTTTCTCTTTCTCTTCCTCTTCTTTTTCTTCTTCCTTCTCGACCTCATTCTACCATTTTTGAGCCTCCCATACCCTTACCTTCTTTTCCTTCCTTTCTTTTCCTCCCATCTTCCTCCCTATTTTGCTTCGCCGCTCCCGTTCCGCCACTGCACTAGCCACCTGCACCACCCCCGCCATCCTCTACCTCACCCCTGAACCATCACAACACCCCTTGAGCCACCCTGCAACCTCCTTCTTCCTCCCCTCTTCTTTTTCTCTCTTCTCGGCATCCACCCTACACTGCCTCTTTCCGTTGTCGTTTCGCCGCCTATGCCGCCACCTAAGCTACCAAACCAACCCCTGCAACCCCCTTTACCTCCCCCAAACCTCCTTTGGCCGAAACCACCACCCGCAGGCCTTCATTTTCCCCTCACTTTTCCTTCCTTCTCAGCCCCTCCATCTCGGCAGCCACCTTCACAGCCTCGCTGCCGCCGCCGCTACTGCCCTTAGCCACCGTCAACCTATCCCCGACCACCACCTACACCCCCTCTCCACCTCTACACCCTTCCTTTGCCTTAAATCCTCCCCCACATGCCTTATTTCCTAGCCCCAAATCCCTAACCTAAAAGCACCACTCCCTTCTCCCTTCTTGCCATTTTGAGCCCATCCCCCCTCATTCCTTTGCATGCAGCTCATGTTGCATGAGTAGTATGAGCTATTCCATGCCTTGGTTTGTTTGTTTAATAAGTATTAGGGTATAATAATATTTTAAGTTAAGTATTTTATTAATTAAGTGTTATAAAGTCTTATGTTTTGGTTTTTATTGTTTCTAATATAATAAACATTGATATTATTTTTAGGTATTGGTTTTGGCTAATCAAAGCTTGAATCCTTAACCGGATTACCGGTAAGGTTCATTTTTGCGGGAATTAAGGTAACTGTTAAACCCCACTTAAACTGTAATACCTCGTTCTCCCAAATCCTAATTATCGCGTCTAATATATATATATATATATATACACACACATATCTATTCTATTATCAAGCCCCATTCCGTTGGTGTAAATTTTTAGACATTTCATCGATTATTTCTCTTGTGTACGTAAAACACATTTATTGTAAATCTTTCGATTATTGTGTTTTCACTCTTTTTGAACCCTTCAAAATTTTTGGATCGATCTAAAAATATTTTTGAGTTCATCCATCCATTTTATTCATTCATGTTTCTCCCTTTCCTTCCGAATCGCTAAATTGCGGAAAAATTTATTTACGCGATTAGACAATTTTAGTCGTTTTTGCTATTTTTAATCTGTTGGTCATCAAATGAGTTCCGAGACCAAATAAATTTTATACATTTGATTTTATAAAAATATTCCGCATCAATACGTGACAATTTGAATTTCCGTTATTCATTTTGTGAATTTGCAAAAAAACGCGTTTCTCCAACTTATCAGTTGTTGCCCTTTTTTATTGTTTTCCATCCGTTGAGTTTCAAATCAACTCCGATACTTAATATTTTTATATATTTGAGTTTCTAAGATTATTCCGAACATTTTCATAAATTTTTATGATTTTTAGAATTCAAGTGATATTTTTCTTAATAAGTGCCAATTATTAGACTTTCTTGCAATTTAATTAATCAAAATAAATTGCAACCAATCCTCTAACTAATATTTCAATCCTAACTAGTCTCCCAACCAAATCAAATCATATTTGCAACTTGGTTACATTTCTCCCAACCAAAAAGTGCAACTAAAACTATAATCATAATTTTATGACATTTCTCTTACACACTCAACCATAGCCTATCATCTCTCTTACACCCCTAATCCTAGCACTCAAGTGAGGCCAAAGTCAAACCAAAAACTCAATCCACACTCATCCATATCAGATCCCACTCTATCTTTTCCAGATTGTGCGTTCCTATCTCAAAATGCACATAAAATCATGGATTTTAGTAGAGTGCAAAGTTTATTACTTTCCAACTTGCAGCAACTCGTTCTCTTTCTCTCTGTTTATCCCTTTCCTTTGTTATTTGTTTCTTTGGGAAGAATGCATTGCATAATATGAATCCATATAATTTAAATCCCTGAATTCGAAGTCCTTTATGCTTATTCGTAACCAAACTTTTGCTTCTCGACTAGCTTTACAAAATCAGCAAAACTGATTTTTTTGGTGACTTTCAGCATCTTTTATGCATCGACCTTGATTCCTCTACCCTATATTCTTGTTTGGTATTTTTTATTTCATGTTATACTTCATCTAGAGACCTTTATTACCAAGGAAATCGTTCCACTACCCTCTCTTTTTTCCTCTCCTATCTACCTTGCTAAGCAACCTTGGAGTTTTTGCTGCAGTGGTTAAGTGGGTTGCAACAGAGATTTTGTGCCTTTCATCCCTTCTTTTCTCCTTAGTTTCCTACCCGTTAACCCTCTAAAACCATAATCCATCATTCCTTTGTGGTTATTGGTTGTTTTGTGATGGTTTTCAAGCCTCCCTATTCAAGAGTAATATTTTTTTTTTACTTCACTTCTTCCATTCCAATTCCTTTCTTTCCCATTTTTCTTATTTATTAAAATTGGTTTATCTAACTCTTTTATTTTGTATTCTTAAAGGTGACCAAGTGGGTTTAGAGAAGGAATTAATAGATTCCTTATTTTAGCTTTGCTAAGGAGCTTAGGAGTTTTAGTAACAAAACTAACCTTTATAAATAGGATTTTGTGCTAGGTGTATTATATGTTCTATTATGTGTGGATAGCTTTATTTTAATTATAAGCATGGAATAATATCTTGAAAAATTATTTTATGACATGTGTATGTTTCTATCTTATGTGCTTAAGCATGCATATCTAATGAGAAGATGGTTTGTGTGATTCTTTTTATATGTTTATACCTGCTAGAAAGGTGATGAATATTTAGTGAAGAAGTGATGAATGTTTAGTAGAGTCGTGATGAATATTCCCGGATCCAAGTAGTTTAGCTCTCGTCCTTGCTATTTTATGCGAGCTTTGGTTGTTTTAAATTTATCTAAGTATTTCCCTATATGTATAATAGTGTATAGAAGCTAGGTTATGAGTTTTGGATCATTTAGAGTTGGAATAAAATTTTTATAAGGCTTAGACATATTTAACCATGGGTACATTGGGCAATACAGATTGTTTTTGAAAGTTGTAAGTGCACCATTGTCTTCATTGGGTATTTTACATAAAATTTAGTATATGATATGTTAAGATTTGACGTTGTTTAGAGTAAGTTATGAATTTTAGAAGCTTAAGGTAATTTTTGGTGAATAAAGACATTTTGGCCATTATATGTAAAATTATGGAAATTTTGAGACCTAATTGAGTATTATGATAATACAAAAATTTAGAATGTATAATTCTAATACGTGGGTGAAATTGATGAGTAGACTTAGAGACCTTAATTAAAATAATTCATTAAGTAAGAAAAAGAAAAGGAGAAAGAGACATTATGGGTGCATTGAGGAATCTTAATATTTTATCTTGTTGTCCTATTGATATCTCATCCTAAGAAAATAATTGGTTAAGTGTAATGTCTTTTAGCATGATGTACACCTCTCTTGACCTTAAGTTAAATTAGTTGACTTTATTGACACTTTAGTCATTTATTATGTCTTTAGACTAGTTATTTAATTTAGCATTATAAGTGACCCCTTAGTTGACTTAAATATTAGCTATTGATCTTTGTCTTGAATAATTGGATTTAATGTACATTGAGAACTAATTATATTGGGCCTTTCATGGCATGAAACTTAAGCTTTAACACCTTAACGATCTTCCTTAGGCTTTCATGCCTTAATGATATCCCTCGGGCTTTAATGTCTCATATATTCAATTGGACTTTCATGGCATGATTACAGGCCTTTGTGCTCTAAATGGATCAAACCTTGATTCATCTATGGATTAAGTGCGTAGGTAATATTGGAATTTGATAAACTAATTGGTTTATGTTCAAAGAGGTGATTAAGCGATGTTTTGTGGCCTTGTTCTTGTTCAACCTAAATCTTTTGACAAGACATTTGTAACACCCCCAAATTTACTACTAAAAAATTTCATTTAAAATCAAAAGGCTTAGCGGAAGCAAAGGATAAAACCGTAAACTCGGGGGTATTACCGACACACTTAGTACCAGACCGGTTCACTCCTACCGTTCCAGTACTAAGTGCTAAGGCTAAATCCGATCAAAATTTTGTACGAAGTATCAAAAAAACGCAAGACGACATTTAACATAAATCCTTAATAAGAGGTAAGTCAAACAGAAGTTAGAATACGATTTGGGATTACAACCTCAGAATATGTTTCTCAAAACAAGAACGTAATAAAAATTATAGCTAAACAAAAATAAATCCCGAAGGATCAATATCCGGATTGCCTATTCACTCAAGTCAAGGCTTCCACCCCAACACAGTATCCGATCTTAAACCTGCACAAGAGGTCTGCTCTCCACCAATCGGTGGATCATCACAGGACCCATTCAACCAGTGTAGTATCAGTACGGGTCCAATACTGAGTAAGTCTCGCTACCCTACCTTATAGGAGAGATATCATCAAGTGTATTAAATTATAGTACAATACGTTAATACAATATCCTACATACTCACAACCCACAACATGAATCTTACCATACACTCATAGTAACATATAAAACATATGCAACATCCCATTTAACATATAAGCGTGGTATAACCGAAATATAAAGTGACTCATTATGCACATAAGCAGTATGTGGTAACACATATAATAAAAGCTGGTCATGGTCCAATTAGACTTATTCTTTATTCTCATTAATAATATGTTCATTCCACACGTATTCTTTAATAATCCATGTAAGTGCGGGAGCCACACTATTATAGCCGGTGGACCGGAAGATATACGCACAGGGCAGAACGCCTCTGATCCACTATTATAGCCGGTGGACCGGAAAATAAACGCACAGGGCAAAACGCCTCTGATCCACTATTATAGCCGGTGGACCGGATCACAGCCCCGACTCACATGGTGTTTCACTGTAAGTACTTAGTATTTCCCATGGATTACTTCATTCATTTTCATTCAAAGCATTCTTCATTAATCCATGTGAGCGCGGGAGCCCCACTATTATATCCGGTGGACCGGAAGATATACGCACAGGGCAGAACGCCTCTGATCCACTATTATAGCCGGTGGACCGGAAAATAAACGCACAGGGCAAAACGCCTCTGATCCACTATTATAGCCGGTGGACTGGATCACAGCCCCGACTCACATGGTGTTTCGCTTTAAGTACTTAGTATCTTTCCCATGGGTTAACTTATTCGTTTGGTTTGTCGAGCACGGGATCCCCCACTATTATAGCCGGTGGACCGGAAGATATCGCACAGGGCAGAACGCCTCTGATCCACTATTATAGCCGGTGGACCAAAAATAAACGCACAGGGCAAAACACTTCTGATCAACTATTATAGCCGGTGGACCGGATCACAGGCTCGACTCGACATCTTTCGCTTTACGTGATTAATGTCTTATCGGTGTCTTATTAAATCACACATCACCCTTGACATGCATAAATCATTCTCTTTATACTACTCATCACAACTAATAAAATCCCACATACATAACTACCCTTCAATCAATAGATACACATGATAACACCGAACAACTCTAAGCAGCCATAACCAACCCTAGTTGACCACACCACCCGTGGTTAGCCACTCTTATCCCTATTTTACCATAACCACCATACTTAGCCATCCCAAACCTTAATTGTCCTCAATAATCACGATTAGTTACTCCAACCCTACTTAATCACAACACCCCAGAGTTAATCACTCCAAACCCTAATCCCGTACAATCGTTAACTCCCATGCAAAACCCTAACTCCACCACGCAACCCTAAGGCCACCATACCAACATTAATACCACCATGCAAACCATAACACCACCAAGCAAACCCTAATACCACCATAAGCCATTAATACCACTATGCAATCATTAATACCAACATACAAACCATAACACCACCATGCAAACCCTAATACCACCATAAGCCATTAATACCACCATACGAACATTTATACCACCATACAAACCCTAATACCACCATAAGCCATTAATACCACTATGCAATCATCAATACCCCCATACGAACCTTAATACCACCATGCAAACCCTAATACCACCATACAACATTAATACCCCCATAAAAATCACAAATACCACCATATAACATTAATGCCTCCATAAAATCACAATTACCACCATACAAACCCTAATACCACCATAAGCCATTGATACCACTATGCAATCATTAATACCACCATACGAACATTAATACTACCATACAACATTAATACCTCCATGAAATCATAAATACCACCATACAAACCCTAATACCACCTTACAACATTAATACCTCCATAATATCATAAATACCACCATACAAACTTCAAGACTCCTATGATGGTTCCCAACTTATATTACCATTTATCTTAACATGCATGTCCTAGTGGGCCATAACATATTACATCATAAACATCATACATATAAATGTCATGCTCATGTCACGGAAGCACATACAACATACCTCAATCTCCAAGCTGCGCTACACATAAGACAAGTTATCCACAAATCAGATAATACATGGCATAGCATGACATACACAACATTCAACACATCCATGTCACACATAGCACAAGGCCATTAGCTTCGTCCTTACCTAAGGCGACGCCGGACTTGGAGCACGCTCCTATACGCCTTAGGGTTTTAGTCGGGATTACCTATAAAAGGGGGAAAAAGCTAAGTATTAGTTTCCCTTACAAGTACCATCAACCCTTATTCTAGTTTAGGATTAGGGTTTTTATTACTAAAGAGGGTATTATACAAAAACTAGGGTTTTTATCTTAGGATTAGTATACTAAATATTAGTAGTCAAAATATAGTCATTTATGATACTTATTGTTACACTTATTTTATTAAGCCCATTAGTTCCATTCTTATAATACTAGTGTTCACTAGTCATAGTGAAATAGTGATAATAATAATAATAATAATAATAATAATAATAATAATAATAATAATAATAATAATAATAATAATAATAATAAGACTACTAATAGTGACACTTATGTTTCAATTAATAGAACTCTAGCGTTTTTAAGATTAAGTCTAACAATGGTGTTAGGTTTGAAATAATAATATTATAAGGTCACAATATTACAAGTAACTATTCCCAAGGGTGATGATGATAATAGTAATACTCCTAGTAGTAATGATAATAAAATTAATACAACCAAGTAAGGTTTAACAACCACAATAATAACTGTAGTAAGGATAATAGAAGTAATAATAGTAATATTATTAATAATGTTAATACTAACAATTATAAAAGTTAAGATTAAAGTTAAGTATAATAAAATTTAGGGTTCAAAAGGGATGTTAGTATTATTAAGAAAATAAGACATTAATAATAGAGACCATAATAATGATAATAACAATAATAATAGTAATAGTAATGAAATAAATAATAATAATGATAATAATAATAATAATAATAATAATAATAATATTATTATTGGTAGAAAATAGTAGTAGTTATATAAAAGGGGTATTAGGGTTTGGATGAGTGGAGAACCACCTAGGGTCGGTGGTGGTCCGGCGGCGGCGCGTGGCGGCGGTGGAGGAGGAAGAGAAGGAAAAAGATCAAGGCGGGGGCTGGATGGCAGGAGGAAAAGAGAAGTTTGAGGTGGGGGGAGAAGCAGCAAGTGAAGGGGAGTGGAGTGAGGGTGGTGGCGTGGCAAGGGGTGGCGGCGCGCGGCGGCCGAGGGTGGTGGAGAGAGGTGGAAAATGAGGGAGGAAGGAGGAGAGGGAGGCAGGGGAAGTTGAAAGCGGGGGAAGGTAGAGGGAGGTCTGCTGGGCATTCTGGAGGGTGAAAGAGGCTCTAGTGGCGGCTGGGCTAGCGGTGGGAGGCGGCGCAAGGGCGGTGAAGGCTGGAGGTGGTGGTTTCGGGATAGGAATTTTGCACGGCTAGGGCGGCACGTGCAGGGAAAGGAAGAGGGTGGTGGCGGCTTGGTTTTGTCGAGGGAGTTGCAGGGAAGATCCCGGTGGGGAGCGGTGGCGGTGGTGGCCACCGGCGGCGGCGGAAGGCTCATCTTTTTGGGGCGGCGGAGAGGCAGGGTTTCGGGGAAAAATCGAAGGAAGGGCTGATTATGGCTGCCGAAAGAGGGTATTTATAGGTGATTGGGAGGTGGAAGACGACAAGGGAAGAAAGAGGCGTGCGGGGCAAGGGTGCAGGTGGCCGACCGGTGGCAGGCGGTGCAGGTCCTGCCATGGCAGGTTAGGTCGGGGAAGGTGAGAGGAAAAGGGAAGGAGGTGGCACGTGAGAAAGGGAGAGAGGGACTTGGTCGGGGTCGAAAAGAGAAAGAAAACGACGGGAGAGGGGTAGGGAAGGACGGTCAACGCTGGTGGCTGCCGGCGAAGATCGCGCTGCATGCGTCGACTTGCAGGCCGCGGTGCAGGTCGGGGAAGAAGAAGACAGGCAGGGCGGACCAGTGGTCTAGGGGAAAAGAAGAAGAAGGGGAACCGGTCGGTTCGGCGTTTATAAGGTTTTTAAAACTAAACGCGGTGTTTCAACGTTATGGGGGACAGAGTGTCGCGTCGCGTTGCCCGTTTGGCAACAGCTATCTTCAGCGATCGGATGCAGCGTCTCAGCGGATGGAGGGCCGAAACGCTGCGTTCGGATGCAGGGCAGGTGTCCAACGGCGCTGGGCCGCAGGAATGGAAAAGAAGGAAGGGCCGGACTGTACGCGAGACGGGGGAGGGGAGGGGGATTTGGGCCGGTGGGCTGGCCCAGCCGGGGGAAAGAGGAAGAGAAAAAAAGAAAGAGGAGAGAGAAAAAGGAAGAAAAGGGAAAATAAGAAAATAAATAGGATGGAAAAATAATTAAAATAACTTATGGGGGAAATTGGGGTATTTTTGGGTTATTTAAAATATTAATATTTATAAAATATGAAATAAATTCCTTTTTGCTTATTTTAGACTATTTTAGATAAATTCCCTTAACCTCCATGTTAATTAGGAAAAATACCCAAATTTTCTTCTAATTAAATTCTTTATTATTTTCCTCTTAATCTACCTTAATTAACTCTCTTCATTTTAATAAATGAATTTATATAATTAATTTTCCTAATAATTCCTTATTTGGCCATAATTTCGGAAATTAGGATTTTGGGATATTACAACATTAATCATTTAAAGTAAAAGATCTTGAGTCGGGACTTGTACCACTCGGGGTAGCTATCCGAGTTAGGTTTGGTATTTACTTGGTACCATTCCAGTGTTTTCTCAAATAATAGCTATCCCAGGCAACAAGTTTTTGCAACATCATAAAATTGTCGTTGCCAAAAGAATTTTTCCCTAACAACAAAGTGTTGTTGCTATAAAAGAGTTTGCTTATATTGCGATCTACCATTGCAGTAAACGTGTCTATTATAACAATTGTGGCCATCATATCATTGTAATAGAATAATATTATTGTAATGTAGCCAAAATACACATTTTTACAAAAATCTTATGAGTCCCAATATGACTGATTTCCAACTTCCAACATATATCATCATGAAAATACTTGACCATATTCATGAACCACTTTCCATACCGAGTCAAACCACATTGACATACCATGGGTCATACTAACACACTAAGGGTATCAAAATGAGATTTACAACAACATATAAGCCCATACTCTTCATATACTCTTGTTTTTCATATATTTGATAACACATCATCATACCACAACATGCCATACAACAACATTATCATAATGAAATTATCAATATAAAAATACCAAATACAAGATTTTATATAATTATATATAATGCACACAAAATCCTAGTTACAATGTGTATCCTTACCAAAAAACACCGGTCTCTAAGCACATATAAGCCTAATTTTCCTCCTTTGAGACCACTAGAAAATCACCTAATAACCAAGAATAAAATACAGTTAAAACTTAATAATACATTCAAGGAAAAGATAAGGTAAATGAGGGTGGAAAATGGAGCAAAACCGAAGCAAACCAAGTCGCATAAGGCTAGAGTTGGCTACGGTAGAAATCTACACAACAATGGGGTAGGCACTGTGAGTGACTCATACAACTAGGGGAGGGTTGGGTGAGCTCATCACATTGAGGGGTAGAGGTAGCGTGAAGAAGGAGGTTGGTGGGACGAAGCGGCGCGAGATTGTGGTGGTTTTGGGTTGTTGCAGCATGAGGGCAGTTTAGTGGAGGGTGTAGTGTGGGTTTGTGACGTTGAAGGTGGTGAGAAACATAAGCTTCTCACGGTTACTTCGCAACGTGAGGGGAGGGGAATTTCTAGAGTGTTGCTAGGTAAATATGGTTATATTCGGTCAAGTGATGCACAAGGAAGCTGAGGGAAGGAAGAGGGAGTTTGGGGAGAGTTTGGTGAGGCATTGTATGAGGGGAGGAGAGAGAGTGGAGGGGCATATATAGAGAATAGGTGGTGCAAATAGTTGAGAATCGATAGAAAAGGGGAGGCGTACACATATGGGCAGAGGTTGGGAGGTTGGGCAAAAATTTTCAATGACATATCTCATGAATTGAGGGAAGAGATGGCGGTGATGATGAATTTAGCTAGTTAGATTGTAGGGGAAGGCTAAGCAGAGGAATTTGGTTAGGAGAAGAGAGATTCACATAAGGAGAAATGGGAAGAAGAAGATCTTGGGGGAGGAGAAGAGAAAAAAGAGGAAAATAAAAAGGGAAGAGAAAAATAAAAGAAGTTTAAGATTAGGGTTAGAATTAGGTTTAAAAATTTAGATTAGAAAATTTGGTTAAGATTGAAATAGTAATCTTAAAAAGTTAGGATTAGGTTAAAATAGTAATTATCTAAAATTTGAATTAAGTTAAATTTGAGATATTACACCTAAGCCTATGCGAACTAAGCCCTAGAATAGGGTCCTGAGGTAAGTCCCCCAAATGTTCTTTATATCATATTAGATACACTTACATGTATACACTAACACACGTAAAGTAAAAACAACAGTTAAAGTGGTTCTTGTGCATGATTGATGCAAGAGCATCCCATAATAATATTTTACTAATTAATTTTTCTATATTAGGGGATCACAAAATACTCTTAACTTGAATAAAATTAATTAGCTAAATATGAGAATATAAGTGGATATACTAGCCCATGCACCAACCATACATGTATGGTGTCATGCCCAGCCCAAGCATAACCAATTATGGTAGCATGTCCAGCCCAAGCCCAACCAACTATTGTAGCACATTAAGTCCAAGGCCAACTAGCTATTTTATTATTATTGCCAAGTGTTATGCCTCCTAAGATAAGAAGTCAGATTAGCCTTGTTACCAAGCTGATTTTGAAAAATAAAAAACAAAAAAACAAAAAAGAAGATAAGTAGATGGTGGAGTAGGTGATGAATGTCAGCTATGTCAAGTTAGGATGTGTTGATTGACTAAAGCATGATGACTGATTGATTAAGTATGAAAAGTGAGTGATTGATTGTACTTTGATAAATCAACATGTATGGTCAGCCATATGGAGGTATGGGTGTCTAAAATCAGGCCATAACACCACCCTCCATGTGCTATACCTAATCTAGTTACAATTCAACTCCTTGTTAACTTGTATTAGGTAACTAGAATGGTTAGAACGTAACTAAGTAGGTAAAGAGAAGGGTAGAATGGACTTTTTGTACAAATGGCTGTCACTATAAATACGGGTAGCCTCAACACAATGGGACATACTACTCCCTTGAATTAAAAATTAGATTTTTGAAGGTCCCCTATTCCCTCTCTTCAAAGTTGAGTGAAAACTTTGTTTTGGGTGTAAAATCTTATAACTTTTATCTCAAGTGTTGAAACCTTGAGTGATGGTTGTGAATGTTTGACATTTAGCTTTACCTTAGATCAAATAATATCCCACTTCTCATCCCCTCTCTCTTTTTTAACTTCCGGTGGTCAATTATCTCATAGGCCACCATCTTCCATTAAGCATACACCAACTTGTTTAACATATACATCAATGATTATGTTGAAAAGGCCTTAGAACAATATGGGAGTTCAAATCATGCTCATCACTCTACTATTTTATTAGTCATTTAGCAATGTTTCCTACTAGTCTCTTTTTAATCGGGCAGCATGACATTTGTCACTTTTGAAAAAAAAACCCATTATGCTATATACATATCTTAATATGTACGAGTATAAACTTTGTTTTGGGAGCTTTGGGGGCATTTGTAATATTTTTTTTTAACAATTTTCAATCATACTACTTGATTTTTTTAGAAATGATCTATTTTGAATAATTCAATAGCATATTATAACATTTGTGATTATTATACTTTAGTACCTTACAATCAATATTATTAGTCTTAGGTTACTAAGATGTTAATTCTTATTATATCACGTAATTTTCTAAGCTTGTTTTGAAGTAATTTACCCATTTGTATTTTTGTTTATTTAATTTTTGTTGGAAATTATTGGAGTTTTTTATTATCTAAAAAAGCATAAACATCCTACAAAGTCAATAAGAATTCCAAAAAATTAAAAGATTAAAATACGCTGAAATTATCATACAAAATATGAGATGGTAAATTTATTTTATTTTATTTTATTTTATTTTTATGGTAGTTTTTTTTTTGCTATCTAAGATTATAAATTGTAAACTGATACTAAAGTTAATAAATAAAATAGAAATGTCACGACATCAAGTCGGGAGTTGTTCAAAACAAATGATACGTAATGAAATTAAATCGACTAGTCTGATATACGTACCCTAATGAAATTTAATCTAGTCTAAAAATTTTCATTTCTTGATAAGCATTGAATTAGTTTATACGCCTGAAGCCGGCCCTGTCGAACACTGGTCAGGTTCCCTCACATGTCCTTGCATGCATGCCTGAGCTGAATCAACTTCCCCTCTTGTGCTAGTTATGAGTATAAAGGAACGCTTTCTGGACCTTCAACACCTTACGTAGAAAACTACAAGACGGCAACGCCACCGACCATCCCTTGGGTTGGAAATGGAGTTTACCAATTGTGCTTCTGCGAAAAAACAAGAAAGATAGACCTTATCTACTACAGTATGACATAGGCACCCAATGATTACGGCTGCGAATGGCAACGAAGACTTTCTACGTATGACAGTTGTATAGATGCAGACGAATGAACAACTGCTATAATTTTACTAGAGGAAAACGTGAGTTACCGGGGCATCTCGTGTTGAAAGTGTAGTTTATACTGTATATGTCTGTTGAAGGGTCATCATCATTTCTAGAAGAAACTTCTTGCATAAACACGAAACACTGTATATCAAAGCTTCCCCCCTTTTCCATCCTCACCACAGTGATGGCATGCATGCTTCTTTTTTCTTGTTTTTTCTGACACGTTCGACCTATCTATTCTTATGCGTGCTTTGAAACAATTATTACTCTCTCTCTGTCTCTGCTTTTTGCACGGAGTTGCAAATTGCAATGCGTCTACCCGTGTCTCTATGCTTTGAAACAATTGTTACTCTCTGCATTTCGTTTCGTACCTTGGGAATTAGTATTTTTCCGGAGGAAGCCGAAGCCTGCCTGCGAAGAGAGAACTTTGCCCCCCCTTTTTTGTCAGATAAAGCGCACTAAGCATATTTGGTGGTAAAATCTTTGGAGCCTGACTGAGATCGCTGCCAATTTATTTTTGTATGTAAAGAAGGCCCACAGCACATGCCTGGAAAGCCCTGGAAACGTTTAATATTGCGTCAGCTAATTAATGAAACAAACCAATGTTAAAAACTTTCCGACAATGCAAAGGAAACATGTCCAGTCGTTAAAAACCCTGATAGGAGCCCTCTTCATCTGCCCGTGCCACAAGGGCATACGTTAAGGTGCCCACCTCAATCAAGATTCAAGACCTGGGGTTTCACCCCTCAAGGTCACCGTAGAAGGTCATGTTTACATTTGCACCGTGCCTCCACCTTTTGTGAATCATCCTGCATTCGATTAGGGATATGCTGCCGGTATCCCTGATTTGATCGTTTCCAATTTGTCCTTTTCGGAGTGCCCAGAAATTTCACAGGCGTTGCCTCGAGAGCATTTCACTAAAATATGCCCAACCTATATACCTAGGACTGGCTAGCTGCCCGGACATACATTTGTTAGTCTTTTCTAGCTAGGAAAACTGCCGGCCCATCGGCAGATCATGCAGGTCAACTTGGTTTAACTCGAGTCAGGGAACAGTCTTAGGGTAATTAACCATCTGCTGTGAACCTAAAATACCGCTGCTTAATTTGCTGGGATCTGCCCACAGATTGCTTATTACTGTACATTCATGTGCGTCATTGATCAGAATCGTTTTTCGTTCTTTGGAACTTTCGGCCTTTTCCGTCCCTACATCTTTATCTTGCTTTTATAGTCCATGGAGGATCATTATTCAAATTGGGGGGTTTGCGAAACCCAGGTCAATGAAATTGTATGTTCCGGATCGAATATGTCAGTATATATATCTTGGATATCCAAACTTATATGTTTGTATATAAAACTTGGATTAGATATATCCAAAAATATTAAGTCTCACCAACATTTAAAATAAGAAGTGTAAAAAAAAAAATATAGTATACAAAATACTACTACGGATGACAACTTCAAGTCTCACGAGATGAATCAAAGTCTATCTAGATGTATATAGGACGTTTAATTTAATAGTAAAGTACTAGAGAGATTTAGTGTAGTCTGAAATGTTCTAACGTGATTTAAAAGGTTATAACCAGGAACTCGTAGAATAATTTAGAATATTATATAATATTAATTGCAGAATAAAAAGGGAAAGAAATCAAAATGTTTTAAGAGTATTCTTATTCATAGGAGATATTTCAAATGGAGGCGTTCTAGATTTTTAAGTGTATGATGTGATAGAATAGTTTAGAAATAAGCTATTCATACTTATCTTTGTATTGTGCGAAAAATCTAGACCGATCTTGTACTCTATGGAAGGAATTAAGGGAACGCCAACTATAAAGATACCGTCAAGAACTTTCAGGTATTGTAAGCTCATAATTTTAAGGATATTCTCTTGGAGCACATTGCACAACTATTTATTTTTCTTATTCCATAGTACTAACGTTCTTATTCTATCATTAATTCATGACAGGCCAAAGCGAGTTAGCCTCATGCAAGGATTGAAATTAAGTTGAAGAGACACGCGATTTTCAACAAAAAAGAAAAATAAAAAAGAGAGTCAGGAAGTGATAATAGGCTTCAAACACAAAATAATAATACGCTTCAAATACAATACAATGCAATACATAACTAACTATATGGTATGTCATATAATATGCTCCAGACCAAATATAAATATAAGTATAACAATAACGATATTTCAAACAAAATAATGACAGGTATTACCACACCGCCTCATTAAACCATATGCTCCAGACCAAAGCGAATCATTGTTCCGGTTAAAGCCGGACGGACGGGATGCCAAATTTTTCTATAGACTTACTTTTCCACGACCCGGCCCTGCTGCCATCATGCTGATTTTTGAACCTACGTAAATGCCGCTCATCTTTCGGGGAAAAGAGGAAGAGAGAATATATTATTCGTATCGATGGTGGTAACCAGAGAGAGATCTATCATATCCATACCATACATGTTCGTTCGTTCGTTCGTAGCTTAATACAAAGCTTGGTATGGCATGGTACAGCTGGAAGGAAAAGTAGCATTTTACTGAATTTGATATTCAACGGGGGAGTTGCTTGCCGGAATTGGTTAATTTATTTCACCAATAAGTTTAACGCGTGAGGAGGCCCCAGAAGAGCTGCCGACGTCACGTTTAATACGGCGGCGTCATTTTCGGTAGGCACATAAAAACCGAGGATGAAAAGGAGTTGCTTGCTTGAGACAGGTTTCTTTTTCTAAACGTAGAGGCTAGCTCGAAAAAGATCCATCTTGTAGCTGGAAGCCAGCTATACATTATCAATAATTATTTATTCAGAAGGACACAACAGTTATTTTAATAATTTATATATATATATATATAAACCTAATAAAGTAAATTTTATTTTTTTAAAAAAAAAAACAGAAAGTATTACTGAACATCCCACCGCTGCTTCTGACTGCATACCGCTGATATTCTCACGTTCGAAAGAGGATGAGAGGAAGCAGCAGGAGGCTAAAACTACCAGGTTTTATTTATCACGACCTTCGTCGGACGACATATCTGTATGCTACTGCAAGGACAGTGGAAGCGATCAAAAAGAATATGCCCATATGATGACGGAAGAAGCCATACATACACAACGTGGTGGTAGGTAGGCTGTATCGATTAAAACTACTCCTAATAAAGACAAAAATAAGCATGCATCACGGGTAAGTAATGCTCTCTTCTCTGTTTTTTAGACCGAGTTTTGGTATTAAGAATAAAGACAGTCTCGGTTCGAATCTTTACTTCTATCTATTTATCTTAATATTATAATATTTTTATCTGTACGGTAATTTTTTATATCAAAAATAAAATTTTTCTATCATTATATTTTTATATAAAAATAACAATTATTTTTAAAAAATTAAAGTTTATTTTTATTTTTATCCTTATTTTTTTAATTTTATATACATTAAATATTTTATTGTTTTTTAATAAAAAATAGCAGTGTAAAATTAAAATTATTTTTATCAATTTTTTTAAAAAAGTATATAATTTTTTTTTCAGTTAATAAAGGATGTTATTTTTCAGACTAGCTATGAGTCTCCTCTTTGGATGGCTTCGCACCTATAATTATAAACATTCATTCACTCACTGCTCGACAGAAGATTGCAGGATAGTTCGACTAGAATATTAATCAATGTACATAGACAGATAGAGTAAAGCTTTAGGGGGAAAAAAAACACACAAAAAAAAAGAGTTCGTGTACGAATAAATTATGGGCGGTAGTTACAGAATACGCTGGAAACTTTTAAACTTTTGCAACGTATATAAAATCTTTGAGGGGCTGTAAAGGGTCCGATCGAGGAGGTTGATGGAATATTTTTATTTTCGAATATGTTATATAAAATTATTTTAATGATCAATTTTTTTAATTAAAAAAATTTTCAATCCAATTTTTAAATCTGACTTTGTATCTAATATTCAATCTTCTCGCCTCCAAACCCATTTCCGAATTTTTTTTATTCTGAAATTAAAATGAATTTTTTTTAATGGGACCCAAATCCGCTTAAGAGGAATAATAAGAAGAAAACCAAATCCATAAATAATCTTTGTAGTTTAATTATTTCCGAATTTTTTTTATTCTGAAATTAAAATGAATTTTTATTAATGGCCCCAAATCCGCTTAAAAGGAATAAGAAGAAGAAAACCAAATCCATAAATAATCTTTATAGTTTTATTTATTTATTTATATCTGAGTGGGAGGGGGGGGGGAGACCAAAATGATTAGTGTCACTTTCAAATCCGCAATTGTTGGTTCCATATATTCAGAAGACTGCATCCGTTCTCACTCAGCCAAATAAAACCTTCCGACGTTACGTTTGCCATCTTAGCTTGCACATGATCAGTGATCGCTGCGGTTTATATTTAGCATTCAAATTTTGACTTTGACAGAGCGTGCCGGTCCGTCGATCCCGTCTTAAGACAAAGCATCTGTCAGCCCTCAACTCAAATCCTTTTAGAAATTCTCACTTATAAATACAGTCCTTGTTCTCATCCGCTCTTACTACTAGTGCTGCTGCTACAGCTACAGAAGAGCATAATTTATCAAACGCTAGAAATACCACGCATACACACACATATATGACCATGAAGTTGTGTTCGAGTTCTCTCCTCCTTTTTTACCTGGCATTATTCCTCCACCTCGCCACATCTTTAGCTCAGCTCCGACGCAATTATTACCAGCATACTTGTCCAAACGTCGAATCCATCGTCCGCAGCGCTGTTAAGAAGAAGCTCCAACAGACTCCCGTTACTGCTCCCGCCACTCTTCGACTCTTCTTCCATGATTGTTTTGTTCAGGTTCGTATATATATATATATATATAAATCGAGAAACGCCCATTTTCTGTTGCTTGCTCGCTTCTTCTACTACTGTACGTTTTAAATCGATATATATATCCCTCAAGAGTCGAGTGCTACGTGTGTGTGTGTGTATATATGTATATATTGATTGCATGTGTGTGTTTTTTGTTGGGACCGGGGTTTGGAATTAATTTGTCAAGGGATGCGACGCTTCTGTGATGCTGGCCTCGCCCACCAACTCGGCCGAGAAAGACTCGAGCATTGATCTCTCGCTTGCTGGAGATGGATTCGATACCGTGATCAAAGCAAAAGCTGCCGTTGACAGCGTGCCTGGATGCAGGAATAAGGTGTCCTGTGCCGATATCCTAGCTATGGCTGCTAGGGACGTTGTGGCGCTGGTAACTTTTACTCTCCCAGCTGCTCCATTCTGCATCTTCATTTGGTCTTGTTTAATAAATGATATACATAATCTTGAACAAATAATATTGGTTGGATTCAGAGCGGGGGACCGAATTTTCCAGTCGAACTGGGGAGGCGTGACGGACGGGTCTCGACAGCATCAAGTGTTAGGAATCATCTCCCTCTTGCCGGCTTCAACTACAGACAGCTTAAATCCATGTTTGCCGACAACGGGCTCAGTGAGGTTGACCTCATTGCTCTATCAGGTAGGAGAGTACAGGCCCCCTACTTTATTTCTTTTTTCCTATTTTTGTTTCTTTCTTTCTTCCTCACAAACCTGCTGACACGTTCTCTCGCTCTTACCCCAAGGCGCCCATACACTTGGATTCTCCCACTGCAGCGAATTCTCAAACCGGATCTATAACTACAGCACCAAAACATCAATCGATCCATCGCTCGACCGACGGTACGCAAAACAACTCCAACAAGTGTGCCCGCGGGGCGTCGACCCAAGAGTGGCCATACCGTTGGATCCTACAACCCCGAATCGATTCGACAACAGCTACTACAAGAACGTCTTACAAGGTAGGGGCCTTCTGACCTCCGATCAGGCCTTGCTCGCTACGAGGAAGTCGAGGAACGTCGTGACCCACTTCGCCGCCGATGAGAAGCTGTTCGGGAGGATCTTTGCGGCCTCTATGACGAGGCTCGGCAGGGTCGGCGTTAAGACGGGTAACGAAGGAGAGATTCGCGGCGATTGTGCTCGATTGAACTAAAATGCGCGCGCCCCTAGACCCTAGTGCCACACCCACACCCACAGGTAGGTAGGTGATTGGATTGTGTCCCGGCCCCCGGCGAAGTAAGAGCCAGAGGCCGGCATGTTTTTTTTTTTTTTCCTTTTCCTGAAGCATTACCACCACAAAATCATAGTGCTGCTGCGCACAAGTGTCGTGAGCATGTCGATGAAAGGAATTCTTCCCGGTCTTTCGGTCCCTCACATTTTATTTTTTCTAAAAAATAATAATATTCAGGCGGTTGTAATTGTATTGGTTATCAGGAGCATCAATAATTGGATTACAAAAGCAATTCTTATATTCTATTGTTTGCAGCCAGAGAAAATGAGAATCTTTGTTCCCGGGCTGGCAGTGACTTATTCCAGGAAAGAAAAAACGTCCGACGTTTACAGGCATATCATCAATATGTACACGTGACGATGCCTTGAGAAATGCTTGTTTTTCCCAAAATTTCTAAGAAGCTAAGTAATGCAGAATCAAGCCAGCCGCATTACAGGACAGGGGAACAGAAACAAAAAGGCGAAAAATAAATAAAAATGATGAAAAGTAGCGTCAGATTAACAAAGTAGGAGGGCAAAAGCATGGTTTTAAGTCAGAACAAAAACAGAGAGAGATTTAGTTATATGGCCGAACCAAAGATACGTCGTCCTCCTAATACTAAAGGGCGGAAAACTACTCTACTCGGGTCTGCAATTCTGCTAAAACAGACTCCATATTTCATCTCGCGCCGTTAATTTTTCTTCCCCCGCGCTGGCAATTTAAACGGTGTAATGCTGCTGAATGGTGTTAATGTCTAGACCTTTCAGCTTCACCACCGACTCAACATGGCCCTTCAAAGTGTGGAGCTCTCGAAGCCTGCATCCATCATGACAAAAACAGTGCGTATACCATCATCTGTCTAATAAGCCGGCCAGGAAAACGTATAATATTAAGCCAGCAATTACCTGGCAACCTCCGCACGCCTTTTCGCTTGCTCGGCTATCTCTGATAGTTCTCTGTAGTTGTTCTTTTCGTGGAACAGACCAGTTGATTCGGCGGGCTGAAGCCCATGCAGGGTCCTCTGTGCGGTTGCCCATTGTGCTTCTCTCTCTTCCTTTCCGTAATCTTTCTTCGTTGTGAAGGCGGTCTGTTTCAAATTAAAGCAGCCAAGATCCGGTTATGAAGCCATTGATTGGTCCATAATAATAATATCAGCCCATGCATATTGTTTGTTTGTGATGCGCATTACTATAATGCTGCCAAGCCAAGCCTAAGCCTAACCGTACCTTATTTTCCAGAAGATTATTCCATGCCTTTCCACTCATTATGTAGCGGATGGCAAACTTGAGCACATCAAGAGGGAAGTAAGTGACTATGCTGTACAGCCAGATTACACCCGCCCATCCCCATCCCATTCCTTCAACTTTTGCAAATTCCCAGTTGGCATAGACTGCTATCAGGGTCGCAATCTGTTCAACAATAAAATCTTTGTTTACTCTCCGTATCTTCCTTGTGTCAGAAGAATCGTTATATTCCTTCATGTCATGTGTCAAAAAAAGAAAGAAACAAAAAAATATTAACAATGCAGAATTCCAGCTTGGGTTCAAATTTTACCAACTGAGCGACCATAAAGGCACCGAGCAATAGGAACCCTGGGCGTTCCACAAAGGACCAGCTGCGAGACCTGGTTACGAAAATGAGGGCTTGGCTGATAATGCTCACTTGTAGGTACAAGGCTGCCATCATCTTGTGGGGGTGGCTGCTTATACTTGACACGTGAAAGTTGTCCTGCAAAAATAAATTGAAGCAAAGCAATCCATCGTTAACGTTGACCGACGTATTATTATCCACACATCACACCCCACTAGCAAAGCGTATTTAATTGCTCACTTCAAAGAAGGTGGTGTCTTTCATGGCCCAGAAGAATAACACAGTCATCATTGCCAAGTAACACCCGAGAAAAATCCCGGTGGCAAAAATCTCTTTCAGCTTCCAGCTATCCGGCATCGGAGATGGCTTCACTCTATCCTTTGAAATTGTCATAATCGTTCCTGATGGGATGGGAAGAAACTCCAGATTAGAGTCGCCAAATACTCAACTCATTACTATGGAGGTATCTAATCTCAATGCAGAGACATTGTTGAATTACCATCATTAAGGATGGCAATGATCAGAACCATGAATGGAGCAAAATCGAACTTCCAGATTAGAGCAATAAACATGAAGCCAAACTGCGGGACAAAGACAACAACAGCATCGATTCAATTTATGTAACCCAGCTTTAGATATAATTTGTTTGTTAACTTATTTTAGCATGAATGGCACCGGAAAGTAAACGTACCACAATACGGATGGTAATTGAAACCGCATAGATCTGCCAAAAGGAAAGAGGAAAAAAAAAAAAAAGGCAGGCAGGAGTGAGAAGCCAAGGTACTTCAGACGAACTCCATAAGAGTCTGGTATGAATAATAATGGGGAAAAATAAATAAAATAGAGAACGCGACTAACAGTGTAGTTTTTCATCCTTTGGAAAATAGCTCTGCTCGTGAGCACTGCACTGATAATGACACTCAGTCCAGGTTCAGTTAGAACAATATCAGAAGCGCCTCTAGCTGCATCAGTTGCATCAGCAACAGCAATACCAATATCGGCCTTTTTCAAAGCAGGGGCATCATTGACACCGTCACCGGTCATACCACAGATGTGCTTCCTCTCTTGCAACCTCTTCACAATTTCATATTTGTGCTCTATCAAAAGAGAGAAAGTTCATTAGATTCTGGGAACATGAAAATTATATTCGTAATAGAAAATTAAGCTCCGTCCAGTTCAAATTTATCTGGGGCCGGTGAAATTTGCATTCAGCCTCCTGGGATTCGTGGCAAGAAATAGATAATAGACCGACGACGCTGACGGGGACTTTAGCTGCCTCGGCAGAAAAAGAGTTGGATGGCATATGAATGCCCACGATACAACACGGAAAGAAAGACAGCACACACCTGGGAATACTCCAGCAAAGCCATCAGCCTTCTCAATCAGTTCATCTACGGGGAGTGCTGCTACAGACGGGTCTTTTCCCTGGCCAAGCAACGATGATGATGGGTACATATTCGTACCCATACCAAGCCTACGTCCTGTTTCTTTGGCGATAGCGAGCTGATCCCCTGATTAAAAGCAGGACAATGCCTCAACTCGTCTTAGAAACACAGCAGCAAGAAGATAAAATGCACAATATGCCAGGAACAATCAGTAAACCAGATTTGATCAATCATTACCAGTAATCATTTTCACATTCACGCCGAGATGAAGAGCTCTCGTAATGGTTTCAGCACTATCGTGCCTAGGAGGATCAAACAAGGGCAATAAACCAACAAATTCCCATGGTGTTCCTGGACTCTCCTTTGTTTTTTCAGGTACTACCTGATAGGAGATAACGAGCAAGATCGATACAGGAATATCTTAACTTGCAGAAAGGTGCTGGAAAGAAGGCAAATAACCAAAAACCAAACCTGTCTGGCAACAGCTAACGATCTAAGTCCACGCTGGGCATAGTCATCAATTAGAGAGTGAACTTTCTTCTTTAGATCTTCTCTAGCATTGCAAAGTGCAAGTATCTACCAATACAAACATGCACAATAATAATAATATGTTAGTACTTTTTGGATATACCTGCCTATCAATTCGCGGGAACAAAATAGTAAGATTACCTGCTCCGGTGCACCTTTACTAACTCGGTGCCAGTCTCCATTGCCATCAATGTACGTTAAAGCAGTCCTCTTATCAACAGGATTAAATGGAAGAAAATGGACTTCCTTTATGCCAGCACGTGCCTGACCAATCACATGATTTTTTTTTTCATCATTCAACCCCATCACTGTTTCCAATAAACCACGAACAAGACAATGAGCAACAAATATGAGAGCAAGGATCATACCTCCTTTGGATCAGCGAGCATCCCCACCATACAAGCGTCGATGGCATCCTGATTTTCTGTCCTCGAAGCCCTAGCCGCAAGCAGCATGACATAATCTTTCTCCACGCCCTTTACAAAGACTTCTATCATAGTCTTGTCTACTGTCAGATTGTTCAAGGTCAGAGTCCCCGTCTTGTCACTGCAGAGGACATCCATGCCAGCCATCTCCTCAATGGCCGTCATCCTCTTTGTAATGGCTCCTTGCTGCGAGAGCCTATGCGAACCGATGGCCATTGTCACGGATAAGACGGTTGGCATGGCAATTGGGATCCCACCAATCAACAGTACCAGCAAATTGTCAATCCCGTCCCGGTACTTGCGATGCTGGATCGGGTACATGACTATTATCTCGATCAGCATCCCAACAGCAATGGACCCGATGCAGAAGTTTCCGATGGCGGTAAGGACCGACTGGAAGTGCCCAATCTGGTTGGTACTGTCAACAAGGTGCGCAGCCTTGCCGAAGAAAGTATGGACACCAGTGGCAATCACAACCGCTTCTATCTCTCCTTGCTTACATGTCGAACCAGAGAAGACTTCGTCTCCCGGGTTCTTAGTAACAGGAAGAGATTCTCCAGTAAGAGCAGATTGATCAATCTTAAGAGGATCACCTTCTAGGAGCCTAGCATCAGCAGGGACAATATCTCCCAACTTAATGCTGATTAGGTCTCCTGGAACGAGTATGGCTGCATCTTGCTCACCCCACCGGCCATCTCGAAGAACCTGTGTTTCAAAAAGAAACAGAACGGCATTGCTTTAGAATCACGGAGCAATGTCGGTAGGATTAGCACTACTCTTGTTTGTCTCTCTTACTTTGGTTTTAGGAGCAAGACCCGCCATGAGGGCAGCTGCAGCGTTTCCAGCATTGTTTTCTTCGATGAAACTGATTGTGGAGTTGATAAACAATAAGACAACGATACCGACAAAGTCCTGCCAATCCGGAGGCCTATGATCTCCGTTTGCCAAAACAATGGCCATCAGAGCGGCAGCTTCCATAACCCAGGACAGAGGGTTCCACATAAATCCCAAGAACTTGAGCAATTTGCTCTCCTGCCAATGCCAATGGAAAAATACATCTTCAAATGTTGCTCCATAAGGCAGCTGATACGATTACTAATCTTAATACGACAGACACCAAGTGAGAAATCCCAACAAACCTTTTTCTCTTCTAATTTGTTGGGGCCAAAGAGTTCCAGCCGATTGGCCCCTTCCTGTGATGAGAGACCTTCCCTTGAACATTTTAACTGCTCGAAGACTTCCTCAATTGGAATTTTCTCCTGCAGATCAGTTATAGAAAAAAAAAAAAAAACAGAGTGCTTTGAGAAATCGATACAAGGGGTCACGGAATAGCGAGCAATGCAGACGTACGCACACTTGAAGCTAATCTCATAACAGCACAATCCATATGCGGATTAATTACCTTGAAAAAAGATTAAAAAGTAATCCGAAATTCTACCGGAAGTGCAGCCATGAAATATTGTCTGTTTCTCTGCGGCCAAGTTAGGTTAACCTATCCTAATCTATATTCATCCTAACTTTTTAACCTACAAATCAGGGGAGAAATTAATTGGGTTTGAAGCAGAAGGTTTAAAAATATTTTCTTAATTGAAACGAGGTTAAATTATACTGCCTAGGTAAATCTAAATAATTATAAAAGAGTTTCAAACATTATTTTTACATATATTCATCTAATTTTATCTGACCAAATCTTTCGCTCTGAGCATTGAGCAGCGTAGTATGCTGCGTACGGTGTACAGTGTACACCATTATCTCAAACGTTTTGCACGCGTCGTTAGATCGACCTACTTTTTTGTAAAGATGAAAACGAGATGGTTATGCAAAGAGGACAAACACAGCATTTCTCCCGAAAGATTTATAAATAAACTAAGCACCGTGGGAGTATGTCTGATTGACACCGCAGCCTTGGTACTTTTCCTTTCATCTCGATGTACTAACTAACCAGCTTGAATTACGAGCATGCCAAACGGATGGAGACAAAGATATTAGTAGCACGCTGACTGATAAATCTTTTTAATAAATTAGGCATTATTTTATAAGTTAATTACTAATTTAACTCTAACATAATAATTATATCAGTTTATATATATATATATGTATATTTAATAAAAATATAACATAAACAATAAATTTCCTAAAATAATTTTTATTTTAAAATAAAAAAATTTAAACTAAAAAGCTTCGCACGAATACTACACGGACCATAAAGTAATCAACTGTGTACAACAATCCTTGATCCGGCACAGAGACCAACCAAGAAGTGACACTTGACAGTACCACGGAAATTCGACCGGAAGAAGTAGAACGTCATAAACTTTCAAACTGCTAAAAAAATTAAATTAGAAACTACCCCTTTGTTTTCCAATGTATTCATCCGTAGCGACGTGACTTAATCATCGTCTTTTTTCCTTTTTCTTTTATATATATAGAAAATAAATAAAAAAAGTAACACGCAGCAGGTGACAGGTAACGATTTTGTTAGCAATAATTCCTAATTAGTTACCGATAATCATGACTTAAAGTATTCCGTAAATATTCACTAATTATATTATGTGTATCTGTTATTTCTAAATGAATACATAGAATAAAAGTATTATTCTTCGACTAGATTTATCCTTTTCATTATAAATGGCATATATGTATATCATTTATTTCAACTTTTTATCTTTTACTTTTTTATCGTTCAATTTCTATATATTTAAAAATATATAATTCAAGTCCTATAAAATTAAACATATTAATACAATTATAACAAAGTGAAATAAAAAAATTAAAACACCCGGTAATTAAATGAAATTTTATAAAATATATGATGATGTCCAAGAAAAATTATATCAAATGTCATCATACTTGATTAAAATCTAACTTAGTATTTATGGATGTTCATTCGGTTTTTAAAAAATTATTATGTATTTTTATGATAAAATTAAATTATTAATTTATTTTACTTGTTATATTTATATAAAAAATAATTTTATAATAATATATTATAGTTATTAATTCATGTATATTAAAAAGTATTAGTAAGAATTAAAATTTATCCTCTTGTTAAGTGACTTTAATTTTGGAAGATGAGAATATTTAATCGGTAAAAGACCCGCTCCTCTTTTCGTAATACCGTAATACCCCCTTTTTTTTTTTTCAATGACAATAGTCTAGTCACGCAGTTTGCGGAATCAGCAAACTATGAAATGCTGCTATTAACAACCGAAAAGATCGACCCAAAACAGAGAGAGTACTTTTCTTCATACTCCTAAGCTTTATTTAAGCGTATATTTAGGGGCGTTCTCCTGGAGTTATTTGCTAACTTATCCAAACAAATTAATTTAAATTAGATATTCACAATTTAATAATAAAAAGCACCAATAATTAAAGGTAATAATGTTTATAATAATAATAGTAGTAGTAGTAGCAGCAGCAGTAGTATTATTATTATGAATAGTAAACATACTAGTAAAGAACTATAATAATAATAATAATAATAATAATAATAATAATAACAACTAACTAACTAACTAACTAACTAACTAGAAATTATTATTTGAATTATATTATATTGGCTCATATCAGTAAAGATCTATAAAACAAAACGAGTACACCTGTTTTTATTACTCTAACTGAGATAATTACTATTTTAGTCTTGCCATACAAATTGTAACATTAAAATAATTAGATTAATATTTGGGAGAATTAAAGTTTGGCACGATTAAGTGCTCGTTTAATATAAAACTAATAAAGTTAGAAAAGTTAATTCTATTTTTTATATCTGTTATATAATTTATTTAAAATTAAAGATCTTTTTTTATAAAAAATAATAATATTCATTTTCAATTTTAATTTGTATCTACAATAGATATTTTATTGAACATATATTTATTGTTTCTAAACAATTATTACACAAGACACAGAATAATTTTTTTTTAATCTCTATTATTCCCATCCTAAACAAATCTTAAAAGTTAAAATTTATCCCTAACATCCAAAACTTTTTTACACAATCTCTATAATAACCTTACTTTACAAAATGAAAAAAAAAATATCCTAGGAATTATCATAGAATAGTATTTTACATGAATTATAAAAAGGTAAACATATCTCTAGAACTTTTTAAGGGAATAATAGGTCAAACATGATAATAATAATTAAAAACAAACCCTCTTTTAAGTAGCGGAAGATTCCCCGAATTCCTACCGTCAGGAAAATTCGATCCGAAACCTTATCTCAGTTATCTGCGCGTTGTTACCGGACCCGTAGGACGAAATTCCAGGTCTTTTCAACAGAAAGTATTATTATTATTATTACTAGTTGTACTACTGTTGAAGCTTAACAGATTTCCGTAATTCATCATCCTTCCTCGCTGGCGCTGCTACTTTTTCGGAGTCGGTGTTGAAAACCAGATGCTCAGAACTAATTACGTTCAGAGCGGAGCTGCTTTAAAAAGTTATTTATTTATAATACTTTAATAATAGTTTTTTTACTATATAATTATAAGGTCTATAAATTATTAAATTTTATTTTACAGTATAAAAAGCATATTATAAAAACACAAAGTATTAAATATTTTATTATATACTATATCTTTTTATTTTCATAAATAATTACAATTAAGTTAGAATATTATTTAGATGAGCATAATTAATGTAATTACGTATTACTCAATCCATGAGTAAAACTTCTTAAAATTTAATAACATGTGTATCTCGTGAATGTATTTTGATTATTTTAAAAAAAGACGATAAAAAAAAAGGAAGATAACATTAAATTAAGATCTAAAACAAAAATTGCGATACACCGAAAGGAAGAAATAACATAGAAAGAGTAAAGTTATGATCTACCAGTAAATGTTAAAACGAGAATAGTTGAAGATCAAAGAGATTCGCTCGACGCAATAAGTTATGTAAGTAGAAAAAACACCGGAGGAAGACACGGATTAAAATACACCATAATCCAATTGAATAATCTACCACCAAATCAAAGCCACCATGCAGAAGTATATGAATGAACCGATAATTAGGAAACCAGCACAAGATTTCCAGAACCCCAGGAGTCATTACGAAAGATTTACATGCAGAGAAACTAACGATTAACTTTACGGGAGCAATACTTTCGAAAGAGAGACAGAGAAGAGTGACGAACCAGATCAACCGTCTCATTCTTAATTTCCTCCAGACTTATACCTCCGCCGCCGACCATCTTCTCCGACAAGTGTCCGGCCAAAGTACTTTACCAAGACCGGAATCACAGGAATGCTAGGTATTAAATAAAACAAAATTTAGGTAGAGAAGGAGAAAATTAACTTAAAATACGTACGATGATCAAAAAAATAATTAAAAACAGAGGAAGAAGAAGAAAAGGAAGAAGTAGGTAAAGATCGATTCGTGAGATTAACGCACAATTTTGCGGCAGGGTACTGGATTTTTCAACTGGGCGTAACGCAGCGCCACTATTTATATTGTAAGCCACAAAGTACCCTCCGTAATCTCATAGCTACGTTCTTCTGCGATGCGCACCGGTGCTGTTTCGTGGGCCAATTGGGCACGTGGACTGTAGTTAACCTACTCCAGAGTTCGTGCCTTTCTTTTCCTTTCCTTCCGAGAGTAATTAATATTTAGGACGTTGACTCCCATTCTTTTTTTTTTATATATTTTCCCATTTTGTGAAAGAGAAAGAAACGAGGAGATATTTTTACCGGTAATGTCTTTCTTACTCGAAAAAGGTATTGACTAATTATTAATGTGGATTAGAGATCCATGGACAATTGTTGAGATTTTAATTACTATCTTAAATAACACTATATTAAATGAAGTTTTGGCTGGCCTTAAAGATCAATTCATAGATACTAGAGATTTTATATTCTAATCTTTCTCCCCTTCTTTTACCATTATAATATATTTATAACTCCGCAACTTATATGACGATTTATACTTATCTTTACGACTCTTTTAAAAATCTGAAAAAAAAAAAATACATAAAACAACACTATCACTCAATTATATATATCCCCGGCTTGAAAAGAAATGATCCCATATTTTGAGAAAATTTTAATCGTTAATATTTTTTAATATATATTTATAAAATAATAAATTATAATATTATAAAAATATATTTTAATATGGATATAACAATTATATTTTATATTATAATATATTATAATTAAAAAAATTAACTTATCAAAATGTATTCTCAAAAACCACAATGACTTTCTCTTAAAAACATAAAAAATAATTAGCAATATCAATATTAATTTAAACTTAACAATTCACATCACGCACTCATTAGGGGAAAAAATGTTATTCATGGGATTCAACTTGGAGACAAAATTGATGGATTGGAGAAAAACCTCAAACATTTATGAGACTCGACTTTAGAGGGCAAAATTAAAGTTTTTAATGATTTTCTAAAGAGCATCAATATCCAAAGACACAAAAATCATATACGCCAACACGATGTTATTAAATAATCCTATTCTAGACCTATCCAAATAACCCTCGACAAAGTCCATGTCCTTGGAAAAAATGCCATCCTCCTCTACTAAAATTTCGTTTTAAGCTTAATATTAGTAATAAAAAGTACTAAGTAAGCAAATCGACCAAAAAAACATCATCATCCTATACTAAAACATATACATAGGCCTACCATTAGTATCAAGAAGTATTGAGATGACATATCCAACCAAAAGTGATATCATGCTTACACATAATCATGATACATGGCATAATAGAAAGCTCATGGTTTACATACGATAATATAGATAAAAGGGTATATATAAGATAATAGACATTATTGCATAGCCAACCAATTATTTTGTCCATTCATCAATTTATCACACAATTCATCTTCACTATATCACTTGAGACGAAAAGTCTAAATTTTAGGTTCTAAGACCAAGAAATAGATCTAAAGCACTTAGACATAAGGAACCTTCCTAGCCACTAAGGATATCCAAACTTTAAGTATATAAACTTCTTATAGAGTCCATGAAACACCTATAGAGTAGAGAGAGAGGTCTTGCTAATGCACAAATATAATAATATGTATTGAAGAAAGGAAAGATATACAACTACACAACCCTACTTTGCAAGTCATCCTAAAGCCACTCGCCTAAAATTTAAACTCAATCTTTCACTTTTTGGTATTAATATTTTTAGAAATATCTACCATTATTAACATCAAATATATCATATGATCACTTCAAAAAAAAAACTATTTATACTTTAAAGCTATTTATGCTACCAATTGGGCTCACAAACACTTTTACAAACCATTAATTATTATTCATGTTAATTACTAATTGTGTGTAACATCCTAATATCCATACCTTTCTCATGCTAAGGACAAGGAACAACAATTCACAAAAATGTCACGAAGTAAAGAATAATGGAAGCAATAATGATATAATGAGATAAGTTGTAGAGATCAACTCCCACAAATATATAATCTAAAAAGGAAGACGAGACATAAGAGCCTAAAATATCCAAAATAAAAAATATTCTAAAGGCACCAATAGATAGTTCTAACTCTAACTCCCAACTCAAATAGCATCACTCTTGCTAAAACGCATCATAATACAGATCAATATCATCCTCATCGAATACCTGCAATAAAACACCTCAAGTGCGGTATCAATACATTGATGCACTAAGTATACAAGACATCCCTTATATAGACAACATGTATCCCATAGGGCATAATATAAGAGTGACAAATCATCTATACATATAACATGTTGTCACAAATACTCAAACACCTTATAATCTCATACTCAACTCATACCAAATACTATAATCATATTTCATACTCAAATCATTGGACTATCTACCACAAGCTAATCAAATATAGATGATTAGCACAATTGATACAATGCACATAAGTGAAGTGTCTACCGCCATCTAACCCAATATAGATAGTCAGTATCCTTTAACTAAAGGTGGACTAAAACCGCCAATTAACCTAATATAGATAGTTAGCACAACTCAAAAGTAAGGTGGACTAAAACCACTAACTAAACCAATATAGATAGCCAATACACCTCAATATAAGGTGGACTAAAACCATTAACTAACCCAATATAGATAACTAATACAACTCAAAATAATGTGGATTAAAACTACTGATTAATTCAATATAGATAGTTATCACAATTCAAAAGTAAAGTGGACTAAAAGCACTATTTGACCTAATATAGATAACTAGCACAACTCAAGATAAGGTGGAATAAAACCAACATTTAACCCATTTTAGATAACCAACACAACTCACATAACAAGGTTAATTAAAACCACAAGCTCACCCTATATAGATAGTTAAATAGTTTTCCCATTATCTTTCACTTTAATCAAGAATAATTTATTCAGGTCCAACACTTTCATATTTCCACACTTAAGCCAATAATGAATATTCTAAAAGATCAAGGGTCAAGCAAAGAAGCTAATTATCAAGTTCGCCCTAAGAAAATACAACCAAAACCAAAAAAAAAAACTTATCAATTGTTACCATAAACCGGTAGATTAATCTAGGAACAATCCGAGAAAAATAATGTAAAATAGGCAAACTAGTCAAATGATGACATAGGTAGACTAGTCAAAACCTAACCAACTAATTAGTGGTCATGCACAAAACACTTTTCGGTTTCCAATGAACCAGTTGATAGGTAGGTCAAAACTAGTCAACTAGTAAACCAGAGGATTGTTTTTGTCCTAGATTAGATGCCTAGTTCTACTAGGAAAGTCAAAAATTGAAAATACATATGCTTTCTACCAAAATCTGAACATATTCGACACTCACTAAAATTTTCAGAAATCACACCTAGCATCAATACTTCATATTTCCACACTCAAATTGCAAAATTAAGCAAGAATCATGCTACAATCAACTTTATGGTTTCTTATTTAAAACAACAAAACCTATCATGCTCTTAAAGCCATATTCATGATTTTAACCACTTAAATCATTCATGTAACATAATTTAAGCCACGAAAATGATGATAGAAAAAAATTACCATATAGCACATAACACATCATTCTACATCTACATATTCTAGCCAAATTTACCTATTTTAGTAATTTTTCTAACAAAAAAGACCACTCCTTATTGCTACTCCACCCTTATGATTCTTGCTCACATAATTAATAATCAAATAAAGCCATTTAACAAAATAATTTAGAGCTTTAAAAGAGAATAAAACAAAGAGGATAAGAAAGTGAAGAAATAATAATTTATGGAAAAGGGGAAGAAAAATTGAAGGTTTTATTCCAAAAGAGAGCAAAGGTTTAAAGGTGGGTTTGCTGGGATTTAGTCAATCAGAAAAGAGAGAGGAGAAGGGTCTAGTCATGATAAAAAGGCAAGGTAACAAGAATAGTCTACCACTTGAGTGAGGAGGAGAAAAAGGGTAGCTAAGGTGAGTAGGATAATGACCAAGGGGTATAGAGATCTCACACAAGCTAAAAAAGGAAGTTAAGAAGGGATATTAGGCTACCATAGATCTGCGGTGCAACCAAAAGGGTGGAGAGACAAGGATGACACAATTAAGGGAAAAAGTGAAAAAGGAAAAAGGAGAGGAATCTTGTTAGATTTTAACATTATCTAAAAATTAGTTTGCAATGAGGGTTTAAAACCCTCTTAAAATTATTTATAATCAACATATAATAGATTCCTAAAGCTAAATGTAGAATTAGACGAGATTCAAAGTCAAACCTAAAACAAGGATCACAAGTTCTGATAGAATTAGTCGATTATTTTAGCATACTAGTTGATTGGTTTATCAAAACTTGCAAAACAAAACCATAATTTGCCAGATGATTGTTGTTGTACTAGTTAACTAGTTCTCCGATTTGAAACTCATTTTTATAATTCATTTTAAAATTTATTTTCCTTTAAAAATTAATTTTTTATATATATATGAGGTCTTACATTATGCTTGATTACTATCCACATTAATTATTATTCACCAAAGAGTCAAATGTCAAGGCCCATGGTTAATGGTCAACCATAACCCACTATGATCAAACTATTAAGAATTTTATTGAAATATCCGTTTTACTCTTAATTAACTTCTGAAAAGCCAAATGAATGCTAAATACTTATAAAATTTTACAAAATTTATGTAAGGCCAAATAGGACCTGAATAAACATTTTAAGCGATAAAATTCCTCTAAAAAATCTTGAATAAACCAAAATGCTTTAGTAAGCTAAAACCCTAATAAACTCATTTTAAACTAAAAAAAATCCAAATTTTAAACACAACATACCAGGTTTATTTACATGATAGAACTCATGTTTGTTTCTAAAAATGGATTAATATATGTAAGTTAACTAAAACATCCCTAGGTCTTACAAAACTCAAATTAAATACAAAATAACCTAAACATGCTCAAACCTTAAAATGTCATAAATCAAACTTCGAGTAAACCCTAATGAACAACATTTTAATATCAAAATATCTTATAAAGCACAAGATTATACCAAAACACTGAAAGGTCGAGACATCCTTGACGACTAAGCATTTTTCATCTACAACTTCACATGACATCATGCATGATAAAACACTTGGAATACATGATAATCATGCTTTCATACTCAATATAAAAGGATTATGAAAAACCTAGAAATGTGCTTTCAAATATCAAACCCTAATATGTACCTACACAACTAAGTCATGCAATAATATATACAAGGCACATATTTCTATCTACTTATATTGTATATGGTTTACCTAAAGCAAAAGTTCCAAGAAAGAGAAAAGGAGGAGCCCAAACAAGCATTGTCCTCCAAAGAGTCTTGATCACTCTTTTTTCTTTTCTTTTCCAAAACAATCACAACTTTAGCAAAGCACTTTAAAAGCCAAAATAAAAGCACAAAAGAGAAACCCATAAAGAGAAGACCACAAAAATAAAACATAGAATAAATCATAAATTTAAGTAAAGCCAATAGATGAGTTTTCCATTAACAATCAATTTTTATTCATGGATTGTAAATAATAGCCTTAGCATGAACTAGTAGATTGATATGTGCACCAACTAGTATACTAATTTTTTTTTTATAAAATATATATATTTCTCGCTAATTTTTTGTACTTTTCAAAAATTTTGGAGTTTAAGTTATTTTATACATGTTGAAATATAAAATCAATGTATTTTTGAGGTTTTAAAATGGGGTATTACAAGGTAGCTCATGCAATCTAGCCATTAACAATCAATTGGAGATTAAGTGAAGAGACATATACGTTGTCATGGAAGTTTAATAGAGGATGTTGCTGCTAAGTTAAATCTAGATAGATCTTAGCTCTATAAATGTGAATGAGGAGGGAAGCTCAACATTGTTGCTCACATGGTAGAGAATATGGGGTATTGATGCACCAATGAGGATATGTAAAGAGAATATTTTAGGGCGCAACTCACTACATTCATTGATAATTTTCATATATATAGGCAATACATGATGAAGTTGAGAGAATCTATCAAAAACTTAACTAATTAAGTAAAGAGGAGATTGTGGAATGTTTGATTGCTTTCTCAATCAACTTAGTTAATTAAGTAAAAGATAAGATTATGGAATGTTTAACTGTATTCTCAATCAACTTAGCTAATTAAGTACAAGAGAATATTACATAATATTTGAATTCTTAGTAACATAATATTTATAATGTTTTAATACTAAAATCATGAGAGAGATTATTGATCTCAATCCTTGTCATGCCTAGGGCAATAATTAAGCTTAGTCAAGTAGAGGTAAGGTGAGCTTGGGATTGAGTCATTTAAGAAACGAGCCTAAAAATAAGGTTTATACTTGGGCTATTTAAAAATGAGTTGAGTTGATCCATCTTGCGAGATTTTGTGGTAAACAAGATAAGCTCATGAGCTTTTACATTGTACATAATCTTGAGCCTAAAATTTTATTGTGGAAGATGAATAAGGAGGAGTAGGTGGAGTATATGGTTGAGTAAAGAAAAGGGAAGTAGGTATAGGAATAGGTGGAGGATTAGGAGTAGATAAATTAGCTAAAAGAGGAAGAGATATTGTGCACCACTCATTGCTAGTAGAAGATTGAACTCATTATAGGGATGATGAAGAGTTATAAAAGGGAAAAATAGTCTTGAAAAATTTAACATAATGGGATGTAAATATATGATTAGTCTGAGGTTCAAGATAGTGGTAGGAATATTGGGTTGAAGAGCATCCTAAAAAAAAAATAATAAGGTAATGAATGTGATTAAATCTTGTGGGATGTGTAAGGTCACAACCAAGGATAACATAAGCCACCAAAACTACATAAAAGGTCATTATTTGGTTGGTGACCAAGAAAATTGAATTAGGGTGAATGATAATCAATAGTTGGTGTAAGAAGGTGGTTAATTAAGTATATCGCTATAGAGAATGCCAGATGTAACCCTAAATTTTACTACTAAAAAAAATTATTTTTGGCGGAAGCATTTTACCAAAATAATTGGGTGTTACTGCCGTAATTGATATAGGTCTAAATTATCTTACCATTATTATGTCAATCACAAGGCAAAACGATTAAAATGTGCTACTGCCGTAATTGATGGGATGTAACAACCATATATCACATCGATCCATTTAGGGTTTTTCATGTAACATATTATCATAAAAATATCGCATGATTCTCAACTCACTCATCTCTCATCATAAAACATCATATAATAGCATTAACAACATAACACCTAGCACATAAACCCTCTACTATAACTAGTATCCTTATACGGTCTCCACTCACGTATCCTATCCCGATTCCTCTGGAAATTTTGGTAAATCACTAAGAAATAAATAATAAAACACCATTATGATTTAATGAAATAATTTGGGAAATGGTAAAGAAATGGAGGAAAACTGAACTAAACCAAAGGGGAGTGTTTTGGGAAAATGTTGCACAATAAAAGAGGAGGAATGACAACAAGTGTCGTAGCTAAGGGGGAGGTAATGATACAAGGTACCGTTACTAGGTGGTGAGGAACAACAAAGGGGGATAGGGGTGGTTGCTATAGTGGAAGTGGTCAAATGAAGGTGGGGATTTGTGGTGATTTTTGCTGAAGGAAGGGGTAAAGATAAAAGCTTTAGTTAGTGTTAGGAGGTAAAATCGGTGAAATTTGCTATAGCTAGGGGTTTGGTCTCGGTTGGGCTTGCCCGTGCACAAGGGGAGGAGAAAAAGTGGAGGGGTGCGGTGAGTTTGGCCAAAGGGAGCAAGGAAGCTTCAGTGAAAATGGCCCATGGTGGAGGGTGTATTGTGGTGAAGGATACCAGTGCTAGGGGTGAAGGAATGGCAAAGGCGACCAGTGGAGGTGTTGGTGGGTTGTTTTGGTGACGATGAGGAGGAGGGAAAGGAGGAGAGTAAGGATGCATTTGGTGGTGGTTTTTTGACAAAAAGAAGGAGGGGATGAGTCATATTTATCACTTAATGTGCTCTACACACACACACACCCATGTAGAGGGAGGTGATATGGGAAGAGAGGAAAAACAGACACACGCATAAGGCATGGGTTGCAAAAAGTGGATCACACAAGGAGTGGGAGTTGACGTATGTGTATGCATGGCAGAGGGAAGAGGCATTGTTTGGGGACAATGCTTCATGCATGAAATAGGGGAGAAAAAAAGGAGTTTGGGCAGGGAAAAAATTAGGAAAGAAAAAAGGGAGAAATTTGTAGGCATGGCAGAGGGCAGAGGTATTATCTGGGGACAACTTTTCATGCATGAAAAAGGGGAGAGAAAAATGAGGTTGGGTAGGTGAAAAAAAAAGAGGGAGAAAAGAAAAAGGAAAAGAAGGTAATTAGGTTTGGTTTTTAAATTACATTTAGGTTAAAATAATTTAGGTTAGGGTATGAAGATAATTTAATTAATAACTTTTGTGGGTTAGTTTTAGATTAAATTATTAATAACCTAAAATAGATATTAGGGTTATGTTAGAAATTAAGATGAAGGAGTTAGGGTAAAATAGAAATATTAATTGCTTGAGATTAGAATTAGGTTATGATATTAATTACTCATAATTAGGTTTAGCTAAAATCTGGGGTATTACATAAGAGGATGATATATAAAGGGTAGTGATGCATAAGATAAAAGTGCAAGACTCATTTCAACTATGTGTTCATGACGATGCTCTATGTAACCATTGTGTTTGGGAGTATGAGGAAGGAAAGAGAGATGAGATATATTGTTAGTAGATAAAAAGAAAGAAAGAGTCTAAAATCCCTCCATATTATCCAAATATTGTGTGAGTATAGAATGATTATATTTTTTTTCAACCATTTGTTTATACCTTACAAAACATCATGAGTATCAGACTTATGTTAGAGAGAGTAAAACCATATATATTTGGTATAATGGTAAAAAAAAGATAACACAATATTTAAAAATTTCAAAAGAGAGAATAAGAGATGCCCATAAATTAGTAAAGATAACTTTAAGGGGAGATGAAGTGACGAGAGATCATATAGGAAATGGCATTGTATGAATTTTAGCTCTATAATAGGAATTACAATGAAAATTAAGAGAACTAGACAGATAAGACTTAAGATGTTGTATGAGACATATGAAAATGGAGTTAGAAGGATGGCCTAAGTAATGGTGTCATTCATGATTATTGGCCTTTAAAGTGGCAAAGGAAAAGAGTGGTAGTGAAGAAGTCGTTAACAACTCATAGAATCCCTTCCTAGTTGTCTCGTGAAGTAGAGGTTCTCTCATGTGAAGATCCTTGACACACAATGAAGAGTGTGAAAATTCAATATAGGCATTATTATCTTTGTATAATCGAGAAATAGAAGTAATATTATATAGCATGGTAGGGACATAAAGAATAATATATTAGGATAAATTAAAAGAGGGAGTATGGAGAACTATGAAATAGGTGTGAGAGATTAATCCAAAGCCATAACTAATAACAACTTCATCAATACCATCATACAGAGCATGTAGTGACATATTTGCAAGATTAGTTATGACACGGTGAAAAGTGCCATAATCTAATAACCATGAAGATATGTTAGAGGAGATAGTAATGTGATCCTGTGGGTGTAGTGAGGATAGATGAGGGAGACAAGTGGGTGGATGTATAGTAGGAAATTGTTGATTAAAAGTGAAGCATTGACATGAAACATGGCTCTAGATACCACACCATTGGCAAATAACGTGGAATGGATGTGGTGCAGGGGATGAGTAAAGGATATCTCATGAGTGTGGGAGGGCTTAATATGAAAAGAGGATTGAGAATTGGTAGTGGTTGGAAAGGTCGATCTAGTTTTGACATTTAGAGAAAGCTCTTTGTTAATGAGTTTCTCATAAAACTCTTCAAAGGAGATGGGAGTATCTCATCTATTCATGAAATCAATAAATGGTTGGTAATAATAACCATTTATAACCTTTTCAATGACATCCTCATGGTCAAGAGGCTTTTTGAGAATTGCAAGCTCATCTATACAACGGTTTATAACTTCCATAGAATTAGTGATAGACTAATAGCTTTTAGTGTTATTCTTAATATGATCCTTGGTTTTCTTGATGTACCCTTGTGTGGGGTGAGCATATGTTTGTGTAAGATGTGCCAAGCTGCTTTGGTGGTGGAAACATGATATATGAATGGAATAATAGAGGGATAAGGGTGCTAATGATATCACCAAAAATAGATTTGTGTAGATGAATCAAGAAGGGGTAGGTTGGATTTGAAGTAGAGACTTGATTAACTATGTTTGTGATGATAGTCCGAGGAAGGAATTCATATGAGCCATCAATGAATTCATAAAGATCATAACTAATGAGAATGGCTTTAATTTGTGTGTGCTAGGAGAGATAGTTGGTAGAGGTAAATTTTATGTATTTGTGAATGGTTACTAAAGTGAGAGGCTTGGTTGGCTTTATTTCATTAGGAATTATATTGATAATGTTAGTGGAGACCATTGAAGAAAAAAATAAGGTTAAAGGATTGGTGGCTTTGATACCATGTAGAGAGAATAATTTGAAGTGTAACTTGAGATATTCATTGATAATTTTCATATATATAAAAAATACATGATGAGGCTGAGAGAATATCTCAACAATTAAGTTAATTAAGTAAAGAGAAGATTATGGATAATTTAATTTCCCTCTAAATCAACTTAACTAGTAATTAAAAGAAAGGATTATAGAATGTTCGATAACTTTCTCAATCAACTTAGCTAATTAAGTAAAAGAGAATATTATAGAGTATTTGACTACTTAGTAACATAATATTTACAATATTTGAATAATAAAATGATGGGAGATATTTTTTTTTATCTTAATCCTTATCAAGATAAGAGTATGTGCATGGGAAATTGAAAGGAACTTTATGGCAATAAAACAAAGGTTGAAAGACAAAGGTATATAGACCAACTTTATATGACAAGTGGTGAAGCTACAAAGATAATTTTGTGCACCACACAAGGCTTTATCAATTCCATACAAATATTATTCTTAGAACCATTTACTATTTAATTTAAAGTATTTGAATGTGATACATTGAGACGATTTGGGTGTGGCTGGCAAGCTTGTTGGATAATTTAACCAGAAAATAGCTTGATCTTGCTATGGTTATTTTTTAGGCTTCATGGAAAAACATAAACAAAGTTGATGTGAATAAAAGGGGAGGGAAGTGTTGGATTGATTATTCATTGAGTTGTAGACTCCATTTGGTTGAAACTTGAAGAAGAAAACTGGTTTTGGTGCAGGTTATACTCGATTTAAGTTGCAAATTATGTCACCAGTTACTTTAACTGATACCAACCATTCAAAGGCTCGAATGATGAAGGTTAAACCCCGGGTTTTCCTTGATCGAAAGAGACTTGGAAGAGAGAATACACGCATGCCAAGATGGTTAGATTCTGAGTTAAAAAAAATTCTATTATTCCTTATGCATTAGGCGGTACAAGGAGATATATATAGGGGAGGGAGACTCGTCAAATACAAGCCTTAAACCAGTCGAGTTCCCTCTTAATTAAAGCCCATTTAACTCACTTGAATTAAGCACATATAATATCTAAGCTTAATCATAATATCATCATCTAAATGATACTAATGACTAACATTACAAAGCCACATAATCAACTATGATACATACATGAAATTACATCAAACCCTAGCTTACATAAAATATACTTAGGGTTTACAAAAAGTTTAATACGACTAATGATAATCATCACCATATCTTGTTGTAGTGTCATCCCATGTATGCCATAGTCTTACATGCTTTGAATGTTTGTACACTTCAAGGTGTGTTAACATCATCTCCTTGCAAATATGTAACATACCTACAAGAATATCTTGAATTGTTTTCAATACCAAGCATAGACATATTATTAAGAACATTTAATATGATTGGCTCCAATATTAAAAAAGCTAATTCTTCCTTACCTTGAGAATCAATAGGAATATGAGAATCATTAGATGCTACTGCATCATTCTCCCCAAGTTGAGAAGAATCTGCCCTCAAATTTTCATCAGCATAATAAGGAGACAAATCGCCAACATTAAAAGTTCTTGAAATTCCACCATAATGGTCTGGAAGTTCAAGTTCATAAGCATTATCCCCAAACTTTCTTAGTATTTTAAATGGTCCATCACCTTTTGGCATTAGTTTATTTTTACGTAAATTAGGAAATCTTTCTTTACACAAATATAACCAAACTAAGTCATCAGGAGAAAACACATGAGGGTTTCTATGCTTATTCTCTTGAGCTTTATACTTGGCATTAGCTTTTTCAATGTTATTTTTGATTTTCTTATGAAGCTTTTGAAAAACATTTACTCTATCTTTGGCTTCATAATTTTGAAATTCACCTTTTTTCAAAGGAATCATATTAATAAGCATGTGTGGGTTCACTCCATACACCACCTCAAATGGACTAGTTTGAGTAGTACTAGATGAACTACGATTATAAGCAAAATCTGCATGAGCTATTAGTTACCTCAGTTTGACCGTCGGTTTGTGGATGATGCGAAGTGCTAAATAAAAATTTAGTACCAAGCATATGCCATAAAGTTTCCCAAAAATACCTCATAAACTTGACATCCCGATCTGAAACTATGCTTTAAGTCACACCATGAAGTTTAACAACCTCTCTAAAATACAAGTCAGCAACATGCGTCGCATCATCGGCTTTATTATATGGAATAAAACGAGCCATTTTAGAAAATCTATCTATCACCACAAGAATAGAATCTTTACCATGTTGTGTTCTTGGTAAACCTAGGATAAAGTCCATACTAACTCCTTTCCATGGTTTATCAAGAACGAGTAAAGGTGTGTATAAGCCTTTATAAAAGTAACTCTTACACTTTTGACATGTAGAGCATCTACTTATCATGGCTTGTACATGTTTAACCATTCATGGCCAATAGAAATTTTCTTACAATAGTTCCATAGTCTTATGTATACCAAAATGTCCCGCAATGCTACCTTCATGTATTTCTTTGATTAGCAAGTCTCGAATACTAGATCTAGGAATACAAAGTTTATTTAGTCGAAACAAAAATCCATCTTGTATGACATAATTTCCATGGTATCCACTTTCTTTACAAGCATTAAATATGTCCTTAAAATCTTCATCTTTAGGATATATGTCTTTTAACATTTCAAAACCTAAGATTTTTGCATCCATCATAACAAGTAATGTAGATCTACAAGAAAGAGCATCGGTGACTATATTTTCTTTTCCATCTAAATGTTTGACAGAGAACACAAAGGATTGTAAGAAATTTACCCACTTTACATGTCTTGGATTAACTTTCTTTTGACCGTGTAAGTATTTTAAACTTTCATGATTTGAATGTAATACAAAGGGTTTTGGTCTCAGATAATGACTCCATGTCTCTAGACTGATGGCAACTAATTTCTTGTCATAAGTTGAATAGTTAAGTTTGGATCCATTCAACTTTTCAGAGAATAATGCTATAGGTTTCTTTTATTGGAAAAGTACTCCTCCTATTCCAACTCCACTAGCATAATAAGTTACTTCAAAAAGAAGATTAAAGTTGGGTAAGGATAGAACAGGGGCATTACAAAGTTTACTTTTGAGGGTTTCAAAGGCTTGAGTAGCTTCTTGTCCCCAATAAAATTCACCCTTTTTCACGAGTTGAGTAGTAGGTGTAGCTATAGTAGAAAAATCCTTAATGAATCTTCTATAGAAACTAGCTAATCCATGAAAACTTTTCACATCATGAACGTTTTTAGGGATAGGCCATTCTTTGATAGCTTTAATCTTATTAGGATCTACTTTAATATCCTCTCCACTAATAATATAGCCTAGGAAAACTACACTTGGAAGCATAAAACCACACTTCTCAAGTTTTCCATATAGTTTAGCTTTCCTTAGCTTATCAAACAATTTCCTCAAATGCACTAGGTGATTATAACCATTTTTGCTATACACAAGAATATCATCCAAATATACAACAATGAAATCACCAAGGAAAAATCGGATAACTTCGTTCATAAGTATCATAAATGAGCTTGGTGCATTACATAACCCAAAAGGCATAACCATCCACTCATAGAGACCATATTTAGTTTTAAAAGTAGTTTTCCATTCGTCTCCATCTCTAATCCTTAATTGATGATATCCACTTCTCAAATTAATTTTGGAAAATACTTGTGCACCAAAAATTTCATCAAGCATATCATCTAACCTAGGCATAGGAAAATGATATTTGATAGTAATGTTGTTCACTGCCCTAGAATCTATACACGTATGCCAAGTAAGATCTTTCTCAGGCACTTGTAAAGCAAGAATACTACAAGGACTCATACTTTCTCTCACAAATCCTTTATCTATAATCTCTTGGATTTGTTTATGTAATTCCTCAGCTTCCTCTAGGTTACATCTATAAGCTGGTTTATTTAGAATAGGCATACCAGGAACAAGATCAATGGCATGTTCTATACCTTTTTTAGGTGGTAATCCAGGAGGTAAATCATTAGGAAATACATCATTATATTCATCAAGCAACTTAGCTAGATTAGGATTTTCAATTTGTTGCTTCTCAGGGTTAGAATCTTTAGAAACTAAAGCATAACAAATTCCTTCTTCTTCTATTCATTTTTCCATAGCCCATAGCCTTTTTATGTAAAAATAATCTCTTTTTATCATCACTTAAAGGCATATGATCATGTAAAGAAGGTGTCAATCTGTACAATTGCTTTTCCTTTTTCACCACATATTCATTAGTTACCCCATCATGAGTTGCCTTTCTATCATATTTCCATGGTCTTCCTAAAAGTAATCCACAAGCATCCATAGGCAAAACATCACATAGAACTTCATCATGGTAATCTCTAATGGAAAATGTGATTAAGGTTCTTTTGTTTACTTTAGCTCCTTTATTTTTGTTTAGCCATTGTAAAGAATAGGGTTTAGGATGATTAGTAGTCTCTAAACCAAGTTTATTAACCATTGATTCACTATAAACATTTGTACATGAACCACTATCAATTATGAGTCTACAAACCATGTCACCTATTTTACATTTAGTCTTAAAAATTTTCTCTCTTTGATTGGGTGTCATAGTAGGTTGGATTTGTAACACTCTTTGAATTACAAAACATGGATCTCCTTCTTCTTCATCCATGGTTTAGATTTCATTAGGAGATTCAATTTCTAAATTCTCATCATCACTACATAGTTCCATGTTTTCTATTTCATGCAAGGTTAAGGCTCTTTGGTTAGGACAATCTCTAGAAAAATGTCCATATCCTTTAAATTTAAAACATTGTTTATTTTCCATTTCAACTACCTTATTTTTACCTTTATCATCTAGATTATTCTTTTTATCATATGAAGATGTTGATTTAGGTGTAAAGGTGTTAAAATAGGGTTTAGTTGAAGTTGAAACATTAGACTTAACATAGGCTTTGGTTTATTTAGTTTGTCTTTCAAATTTTAAATCCAACTTAATTAAGTTATCAAGAGAATAATAAGAATACATGTCAACTTTATCTCTTATCAAGTTATTCAAGCCACCTAAGTATCTAGCACATTTTTGTTATTTTCTTTCTTGAACATCACAAATAAGGGCTAGTTTTTCAAATTCTCTAGTCTATTCTTCTACACTAAATAAGCCTTGCCTTAGAGTTATCATTTTTATATACATATCTTGCTCATACTCTCTAGGCACAAATTTTTTCTTAGGTTTTTCTTAAGTTTTTCCCAAGATTTTATCTTTGACTTCTATTGTCTTTCTCTTGTTCTTTTTAAATTATCATACCAAATTCTAGCAAACTTTTTGAACTTAAGAGCAACTAGCTTGCATTTTCTCTCATCATCATACTCTCTAAATTAAAATATAGATTCAATTTCATACAACCATTCAAAGAATAATTCTACATTTAAATCACCATAAAATTCAGGAAGGTCACGTTTAATACCTTGATCTTCATGGTAAGCATGTCTTACTTGGAATGTATATGGCCATCTTTGGTTGCTTGAGCCAAAGGAACTCATCTCATCTTCTCCATCTTCATTGTGATGCATGTTTGAATATCCACGTCCACCCTTTTCATGGAATATAGGCTTCATATTTCCTGCCACACTATCGTGTGTGGTCTCCATGAGATTTCGCCATGGTCGATGCGCCTCTTGATCAGTTAGTTTTGCTTCCATACTTTGTAGTTGGTGTTGAAGTGTTGTTTGATTATATAGTTGAGCATCCATTTGTGTGGTTAGAATGTTGATAGACTCTACCAAGGCACAAACTTCTTCATTTGCCATAGTGAAGGGTGACACAGACCTCTTTCTTTGGAATTTCTCTACAACCAAACAAGACACAAATATTTTGCTAATTCACATACAATTTGAAGAAAACTACCTACTGTCTTTATCATGCACAAATGAGGGAAATTTAGCCACAAAAAATCACAACATACACGCAGGAACCAAACGGTTGGAAGGTATTCTTCTTGTGTTGCTAAAAATCAGCCACATAAAAAACGATGCTGTCAAGTTTTCTTCAACACATGGAGGTCCTCAAGTTGAAGATTCAAGTGCTGTGCAACATAGAAGATGTGAAGAAGACAAAGAAGAATAGTATGTATTGGAATTGGAGAGGAAATGGACTAGACCAAGCTGAGGCACACATAAAATTTTTTACCAACCCTGCGAACTGGACTATATGGCACCAGGGGTTCGGGGTTTTCTTACTAGAGTTGGTATGTGAGATAAGGGAATGGAAATGGATGGATAAACAGCTTAGAACTAGACAAATGGGGTGAGAAAAAAATAGAAAGGGATGGTGGAAGTAGAAGCAAAGGCTCGAAGTGAACCAAGCAAACATACAGGTGGAGTTTCGGCTGACTAAGGAAATGCTGGTCGAAATATCAGGAAGTTGCTGTATGGCTGCGGAAGATTGCAACAAGATTGTTGCAAGAACTAAATATCTTCAATCAAGATTGATCTTGAAGATTCAAGAGCGAGTTAAAGATGCAAGAAATGGGGAAATAACACGCCTGTTCTTGAGGGTTTCTTGCAGAACTCACGCAATGATGCAGCTGCTGGTTGAATTCAGGAAAGAAACTTGTTATTTCATGCGCTGGAGAACAAAGGAATTTCGAGCTTTGATACCAAAATTTGATGTGAATAAAAGGGGAGGGAAGTGTTGGATCGATTATTCCTTGAGTTGTAGACTCCATCCTGTTGAAACTTGAAGAAGAAAACTGGTTTTGGTGCTTTTTATACTCGATTCAAGTTGCAAAGTATGTCACCAGTTACTTTGAATGATACCAACCATTCAAAGGCTCGAATGATGAAGGTTAAATCCCAGGTTTTCCTTGATCAAAAGAGACTTGGAAGAGAGAATACACGCATGCCAAGCTGGTTAGATTATGAGTTCAAAAAATTCTATTATTCCTTATGCATTAGGCGGTACAAGGAGATATATATAAGGGAGGGAGACTTGTCGCATACAAGCCTTAAACCAGCCTAGTTACCTCTTACTTCAAGCCCATTTAACTCACTTGAATTAAGCCCATATAATATCTAAGCTTAATCATAATATCATCATCTAAATGATACTAATGACTAACATTACAAAGCCACACAATCAACTATGATACATACATGAAATTACATCGAACCCTAGCTTACATAAAATATACTTAGGGTTTACTACAAGTTTAATACAACTAATGATAATCATCACCATATCTTGTTGTAGTGTCATCCCATGTATGCCATAGTCTTGCATGCTTTGAATGCTTGTATACTTTAAGGTGTGTTAACATCTTCTCCTTGAAAATATGTAACATACCTGCAAGAATATCTTGAATTTTTTTCAATACCAAGCATAGACATATTATCAAGAACATTTAATATGATTGACTCCAATATTAAGAAAGCTAATTCTTCCTTACCTTGAGAATCAATAGGAATATGAGAATCATTAGATGCTCCTACATCAAAAGCTATATGGGAACAAAGACATTGGAGCTCTACCAAAATATTGGAGCATGCAATTGATATGCTACAATACCATAAAGTAGCTAATGGAAACAATCCGAGAAGGAAACTTGATACCAAGAGCATTGAATAAAGGGAGAAAAGAAATGGAAGATAATAATAAGGTGGGTTAATTTTAATGTAGATGTAACGATGTTTAAGGGAACCAATATGTAGAGATAAGATGCATTATTATGAGACCAGCAAGGGGAGGTTTTAGTTGCTACGGTGAATTTCATGTATGGAAGGTCTTATACTCATATAGCCAAAACTCTATATTTGAGACAAACCCTAACTTCAACCTTGGAATGCTTGTTTTCATAAGTGGAGGTCAAAGTAGATGTCCTTGAAGTGGTTCAAGATCTAGACTAAGAGAGAAAGGAAAACTACTCAGTGTTTGGAACATTTATAATGGATGGTACAAATTTTAGAAATTTTTTTTATAGGGGCGTGTGGTCCAAAAATTTAACTAGAATATACCAGCATGACTAGAATGATTAGATTTATATAAAATAGAAACCGAAGACCAAACTAATACTAGCTTAAACCACACTTGATAATTTTAGGTTTTAGTCAGAGTAGATCAATTAGGATTAGAATCTTGTCTTGAAAATTTAACATATTTTTGAATTAAAAAAAATAAAATTACTTATAATACACTTATTAGATGCATAAATAAAAATAAGACTTTTGATCTCATTATATGTTTTTTATATGCTTCATTTAAGTATACAACACCTATATATGAGTTATTAGATTCATTATTTAGTACTCATCATTTCCACCTGAGTTGGAATAAAAATAAGGGATAAAAACTCAAATTAGTTAATTAATAACTAACAAATACATTTGAAAGAAACTTAGCACTGGAATGTATATTTTGGTAGACATAAATTAAAGTCTAACCATGTACTAAAAGGGTATGTATTAGCCTATCATATCATTAGGTTTAGATTTTTTTGGTCTTAGACTGAACCAACTGGATACATATATTTTGTAAAATTAAGAACTGAATGATGACCCAAATGTATTTCTTGAAATTTTTTTTAGATTATTAGACCTCATATGATCTAATTTTTAGATTTTGCTCGCTTGTTACAAACCCCTACCCCTATCCCTAGATAGAAGTATACACATATATATTCTTTAATTATTCAACTTGAACTTTTTTTGCTGATAAGTTAATTACTCTTCTAATTTATTCAATTTTATAGAAAATTATTGTGATATTACCTTAATGTTTCATGGATATTATATGGATATATTATTTATTCATGTAGTTATGTGGAATGCAACACATACGTCTACCTTTTGTTGTGCTATAATTTTCTAAAATCACTATTTTTTTTACATTTGTGATGAATGCAATATCGTAGTAAAGATGAAAGATTTTTTTTTTACAAAATCATGATTATTTTTATTCATCAAAGATGTTATTATTATCCCTTTAGAGATAAAAGTCTAGCTAGGTTGAGAGAGGGGTGAATTTGAAAGAAAGGCACTACAATCATCAGGTTAGACGTAATTTTAACTAGAACGTGTTATATATAGAATTGTGATTTTAGTAGTATATGACACCTAAAAAATAAAATGAGCATGTCTATATTGTGTGTCATATGAAGATCATGAATCCAATGAGTTTAAACTTTGGCACATTACCCTTTCTAATGCTACACCCACAATTCATAATTCATGAGTCTGATCAGACTAGGTCCTGAAAGTGTAATGTCTTATAAGCATAAAAATTATCATCATTGCATAATACATATCACATCCATGTCACTTCTATTTTATCTTGAAAATTCTCTATATATTAGGAAAATATTATAAAAAAATTAGGTATATGGGTTGGCTACATGATTTAAATGTTTTAGTTGCCTAGTTTAGTTGCTCATTTAGGCAGACAAAGTCTTATAATTGGTCGCATTTCTTTCTTGAAAATATCAATCCTTGTAGTAAGAGAATTATATGTTGTAAACATTTCCTCTTAGTAGAGAGTGGAGTAATGGGAGTATGATGACCATGTATTATGGTTTTGTCTAGACAAATAATTAGCAAGTACTTCCAAACCTTTCTTAGAAGGTGGGAGTGGTGATCGCTATGATGTCTGTGTGGCAACTCTTTTCATCAAAATGGCTTAATAAAATTCTAATTATAAAAAGATATATTATAAAAACTTAGTTTTTAAAAATATTTTTATAATAAAAATAATAATTAAGGGATGGCTTAAATATAACCTACTTATAATAGAATTACATTTCTAGCCCTACCAACTTAAATGTACACTTTTCATTATGGAGCTACAATATCTACGTCTTCCTACACCGATATGACACATGGCCGGTAGTCACTACTAAAAAAAAGTGTTGAGTTGTTTTACCATTGAATCTGTATATGATAAATGTAAAAAGAAGAGAAGGAGAAGAAGATAAGCCAGTAAATCAACTCACTATGTATCTGTGTATTCCTTCCGCTTGTCCTTGATTACAATAACCACAATGGCTTAATACCTAAACTACTAACCATGATTAGTTTAACCATGGATGAAACTAACATAAGTAGAAATGACTAGCTACATTACTAACCAACAACAAACATGGTTACAGTGAAAAAGATACTAAAAAAAAATATAATTATTATATTCTATTATCTTAACACTCCCCCTCAAGATGGGATGTGAAGCATTCCTATCTTGGATAAAAGTCTATGGTGTTGAGAAAATGAAGACAACTTTGTGAACACATTAGACATTTGCTGCTTGGTGGGCACATAAGATGGTTTGATGATTCCATCTTTAACTTTATCTTTGGCAAAATGAAGATTAACCTCAATATGCTTCATTCTTCTGTGGAATACAATATTTGTAGCTATATAGAGTTTTTATTGATTATCACACTTCAAATTAGTAGGAGAAAGTTTATGAAGATCTAAATCCTTCAACAAAATGATCAACCAGGTCATTTTGCAAGTTGTTGATTCAAGGACCTATATTTAACTTCGATTGAGGATCTTGCAACCATGAATTTTTTCTTAGACCAGAAAGACACTGATGAATCACCAAGAAGAATATATTAGCCTGTGATATATTTCCAATATTAAGACAATTGGACCAGTCGACATCACAAAAAGATTCTAAGTGGGTTGTAGAAGAATGTGCCATGAGAATACCTTGACTACAAAAAGATTTCAACTATCTTAGAAAAAATTGAGTTGTGTTCATGTGGGATGTAGTAGAAGCATGCATAAAATGACTTAGTATTTGAACAACATAATATATATCAGGTCTAATTATGGTGAGGTAGATAAGTTGTCCAATTAATCTTTTATATAACTCTTGGTTAAGCAATGGTTCACTACTGTCAAGAGTCAGCTTTTCCCATTGATTCAAGGGAAGTCTTACTGTTTTCTCATCTACCTGATACTCCTTGAGTATGTCCATGACATATTTGTGCTGAGACAAAAATAATCCTTAACCGGTTCTTGCAATTTCCAAACCTAAAAAATATATCCTAGTTCTCCTAAATATTTCATGTGAAGTTGAGACTTATGAAATGACTTAACATTTTGAATGGGCTGAAGGGAATTCCCTATGATTACTATATCATCTAATTATACCAAGATGGTTGGAAATGTCCCCCTTTCTTGTAGAGTAAAAAGAGAATGATATGCTTTTGATTAAACAAATTTATATTGAAGAAGAGCAACCAAAAACTTGGCAAACATTTTCATGGAGCTTTTTTTTAAGTCCATACAAGGACTTGATAAGCTTATAAACCTTAGTGATACTAGCTGGCAATGCATTAGACAATTGAACTGGCTCCCGTTCATCTCTATACCCCTATGGAAATGTCATACACACATCTTCATGAAAATAACCATGGAGAAATGCATTGGAAACATCCATTTGATAAAAATTCTAGCCTTTTGGTGTAGCCACAACCAATAGGGCTTGTACAATTGTCAGTTTTGAAACTAGAGCAAATGTTTCCTCAAAGTCCACCCGTTTTTATGTCTGCAACCTTGCACGTCTAACCTTGCTTTATATGTCTCAACTATGCCATCAAATCACGATTTTATCCAGTAAATCCATTTCCAACCGATAACTCTTTTCTAGGTGGTAGATCTTGTACCAGCTAAGTATTATTCTCTTCAAGTGCTCTCAATTCAAGATTTATAGAGTGGCACCACTTGGTATACTTAATAAAAATGTAGTAGTTTCATGATTTGTGTTCAATGAAGTGAAAAAGGCATTAAATGTGGGTTTAATAGTTCTAGTTCTCATTTTTTTTAGCAAGGGCATAGATAGGAGCTAATGGAATAGACTCATAAGATAACAATGAAGGATTAGAAGTGGCTATAGTGACATTGTTGCCTACATAATTAGACAACCAATCCAGTTTATTAATTTTTCTTGTGGACTTCTAAGTGGCATAGGTGATGTAGGAGGAAGGTTTTGTTAAGAAGACGACGATGAGAGAGTTTTACTAGGAATAATGGAATGAATAGGAGAGGATAGTGGGGAGTTGTGATATTTAGATGCATCTAGAGTAGAGAAAAAACCTCATAAGATGTAATTGTTTTGTTAAGGGACTAATTGTTATTATGGAGAGGTAAGGAATGAGGTTTAGGTTTAAGGAAGGATTCTATGCTTGTGGTACTAAAAGGAAACACATTTTCATGAAAGTGAACATCTATTGAGACAAAGAGTCATTTAGTGAGAAACTTATAAAGTTTGTATCCCTTTTGATGTGGAGGATAATCAACACGGTACTCCTATAGGCATGAACTTATTTGTGGGAAATTATGGGTTGATAGCTATAGGATGACACCCAAAGATTATTATATGGTCATAAACAGGTGTTTGTGATAGAATTAATTCATGAGGCCTTTTGTGCTTCAGAACTGAGGTAGGAAGTCTATTGATATTATAAGTGGTAGTGAGTATATAGTCACCCAAAACAAAGAGTGGAACTGAGGACTAAATCATCAAAGATCTGGCAACATCCAATACATGTCTATGTTTTTTTCTCAACCATTCCATTTTTTGAGATCTATTGACACATCTAGCTTGATGAACAATTCCATTTTCACTAAAAAAATACTCAACAAAGAATGCTATCAAACTTAAGAGAATTTTTAAATCTAATTATTTTTATGGAAGTATGAAAATGATTTTATACAAAGGCATAGAAGTTTTTTTTTAGAATTGTAGTGATTGAGATTTTTGTTGGATAGGATAAGTCCAATTTTCCTCGTTATAGTCATCAACCAATTAGAGGAAATACTTTAGTTTGTTCGTTGTTTCAACCTTGTAAGGCTCCCATATGTCTATATGAACAATTACAAATGCTTTGGTTGTTTCAGTTTTGCTGTGAGTAAAAGGATTTTTTTTCCATTTTAGCCTTAGGATAGGTAATGCAGACTATTTCATTAGCAAAATGATTCATTACATTAGCGGAAAAAACTGAATTATGTTTCAACTTTTGGGAAGGAACATAGCCCAGCCTATGGTGCCAAAGACTATACAAGAACCTTTTGTTTTAAACGACTTTAGAAGAAGTGAAGCTTGCAACACAGGATGTATTGTGCTGAGCAGTAGCTGTGATGTTTATAGGAGTTGAAGCCAATCTAGGATTAAGTTATGTTGAAGGAATGTTGAGAAGATGATAAAGTCTACCATGTACAATGCCTATGCCCTTAATAGTCATACCTATAAAGTCCTATATGAGGCAAAACCTTGAGTAAAAAGTGACGCTAATATTATTGTTCTTAATCAAGTTTGGTATAGACAATAAATTAAACTTGAAATTAGGAACACACAAGACATGATGAAGAATCAAGTTATTGTGCAAATGTACAGTTCTAATGTGTGATACATATGAGATATGAATTTTTATAAGAGTGATTTTAGGTGCATTGATTGGTAGTTGTGTTTGAGTGAGAATACTAAGATTAAGGGTTATGTGATTAGTTGCCCTAGTATTAAGGATCCACTCACCCATGCATAAGATATAGAAGTAATACCTACAAAGCTCGTATCAATTTCATCCTCACCTAGGTTAGTGTTGTGCGGATTAGTCCTTGATGACTATGGTAGCACACTCAATAACCATTTAAATTGTTGTTGAGTAAATGTCACCAAACCTGCAACACCCTCTCCTTTCTGGTCTTCATTTTGACTTGTCAATTTGACTAGAGTAACTAATGTAGTTTCTCTGTTTTTGCTTTTTTAGGACCTCTATACCTGTGCATTGTCTGACATCCTTTTCTAATGGATTTTTTCCTTAGTATGAGAACTTGGACACCCAATAATCTGCTAACACTTTTCCTTAACATGCCCTTTAGTGCAACATTTACCACATGCTTCATCGATATTCTTAGTGAATAAAGTAGTTGTTTCCACCAGTGATTGACCAATATCCAGCACATCACGTTGAGATTCTTCTTTCTGTAGCATAGAACAAGCCTCTTCAATAGTTAGAAGACGTGTCATCAGCAACATTTAACTTCTTTGTGCATTATAAACATCATCAATCCATTAAGGAACTATAACAATTTCTGTGCCTGTTGTTGATTGATTAAGGCCTTCATAAAATCATTAATTTCATCAGTAGTTTGAGTGAGGGTAGGCAGTTCACTCATTGCATTAATTTATTTCCAAAATTCCTTTGAGCTTAGTATAATAATCACTAATCCACACCCAACTTTATCTGAGTTCATATATTTCTCTATTCATTTTATACTTATATGATGCATTCTTGAGAGAAAATCTCTTCTCTAGTTGTTTCCAAACATCTTAAGCCTTATTGATATAGAGTATAGATTTTGCAATTGAATTAGAGACAATACTCATTATCCATGAAATTGCCAAGTTATTTGATGTATCTCATTGCTTTGCTTATGTTGGATCTTTGGTCTTTACAATAGTCCCTATAACCAAACCTAGCTTACATTTGGTGGAGAGATTAATCTCCATCCAATGTATCCGTGGCTGGTAATGCGCGAACCCCATGAGTTTTGCTGGTAGAGTTAAGGAATTTGACCCATATAAAGAATGAACAAACAAGAGGTTTTGAAGATTAGGGTAGGAGATTGTGTTTGAGTTACATTGATTGCCCATTGTTGTTGACGTAGAGAAAGATGAGCTGTAACAGAGACTATGATAAGGATTAAGAGTTCAATGGTAAAGCTTTGGTACCATGTTGAGTTGTTGCACCATTGAATCTATATATGAGAAATGTAAAAGGAAGATAAGAAGGAGAAGACAAGCCAGTAAATCAGCTCACTGTGTATCTGTGTATCCCTTATGCTTGTTCTCTATTAAAACATCCATAGTGGCTTAATGCCTGAACTACTAACTTAACTTGCTATAGATAACCATGATTAGTCTAACCATGGATGAAAATAACATAAGCATAATTCTAATCATGATTTATGCCATCTGTGTATCCCTTATGCTTGTTCTCTATTAAAACATCCATAATGGCTTAATGCTTGAACTACTAACTTGCTATAGATAACCATGATTAGTCTAACCATGGATGAAAATAACATAAGCATAATTCTAATCATGATTTATGCCATTAATGATTTATCTTTTTGTCTCTTCATTTTTATATACTCCAATAATGATTTATGTGTAACACCATAAATTTTTGTAACCTTATTTTTGAGCATTTAGCCTTTTATTTGAAACCTAACCCTTAAATCTTAGGTTAATTATTTTTATTAACCTTTAACCCGTAAAGCCATATAACTTCTTAAATAAATTTATCCTAATTATTTTATAGTTTCCTTTTTTATTTAAGTCCACCCTAAACCAATAAATTTTATCCTAATTTATTTTTTCTATTCGGATATCCTAAACTTGGATAAATTAATTTTACCCTAATCCTAAATCTAAAAATTTATCTAATTTAATCCCTAAATTTATTTTCCTTTTTTTTCTTTCTTTCTTTCTCCCTTATTTGCTTTTTTTTTCCCTTTCTTCCTTACATTTCTCACCAACATTTTGCTTTTCCCTACACCCCATGTTGTGTCGACCCAACCTGCTGGAGATAGAATCAAAGGATTGATTCGATCCTACACTTCCCTCCCTTTGATCCACACCATTTTTGGTATCAAAGCTTTGAACTCCTTTGTTTTCCTTTAATCATCCAGAGTCATCGTCATTCTTGCTGTTGCATGCAATAAAATTCTTCATCAAGAACCATTGAGACAAGGCGTGTCTTCATTCATTTCTTACATCTTCATCTCCTTCTTAAATCTTCAACGTAAATCTTGGTTGAAGATTTAAATTTCTTGAGTCTATCTTGTTGAAGTTATTCATAGCTTCAACTGAAGAAGACCCTCCTCTTCTTTGATGCTGCCCTTTTCTTCCATTTCTCCCTTCAACCATCCAACGTTCCTTTTCCCTTCATCTCTTTGATTTTTTCCAACAGAATCTTCTTCCATTTTCTCCCCTACATATCTTCATGTTAAGGTACATTTAACTCCCCGACAGTCCACTGGTTTGAATAAAAATTTCCAGCCTTCGAACCTTACCTTTGATCTCCTAACATTTTAACACATACTCTTCTTTCTCTCCTTCACATCTTCAAGTTTTTATAATACATCATCTTCAACTTGAAGATACCAATCCCTCGACACATTAAACATCCATTTCCTATATTCTATGTGACTTGTTTGATTTTCACCAAGAAACCCTCATCCCCAGCCAAGAATCATCATAAAATCATTCGACCACCTTCCCTTCAACATTTGCATGATCAAGACATCAAAGAAGCAATCAAGACTTGCTTAAATATTAGCAAGATTTATCTTGTATCATTCGGCTACAAACAACACTTCCAGGACCACCATTAGTTGCTGATTTCTTTGTGAAAGTTGAGTGTTGTGTTGTAACTTCACCATGGCAAGTGAAGATGTGCATGCATTGGTGGATTCCATCAAAAGCTTGACTACTCGTATGGATGCCCAGCTTCATACTAATGCAGCACTTCAACAACAATTGCAAAGTGTGGAAGCAAAGCTAGCCGACCAAGAGAAGCTTGAACCATGGCCAAATCAATTGGAAGCCACACAAGATAGTGTGGAAGGAAAGATGAGTTGTGTAGTCCAAGCTAAAGGAGAACGTGGACATGCAAAGTTGAACCATGTCAAGGATGGAGAAGAGGAAATGAATTCTTATGGCTCAAGCAATCATAGGAGACCATATCAATTCCAAGTAAGACATGCATACAATGAGGATCAAGGTATCAAACTAGACGTTCCTGAATTTTATAGTAAATTGAATGTGGAATTGTTCTTTGAATGGTTAAATGAAATTAAGGCTATATTTGAATTTAAAGAGTATGATGATGAAAGAAAATGTAAGTTTGCTACTCTTAAGTTCAAAAGATTTGCTAGGATTTGGTATGAAACTTAAAAAAGATAAGAGAAAGACAAGATAAATCAAAAATTAAGTCATGAAAAAACTTAAAAAACACTTAAGAAGAAAATTTGTGTCTAGGGAATATGAACAAGATATGTATATGAATATGACAACTCTAAGGCAAGGATTTTTTTAGTGTAGAAGAGTACACTAGAGAATTTGAAAAACTAGCACTTATATGTGATGTACAAGAAAGAAAAGAACAAAAATGTGCTAGATACGTAGGTGGACTAAATAGTTTGATAAGAGACAAGTTTATATGTTTGCATATGATATTCTTGATGACTTGATTAAGTTGGTATTAAAATTTGAAAGACAAACAAAATCAACCAAGGCCTATGTTAAATCTAATGCTTCAACCTCATCTAAACCATATTTGTATACATTCATGCCTAAATCTACATCTTCATATGATAAAAAGATTAACTGAGATGGAAAAGGTAAAAATAAGATGGTTGAAATGTCTAATAAATAATGTTTCAAATGTAAAGGATATGGGCACTTTGCTAGAGATTGTCCTAATCAAAGAGCTTTAACCTTGAGTGAAATAGAAGACATGGAACCATGTAGTGAAGATGAGGATCTAGAAATCAAATCTCCTAATGAAATTTTAACCATGGGTGAAGAATAAGGAGACCTATGTTTTGTGCTTCAAAGAGTGTTACAAATTCAACCTAATATGACACCTACTCAAAGAGAGAAATTTTTTAAAACTAAGCGTAAAATAGGTGATATGGTTTGTAGACTCATTATTGATAGTGGTTCAGGTAAAAATGTTGCTAGTGAAGCAATGGTTAAAAAGCTTGGTTTAGAGACTACTAATCATCCTAAACCCTATTCTTTACAATGGTTAAGCAAAGATAAAAGAGCTAAGGTAAATAAAAGAACTCTAATATCATTTTGCATTAGAGACTACCATGATGAAGTCTTGTATGATGTTTTGCCTATGGATGCTTGTGGTTTAATTTTAGGAAGACCATGCCAATATGATAGAAAAGAAACTCATGATGGAGTAACTAATGAATATTTGGTGAAAAAAGGAAAACAATTGAATAGATTAACACCTTCTCTATGTGATAATATGCCTTTGAGTGATGATAAAAAGAGATTATTTCTACATGAAAAGGCTATGGAAAAGTGCATAGAAGAAGAAGGAATTTTCTATGCCTTATTTGCTAAAGATTATAAAATTGGGGAGCAACAACATGATAATCCTAATTCTAGTAAGCTGCTTAATGAATATCATGATGATTTACCTCCTAGATTACCACCTAAAAGAGGTATAGAACATGCTATTGATCTTATTGCTGGAATGCCTCTTCCAAATAAACCTGCTTATAGATGTAACCTAGAAGAAGCTAAGAAATTATAAAAACAAATCCAAGAGCTTATGGATAGAGGATTTGTGAGATAAAGTATGAGCCCTTGTAGTGTACCTGCCCTTCTAGTTCCTAAAAAAGATGGTACATGGCGTATGTGTATAGATTCAAGAGCAGTGAATGACATTACTATCAAATATTGTTTCCCTATGCCTAGGTTAGATGATATGCTAGATGAACTTTGTGGTGCACAAGTATTTTCCAAAATTGATTTAAGAAGTGGTTATCATCAACTAAGGATTAGGGATGGATACGAGTGGAAAACTGCTTTCAAGACTAAATATGGTCTCTATGAATGGATGGTTATGCCTTTTGGGCTATGTAATGTACCTAGCTTATTCATGAGACTTATGAATAAAGTTCTCCGACCTTTCCTTGGTGACTTTGTTGTTTTTCTATTTGGATGATATTCTTGTGCATAGTAAAAATGGGCATGATCACCTAGTGCATTTGAGAAAGTTGTTTGATAAGCTAAAGGAAGCTAAACTTTAGGGAAAACTTGAAAAATGTGATTTCATGCTTCCAAGTGTAGCTTTCCTAGGCTATATTGTTAGTGGAGAGGGAATTATAGTGGATCCTAATAATATTAGAGGTATACAATAGTGGCCTATCCCTAAAAATGTACATGATGTGAGAAGTTTTCATAGGTTAGCTATTTTTTATAGAAGATTCATTAATGATTTTTCTACTATAGCTGCACCTATTACACAAATCATGAAAAAAGGTGAGTTTTATTGGGGAAAAGATGCTACTGAAGCATTTGAGACCCTTAAAACTAAAATTTGTAATGCTCCTGTCCTATCTTTACCTAACTTTGACCTTCTTTTTGAAGTGACTTGTGATGTTAGTGGAGTTGGGATAGGAGGTGTCATCTCACAAGAAAAGAAACCTATAACATTATTCTCTAAAAAGTTAAATGGAGCCAAACTTAACTATTCGACTTATAACAAGGAATTCTGTGCCATTATACGGAGCTTAGAGACATAGAGTCATTATCTGAGGCCAAAACCCTTTATGTTACACTCAGATCATGAGAGTTTGAAATACTTACATGGTCAAAAGAAAGTTAGTCTGAGACATGCAAAGTGGGCGAGATTTTTACAATCCTTTGTGTTCTCTTTCAAACATTTAGATGGAAAGGAAAATGTAGTAGCCGATGCTCTTTATCGTAGATCTACATTATTTGTCATGATCAATGCTAAAATCTTAGGTTTCGAAATGTTAAAAGAATTGTATCATAAATATGAAGATTTTATGGATATATTCAATGCATATAAAGAAAGTGGATACCATGGTAATTATGTCATACAAAATGGATTTTTTTTAGACTAAATAAACTTTGTATCCCTAGATCTAGTATTCGAGACTTATTGATAAAATAAGTACATAAAGGTAGCATTGTGGGACATTTTGGTATACATAAGACCATGGAATTATTATAAGAAAATTTCTACTAGCCACGTTTGATTAAAAATGTACAAGATATGATAAGTAGATGTTCTACATGTCAAAAATATGAGAGTTACTTTCATATAGGCTTATACACACCTTTACCAATTGCTGATAAACCATGGGAAGGAGTTAGTATGGACTTTATCCTAAGGTTACCAATAACACAATGTGGTAAAGATTCTGTTCTTGTGGTGGTAGATAGATTTTCTAAAATGGCTCATTTTATTCCATGAAATAAAACCATTGATGCCACGCATGTTGCTGATTTGTATTTTTGAGAAATTGTTAAACTTCATGGTGTGCCTAAAAGTATTGTCTCAGATCAGGATGTCAAGTTTATGAGTTATTTTTGAAAAACTTTGTGGCATATACTTGGTACTAAATTGTTATTTAGCACTTCACATCATCCACAAATTGACGTTCAAACAGAGGTAACTAATCGAACTCTTGGTTAATCAAATTACTAAAGATTGGGATGTTAATTTAGCTCATGCAGAGTTTGCTTACAATCGAAGTCCATCAAGTACTACTCAAGCTAGTCTGTTTGAAGTGGTTTATGGAGTGAATCCACACATGCCAATCAATATGGTGCCTTTAAGGAAAGGAGAATTACAAAATTATGAAGCCGATGATAGAGTCAAATTCTTTCAACAACTTCATAAAAAAATAAAGACCAATATTGAGAAAGCTAATGCCAGGTATAAAGCTCAAGCAAATAAGTATAGAACCCCACACGTATTTTCTCTTAGTGACTTAGTTTGGTTACATTTATGTAAAGAACGATTTCCTAATTTGCGTAAAAATAAATTAATGCCAAGAGCTAACGGACCTTTTAAAATACTAAGAAAATTTGGGGATAATGCTTATGAACTTAAACTTCCAGATCATTATGGTGAAATTTCAATAAATTTTAATATTGGTGATTTGTCTCCTTATTATGCCGATAATAATTTGACGACAAATTCTTCTCAACTTGGGAGAATGATGCAGGTGCATCTAATGTATCTAATGCTTCTAATGATTCTCAAGGTAATGAAGAATCAGCATTCTTAATAATGGAGCCAATCATCCTAAATGTTGTTAATAATGCTTCTTTACTTGATATTAAAAATACTTCAAGATATTCTTGCAGGTATGTTATATATTTGTAATGTGAAGAAGTCAACACACAAGAAGAGACTTAAAGTGTACAATGCATTCAAAGCATGTAAGGCTATGGCATACATGGGATGACACTACAACAAGATATAGTTGGTAATATCATTAGTTATATTAAACTTGTTGTAAACCCTAAAGTATATTTCATGTAAGCTAGGGTTTTGTTGTAATTTCATGTATTTACCATAGTTGATTGTAGGGATTTGTAATGTTAGTCATTAATATCATTTACATGATGATATTATGATTAAGATTAGGTATTCTATAGGCTTAATTCAAGTGAGGTAAAACCAACTTGAATTAAGGAGGTTAACCGGCTGGGTTATGCCCTTTTAGTCAGCCACTCTCCTATATATATACTTAAGTCTTGTACATGCATAACATATCATGAAATAGAAAACCATTTGAATAAACTCTCAAGTTTAAGAGCTTGCGTTTCCTCTCTCTTTTGGGGATCCATCTAGATAGGAAAGTGCCCGGGAATCTATCCTCTTTAGATCCTTTGAATGTGCATCAACATTCAAAGCCTACACTATCCTTGAATAACCTGCATAATTTGAGTTTAATCCCACTTAAACCAAGCCTATTCTTTATCAACTTCAATCTATTGGAGACAGAATCAAAGGATTGATTCGATCCTGTGCTTCCCTCCCTTTGATCCACAGCAAAAACTTTACCTAACCATCCACACACACATACACACTCCTCTTCTTTTGTTTGAACCCTATACCCTTGACCTTCCTTTCTTCTCCCTTTATTTATCCTTATCCCTCCCTCATCTTTGCTCTATTTGGTGGACATCACACGACTATGCAATACCCATGCACAACCTTGCACTTCTAGCGTGTCCATCCCTTCCATGCACACCTTACTCGTGCCGTTCTCCCCTACTTCTCATACCTCTTTGCCTCACCATCACCTCCTTTTCGCTGTCCTTCTTTCGGGTCAAGCCAGCACCATCACTACCACCCAGGCCTCCCTTTGCATTACCGTTCTCCATCACCAATGACAACCTAATTCCAACCACCATCGCTGCCCTCCTCCCTACAATGTCACTCACCTTTGTTGCCCTCCCTTGTGCCCCATTATAGCCTTGTTGAGTTGCCCTCACCACCACTAACTTTCTCCGATCCTTGGTTACCGCCTCTAGCTCCACCTACCTCCCTCGTCACCACTAGCTCCACCACCCATACCTTCCCTACACAACTAAAGCTAGTGCCCCTAAAGCCTTCCTAAACCCCCAAACTCACAACGTATGAGCAGTGTGAGGTTTGTATTATTTTTACCTTTTTTAACTTAGGGGCATTTTGGTAAAATTTTAATTTATAAATATTTTAATCAAAATATTATTTTATTTAGTTAAACATTAATATGGTTAATGTTATATTATTTTAGGTACAAAAGGTTGATTATTGGAGCCTAATAAATTTTAATAGGTTGCCTATTATTTGTGCTTTTGCTAAAAATTAGTTAAACCTTATACTATACTAAAATTCTAGATATTTCAAGATATCACATTAGATTTTTGATGTATAAATTATATTAAGCATGTTCACCATGTTGAAGTTAATTACCTAATAATGCTAGTAAGAAATTTGGTAAAATGGTGCATGTTGATTTGTATAAAGTATTATGTATACGAGAGTATGTTAAAATGAATTTATTGTCAGAAATAAATTATGAATATTATGTATGTCCAATATGATAGGATGGGTATGCCTAGGCGTACTTTTAACATAATTATTACTATTGTGTGCCCTAAGGGAAATTTGGTCTTTTTAAGAATACCATGCTATTTATTTTGATAAACATGCCTAATATATGTTGTTTATTATTGAGCATGGAAATATGTGATTTGGTATTTTAGAAACACATGTTGAGGGTTATAAGTGCAAAATCATGTGTGAGTGTAAAATAGTCATTTGTTGTGTCTGGTAATTTATTTATATGTTTAATAATTTAATTATTGTATTTTAGCCTTTAATAAAAATAAAAAATAAATAGAATTAGTATTTAAAATGGATGACAATGTTGTAATTATGGCCTCAAGGGCATTTTAGTTATTTTTGGCCTAATGCACCCAAATATTAATAATTGAACCTAGGATGTCATTTGTAGACTTTTAATGTTAACCTTGTTATTGACCTTGATTATGTTTGTCTTAGATATTTTGAAAGGAGTAAAAATGATTAAGTATGGAATTTGGATCTATTTGATTAATGTGTGGTCTTGTAGTCACTTTAATAAAATATTAATATTTAAAGTGAAATATATCGAGATTGAGAATGGTAGTTCTTTAGGGGTAGTTACCCTAAAGACATTGTTGAGCTCATAGTTGATTATGGATTTTTGTTGGTGTGCCTCAATTCTCCAACCAAACCCTATATCTTATCTTATTTAGCTTTGCAGACTTATAGAGGGTGTACATACTTATGGATCATGTGTCCTTGTTGGTAGGGTATTGTGTTTCCTTTATGTACTTGTATGACCAAGGTATCTTAGTGTCCTTGAGTTTATTGTTAGCAGGATATGGTGCTACCTTAGCGTATCAGTATGACTAGAGTACCTTAGTGTCTTTGGTTTTGATATAATCTCCCATTGAGTAAATAAAAATAAAATAATTATTATTGTGTCAAAATAGTTATTGGATCATTATGATAGTAGCCTTTATGCCTACATATAGTTAGGTAGTAGCCTTTGTAGATACCTGTGGTTTGGTAGTAGAATTTTTGCCTACTTGTTATGTAGTAGTAGCCTACATGTGTTTAGTATTATGCCTTTGAGCCTTACTTGTGATATTATAGATTTTTATTGGTATTGCGCCTTTGAGCCATACATGTGATATCATAAATTTTTATTGGCCTTTGAGCCCTACATGTGATATTATAGATTTTTATTGGTATTATGCCTTTGATCTCTAATTTTGATGTATGAATATTATTAGCTCTAACATTAATATATGAGATATATGGTGAAGGTTATGGTTATTATGTTGAGATTGTTTCTAATCATTATTTTAGGTAACATCTCTTGTATTCTAGGTTTTTAAGTTTCATTATGACCTAAATGAGTGAGTATGAGTAGTATATGGCTTTGATGATTGTTGTTTATCTGATATGAGTATTGTGTTTTGATTATATCATTAATATTTTAATATGTTATACCATGTCTTTTTGTGATATCTTTTATATATTCCATGTGGATTTTTCATTATAATCTTGTATAATGGGTTACTCAAAATTGTTGTTCTAATGGGTTACGTTTCATGGGCCTCGCTCATTTAAGGGGCAGTGGTATTTACATGTTAGCTTGTAAACTCAGTTGAAGGCTAGTATTTTGGGTTGAGATTTAGGGATATCTAGTGTTTTGTCTTGTATCTTTTGATCTAGATGTTCTTGAGCTTTATTGCCCTCATGTATTTTCCTTTCTATGAATTTTGTAGCCACGGATAGTTGGTTTTATTTAGAATGGTATTAATATGTGCTTTAATTTTCTCTATTCTGGTTCTTACAATTATATTATTGATTTAAACAAAGTAATAATTTTTTTAGCCTTAGCACTTGATATAAGAATAGTAGAGGAATCCAGACTTGTACCAAGTGTGGTGGTAATACACTATATTTTTACTATTTTAGCTTCCATAATTAACTCTTTAAATAAAATTTTTTAGTACTAAGATTGGGAGTGTTACATAAGGGTCCCTATGCCTGGGTCTATTTCATCTTAAGGTTGGGTCAAGCCTACTCTTTGGTAGAGTCATAAATGAGTCGAGTTAGCTCGCAAGCTACTCCACTCATTTGTTTTAGTTAAATAAGTCAAACTAAAACCTCACTTTTTAACTTGTTTATTAAACGAGCCGAATTTGAGCCCAAAAATATTTTCTCGACTAATTGATAGCTTAGGCTCGTGAGTTCGACTTGGCTCGGTTCGTTAAAATCTCATTTTGGTTAATTAAACAAGCCAAACCTCAGTGTGAGGTGTTTGATTTTCCCTAACTCATTTATAGCCCTACTCTTAAATTATATGCATATTTTTTGTGTGTGCTCGCTTCATATAAACTGTATGACATTTGAAGCAAATAGTTTATATGAAGATCCATGTAATGATTGTGAGTTAAATACTCCCTCCATTGCATTTTTTTAATCCCTTGTTGAAGATCCATCTTTTCAACAAACATAGTACAACGAATACATGTTTTCAAATATGCAATCAACTAAAGCAAGAAGCATTTGTCATAATTTCAATTAAACTATATAAGCAGTTCAAAAAGTCAATATTCATTAGTATTTATGCATTTTAATTGGTCAAATTTAATATTTACTTTAATTTAAATGTAGAAGGTTAGTTTAGACAATTTTATGGTGTGCTGCTATCTAGTTTCAAGCGATGAGTGTTGCTTTCTTCTTCTAAATCTACATAGATGATTAGTAATCCACTAAAATTCTTTATATATAGTGGGGAAGTGGTTCGCCATGATATTGTGCAGGCTAGTATCTTATGTTTGATTGATTAATAAAAGTATTTAATTATCATAAAAATGTTAGTTTAAGGAATTCAAGCAATTTAATATAATAAATTTGAGAAAGTGAATAATAGTTTGGAAATTTTCAAAAAGAAATAAAGGACTAAAATTGAGAGGGGATATAATACTATATACATAACCAATGGGGAAACTAAGTAAATTGTAAAGTTAGATTTCACATTTTCCATATTTTATAGGATTTTAGATGGACACATTTTATAGTTACATATATGTATTCTTTAAGAAATCTTTATTTTTATTCAAAATATTAGTGAAGAATTTGGTATACATCCTATGAAGAATTATTATCCTTTCTTTTGTTCAGACAATAACAAATAAGTTATACAACTATCATTTTCATCATACTACTAGTAGCACATAACAATATGCTTGTAGATGTCTTATAACTAATGTTCAACTTATCTTATATGGAAGTAAAGAATAGAAGTAACACTAATATTTAATAGCACATGTAACACCCCCATTCTTAGCGCTTGCTTTTTTTTAAAAAAAGAGTTTATTGTAGAAGCTAAACCATTACAAATAGAAGGGTGTACTACCACACTTAGTATAAGTACAATCCCTCTACCTTTCTTAAACTAAGGGCTAAGGCAAAATTATTTATCTAGTTATAGTGAGAAAAACAAGGGATAAGAAGCAAATGGAAATTTTATTACAATATTAATTTATTTTAACAATAAAATATTAGGAAAAAGAGTTACAACTGACATAAAAGAAATACAGAAGGGCACTACTACGACATAACCATTTAATAATGGCACATTAATGATTATTTTATATAAACCATTGATAGATGTGTGAAAAGTTATGTGCAGGGATGCAAAGTAGGTTTTAGTAATGGTTCTATACCAAAACCTTTATTAAAATGTCAATTTTTTTTTACATTTAATACAAAAGTTTTGTTAAAGATTATATGGAATTCCGTTAATTAAACATGGCATTGATTTTTTTTATGAGTTTTGATAATAGTTTATAGAATAAATGATATTAAAACATGATTTACTAAAAATTATGTTATATCCCCTTATTGAAACTCCAAAAAATGGCATAAAGTCTCCTATTGTTTCCCTCCTCTATGATCAATTCATTTTATTTTAGTTTTTCATACTTTCTCTTGCTCTCACTCTAGATTGATGATGCTCAACTCAATGCAACAACTTTGGTCGGTGACGTTCCTCCTCTTCCTTTCAATGGCTCTTAGCTTGATGTAGGATAACACTGCTCTATTACATTTGGCCACTCTTCATCCTCCTCTTGCTCCCTATTACCTCGCCACTACCATTAATCTCTTGCTCCGATAATCTTGGTGTCTTGCTTCGTCACCGCCACTCTTGTATCTTGCTCTGTTGTTTCTCTCATCTCTCACTCCACCACCCTTTCTCATCTTTTTCTCTATTGATGCTCTTGTATTTAGCTAGGTACTTGATCTTCCATTATAAATGTATGCCTGCATGGTATATAGCTTGGTCTTATATTTTTTGTTGCTTTTATGACGTGGGTTCACCTCTGTTGCTATGTTGCTATACTTTTTATTTTTCTACAGGTTGGGTCTCTTGCTCTCTATGGCTTGATGCCTTTGAATTATCAAAAATCCCGTAAATATATGCATGCATGTTGGTATAATTTATTGTTGAAAAATTTTGTGTAAAAGTAAATGTTTTGATGATAAAATGTTGCTTATATGGTATGGGTTTACCTCTATTCATGGCCGATATTAGCATAACACAAAAAGATATTAAAACCCAAAAAAGGGAGACAAAAAGGATAACTGAAATACATAACAATATTTATTTATAAAAGGTGGCTATCTTGGCGTTGATAATAATAATAATAATAATAATAATAATAATAATAATAATAATAATAATAATAATAATAATAATAAAGCATTTATAATTTACTTACTTAATTTTTCTAATAGTGTGGAAATTATTAAGGATAATTTTCTTAATACCAAAGTATGGATATGAGAACTTATAAATGTGTCATTAAGGTTGAGCAACCTTATTAGAGGGATACATTTACAATGTTGAACAAATAAAAAAAGATTTACGTGCTTCTAACTTGTATCATATATGGGTATGTTTTTAGTTGTACATAATTGGTTAAGATATGATATAATATATAAACAATTAAGGAGGAAATCTATGTAAGGGATAATTATCATGAAAAAATATATTTATTAGATCTTGAAACCAATCTAAAAACAAGGAAGACAAAAAAGGAAAAAGAAGGAGATGAGGGTACTAACGTTCTAACGTATGAAATGTGTGCCTTTTATGTTACTTCATATTTTGCATATATTCTTTATACATGTATTGTGTTGAAATATAATTTATTTCATAAGGGTAATTACATAATATTACTACTTATGACATGTGTGCTTGACACTTGAACTTCCTATTTTGTATATATTTATTCATTGGGATTTTGTACTAATTTATTTATTCATATTTCATAGAGATATAGCAAAGAAAACCATTGATAGGGAGTTTAGTGATAAAAAAGGGAAGAAATGGCATACTATGATAAGAATCATCACCGACATAAGAAATATAGGAGAACAAGTGGAGGTGAGATAGAATACTTATAATCTTCTTATCAATGATTATGTGGACATGTTTCTCACATACAGTTCACTCATTACTCGTAATCGTGTTCCTATATCCTACAATAACTGGACGTAGGTTGCAAAATGTTACAAAGAACATATTTATCAAGAAGTTAGGGTAAATTACCATATTGCTTTGTTTGTTCATTTATATATATATGTCTTATTTTGTAGAGAGTGTTCATCTTTCTAGAGGTAGGAAAGAATTGGCTACTTAGACATTACAGTGAGCATCTAAGAAAATTTTAGTCATACTTGGAAAAAAAAATATATAAAAATAGGGATGATACTTTACACACAAAGCCACCTAAGCATTGTAGTTTCATCGATCAAGATAGTTGGGATAAATTTATTGCATATAATCTTTCTAAGGAGTTTAAGGTATTTGTTGCATAATAATTATGATTTTTAATTAAGAATATTTTATTTATATTTAAATAACCATGAGTAAATACTTTGGATTGTAATATAGGAGAAAAGTGCTAAAAATAAAGAAATTGCTAAGCAGAATAAGTACCTACATAATGTGGTTCAAAAAGGCTATACATGCCTTGAAGAAGAGTTGATATGACATTTTAATTCATGTGTTCAAATGTTTAAGTCTAATGTTATAATAATATTTTTATTATAAGTGTGTGTTTTGGATTTACAGCTTGTAGCCCAAGAATTGGATCCATTCTTCTCATTCAACAATATTAGTACAATATGGAATAAGTTTATAGCAACAGAAGATGGATATCTTAATGAAGATGAAGGAGATGCTACCAAAAAAATTTATAAATTTGAAGATATCCCTAACCCTTGTTAGTTTTCTTTGAACAAACTATTATATTATGTTTATTCCTATATTTTACATTCAAATATATTGTATACATTATAGGATGAATTTGAAACATTAGATTTTAAGAAGGGTGTAGATCAATATAGGATTATGTCACAAATAAAAGGAATTGAAGAAGATGCTTAAAGACACAGAGGTCTTTGATTAGGGGTTATGAGAACAAGTGTGTGTGGTCGATCTTGCGTATCTCATAAAACTAATGAGCAAGTGGGTCTCCTGACCCAAAATTAAACATGGCATTTGAATGAATAACCAAAATGGAAAAAGAGTTTTCATTTATCAAATCTAAAGGGTATAAGCCATTCAATTTATTTACATATGATCCACTTTACATACCTAATGTAAATAGCATTAGAGACTATTGTAAAGCTGATACATATTTTTCTTCTCTTCACGTAGTAAGCATATCAAACTATATAATTGCTATAAAATGTATCAAGTGTCATAAACATCTAATAATATGTAATATTTTATTCCAGGGTTTGAATAAATGTGATTTGTTAGATAATAACCCCTCAATTATTTTTGTGAATGGTAGGGTATGCATCAATCATGGTAACAAAATGGAAACAGCCCATGCATCTAACTTGGCCCTAAATATGAGGCCATAAGTATTGAAATTCCATTGATTAGAGATATACCTTTGCCTTATTATAAAAAGTTAATGAGGTAACCACAGTATTGAAAGCTTCGTGATTTGGCCCATAGAACAGATACATCTCACTAATAAAGAGATAATGACATTATCTGTCTATATTATACATAACATCTTACATACATTGTTTATATATATGATCATTATACTTCATTTTATACTATAAATTAAGAAATCGGATAAGAGAAATGCTCTTAGGGAAAAGGGAAAGAGAGTTACTAACGAAAGGAGTAAAAAAAAAAGAAAAAAGAAGAGCACTGAGACATGAAAGAGAGTCGGATCAGAAAAATCTATTTTCCCACAAAAGATTCCATCTTTAGAGGAGAAATAATGATTACAAGAACCCCATTAGCCACCAGCACCACCTTTGGCGTTGTATTTTTATGCCCAAAACTACTTTGGTAGCAATCTATTTATAATTGATAGTCCTTTTAAATATGTTCGGAGGGACGACACTACTTTCATGGTATCAATGAAGGTTATTTGTGACATTTTTAATCAAGAATGGGTGTCAATCACAAGTGTTGCCATATATTTTAAGTAAGTATTATTGCCTATGATACGTTTTAGTACTTTTCATTATTTGTTCTTTTATGGTCGCTTATATGATTTATTAGTTATTATTAAATATGCATCATTATTCTCATCCATAGTATGATAGCTAGTTGTGTTGCAATACCCAGAATTTTAGCTAAACTTAATCCTAAATAATTAATACCTTAACCTAATTCTAATATCAAGGAACCGATATTTTTGTCTTACCATAACTTTATAATCTAAAATATTGACCTAATCTTAATATTTATTTTGGGTAAATTATATTTGCAACACCCCAAATTTTACTAAAATAACTGGATGCATGTTTTAGTCTTGTGATTGACGTAAGTTTGGATTATCATACCATCCTTACATCAACCATAAGGTTAAAATGATTATAAGTAAAACATAGTAAATAGATATGAGATAAGTTTCATTAACATAAATACAAGTTTGGAGATTAACTCTGAGTACAATAATCTAAAATACAGACAAAAGAGATACCATGGAACTAAGAGTCCAAAAAGGTATCTGAGTAAAAACTATCATGCGGATAACATGACTCTATGCCCAAATCCCTGATACATAACATCATTCCATCCCATACAGAGCATCATAAGTTGCATAATCGTCCTGTAGGTCCTCATGGACCTGCACATAGAAATTAGGGTCATCTGCTCATAGGAATTAGCAGCACCCATGAAAAGGATGGTTAGCATGCTACATACTTAGCGAGGTGAAAATAATATCGAGTCAAGGATACATACAACACATGCATCCACAATAGAAAGTACACATGCAAAGTACATAAAATACCACAAGGTAGTTACTGATTTAGGCCTGATGATTAGATATACAAATTTGCATTCTTTTATTTGCATCGAGTTTTGAGACTACTATTCTTAAACCGGTGGAACGGTCTGAAGCACCTCTTAGAGAAAACACAATTGAGCCATTATTATCGTCTGGTGGAACAGACCTAAAACATCTCAGGAAAAAATACTCTTGGGCCACTATTCTTAAATCCATGGAATAGTATGAAACACCTCTATAGTACAACACACCTGAGCTATTGTTATCATCCAGTGGAATGAACCCAAAACCTCGGTCCTGAATCACATATTTTTCTACTTTAAATTATTAATATCTTATCCATTAGCTTACTTATATCAAATCATATTATCATTCATGTTGATTTTAGGATCCCACTATTCTTAATCTAGTAGAACGAACTGTTGAATATCTTAGGGTAAAAGATTCTTGAGCCATTATTATCATTTGGTGGAACAAACCCATAAAACACCTCTGCCCTACTTATGTGATCCTTCACTTTAAGTTATTAATGCCTTTATCATGATTGTCTAAATAAATAAAAAACACAATCAAACCAGGTTAAGATGAAGAAAATGAATATACTCTTTGTGTTGCTTCGAAAAAAGAATCGGATTTCTCACAATAACTTTCCATATCACAAATTGCAAGATTAAGACTATGAGAACCAGACGATGTATATAGTGTTCTAAGATTTACCTCAAGTAGTCTTTTCTGCACCCCTTTGTGTCTTCCTCTCATATTGGATTTATTGTTATGCCTTTGTCTTGTTATATCATTGAGGTTAAGGCCAAGAGAGTCTAATTTAGTTGTAAGATCTTTGAAAAGGCTAAACCTAGATGTATCATGCATCTTTTAAAATCCAAAAAATAATTCTTCTACAACTATGGAATATGTAGAGACATTAACTTATCGTGCCAAAAGAGACATGTGTTCATCATGGCTAACATTAGAATTGCATTAAAAAAAGATAGAAAAGTAATTTACTTCTTTGATTCTAGCCAAGATATAGTTTCTCACTTAACTTGCTAGGATCTGAATAATTTCATTTTAGATCTTATGACTCAAATAATGGTAATAAGTCTCTTTTCTCATGATATGTCAAACATATTCATCCATTATTAGATCAAACTCTACTATCTCTCAATTATCTATAAAAAAACTTCATTATTTTCCTTATAGAACCTCTCATTATCTCCAAAAAATGATAGATTATTCTTTACAAGTTTATTCACAATAACAAGGATTCTTGTGTGTAATTTCCTCCAATACTCTCTTTCTTTGTCAATATATGCTTCAATACTTTCCAAATGGATCCAACTCATAAAGTAAGACATGTGATAGCCACTATTTTCATGAATTAGAAGTCGTGCACTTATATTTTCCAATACTTCACTCCTTCATTTCCAAACTTTCCCATAAGGTTCTTTTTATGATCCTACTTAAATAGCTTACGAAAAAAAAAACTGTTTTTAATGAAGTTGATGACAGTAAACATTGATGATCTTGCTTTTCTCCATTTGGAAGTAGACGATAGTTATGTGAAGAGGTAAAATGTCTATTTGAATTATTGGTAGGATAGATAATATCAACATCACTTTTAGTGTCTCCTTTGGTTAATAACTCCCTAAAATTGTTCCTCATTTTCCCCACTTTGCTAGATAATCAAAATCAAAGGGATACACAAAGTTTTCAAGTTCTACTTCATGTTGATTATGATCAATATTCTCATCACTTTATTTTTCCATATTTAAGGTTGATTTTCCTCTTCTATGGGTATACTTTTTCCTTTAATGTTATCATCATTTATGGTTTCAATACCTTTAATCGGTTCTTCATTATCATTCATCGATTGATCATGTTATACATTGGAATTCATTTGTCTCCTAATATATTTCTCATTCTCATGTTATTCATTTATTATAACATTTCGTAAAGTATCACCTTGTTTAATAAACAACTTATTGAGAGAATTTGCTTGAAGCTTCACTTGTCTCATTATCTTTTCTTATTTGGCTCTAGATGGGTACTTTCTACTAAGAGCCATACTTAAAAGTACTAATATTACATAATTGATAAAAATCATGATCAATATATAGCTTTCTTTCTAAAAATGCCCAAACACAAAAAGGAGATTAAAGAAAGCTTGTATGCAAACAAAATTATTCGTAGCTAACCTAAGGACCATGTTGATTATAGCCAAATTCTATTATTGATAAATAGTTCATTCCTAATAATGACTCTAAATGTAATACCTCAAATTTTTATAACCTTAAATTATAACAGTTAACCTTTTATCCTAAAAATTTAATCTTTAATTATTGATTTGATTAATTTTGTCAACTTTTGACTTGCAAACCTAGATAATTTATTTAGTATATTAATATAATTATTTTAATTATTTTATCTTACTCCTTTTATTTAAATAAACCCTAAACCCATAATTTTACCAAATTTTCTTAATTTAATACCCTAATTATAGGATAAATTAATATAATATTATCCTAATAACCTAAATTTAATCTCATTTTTAATCCTAACCCTAAATCTATTTTCCTTTTCTTCTTCTTTTCCTTTTTCGTTTTTTATCCTTTTCTTCCTTTTCCTTTTCTTTTTCTACCCCATTCTTTTCTTTTCACTCTCAAGCCAGCCTGTCCCTTTTTCTTTTTTTTTTCTTTTTCTCTCTCGCACCGACTCATCTTTCTTTCTTTCTCCTTCTTCTTCTTGCATGTAGGTCAACCTTCTCCCCTCCTTGTCTTTCTTGCCCAGCCCGGCTCAACCTCCCTTATTCTCCTCCTTCCCTCATCTACACCCCTACCAAGCGCGTCCTTATCTCCTTCTTCTCCCCCTATGTGCATCGTGCCTGCACCCCTACATGCTTGTGTCACCATCTTTCCCTTCCCAACCAAACACGTCTGCACCGCCTCTCTCCTCATGCTCCTTTCCTTCCCTTTTTGACCATACAATACCCTTTCTCCCCTTTGCCTACATCGGCCAACCCTAAAACCCTAAGCCATCAACCCTACACCACACTATCCTACCCGACCATTTTCTAACCACCTTCCACCTATCGCCCACATGCCTAAGGCCCCCCTCTCCTCTACCCATTCTCATTCTTTTTCTTCTTCTTCTCCTTCTCCTCCTCCTCCTCCTTCTTCTCCTTTCACTCCTTCTTCTTCTCCTCCTTGTCCTCCTCCTCCTCCTTCTACTTCTTATCCCTCTGCTTCTTCTCCTTCTTCATCTTCTCCTTCCTCTCCTTCTGCAGCAACACCCATCACCTCCACCACTGACCACCATCCTTTTCCTTCTTTCCCTCCTTCTTCCTCCTCCTTTACTTCCATGTCTCCCCACTCTTCATCCCCTACAAAACTTCCTATCAATCCCTGCCCCTCACCACCATCCCTACAACCTCATCCAAGGCAAAGATAGTTTTTGCTATTGCCACCCTCTACTCAAAGTTCTAGCTCCTCCACCTTATAGCCCCCTGCACGCCCCCAAGCTGATGTCATTAGCCACCTCCCTACTGTGTATCCTCCCCTCGACACACCCTACCTTCACCACCTTTATTAAGTTACCCTATTCCCCTCCATTTCTTCCACCACTACAGCTCCTCCCGATTTTCCTACCTCCAGCCACAGCGACACCATTCTTGCACCATCACCCCGCAGCCACCCCAACACCATCTTCCCTCTTTCCTCTTCTCCTCCTTTTCTTCTTCTCCTTTCCTTTATCTACACTACCTCTCCTTACATCTTGCATCGCCATGACTACGTTCGACCATCTTGTGTCGTACCATCCAACTACTAGCCATCTCTACACCCACCTCCTGTACCCAATGACCAAACTAACACCCTTAGTATCACTTCCAACCATGTATCGAGTCATTTCCCCCCTCCCTTTTATGCATGGCTCATGCACCACATGCCACGTGAGTTGTTTTTTAGGATTTAAATTAATTTTGGTAATATTTAATATATGAGGGTAGTTTGGTAAATTTATAATTAATAAATATTTTTAATAAAAATTATTATTTTATAAAATATGAATATGGTATTTGTGATATTATTTTTAGGCACAAAAATTTTATTAATGGAGCCTAATCATTTTTAGACGGTTATAGGCAAAGCTTACTTTTACTGGAAATTAGGTAAACTTTATACTCTACTAAAATGTTTGGATATCTTATGATAGCCTCGAATGGCCTTAGTAGATTTCTAATGTTAACATTGATAATGATCTTGATTTTAGTTATCTCATAATGTTGGAAACGAATAAAAATGGTTAAGTATGAATACTTGAATATATGTGATTAATGTGTGTTTTCCTTGGTCAAGCTTATAAAATTCTAATACTTAAAGTGAAAGATCTCAAGATTGGGAATGTTGACTCTTTATGAGTCGCTACCTTAAATACATGGCTTAGCCTATGATTGTTTACGGATTTGGCTGGTGTGCCTTAGTGCCCCAATCAGGCCCTATGTCTTACTCTATTTATCTCTATAGACCTAAGTAGTGGTTATGCATACTTATGGATCAGGTATCTTTGCCAGTAGTGTACTGTATACCTTCATGTACCAGTGCGACTAGGGTACCTTTGTGTCCCTGGGTTGATAGCCTGTGGGATATCATGCTGCCCTTGTGCACCAGTATGATCAAGGTACCTTAGTGTCTCCTGGTTTGTTTATCTCCCCTTAAATAAATAAAAATGGCTATGTTTGATAATTAAATGGAAAGGATTATTGTGATGATTTGGTAGTAGCCTTTGCGCCTACTTATGGTTTGGTTGCATCCTTTGTACCTACCTATAGTTTGGTATTAGCCTTTGTATCTACCTATGATTTGGTATCAACCATTGTGCCTACCTATAGTGTGGTAGCAGCTTTTGTGTCTACCTGTGGTTTGGTAGTAGCCTTTGTGCCTACTTGTGGTTTGGTAGTAGCCTTTGTGCATACCTATGATGATGTGTGTGTATTGGTTATGTTGATGGGCCTTTTGTGTATTGAGAAGTTGTGGGTTTTATTATGAGATTTGGGCCTATAGTTATAACTTATGAATGATGTGGCTCTCTAATTATACTACAAAGAGCATCACTTGGATGCTCTATTAGTAATTTTTGGTTATTTCCAGATGAATGAGCATTGGTAGTATATGTTATTGATGAATGAGCATTGGTAGTATATGGCCTACCTGTGATTATCACATTTCAATTAATATATGCATAATTAAATGTTCATGTATTATTGTGATGCATTTTATGTGTTCTATGCAAGCATTATTTATTAGTCTTGTATAATGGGTTACTCAGTTCCATTGTACTAAAGCCTTCCTTTCTTAGCCCCTTACTTATTCAATGGGCAGTGACCTTTGCAAGTTATCTTGCATGTTCTATTCAAGGCTACCCTTTGGGTTGAGAGTATAGGATTATACAGGGTTTTGTTCGGTGATGTTGAATCGGAAGCTTCTATAATCCTTACCATCCTTTTTATACTTCCTTTAATTGACATTTTGTAACCATCGATGGTGAGATTTATTTAGAATGTTATTTATTTTCTTTAACTCTTTGCTACTCTTATTTATAATTGTCTTCTTAAATTTAAGTGAAGAAATGTTTTATCCTTGACACTTGGTAACAGAATGGTAGAAGAAACCGATCTGCTACCAAGTGTGGTGGTAGCACACCAAATTTTACTATCTTAGCTTCTGCATGTAACTTTTAAAAATGAAAATTTTTAGTATTAAATTTTGGGGGTGTTATACTACAACAAATCTAGCATTTGCACTTGACATTATTGATAAAGGCCAAAATTGAAGAGTAACTTATATTATTCTAAGACTTTACAGAAGAAGCTATGAATAGCACTATAACAAACTAGAAAATGTCTAATAACTAATTATTCATCATTAGCGGATCTATATATAACTCCTTATATTAGCATATGGAATAAGAAAGTATAGTCTAAAATGATCTTTTGATCTAAGTAGGTAAACTATCATGATTCATGAGTTATAGTAAGTTACTATTAAACTTTGTAAAAGATAAGCAAAATACAAGGGTCATTGGCTCTCCAAGCTAACAACCAAAAAATATTAAACAATCTAGATGTTTCAAACTTTTTGTGCAAATCATATCATAGATAGACACAAATATAGTATGATCATATACTACTCCATAATCTAATGAATGAATAACGGGCAACCAAATTGCTAGAATCAGCAAATTGGAAAAAATTGAGTCTTGCGGAAAATCTAAATATAAATTTCTATTATGCAATTTCATCAATTTTTAAATAATTAAAAAAAATAAAATATATAAATGACTTATATCAATGCAATTTGAATCACTATCCACACAAATTGCATAGAATCAACAAAAAATTGAACCCAACAAATTGAGATGGTAACTTGCTGAAAATTTAAATAAGAAAAAAAAATAGATGGAGACTAGAGAGAGGTGAAAGAAATTCAAATAAAATACAAGAAAATTTTTTAAATGAAAATAAATATAAAAATAGGGGAAGAAGAATGGCCTGCAAGATGATTTATTATTCCCATAATTTTATGAACTTTGCGTTTGTTGTAGATAAAGAGTCTATTATAGTTTTACCATTTGTTTTTTTTTTCCCAAACTACTGTCAAAGACTAAGAGTCTGTTGCAGTGTTTCCATTTGTTTTATTTCTCAAACTACTATTGAAGATGAAGAGTCGAATAGTTGGACTATGAGACCCTAAGCCTAGTGTAGTATAGTATACTTGGTAGTAGCATGCTTAAAGATAAAAAAGAAATAGCAAAAAATTTTCTTTGGCAAGGGAATTGAACCTCTAACCCACTTCAGTAAAGTTTCTATATTTTTATTGTTTTACCATGTATGCTAGTTTAGCTTCTTACTTTTATATCTGATGTCATCATATATCTAGAGCCCAAATTATTTGGGGGACCTAGGTGCATGGTTAGTGTTGCTATACCGAGGATCGATCTAGATGGAAGAGATGTAATTGAACATTTGTGTGAGGGGAAAGAAAAAGAATTTTCTTGGAAGGTTACCCTCACATCAGCAATATATATTGGGGAACCATACTGATGTTATTTTTGCAGGAATGATTTAGTGTGGAGAGAAGATAAGGGAGTACACCAAGAAGCTTTTATCTTGTTACTAGGAATAATGTTGAGAGAACAATAAAGATAAAATGGAAGCCATTTATTTGGGCATATCTCAAGCTGAATACTGATGCTAACTAGTATTTATGCTACATGACTATAAAGGTTTTACGCTCCTCATAGGCTAAGAACCATTTGAAGCCAACTAGTCGAGAAAGGAAGCAGATACGTTGGCTATTTGGAGAGGTTTGTAGGATTTTTGTGAGAACAAGTTGAAATTGATTACAGTTGAAGGGAATAATGGTGTGGCAATAGAAGAGCTACATCTAATACCCCGTATTAGGGTTTCTTATGTTATTTGATATTTGCATTGATCAAATTTAACAAAAAAATAAATAATCTATCTAATTAATAAAATATTAAATACATTGGATATATGATCCAATAAATTATGTACATATATACTTTAAACACTTTTTTTTGTAACATCATATTGTATGTAATTAAGTGTGCCTATGTGTGTAATTTGAAAATAGAGTATTTATTATAAGTAAATTATTTGTTTTTGAAGTAATATTTTTATTAAGTATTTAAATATTATCAAAAGTTTGGAATTACTAATTGAATATAATGCAATTTAAGACTCAAATCAAATCATTAGACCATATCAATTCAAATCAGATCGAGTTATTATTTTCGATTGAATTATTCTTTAATTAATATTTTTCATTTGTGGCTTGCTTGAACATTTTAGATATCCAATGGATTATTTTTTTTATCTTATTTGAAGGTTTTTTTCTTTCTAGCTATTCATTTTTTTTTACCAAATATCTAATGGTCGGCTATTTGAAACACAGGATATCCAACTTGTGAGCACCTCTACCCTATATGCAAAGAGGTATTTTTGTGTAATATTTAAAGAAAAATGAATTTAAAAATGCATTGTGAAAATTTGTTCAAATTGGGGGATTAATCGACTAATGTGGCAAATTAATTGACTGGTAAACCATGTGTTTTTAGTTGTTGCTTGTTTTGTTGAACCAAGCGACGAGTGAGTTAGTCAACTAGTTATACTAAAAAGACAATTGATGTTATGTCAAAATTGAATATCCTTTAATTATTATCTAGCCTTGGAAATATGCTATATGTTGATTATAAATGATTTTTAGAGAGTTTAAAAATCTCACTCTCCTTAGCTCAAATCCCCTTTTCTTGGGCTCTAATTTAAGATCCCTCACATCCTTGGTTAATATCCTACACCCTATCCCACACCTTTATCAATTTTTACTCCTCACTCAACTGAGCCCCTTAATTGTTCCCTTACCTTCTTAGCTCAACTTATAGTTCTCTCCCATCCTTAACTGATCCCATATCAGCTCCTTGAATCTCACTTATAGTCCCTTTTTTGCAAGAAGACCTCTAAGTGCTCAATTTTGTCTCTTTTCCTTAGCTTCTTCTCCTCTCTATTTTTTTAATTTATTTTTAAGCTCTATGTTTTTTTGATAAATGATTTATCTTATTATTGTTTAGGTGAGCAATAATCCTAGGTGATTATGCTTGTGGAATGGTCTTCTCTACTTGAAGAGTTACTTTGATAGGTAAACGTGGCTAGACCTTATATATGTAGACTAATTCATTGAGTACTAAGAGTTATGGTCATTTCAAGCATGATTCCACTATTAGGTTTCTGTTTAAAAGTATTTTTGGGTGTTTTAGATTATGAATATGAATATAGGAGCATGTTAGGCGTTCGTTTGATTTTTGGGAAATGTGAGTGGATTTTGGCATGATCCTTATATATTTTGATCGATTGATTTCTAAAATTTGGAGTATGAATGTTATGGTTAGTTTATGGAAAGTTTCATGATGAAGGGTGAAAGTAGGGTGCAATTTGGTTTAATGTGAAATGCTAGATTTTTTAGATATGTGTAAGTGCCCAGCGACACTAGTTGATAGGTACACCTATACCAGTGGAATGGTCAGATGGAATTTGAATTGGTTATGATATGACACCAATCAACTAGTTAAATTATTAATAGTTTACTGGTGGGACCAAATGATATGTTTCACCATACCAATTGATTGGGTTGTCTATTTTACATTTTTTTTCCTATCTTGGTATGTTTTCTAGACTAGTCTACTAGTTTGTGGGACTAGAAAAGTAGTATGCCAATAAAGTTTGGTGTATTTTTCTTAGGGGTAACTTCATTGCTTGATCATTTTGAATTTCATGAAATAATTAACTTTAGTGTGGGTGTTGATGCATATGAGATCTAACTTAGGTCATGCTAGGAAGTGGCGCTCTATTTAACTTAGAACAACTGAAACTTAAGAGAAGAATGGGGAGAGATTTGAGGAAGTAAAATTGATTCTTCATAACTCTTTGAATCAATACTCACAAGAACCACGTATGGTATAAACTCCTAGGATAAATCTTGGAATATTTTTGCAAACTTCAAATGCCTGCACTTGAGTTGAAGTGGAGGTAGCTCTCGATTATGGAGAGAAAATGTTGCAACCAAAATAAGTTGTCTTTTTTTTTTAATTCTTTCCTTGGCACTTATAGATGGAGTGCAATATCAAAGGTTACAACTTATCCAACTAATACATGTGATTTGAGCTAAAACAAATGAAGAAAACTACCTAATATACCATCCATGAGATTCGGTCACGGTTGGGTATATTTGTGCAGATTTTGAATATGAGGAGCCTTCTAGAACATGTATAACTCATGTAGCTACCACTTGATTCAGAAGGAAATAGACAAATATCATTTTAATCTTGTAAGAGACAAAACATGAGTAAGGAATGTCTTCTAGCCTCCATTGTTCTTTCCAAAAATCTACATTGTTCTTCTCAAGTGATGAAAAGGACTTGTCATGTAACTTAAGAGGGAGTTATGAATGTTTTTTGTGGCTATTGTGTGTTCAGAATGGGCTTCATTGCTTTTGGAATTTTTGGATCTAAAATAATAAAAGAAAATAGATAAAAAGGATGGGAAAAGTAGGGAAAAGTGGATGAAAGGTGGGGTGGTAAAGGTTGACAAGGTTTGCATGGCTTACATGGATAGTTTTTCTTAGGAGTGATTACTTTTTCTAAGGAGATTTTTTTGACTCTCAAACTTGGTAAAATTAAGGGTAAGATTATGATCATCAAATGAGGATGCTCCTGCATCAATTGTATGTTATGAGTTAAAGTGTTGAACTCTAACAAGTATTCTTAAATAAAGTAGAAGATAATGGATTTTTTTTTACTTTATTTAGTGAATTAGTTGGTAGTTTTAGTCCACCCTTGTTTGAGTTACATTGAATATCTATATTGGATTAGTAGGTAATTTTATTCCTCCCTTAGTTAAGTTTCATTGACTATTTATATTGGGTTAACTAATGGTTTTAGTTCACCTTGATTGAGATGCGCTTACTATATGTATTAGGTTAATTTGTGGTAGATAATCCATCTTTATTTGAGTTAGGTTAGCTATTTGTATTAAGTTAGCCGGTGGTAGAAAATCCAACTATGTTATTATGTTGTGTTGTGCTAATATTCTCAATTACATTAGCTAGTGGTAGACAATCCATATATATGAGTATGAGTTTGATTATGATAATGGTATCTATTATGATGAGAATGGATTATGAGAAACATGAATATGAATTAGCTCTTTCCATGAGTAATTATGAGAATCCATGATAACTTTTTTGTATATAAAAAAAGATTCACCACTTTTATATTATGCTCCAAGTTTTGCATATTACCTTTATAAAGGATACCTTGTTTACTTAGTACCTCGGTGTACGGATACTACACTTTGTAGGTGGCTTATTGCAAGTATCTGATGAGGATGATGATGAGTTTTTTTATATGTTTATATTTATTCATTTTTTTATGATGTGGCCATGGAGGGGTGATTATATTGAGGGTCTCTATAGTGCCTTTGAGATCTTTTTTTGTTCGGATATTTTTTGTTGCTTTTTTTCGATCCCCTTTTTTTGTATATTTTTAGGATTTGATCTCCACTTATATTTATCTTGTTATATATATATTACTTCCACTTGTTGTTAATATCTTGTGAGTTATTTATAATTTTTTTAAAAGGAGAAAATTTTAATTAGAGAAAAAGTATCAACCACAAGCATCAAAGTTGATATCTTCCTCCACTTTCTAGGGAGGGCATGGAAGGAGCATTTATCCTTTACTTAAAATATACCTAATAGCATATAGAACACCTCATAGGTAAATTCCAATCAACTATACAAATGATACCCTTATAAAAAAAAGGTTAGAAATAAATCCTAATCTAAAATAGAGATTTTTCTCAAGTACACCCCCATACTATAAAAAATATAGCTGCTACCAACCACCAATAAGCTAAAAACATTTCAAGATGAAATGCAAGACACCCTCTCAGTCAAAGCTGTACGTTGCATTCAAAACTCTAATATCCCTATACCTTATACCATTGAAAATTGTTTGCTCCACCACTTCTTCCTTGTGATCTTAGAGAAACCATTCCATACATCATCAAGTTTTGTTTCACATGGCCATACATAAGTTAGACATATTTACTGAACCATCTTCCCCATAATTCGCAGGTTGTGTCAAAGTAGCGACTCATATCATTTAATGGATGAAATCTCACCAACTACTCTTAAAAAAATGGACACCTATCTAGTGAGTTTAGATACACTTTGCAACCTCCTACTCCTTCTCCTCTTATTTAATGTGAGTTTTGATTGAGTATTTGAGTACAACATAACATTATGTTGATTTATGCAAGTGTTGGAGAAGTTTAGTGTAGTATGGTGTTTTATGTGAGAAACACAAGGGTATTATGTTAATAAACATGGACCATGTTTTTAAGAACTTTTGGCCTTTTTTTGGCAAAATTTAAAAGTAAGGAAATAAACATGGGGGTCCTGTGCTTCCTAAATATGGACCATGTTTTTCCTTATTTTGGAAACAGGTTGTTTTACCTCGTAGGGTTTTTTATTCTATAAAAGGAGACATGTTGAAATCCTAGCCATCGAGAGTCGTGTGTCCCAACTTTTTCTTCTTCTCCATAGAATTCTCCATTAAAAAAGAATTATAGTTTTGTGTAATTGATTAATTGGTTGGTTTGATCATCCTGTAATTACACAAGAGCAGGAATAAATATCTTTACTTTTTCCTCAATTGTTTTGTTTTGAGTTTGAACTCACAATTGTGCATAATCTTCTTAATTTTGATTTGGTGTGGATCTCTCTAAATCCATGCAAATTCTCCAACAATTTGGTATCAAAGCTATATTATTGAAGAGATCTGGTTATTGGGATGGGTACTGGATTTGATATTGAGAAGTTCAATCAATTAGTCAATTTTGAATTATGGAAATTGAAGATGCAGGCGACTCTAATTCAAACTAATTGTAAAAACCTTTATTCGGCTGTTCAAAGAAGCCAAAGTCGATGACGAAAGAGAGATTTGAAGAATTAGATTTGAAGGCCCTCTCTACCATACACTTGTGTTTGTCGAACAAAGTATTGCGAGAAGTGGAAAAAGAATCAATATTAGTTGCCTTGTGGTTGAAGTTGGAGTCATTGTATATGATAAAATCAGTAGCAAATCAACTAATGTTGAAGAGTAGGCTTCATGACATGAAACTAGGTGATGATCAATCCTTATAAAGTCATTTCGATGGATTTGACTCTATAGTTATGGATTTGCATAATATAGATGTTAAATTAGATGATGAAGATTTGGCTATTATGTTGTTATGTTATTTAGCCATAAGTTTTAAACATTTTCATGAGACTATTTTGTATAGACAAAACAAGTTAATTGATAGTCAGTTGACTGTCAATGATACTTTTGGAGACTCACATAGTTAGGGATTGGTAGCCAAGGGGAGAACATAGGAGCGAGGGTCTAGTGAATGTAAGAAGTCCATACTAAGTTGAAGAGTTGGCTGGAGAATGTGACATGCTATGGGTGTCACAAGAAGGGGCATGTTGGGAATGTTTGTCTTAACATGAAGCCCAATGCTACATCTAGTGAGTCATTCGGTACAAAGGATGATCCTGTAGTTTCCCATGGTGATAGTGATGGAGATGTGTTGTCAGCTATTGATAGATAGAACAAGATTAGTGAAAGGTGGATCTTGGATTCTAGATGCTCTTACCATATATGTTCCAATCAGAGTTAGTTTTAGACGTTAGAGGTGGATTAGTATGGAGTTATCTTGATAGACAATGATGCTGCTTGCAAAGTCTCTAGGATTAGATGGCATAGGTGAGGATGTATGATGATGTGGTCACTGGTCTGGACATTATCCAACCTGATACATGTCCCAACAATGACCAAGAGCCTCATCTCTTTGAGTTCATTGGATTGTAATAGGTACTAGTGTGTTATTGAGTATGGTACCCTGAGAGTTACGAAAGGGGATATAGATAATATTAAGGGGATGTGGGTCAGGACGTTGTATGAGTTGGTGGGTTCCACTGTTGTGGGGACAACTACTATGACATCATCGAGGTTGTCAGACTCAGATGTTACGAGACTTTGGCACATGTGACTGGGACACATGATGGTCAATGGTATGGCTGAGCTCTCTAAGAGGGGCTTTTGGATGGACAGAGTGTAGGTACTATGGACTTCTGTGAGCACTGTGTATTTGAAAAGTAGAAGAGGATTTACTTTTGTATAGCTAAGCATAGTACAAGAGGGCCTCTTGAGCATATCCCTTCAGATATGTGGGGTCCAAAGAGAGTGGTTTCCAAATGATTTTCGCAGTACTTGCTCACATTCATTAATGACTTGTCTAAGAAGGTATAATTTTATTTCTTAAAGCATGAGAATGATCTGTTTGGTGTTTTCAAATTCTAGAAGACCTTGATAGATATGCATAAGAGGAAGCAGGCTAAGTGTGTAAGGACATATAATGGTCTTGAGTTTGTTGAGCATAGTTTCACTAATTTCTACTAAGATCATGGGATATAAAGTTACATCACCTGTGTTGGAAGACCACAACATAATGGGGTTGTTGAGTATATGAATAGAACCTTATTGGAGAAGGTTCGTTGTATGTTATCATAGGGAGGACTAGGCAGATACTTTTGGGTTGAGGCAATTCATATGGTAACATACATGGTGAAATGATCACCAAATTGGCCCATTGATTTGAATACACCTAAGAATTTGTGGTCTGATTAGCTAGTTGATTACTCTAATTTTCATGCTTTTTTTCTTCCTTGCTTATACTTATGTGAATGATGGTAAACTTGAGCATAAATCCAAGAAGTGTATCTTTCTTGGCTTTACATCTAGAGTGAAGGGGTACATGTTATGGGACCCAATTGTATCCATGTTCTTGACCAACAAGAATGTTGCCTTCAATGATTTCGTGTTCATCTAGAAGACCGAGTCTTGTGATGGTGTTACTAAGGAAGTGGAGCAAGATAGTGCTTTGGGCTAGGTGGAGGTTGAGGTTGAGTTGAATGATTGGGACCCTTCTAATAAGCCCACTATTCTTGAAGTGGGTGGATCAAAGCAGTAGGTGGAGCAAAGAGGCATTACTCCAGGCATAGGATGGAGGATTATCAAGCCTCCATTTAGGTACAGTTATGAAGAATTGGTTAGCTATGCTTTATCTAAAGCAAAGACTATTATTGATGTGCATGAGCAAACATAATTCTCAGAGGCTATTGAGAGTGTTGATTCTGCTGATTGAGGTGTTGCTATGGAGGAGGAGATGGAGTCCTTATTGAATAATTATAAATGGAAAGTTGTGAAGTAATTCTTGTAGGTATTATATATGTTTGTGTAGGCACTGAGGAAGAAAAAGATCATTGATTGCATGTTGGTGTATAAGTTCAAACAGGGAGCTCTAGGGGTCGAGAGACTAAGGTACAGGGCTCATTTAGTTGCACATGGATTCAGTCAGATTATAGACATGGAATATAATGAGGTATTTTCTCCTATTGATGTAGAAGCATCTCTAGATCACTCTCAATCTTATTCTTCAATGGATAAAGAACAATAAGAATTAACATACTTGGAGATGGAACCTATTGTGCTTGAAAATTCTTATGCGTTTAATGCTTTGCAAAGTAATTCTTGTAGGTATTATATATGTTTGTAATATGTTCAAGATATTGAAGATCTTTGATGTACAAGACAATGGAATTATAATAATTACAAAGTTGCATGGAAGACAAGGCTATAAGACACAAATTTGCATTACATACGTTAAATCTATGTATTACATATTTAGAGTTTTTATAGCTTTTTTTTATTTTGTTGTATACTTTGTAATGCTTGTAAAATGTCATTGTAACTTATATGTATATACTTCTGCCATGGAAAAAGGATTATTTTTTTTATTAATAAGGCCAAGTGTTATAGGCTTGTTAATGAAATGGCCTGTATGTGTACATGTATATATATATATATATCTTGTACACTTGATCTTGGTAGGGAGAGAATATGCATAATACATGAAATTCAAATAGAGAGAATTAACACCAATCCATGTGTTCTTCTTCTTCTTCTTCTTCTTCGAGTGAGAACCTTGGAGAGTAGTAGAGTGCATTCTATTGAGAAATATAATATTTCTCTTTAGAAGGTTAAAGATCTTAGGTTAGATTTTAGCCACCATCCAAATGCAACATAGAAATCAACTCCAATCATTTGAGTTCAACAAAGCTTTTAAGGATTTTGTAATACTTGAGGACCATTGAAAAGATCTTGATTTTGTAGAAGATTATGTTCTTATAATCTTCCACATCACCTATGGTTAGAAATACTTCTATTTGTACCTTACATGTGCTTGAGGCTATGCATGATTTTGAGTTAAAGTAGTTGGATGTTAAAACTGCATTTTTGCATGGTGAGCTTGAGGGGGAGATTTACATGCGATAGCCAGATGGGTTTGTGGTTGAGAATTGTCCATTTAAAGAGAATTATAGTTTTTTGTAATTGATTGATTGGTTGGTTTAATCACCTTGTAATTATACAAGAACACAAATACAGATCTCTACTTTTTCTTCAATTATTTTGTTTTGTGTTTGAATTCTCAATAGTGCATAATCTTGTTAATTCCGATTTGGTGTGGATCTCTCTAAATCCACCCAAATTCCACAATATTTAATAATTTTTGTTACCCATTCTTGTTCTTCTTTATCAAGTATATTCATGACTAGTCCCAACTTGTCCACGACCTTGAATACATTATCTATTAGTGATTCTTGTTCTTGTTGCACTTCTTTTGGACTTTTTATCCCCATTTCTCTAGACACACCTCTTACAAAATTTCTATTTTTTTTAATGTAAATCTCCATCTCTTCCTTCTTCTTTTTTCATGATCCTCCTTCACTTCTGATGGGGAAAACTCCTCAAACCCAAGATGTGTTGAGGGTCCTAATACCATCATGGATAAGAACCTTCCATACTTGGATTACCCTTCAATGAGGTTCCCAATCCATTTTGTTGGTCCACTTATCTTTTCTCTAAATGGATACTACTCTATTTATTTGTTCCACATTACACACTTCACTTATGATCAGATCATAATATACTTCATTCCTTATGTCATCCATCCCTATCTCAACCACTATAGATAGGTCAATGGATGAAGAGACCCTTCTTGATAGATACTCGTAATCATTTTTTGATGATATGTCAATGTAGCTTTATAGCTTTGCTTCTTTAGTGCTTTGTACTCATTTTTTTGTTATCTTCTTACTTTCTCTAGACCCTTCGCTTTCTTCGTCCATTATCTATTCAACTTTAGAATTCATGTCAACCCTTTACACTCCACTCGTTTTCTGTAATATCAACATATAGGTTCCCTCCAACACATGAACACAATTTTCATCCATGCCAATACTTAGCGAGGTCTCCTCTTCTATATGTTTCATGAAAGGAGTGAAAAGTCAAATTTTGTAACAATAAAAACATAAATGTTTGGTAATGGAATTTTCAAATGATATTACCTTCCCTAAAAAATCCTTATAGATTAAAATGTAGCATATATCTAGGTGAGGAGAGGGACTCCCAACACTACCAACCAGTATCCCTTTATGCCATCTCATTATATGGAGTCCATTCCTCCAATTGGTTGTACCATTGTTGTAGCCAAAAGTATCCAGTTTCATCCATAGCTATCTTATCTTCAATATCAAAGAAATTAACTAGGTGTCAAGGACCCCCATTGCATTTATAGTGATCTTGGTGAAACCTTTCATTTTAATTTGGGTTTCTATGATCCGTAAAGAATCTAGGGATTTTGGAATACCTACTACATTGTGCTTGAGAAACATCAAGTTTTCATTGCTGATGATATCAAACACCTTCTTCTAATTATGATCAAGTTTAACAACTCCTACATGTTTTTCTATGCCTTTATGTTGCGGGCATAACACTTCCCTGTAGCTTCATGTGTCTACATTCGTGTGTATACATACTTATGTTAGTCTCTCCATTCTAGCATCTTCAATTGTTTCTTCCTACTATCCTATCAAGTCCTTACAAACATTGCATTTTGAACTAAAATAAACTTATTCCCCATATTTTTTCCATTTTCCCTGCATATGGCCCATATTACACATACCTCCCTTGCAAATCTAACAAAGTTAAATTTGTATGGCTGATCCTTACTTATCTGCCTAAAAATTAAAGCGCTTGTAACTTTTCTATGTGCTTGAAATAATTTTTATAGGATACTTTTTTTTATTCCTAAAGAAATATAATGCACAAATGAATTAAAACCATTTCCATTTCGAATTGAATCTCTATAACAAAGTGGGTGAGGTGTAAGGAAGTGGTTTCGCTTTATATATGTTTTCATTTTAGATAGTCCCACTGATAAAGTGCGACTACGCATTTTATCAAAAATTGTGTAAGAAGATTAAGACTTCTTCCTTCTAAACATAAGAACATAAGTCGTCACTTCCCTAATCCTCCTAATTTCTTGGTACGATAATGCTAAAGAATCATAAAAAGGCCACATATAGCAACAACAAAGTGCCTTTAATTAAAGGAGAAAATCATTGATCTTAGTGGAAGGGGGATGAAAGTGCAATGCTTTTCAATTTACAATGCCTTTTTTATGTGAGTTGTTTTACCTTTCCCTATGGTATGAGAATGCTATAATAACCAAACATGTGTTAAGAGTAGTGATATCACCCTTGTTTTGGTTTTCCTCTTTCACAAGTCCATAGTTTTAAATGAAAATTTTTTCTTCAAAATTTAGGGTGTTACACTATGTCTAGGTGAGAATAATCTCACTAAACTAGGATCCATCCTTGATTACATAAAGTAGGGAGCATAAACAGAATGGATTACTACTCGGATTTAAGTAGAGAGAGAAGCCAACATACTTGCATATAGTTTAGCTAAGCTACCAAACATGCATATGCCTATATGTTAGACTAATGATGTACCTAATAAATTCTTGATAAAAAAAAATAATGGTCAGATCGAACATCTTTTTCACTAAGATATAGATATATAGTCATTGATATAATTGTAAGCCTTTTAAACACAACATTGGTGAGGTAATAATTTAGGAATTGAATTTGAGGTCCTAGGTTTAGAGATTCTATATTCAAATCTTCATTCTCTTAACTTTATAGTTTTTTTGACATTTATATATTGAATTATACCCATTCTTAATGGTTCACTATGAATCAAAGAAAGAAAAAGAATTTCAAACACAAATATGAGGGAATAAACAAAATACAATTATTGGCATTTGAATATTTGATATGTTAATGTAATCAATGAATATATTTATATGTTTATTATATTTGGTTTTAAAAATTCTCATAAAAGAAAAAAAATATTAAAAGAAAAAATGTGTATAGAAAAATAAAATATAAAAATGAATTAAAAGAAACGATAGTAAAAAATAGAGAAGTACACGTTGGCACGCACACATTACCATAATATATGCCTTGAAACACGACGCTAGGCTATTAGGTACATTGAGCATGGTTAATGAAGTGTAGATACTCATTAACCTCTAGGGAATTTGTGTAGGAGATAATTTTTTGCTTGGATTTGGGAAAAGTAAAGTGATGATAAATATTAACATTTAATTTAAATAGAAAATAAAGATAAATTGGGGTAAATATTTTAAAATATTATTGGATTAATGTTAAACTAATTTGGCTGAATTGAGGTTAATATTGTTTAAATTTTATTTGGATTGAGATAATGAGGGTTTGAAAAATAAAACAAATGACACATTTACGCTTTTATTAAATTAGGGGTGAGTGAATGAGATTTTAGGACCATGATTATTTTTTGTTCAAGTAGATTAAAAAATCATCTAGTTTTTCTCATTCACCTCCATTACTCCCCAAATAAGAGGTTAACATAAATGAGGTTAAAACAAGATGAATGTTTAAAAAAAAATACCCCAAATGGATTGTATAAAGGTGAATAAACTTATTCACGTCGATTTGCCTCAAACCAAACAACATATTAGCCTTCTAGTCTTCTGAAGGGGTAAACATGTTGTAGTACAAGTTTATAACAACATAACCATCCTATATTCCCATTTACATAAAATTTTTAGGTGCACAGGCTATATCGAGTATGGCGCAATCGCGATGACACATTTAGTATAATTATGGTGTACCTTTAATATAATTATAGTGTACCCATAATTAATTGTGTTATACTCATAGTTATTTAGGTACTAAAAAATAATAATAGTGTAAATTTAATATAGTTATAGTGCATCCATAATTTATTGTGTTATAATTATAGATTTAAAAGTACAACTAAAAATACTAAAGATATGAAAGAACCTTAGAGGGGGGAATAGTATTATTATGAATAGTAATGGAAAATTAAAATCTTGGTATAAGATTTATAGTAGTTTAAGGGTTGAATTCCTCTACATCAACTACCAAAAAGTTTAACCTTTTTGATTTTGAACCTCTTGTATGTTTATGGATAATCACTTCTCTCGTTCTATATGCCTATGATCCTAATGATCCTATGGAATGTGATTTACAATTTAACTTAGTTACTCCTTCTATTTTCATGGATTTACAAATCCAATAATATATTTTAATCATGCTAGACAACACACAACCTCAATTAACAAATTTTGAAGATTATTATGGTTTATTACAAATAACCTCACAAATGATATAGAGATGACAGTGCATGTGTGATTTCTAACTGGAATATTACTAGAAGAAACTTATATTACAATGGAATAATTTATTTTATCTTAGTTTAATGAGCAAGATAAATTTTGTTGAAATCTCAAAAAAATAATATTTTGAAATTATGTAGTTAAGAATTAATTGCAAGGATGAGATGAGAAATGGACGTGCAATTAATGAGAGCTCAATTTTTTTGTTAGTCTTCCCAATAGATTCTTGTTATACAATAATCCAACTATGTGGACATTAAGGTAAAAAGAATATAGCCTTTGCTTGAGCAATGAACATAATTTTTAGCCTTTAATATTGGTCAGTTGGTCGTTTAAGGGAACAAATCAATTGTTTCCCCTGACCAATTGACCGGTTGGTATAATTAGCTAAAGGAATATGCTCATACCTGATGAAAAAATGTTACCATCAAATAAACGAGTAAATTGGTTCATTATTACATTTTATTTATCCTATGAAAATATGAGAACATTTGAATGATTCAGTAAACTAGTCAATGTGTCATGTTAACCAAGGGGTGGGTTTGTTAAAACTAGTTGAATAGTTTAGTCCCTAGGCAAAACCATTTTCCACTTAATTTCAAACCATAATCTAGTGAGTAAAATGAGTCGATAATTTGGAGGAAACTAGTAGAAGTTTTTTTTAAAAAAAGGTAAAATGATTTATGTTTAAGTCCAACCCATATCCCGATTTGTTAAACCAATCGATAAGTTTGAGGAAACTAGATGAGTTTGAAAAAACCAATTAAACTTATAAAAAAGAGATTAAAATTTTTTTAGGACAAAAATCCTACAAGAATCAATCAATTGGTTTTTGGGGTTTTTGAAAATTTAAAGTCTCGATTTTAAAAACACAAACCAATCGATCAGTTATGAAACCGGTTGACTAGTTTAGGATGGAACCAAACACTTGTGAAACATTTTGAAAAAGATTTGGATTTAAAAACCAAAAATTAATTTGCACCAAATAAATTCTATTAAAGATTTTAACATCCTAAGAGATTAAAATCAAAAGTGTTATGCTCAAACAATGTTACAAGAAAACCTAAGACTTAAAATCTAAACCTTGAGGTCTTGAGCCTTGGAATCTTGATTAAATTTTCTCTTGTTCTCTATTGTGTATTGAAACTTGATTGCTTTTTTTTTTCTTTAAATCTTGAACTTGATAGAATGATTAGATAAAATTCACGTGGAAGCTTGATTGCTCTGTTAAGCTTTTCACTTGAAGGATGGATTGAATAAATGTGGTGTGATATACATATTATTGTGATGGTTCATGGATACTTAAAAAAACAAGTTAAATCCTTAATTATGGTTGTTATCATCAAAACAAGGATTGAGACATTAGTTGACCTATGAGGTCAACAAGATACAACTAAAATATAATGCAAGCATGGTGTAACCCCTAAACCTAAGAACTTCACCCCACTATGAAATATCATTTATATTAATCAATTAACAAAGATTATGAATACTATTGATTGTTATTATTAGTTTTAAGATTATTATGTGTAATATTAAATTAATCACAATGGTATTAATTATTATTATTATTATTATTATTATTATTATTATTAATGTCATTATACATAATGAATGTTAATTAATTTCATTATTAATTTAATACTAATATTATTAATTAATATTGTCTATGTTTCTTCATTAATTATTATTATTCTTTAATTATAATAGAATAATTATTAATTACTCATACTATTATTTTTAATTACTAATTATTGATATTATATTAATTGTTGTATTTTATATATTATTAAATTGATTTTTATTTTTAATTTCACTAATTTTGTATACTAGGAATATTATTTATTATTTTTAATAATATTGCTCACATTACTAACTTAATTATTATTAATAATTATAATATAATAATAATAAATTGATAAATAAATTATTATTAATGCTTTATTTTTTATTATTAGGTTATTAAAATAATTTTGATATTATTAATGATAATTGTTACTCCCACTATCCAATTTTGTGTGGTCTTTTATAAAATGCAATTTATTATGAAGAGCATTCAATATCGATAACAACTGGCTTGTTTTTTTTTCAAATTAACCATATTTATTGTTGGAAATTAAATGAGGTTAATATTAATTGTACAAATTGAAATGATATGATCAAATGCAAATAAAAGGTATTTTTGTAAATGTATAATATTTTTTAGACGAAACACGTATAGTGAAGGGCATGTATAATTTTATTAATTTTAATTAGCAATAGCTACATGCTGGATCACCATATGTTAGTCCTAAAACTAGAGATAGTGGTCTAAAATAGTGGGAAAATTAGTGGTTGCATGAGCTAAATTGTTGCCACTCCTTCTTTTATGGTCCCATTGAACCTTAGTAATTTGCTTCACATGATCCAAGATTCTATCAATAGTGAAGCTAATATGAGTTCTAATAATCTTTAACGTACACAACTTTTTGCATATCCCTAAGCTATCAAATTATATAATAACCTTTTCTATAGTGTCCTCCTTAGTCGTACAAAGATCAAAATTTGGAACCATGAATTCCCCTTCTTCCACCACCTAGAGGCCATTTAGTGATGTAGAAGCATCTCAATCTCACTCTTCTAATATTGAAGGATAAGAATTAGCATACTTAGAATGGTGATAATTGTTCTTGAAGATCCTAATATTTCTAATCTTGTGTTAAGTAATGCTTGCAGGTATTATATGTGTTTGCAAGATCAATCCACCAAAGATATCTAATGTACAAGACAATGTAATTACAAGGATTAAAAAGTTTCAATGTATGATATACTTAAGGCTTTGTTTAGCTTTCTTATTTTTATGTATACTTTGTAATTTTTGTAATTTGGAATTGTAGCTATTATATATGCAATATAGGCATGCACTCTAGTTGATCTTTGTTAATTAGGCCGGTTAGATAGGATTGGTTAATAAAGAGTATGCTAGGCTTGCATGTGTGTATGTGTGTGTGTGTGTGTATGTTGCCTTGTACATTCATAATAACAAGTGAATAATAAACTCGACATTAAAAGCTACTTTTAAGTCTCTTTTCTCTTTTTCATCAAGTGAGAGTTTTTCTGAGAAGTTGAAGATTTTTCTTTAGAGAAAACTAAGTGATTTCTCTATTGAAATAAGTTGATCTTGGAGTATATAAACATCAACCTATAAAGGTGCCATCAAAACCATTATATCAACTCGACATTTCCAACATCTTGGAATCAGAATTTTCTACCCAAATCACATGATAAAAGTTCTTGCATTGTAGAATATTAATCATTCATTATCTTCCACATTATTTATTCATTGTCTACTAACCCAACACACTACATGTTCGCTATCGCTACATACTACAACAAACACCCAATATCTATTAGAATACTTGCAAACATCGATGCTTATTTTAAATAGGCTAGTTGGGGTGGCATTCGTCATGGGGGTTGGGGTTAGAGCTAACACACTTTCCTTTATCTTAACAATAGGAAATTAATAGCTATTCAATGTTTTTAGAAATCCATTTCATCTTAGTCCATTTGTTCTAGAAAAATAAGGCAATTTTTCCTCCACCAAACAAACCATGTATACATGAGAATCCAAGTATTTATTGTATTATCAAGATTAAAAATTTGTTATATCCAATATAGTGGCAAATTATAGAGGGATTTTCTATTTACAAGTACTAAGCACTAATTCCATAATGCTTTAGCTAGTAGAAAATTAATAATTACATGCATAACGGTTTTCACTACACCACACACATAGTGCTAGAGGGAATCAATAATGTTTTTCTAGTATAGAATTTGTCATATGGGTAATGTACCTCTTCCACTACCCCATGAAAACATTGCCATCCTAAGACATGTCCATGCATCTCTGATGATTGTGCATACATTCTTTGATTTTGTATTAGACATTCTAGGATTTTTGTATGTTCTAGGGACAAAATTGAAGAATAAGCTCTTTTAACAGAGTAATTATAATTAGGTGTATAGTGCCAAATTATTCTATAGTTCCGTCTAGATCTATGCAAGGGGATACATAAAATTCATTATCTATCCATTGACCAAAATAGGTCATAGAAATTGTTCTCATCCCATCCACCTGTGGTTGGGTCCATAATCTCACTTACCATCATATTATTATCTTATATTTGTGGCACTATGATTGGGTTAAAATAGTAAGGATTAGGTAATCATTTGTCTAACCAATATCTAATACACAATCCATTCCCAACTTCCCAACTTGTACGCCTCACTACAACCCACTTTGCTTCTAAAATACCACCCCATGTGTAGTTAGACTTGTGGCTTAAGGGTACCTCAAGTATTTCACACCAAGGATAATAATTCTCATTTCATGAGTGAGAAATTAGGGAGTTAGTTTTTGTCATCACTCTCCAAATATGTTTGCAAAGCATGGCAGGTTTAAATCCATTCATATTGCAGAAGCCCAAACATCCCGTATTAAGTAATTCAAATAACCTTTTGTATTTGTGTACATAGAGTAATATGAAGCTAGAAGGCAATCATGTCAAAAGAGGGATGATCTAGATAACTGAACTAATCATAACTTCCTTCATTTCTCAAGAAAGGAGATTATTCTTCCCTCTTAATAGTCTTTGGTGCACCTTCTCCACAATCATATTAAAAATATGTCTTTTAGACCTGCCAATCATGGTTCATAGGCCTAAATAATGATTATAATAATGCATCTTTGAAACACCAAGAATTGAGGTGAGATCATGTCCTTGGTTATATGGAACATTTAGATTGAAAAAGACCTCATAATTCTAAATATTCACCTCTTGACTAGAATTAGTACTATAGATATTGATAATATATTTCCAATACAACACATCTTATAGCGTGGATATAACTAATAAAATAATATCATCTATGAAAATAAGGCATGAGAAACCTGGTGCAATGCAAAAAACCTCAACATTATGAATCCTTCCTGGCTCAATTCCATGCAAAATCATACTAGAGAAAGCTTATGTGCAAAGTATAAAAACATACGGAGAAATAGGGCGACCTTAGCGTAGTCTACGCTGGGGCTGGACCCAATAAGCCATTGAAAATCATCGTGAAAAAATACAGTGAGATGAAATTCATAATAAAGGCTACTTAGTGTTTAACAAAGTTGAGCCTAACTATTACCGTCTATAGGAAAGATGACTTAACATTTTCATAATCCTTGCTTATTTCAAGTTTCAAATCTATAGCACCTCATCTCCCTTTCTTGATGTGTTTAATCTAGTGGAAGATCTCAAAGGAGATAAGGACATTATTTGTGATTAGTCTGCCCAGAACAAATGCATTTTGGTTCTTAGCCACTATATCAAGGAAGATGCATCATCTTAAGTACAAGACAAACCTCATAACCTATAAATAGTGCTAAGGGTCGAGAATTCATCCCATCTATGACTTTTCAATGCAACATCAATAGTTCATATTTCATTTTGGTTGGCCTACAAGACTATTATAAACTCAATACATAACCATTTCCTACCCCGACCATATCATCCTCCTTCCTCGAAGTACACCCTTGATCATCTTCTAGTTTTTTGATAGTATTTCTTCATCTCCTCACCAAAACTTTCTGATGAAAAAAATATCGTGCTATAGTTAATTTATTTTATCTCCATGAAACATAACCTCTACTACCACATAGTCTCCCCATATAGCAATTGTTCAAGCTCTTAGGTATATCTCCTCCTATCTTCAACTATATCGACATTGAATCTATATCCCTTGAGCCTTTGGAGATTCTCACTTACCTCTTTGATTATGTCATGAACATTCTAAAAATTCGCATCACCTAGGTATGTAACTTGTATGCTAATGACAAGAGAGAGATGCATGATTATTATACCACCTACTTCCCACATGTCTCCAATGACTGCCTCACAACCATAACCCTAAGCTCACATCCTCACAAAATGGATCATTCTCCTTTTTTCTTTGTTTAACTAGTTTGAAGATAATTTGGATAGGGACATAATCAAATCAATCTCTGATTAAGTGCTTGATGACATGATCTACAAACATTCTAATCTAATATATGGCCAAATATCTATCAATTTTAAATTGTAAATTGTCTCTACCACTTTAACCAATATCATAGGTGAAATCATACCCTATATATATGAGGTCTATAGGACCACACTTCTCAATGATGCCCTATAACACAATCATGTATCACTCTTTTGTTTGCGAACCTCCTATCTTTTCATGATGGTACACAATCTCATTAAAGTTGATCCCTAAAAAACATGGTAGAAAGTGCTATGAATTGATATGATCAAGTAATTGTCAATAGAGGTGTATCTTATTCATTTTAGGACACCTATAAAAACTCGTAAACCTCTAAGGGTTCCCATTAGTCCAATCAGTAATGAAAAAATCTATATGGTGCACACATAGATGTTAAAGAGATATGAATATCTTTTTTTTCTTCAAATCAATGAGTATATAATAAAATCAATTAAGACAACTCAATATATTTAAATTAAACTAAATCAATTTGACTCATTTAATAATCTTTTAATTAGTTAATAAGCGACCTAGGTTTGAACACCGATGTTTAGGCTTGTTTAGCAAATGAGTTAGCTCGGCTTGACTCATTTGTAAAACGAGCCAAGTTTGAGCTTGAGTAATTCAGTTGGACTCATTTACAACCGTACTTGTCAACACAAATAACCAAAAGCGTTTATCCATCACTTTAAAAAATAAGAAGAAGGAGAATAAGGAGGAGGAGGAGGAGAGGAAGAGGAAGTGTTTATTCATATTTTGTTTTGGTGATATTTTTTATGGGTATCACATGTCTTGGTTAAATTTTATATTTAGGTATCTTAATATTTTAATTTTGTTTTTATCTCCCTACTATTCCATGAACACACTTAAGTGACCATTAAAGATTTCCAGAATTAACTTGAATTTTAGTTTTTTGCAGTCTTTTTCCAAAAATATTAATAACAAAATTTGAAATATTTTATTCATAAATAAAAAACTTATTAAACCTTATTTGTTAAATAAATAATAAAATTAAAATAATTATAATATAAATAGAGATATTTTAAAATTTTTAAAAATTAGAAGCATGGTCAAATATCACATCAAGAACCCTTTGCTATTGTGATATTTTTTTCTCTTAGTTATATCTCTAAAAGTATTCATGTTTATTACTTTTTCATTTAAAAATTTAAAGTAGTTACTAAATTATTATTTTTTTAAATATTATATGATTGGTGAATTACTTGAATTGTGTTTCTTTTATATTTTTCTTACAATTATAAATACAATATAATTAATATATATATATATATACACACACACAATTATATCTATATAAGTATATATCACACTAGATATTACTATAAAAATGAAAATTTTAAAGCTATTTAGTATTTATTTTTCATTAATTTTAAGTTGAATAATTCATTTTTAATACTTAAGATACAAAATATAAAAATCAAACATAATCGAAATGTAAGATGCTAATATGATTTTTTTTTGGATTATTTAAAAAGTAATTTAGTTCGATTTGAGGTCAAAACTTAATAAAACCAAAACGTGTTCACCTCTAAGTATGACTCCATTGTACAACCACCATTTTATATGCTCATTTTTTATATATTCGTGCTCCACATGTCATCTTGTTTTGTACCACAATCAACTACATTTTTGTCTTTTTCTTCATAATTATTATTTTTTACTACTCGTCTTAGGTCTTGTTGTTAGTGAATTATTTTTATTGATTTTATATTATTTTATATAAATTTATAAGTGCTAATCTAGTATGATATGGTCTTAATAATAAATAAATAAATAAATAATATTAATTACTTTATAAATATATTTTTTAATATTATTAAATTAATAATAATAATTATTATAATAATTATAATTTTTTTAAGGAAAAGCTCAAAATTTTAGTAATTGGAAGTAACATTACAATCAATGCAATAGAAGTCATCTTTACACTCAACATAACTACCAAATTTTGTTATCCGTATTAGGGTGAGTACACATAAGGGACATGTCTTTAGCTATTCTCTTGATAACTCTTTGCCTATTAAAAGTAACATTGGAAAATAAGAAATAATTTCTAGCCCTCCATATCTCATACAAATGAACAACAAAGATGGATTCAGCCTTCAACTCTTTGTTCTAGTTGGTAATACGTATACATGCTCATAATACTTATTTTTCAAGGTTCCAAATGTCACTAATGGTAGGATAAGCTGGAACCAAGTGTTGGATGCTTTTATGTTGAGGACAAAAGCATCAGTGAGAGTCAATATTTGGGATAAAATGCTGTAGAGTATCCTTAGTAGGAAACTAATTGTCTGCTTCCAAAAAAATATTATCTTGTGTGTAGGGACAACATGGTTGAGACAAAAAAATTTCCATACAGAGATAATAGGATCTTTGTATATTAAAACATCATAAAAATAGAATGGAAAAAATGGGATATGATCATGACCTTATGTGTGTATTGTGTAAGGAAAAATAGAAGAATGTGTTACATTTACATATTGAGTGCTCTTATGCATGTACTATTTGGGCAAAGATTCTTAAGGGGATAGGTTGTACCCAAAACCCCATTTAACTAAATCGAGTGATGAATTGGATGTGCTAAGGAAGATGGGGACCAAAATGTAGAACGATTTTACTACATTGCATGCTAGCCATGGTAGCTTATCAATTTTGGGAGGAGAGGAACCAATGAATTTTTATTCAAAAGAGATGTTTGCTTAGTGTAATGATTTGTAAAATATTTAAGGATATGGCTAATAGGGTAGAAACTTTTTTCCGATGCAAAGTGTTTGAGAAGCTAGTTTTTTTTGCTAATAGGCTAGGAAGTAATATTTAAGCTCTTTTTAGAGTTGTCTTGGTGGTTGTATTTTCATGGTTATTTGATAGCAATATATATACATTACTTATAAAAAAAATAGGTGGTTATGTATTGATTCATAGAAGAACAAAAGACCTTAGGTCAAAAACATTATCGGCTAAAACTAAAGCAATGTCAGGTAATTGAACATGATCAAAGGAATAATGCTTGATGTAGCAGATGTGAAACCATAAAATCCACATAGAATCCTATTTCTAACTAATATTCAATAATTGCTTACCCAATGCTACCTTATTTCAGATTTAAGGTTCAAGCAAACCTAATCCTCCCTATTTTATTAGAAGAAAAACTATATTCAATGCAACTAAAGACCTTCTATTAAGAGTGACTTTGCTAGTCCATAAGAAGCTACGACAAATTACAATAATTTACAATTTAAAATTCTTAGGAAATGCATAAATCTGTCTCCAATGCATTGTCCTAGCATAAGAAAGTAATCTAGTAGACCAGTGATGTATCTTAACAGTGATTTAATCAACCAATGGAAAAAGATGTGTAGTGTAAATCTTATTTGAATAAATAGGAACACCTAAATATTTAAAAGACATAATACCTTTAGTAAATTGGATAATTGAGAGAATATAGTCTCTAACATGTTTCCTTACTCCTCCAAAGAAAACATGAATATTCTCGCGATTGATTTCCAATCATAAGATTGCAACAAAAGTAGTTGTTCAACTAGTTGAACTGATTTGATGTCACCCCTACAAAGCACAAGAACATCATCTATCAAGGCAATATTTATAATTTTTAGCCTCTTACACCTAGCATGCCCATGAAAATTAGAATGAGTCCACAAAGACTGGTGCATCCTATTGAAATATTCCAAAGCAAGAACAAATATGTAAGGAGGGAGAAGATCTCCTTGCTTAAGTTCTCTCTTACCCACAAAAGGGTCCAATATGCAATTGTTTGGGGAGAGAGAATAATTAAATTGAGTCACACAAGAAATAATAAACCCAACCAAATAAGAAGGGAAATGAAATCCTAGAAGAACTATCCTTAGGAATGACCAACTAAGAGAATAATAGACATTCTTATGGTCCACTTTCATCATGCAATGGAGAAAGATATCCTTTCTCTTATAAAGACGAACCAACTCATTAGTGAGAATGATGTTATCCCCTATAGATATTCCTTTAATATAACCAAATTATGAAAGATGAGTTAAAGAATGAAAGGCTTCTTATAGCCTAGGAGTGATGATCTTAGTAAAGATTTTGTAAATCACTAAACAACTAGCAATTGACCTAAAGTTAGGGTTTTTTGAAGCATTTTCCTTATTATGGATAAGAACGAGGAGAGTATGACCCATAAAAGAAGGTATTATCCTAGTGTAAAAGATACTTGCAACCATTTTCCACAAATCATCACCTAGAATAGGTGAAGTGAACTTGCAAAACCTTGCTATAAAGCCATCAGAGTGAGGGACCTGGTAATTCCCTATTGAGAACAAAGCATCCTTCACTTCTTGTTTAAAGATTGGTAACAAGAGCTGGTGCTAAAAATCCATCATTAAAAGGGGCCTAAATGCATGTCATCCTCATTCAACAAGCCGTTTGATGATGCTTTTGTTCCTATGAAAGCTATATAATAATCAAAGATAGCCTGCTTGACACCTTCTTCATTAAAATACCATGTACCATAAAATGCTTGCACCATATGCACCTGTCTTCTAGCTTAGCTTGCCTTCATGTGTTGCAAAAAAGAAATGCAAATTAGAGGCTTTATTCACATAGATCCATGTGTTCATACACCCTAAGACAAGCCTTTTCTTCCTTAACATAAAGATAAGATCACTCCTCCCAAAGCAGGTAGTCATAAGCAAAACGTTTATCAATATAGTCTCCATAGACCTACACAAAATCACGCGGGTCATTTTCTCGTGAGAATGAGAAATACCCATGAAAAGGATGATTAATATGCTATGTACCTAGTAAGATAATAATATGATTGTAGTAAGGTTACATAAGTTCACATATGGAAACAAACATACATATATGTTGACATAATATGATGTAGGGTAAATGCGGATTTTAGAAATCATTATTAGATGTAATCATAATCTATATTTTTATTTACGTTGAGTTAAACAACCCCACTAAATCATATTTGGTGGAACGGTCTGAAGAGCCTCCTAGGAAATAACACACATAATCCACTATTATCTTCTGGTGGAACAAAGTTAACATATACTAGGGCAACATGCTCCCAACCATGATTTGTAAACCTATAGAATGGTTATAAGCACCTCTCTAGGAAAAACACACCTAAGCCATTATTATCGTTTAATGGAAGGAATATAATCTCTCATCCTTGACTCACATAATCTTCCACCTTAAGTAATTAGTATCTTATTTATTAATTATTGAGCCCAATATCATATTCTCATTAACATTGAATTTAGGGTCCCCACTATTCTTAACTTATCAAATGGTTTAAAGCACCTCTCAAGGAAGAATACACCCAAACCACTATTATTGTCCGATGGAATAGAGCCTACATATACCAAGGCAACACACTCTTGACCATTATTCTTAAACTAGTGGAACGGTTTGAAGCACCTATTAGGGTAGAACACACCTAATCTACTATTATTATAACACTGTAAATTTTACCACTATAATATTTCATTTAAGTGGAAGTGTTAAAAAAAGTAATTTGGGTGTTACTATTGTACTTGACATAATTTTAGACTACTATATCATCCTTACATCAAATATAAGGCAAAAAAAAAATCAAACATTTAAACATAATTAAATAGAGAATGAGATTTATTTCATAAACTTAAACCAATATCTGGAAAATCACTCTAAGTATAAAAGAAAAAATATATAAAGAGATATATTTGAAACTAATAGGCATATATTCCAAAAGTGTTAACTAGATTACCTAACTTTATAACCCAAGTCCTAAAGATAAGAATCAACACTCTTCTATAAGTAACACATCATATGCAACATAATTATCTAAGGGGTCCTTAAAGACTTACACAAACTCATCTGAGCCCTCTACATGTGGGAATGAGCAACACCTTTGAAAGGGATGATCAATATGCTACGTATAATTTTTAACAATATAGTCATACCTAGGTTACACATATTCATAAGCCATGCAGAAACATAAGCGAGCACAATTTTTAACAGAATATGATGACAATCAATACTAATTCTAAAATTCCATTATTATATACGATCATAAGCCACATTTTTATTTACATTAAGTTTAAGGACCCCACTTTTCTTAATCTAATGGAACATATTGAAACGCCTCTCAGGGAAAAATAAATCTAAGCCACTTTTATCATTAGGAGGAACAAACCTTATATATATATATATCAAGGTAACATACTCTTCACTACTATTCTTAAACTAGTGGAAAGGTTTTAACCAACTCTCAATACATAATGCTTCTGAACCCCTATTATTATCTAGTGGAATGGACACAACACCTTAGTTCCAACTAACGTAATCTTTCACTTTAAATAATTAATATCTTATTCATTATTTCTCATCTCAGGATCATATTGTGGTTTATGTTGAACTTGAAAACCCTTCTATTCTTAAATCGATGAAATAGTTTGAAGCATCTCTTAGTAAAAAATACACGTGAGACACTATTATCGTCCGGTGGAATAGACACACAACACCTCTGCATTGTCTCATTAATCTTTCTATTTAAGTAACTAGTACCTTATTCATGGTGGTATATGTCAAGATCCTTATGAAAACATTCTTGTAGACATTCAAGGGACATAACCCATCTTAACATAATCATTTAAACACATAAAATACAACCATGAAAATACCAATATATTTTCCCTAAAGATAAGGCCATATTCCTCCTAAGAAAGCCTAATTTCATAAGTCAAGCATAACTTCTCTTCTAGTACTCATTTTATCACCAATATTAATAAGAATCCTTAAAATATTATTATTGATAGCATACCCAAAAATCAATGTCTAACTCTAACATCTTACATATGTGACTTGAGCCTACCTTTAATGTTACTATTTACCTTTCCCTACAAACCCAAATTTTACAATTAAATCATAATTTTATCCATGATACTCATATAACCATGAAATTTAATATAAATTACAAAATGCTGATATTAAAAAAAATAGCCAAAAATTAAGGTCAAACTCTAATATTTCACACATGTGATAATAATTCCACCCCTAGGGTTATTATTCCCACTTAAAGCTAATTTTCTCATTTATTTGACTTAAACTATTCATATTCACTCCAAACATTACACATAATATACTTGACATATTTTGAAACAATTGTCACATTAAAACACCCAATATTCCATTTTTAATCCTTATTGATCAAATTACCCATAAGATAGCTAAAGTACCCATATTTCCACAAAAACCTTATGAATCCCAATATAAATGATTTTTCACCCTAAAATATAAAATATTATCATAAAAAGACACAACAAAATTTATACATAGGTTCTGCATATCTCAATTCATGCTAATCTACAGTATACGCAGACATATGCTTTCATAACTTTCTCATTTTTACATCATATGATACAATACATACATTATTATCATAATAAAACTATCCATATAACAATTTCAAACATGATATCACATAAAAATTAAACATATTACACATAAAATCCCTTGTAATGACATGTATCTTTATAAAAGCATCTTCGATCTCTAAGCATGTAAGACCCATAACTCCTCTTCATATACCACTAGATTATCACCTAGAAGCCAAAAATATAATAAAATTAGAATTAAAAAATTAAATAAGGGAAACTAAGGCAAGGGTACGGGAGAGGAAATAGAGATAACCAAAAAGAGGGAGGCTCATGCAAGGATGGTTTATGGTGGAGAGCACGATGGCGCTCCAAGGAGAGGGTAAAGCAGTACAACCAAAGTAGGGAGTACACTATCATGGCATGATGTAAGAGGGCATGACCATGGATGAAGGATTGGGGTGGTGATAGGTGGGGGTAATAGTTGGTGGCTAAGGTGGTGGTGATGGTGGACAATAAGGGTAATGATATGGTGGTGCTTGGCGGCCAATATATTGGTAGGTATGGTTTAGTGTATAGAGTGGAAAAACAAAAAGGGAAGAAGGAGGATAAGGGCTTAATAGTGATGGTGGTGTTGGGAAACATCAAGCGGTGGTGAAGTAGAGAGGTGGATTGTAGCTAGGGTGCGATAATGACTACAAGATAGGGAGGAGGAAGAATAAAGGTCTAGAGGTGGTATTATGCAACGACGGTCGGCGAAGAAAAATAATTAGAGATTAAGGGAGGAAGGAAAGAGTTGGGGCGATAAGTAGGTTTTTTCATTGACAGAGAATGGAAATAAGAGAATGTAAGAGAACAGCATGCATATATATATATATATGTATATATATGTGTGTGTGTGTGGGAAATGAAAACTGACAAGGAAAGGGGCTAGGTTTGATGTCCAAGGGGGTAGATGATGGAGTGGCAGATGTGTAGGAGAGCAGGTTGCTGTGAAGGGGTTTTAGGGGGCTGTGTAGGGTGAAAGGGTAGGGATGGGCATGGTTGGGAAGAGAAGGGAGAAGAAAAAGGGGCATGGATAAGCTTATTTTGGGTTTAAATGGGAAAGGAGACAAGATGGGGGAATTGTGCATAGATTGGGGGAGAGGAAATGGAAAGAAAGAGAAAAAAGCGGAGAAATAGAAAATAAAAAAGTGGAAATAAAATTTTGGGATGAGGAATAGGTTTAATTTAGGTTAATAAATTTCGTAATTAATCTAAAATTTAACCTATAAGTTATCCAAAGTTAGGGTTAGGCTAAAAAAATAATAAATGACGCAACACCTCAATGGTACCTCACATGATCTTTCACTTTAATTGAATATTGTCTTATTCATGGTTCTACATCTCAAAATCATCATGCACACACATATGTAGGTACTAAAGGAAAATAATACACATAAACATAATTATTCAAGAGACAAAAAACAACCACATGCACACCGATACTTTTCCCCTAAAGAAAAGGCCATATTTCCCCAAAAAACCTTAATATCATAAGTTAAGCATAACTTATTTTCTAGTACTCATTTTATCAAAAAAAAAATCAATGTTAATACTTAAAGTATTATTTTTGACAACATATTAAAAAATCAAGGTCTAAATTCAAAGTATTAGACATGTGATAATAGCTTACCTCTAGTGTTATTATTCATAACTCCCTACGAAACCCTAATTTCACAAGTTAAGCTAACTATTCTCATAAGATTCATATGACCTCCAAATTTAATATATATTCCTAAAATATAAATATTAACATCATATCCAAAAATTAAGGCTTAGCTCCAAAATTTTACACATGTGATAATGACCTCGTCTCAAGGGTTATTATTCCTAATTTAAGCTTCTTCTTTTTTACATTTTATTAGACTTAAACCATTATTAATTACTCCAATTATGGCCCATAATATATTTAGCATATTTTAAGCCAATTAAAACATTAAAAAAACTAAAGATTCCATATTTAACCCATATTGACCAAATTGCTCTCAAGATAGCCAAAACACCCATATTTTCACATGAAAAAACACACGTGTCTCCATATGGATGATTTTCAACCATCAACCCATATCCTCATGAAAATAATTAACCATAAGTGTATGTTTCTTTGTTTGTGTGTGAGTAAACTATCATAACCCAAATAGATAAATGATACATGTCAACCTTCATTATTTGTAATGTCCAACTTTCTACTATATCAGTAATTACCTTGTATTATTTTATGTATCTCGTGTGTTTGATTACTTTCCATGGTGAATGCATGTAATTTTCTATATCCCTTTCTCAACTATATTGTCACTAGTACATAGCATAGTGACCATCCTTTTCATGGTTGTTTCTCATTCCTATGAATAGATGGCCCAGATGTCTGTGTGTAGGTTGATGTGGACCCGCTAGATAATTTTACAGCATATAATGTTTTGTGTTTGGTGGGGTGACTTTATGTATTAGGCCAATGTACTAGGAGGAATTTAAGATGGTGAATTGCACCAAGTTTTTCCCTGAGAGCCTTAAGAAGGAGAAGTTGAAGCAATTCATGTGGGTGACTCAAAAGAGCATGATGGCGAGGTAGTACCACACTCGGTTCATGAAGTTGTTGATGTTTCCACAAAGAATAATGGCTAATGAGTCAATGGGTGTGTATGAGTTTGAGTAGGGGATTTACTTCAGCATCTAAAGGATGATGGGTTTCGTAGCCTTCTAAGACCTGGCCATAGGATAATAGTTGGCGTATGTCGTAACTACCTTGGTATAGAAGTAGGTGTTCATTCTTAGCAAGAGAAAGCTGGAGACATAGGGTTTTGGAGACGTGATCTAGTTTTAGGGATGTGGACCTTTAGGGTCCTAGTAGTGGAGTTAGATCTAGTTTTAGGGTGTTAAGTTTCCACATCAAGAACAGAAGAGTGGGCAGAGTAGATTTATGGGATAACTAAGGAGCTTTATGTGTTATTTCTATATCCAGGATCATCCAATGCAAGAATATCACAATAGTCCTATTCACATTAGGATGTGTGGTCAATTGGGACAGTGGTATTTTGAGTTCTAATGTCAACAGGGTTAGTTCAAGCAATAGGGACTACTAGTACCTTAGCAACATGCTTATTAATAACGACCCCACAAGCAATAATAGTAGAATAGGGCACCTACCCCCAACCAGTGGAAAACCTAGGGAGTCTTAGGGGATACCATAGGGGACTTGCCCATTCCCTTAGGAGGAGGAAAGACTCAAGGAGCTGGAGGGTATTTTGGAGGACACTAGGGAGGGCAATCAGGTAGACTCCTGAATGTTATCAGCCTGGTAGAGGATGATCGGAAGCTGGATGTAGTTACTGGTACATTCTCATCCCTAAATTTAGTATTGCTAGAGCTACTTTATCTCTATATTCTTGTGTATTTATATTTATGATGTTGCCTTCTAGGGATACATTGGATGTACTAGGATCTACTCAAATGTTGCCTTGGAGATAAGCGAGGTAGACTTCCTAGTAGACTTGGTTGAGTGGGAACTTTGGGAATTTAATGTTATCCTGGTGATGGACATGCTGGTTAGATACCGTGTAGTGATAGACTATGCATAGGAGTGAGCCATATTGCGGGTACCATATGGTACTAGGTTTTCCTATAGAAGATACAAGCCTAAACCTACAATGAATGTTGTGTATGCCTATGCATTTTACTCTTTGGTACGAAGAACTTACCTTATGTATTTGTGTGGAGTTTCGAAAATGAACAAGGGTGTGTCAGCATTAAAGAATATTCTTGTTGCCCGAGAGTTTCTTGATGTGTTCCCTGAGAAGATACTAGGTCTACCATTGGTACTTGAGACACACTTCACCATTAAGTTAGTATAGAGGTTGAGCTAGTTTTGAAGGCACCTTACCTAATGGTACTAATAGAGTTGCGAGAGTTATAGGCTTAGTTGGTGGATTTATTAGCTTATGGGTACAATCACTAGAGTGTGTCTCCATGGAGAGTATCAGTTCTCTTCATAAGGAAAAGGGATGGGAGCCTTCTTCAGTGTATAGATAATCGAGGTGTGAACCAATTGACGATGAAGAACAACTACCTAATTTCAAGGATTGATTACTTATTTGATTAGATTTAGGGTGTTTCGATCTTCTCGATGATCAACTTGAGGTTGGGATTGTAACACCCCGAGTCAATAAGAGCACATGGGGGATTCCTTGGAGTGTTTTCGGACTGATCGGCTGGCTCCACAGATCAACACGAATCCTTTCAGCGCTATTTGTCCTCACTCAAGCACTTCTGAGAAATTTTCTAAAAATTTCTGAAACTTCCCATGAGGGTCACCCATCCTAAAAGTACTCCACAACCAGCATGCTTTACCGTAGGGTTCTTAGGATAGAATCACCAAAAGGATGGTATACCATGTTGATATAAGTAGCTATATCAATCCTTATAACACTCCACTCAAATTGGGGTATTACATATTTGTAACACCCCAAAATTCACTATTTGTTTTATATGGAAGTACTTAAATTAAAACCCGTGAATTTTGGGAATGTTACCGCCACACTTAGTATCAGACCGATTCACTCCGATCGTTCCAGTACCAAGTGTTAAGGCTAAAAAGGATTAATGTCAAACTTTAATCAATACTTAAACCAAGAGTTCATAAAAAAGAACTAGAAGGATCATAACACAGAAATCAGAGTACACGTAAAAAGTTTACATAATCCAAGGTACATAATCAAAGTTCCTTGAAAGGAAAATTGTCTACAAACGATAGTAGTTTAGTTCTGGAAAATCCAATACAAAAATAATAACATGAAGAAATAGAATAACTTGAAGAGAGAATCCGGCCACGTCACTCACGATCATCGAGCATAGGTAGACACAAATGCTACTACCAAACCACAAGTATACACAAAATATACTACCAAAGCATAGGTAGATACAAATGCTGCTACCAACTAGTCCAATAATCAAATAATAATAGGTTTTATTTTTATTTATTTGAGGGGAGATCATCTCAACCCAAAGATACTAAAGTAATCAGCTCATACTGGCACACCAAGGCAACACGGTATCTTACAAACAATCAACACAAGGACACTAAGGTACCATGGTTGTACTGGTACATGAAGGTAACATAATACCCTATCAACAATGACACTTATTATAATATCTCATTTTTAGAAACCTTAATTATAAATTGATAATTATGTGTGATTATTTGTAATTATTATTTTAGGAGGTTTAGTATTAAACGTGTTATTATTATTCATATTATTACAATGGTTTAGATATAAATTTAAGAGGTCAAAAAATGGATAGAAATTGAGCTATTGAATTTAATCCTAGTTTATACCCATAAATCTTAGTCTAATTATTTTATTAATAACCGTTGACTTGTAACCCAAAATATTTTCCTAAAATTCATCTTGGATTATTTTTACTCTTTCCATTTATTTTTCTTAATCTATCCAAGATCGGATTATTTTTTCCAATATATTTTTACCCTATACCTTAATCTATCTAAACTAAATTTAAAACTAAGATGAAATAAATTTATTTTATCCGACCACTTTACCAACCTAAATTGACCCCTTACTTGCCCCATATTCCTCCCCCAATCACACTCCCTACCTCACTCATTACTTCCCTACACTCAACCTATCTGTATACATATGTATGTACACACTCACGCACACCCCCCTCAACCAAACAACCCCTTCCTCTCTATTCTTATTCGACACCAGCCCCTCGATAACCAAACTCCTCACCACCTTCCTCCTCCCCCTCTTCTTCTTATGTGCATAACCTCTATCCACTGTCACCTCTCCCTACCTCTAGCTTCTGTCCTCCTCTATCCTTCCACTCCAACACACCACCACCTTCTCATCCTTCTCCCTCTTCTCTTTTCTCGTTCATTTCTCCCAACCATAATTCGCCCTCCTCCTCCTACATTGTCCACTGTAGCCTCCACCATCACAACCACTTGCAGCCCTTCGCCTACCAGCCACACATATCCATACCCCTTGCAATTTCCAACTAGCACCACACACATGTACCACCACTACCACTCTTCTACCTGCATGCATCCCTCACCTACACCTCCCTTCGCAGCTCTCTCTACAAAGCCTCAACAACCAAACACACCACCACCACTCCTCACCTACAACACCAACCTACCTCTGCACCACTCCTACATCATCCAGCCCTACTCACAGCCTCCCTTTGCACTTCCACTATACATCCCAACCACCACCAGTCATGCCCAGCTCCTACATCACCACCTTGATGCCACTAGCTTGTCACCCTCCACCGTCAACCACTAAACACCACTAGTCTCCACCATTACTTCCATATCTCCCTGTTTCCTCCACCCCATCCATTCCATGCATTCCCCTCCCCCTTGGTCGTTTGTGTAGTCCTCACGTTGCATGTGTAGCGTGAGTAAAAATATAATGTTTTGGGTTTTTATAAATTTTGGTACCTATTATTATTAAGTAAGGGTTTTTTGGTAATTTAAAAAAATTAAATATTTTAATATTCTAATTATTATTTTAGCTGGTAAATATTAATTTGGTAAATTTGGTATTATTTTTTGGTACAAAAGTTGATTAGTGTAATCCGATAATTTTAGTAGGATACTACTATTTTACATTTTTTCTAAAATTAAGGTAACCTTCATACGTAACTAAAATGATAAATATTCCATGATAGCATATTAGGGTTTTCGTGTATGAAATTTGTTAAGTACGATTTGTTATGTTATAATTATGTAATTATTATTGTTATCATGAAAAATCAAAAAAATGAGTTGTTATCTTATGTGAAATATGTCAGGTGCAAAAGTAAGATTAAAATGATTCTATTTTGGGACAATATTTTGTGTGATAAGTATGTATAAAATAATAGGTTCAGCATGCTTAGATATAATTATTATGGATGTGTGCCCTAGGGCAATTTAGTCATGTTGAGTGTGTTATGATTTATATCCTCATAAGCATGTCTAATATGTATTATATATCGTTGAGCATGCCATTATGTGATTCTAGATGTATTAGATACGTATGCTAGGGTTTTATATGCAAAATCATAAATAAGGGCAAAATGGTCATTTGGCATATCTGATAATTTAAATTGCATAATAAATAATTAAATTATTTTATTTTAGCCTTATCATGACAAATTAATAAATAGAATGGATTTAGTATTTAAATGGATGATATTCTGATAATTATTGGTCTCAGGGGCATTTGGTCATTTTCAGCCTAATGCATCCAAATGTGAATGATTGGACATAGGATGATCTTAGGTTTTAATAGGTTGACCTTAGTGTTGAATTTGACCTTGTTTTGGACCCTTGACCTTAGGGTTGACTTGGATAATTGGAAATAAAGGAAAAATAGAAAAGTATGGAAATGGTTATAATGGTGCACTGTGTAATATATGTGATCACCTTATAAAATAGAAATACATAAAGTGGAAGACCTCGATTTTGGAAATGGTTTCTCTCTAGGGGTATCTACCCTAGAGATGAGGTAGGAGTCCTTGATTTATTTAGTTTTTTGGTGTGTCGATTGTGCCCCAATAAGGCCCTAGTCTACTCTATGGGTGACCTACGGGCCCTATAGGGGGTATCGATACTTAAGGATTAGGTTTCCTAGTTTTGGAGGGTACTATGTAGCTTTGTGCGCTAGTTTGACCAGAGTGTTGTTATGCCTTTAGGTTGGATAGTTAGGAGGGTACCGTGATGCCTTGGGCGTCAGTATAATCGGTGTACTTTTATGTCTTCGGGTTATTATTGTATCCCCCTTAAGTAAATAGAAATAGAAATGATATGATTTGATTGGAATGATTATTATTGGATTATTGGATTGGTCAATAGTAGCCGTTGTGCCTACTTGTGGTTTGGTAGTAGCCTCTGTGCCTACCTATGATTTTAGTAGTAGCCTTTGTGCCTACTTGTAGTTTTGGTAGCATCCTTCATGCCTACTTGTGGTTCGGTAGTAGCCTACGTGCCTACCTGTGATTTTGATAGTAGCCTTTGTGCTACCTATAGTTTTGGTAGTAGCCTTCGTGGCTACATGTCTTTGGTATTGTGCCTTCGTAACTTACTTGTGATGTTATAGATTATGTTGGGATTGATATTGAGATGTGAGTATGCCGTGAAGGTTATGGTTGTTGTGTTGGAGTTTGGTTATAGTTATTACTTTAGAGAGCATCTCTAGATGCTTGGTTGATAAGTGTTATTATATTCTAAATGTACACGCATGAATAGTATATAGTTTGGTGATTATTACTTATCTATTATGATTATTGTATTTCGATCATCTCAAGTATGTCTTAATGTTTATGCCATGTATTGTCATGTTGCATTATGGTTATTGTATTGTGGTTGTTCTAATCATACTTTAGAGAGCATCTCTGGTATGTTAGTTTGGTAAGTTTTATTATGTTCTAGATGAACAAATATGAGTAGTATGTGGTTTCGATGATTATGATTTATCTTATATAATTATTGTATCTTGATCATCTCATGCATGTCTTAATTTTATACCATATATTACCATGATGCCTTATGGTTATTGTGTTAGGGTTTACTTCCAATCATACTTCAGAGAGCATCTCTGGGATGTTTATTTGGTAAGTTCTATAGTTTTAGATGGATGAATATAAGTAATATGTGACCTTGAGGGAATTTGATGAACTAAATGATTATTATATATCAATCCTCGTATGTATATGTATATGTCTTATACCATGTTAGTTATATGCCTTGTATGTTTTCCATGCTAGTTTCTCATATTAGTTTGGTATAAAGGGTTACTTGGTACCATAGTACTGAAGGCTTCATCTTCGTGGACCCTTATCCATTCAATGGTCGGTGGACTTTGTAGGTCATCTTTCTAGCTCAGTCGAATGTTGTTAGTAGGTTTTGGGAGCGTAGGACTATCTGGTGTCTCGTTTGCTATCTTTAATTTTGGTTGTAATTGTACTTTCACGTCCTCCTATAATTTTCCTCTTGAGTTTTGTAGGCTATTGATGTTGCTTTTAACTATCAACATGCTTATCTGTTATTCTCTATATTCTAACTTTTGTAATCATGTTATTAATTTAAGTAAAGTAATGTTTTAGCCTTAGCACTTAGTGTAAGGATGGTAGATGATGTCAGACTTATACTGAGTATGGCAGTAACACCCATTATTTTTATAATTAACGCTTCCACAAAATAAAATTTTTAAGTAGTAAATTTAGGGGTGTTGCATTTATCCATAACTATGCATAACCCTTATAAGTCCACTTAGCTTAATAAAGTAAGAAATAGGGTCTGGATTGAGCATTAAGGTACACCAACAAAAATCCATAATTAGCCATGAGTTAAACCACATAACGACTCCTAAAGGGCTACCATTCCCAATCTTGAGATCTTTCACTTTAACTATTAATAATTTATTAAGGTGGCAATGAAATTGCATATTAATCACATAGATCTAATTTTTCATACACAGCCGCTTTTACTCATTTCTCATTTGTTCAACATAACCAATAGACAATGTTAATACCAAGGTCAACATTAAAAATATACTAAGGTCATTCTAGGATCAACTATTCACATTTGGGCGAATTAAGCTAAAAATGACCAAAATGCCCTTAAGGTCGTAATTACCACATTTTCTTCTGTTTTAAGTACTAGTTCCATTTCATTTATTAATTTATCATGAAAAGGCTGCAATGTAGGGTTAATTTGTGATTGGGATAATTAACATAATACACATAATATGACCAAATTTCTCCTAAGGCACACAATGATAATAATTATACCATAAATTTGTCTAAACATGCCTTGCCTATCATTTTACATGTACATGTAATACATATTCTTTACTTAAAATTAAATTCATATTTTCTTACCAGTAATATTTTACACAAGATAACCTTTTCCTTTTTCTGACTTTTATAATAACAGGGGGAAAATACATGATTATAAGGTAAAGAATCTTCCTTAACATATTTCATACACAAAACCCTAATGTGTCATCATGCAACACCTGGCCTTTTAGTAGAGTATAAGAATTCCCTAAAATCCAACAAAAACAGAATTTATCGGTATCCTACTAAGATTATAATGCCTCGCTAATCAAACTTTATACCTAAATATAATAACACATTAACTGTATTAATATATATTTAACAAATAAATTTAATAATTTATATTAAAATATTTGTTAACCAAAATTACCAAAACACCCTTAGTATTAAAAATGGGCACCAAGCGTATATAAAATTTCTCACATTGCATGGGCAGCGTAAGTTGGCGCATAAGAAGGTTGTGTTGGGTGGTTGGATGTAGTGGAGGTGATGGTTAGTGGGTAACATGGTGGCGATGAGGGAGGCCAAGGTAGGGGTTGTTGGGCTGTTAGACCACTACTATTGATGGGATGGTAGTGGTTGGGTTAGCTGGGTAGACAAATAAGGATGGTGGAGCAGCAAAGGAAGGTGGTGCGGGAAGGGTGGAGGCTGTGGAGAATGGTGGCACAAGTTGGGAGGGGTTATTGTAGATAATTCCAGAGCAAGGGGAAGAGCAACAATAGTTTTTTCCATTACCCAGGGGCTGCAATATAGGAAATAGACGCGGGGGGAGAAGGAAGAAATGGGGTTTGAGCGATGGTGAAGGTTGTGGTGGTTGGGAGATGGGTCGCAAGCAGGAGAAGAGGAAGGAGTGAGGTTGTAATGGTTGGCAAAGAAAAATTAATACACGGGCAGGTGCACATATGGAGTTGGAGTCCGCAAGCAGGAGGGAGCATGCATGCTCAAGGCATGCGGCTCAGGCATGGTTGTGCACGCATGTATGTTACAAGGTTGGGGTGTGTGATACCCTAAAATCTTATAAAATTTTAATTTTGAGTTATCCATATTTTAATATAACCTAACTTCTAATATTTGGATTTTTTAAATTAATTATCTTATTTTGATCGAACCTCAAACCCAAAAAAATTTAACCCTAAAAACCTAAACCTAAATCCCACAACAAAATTTTCCCTTTTTCCTTTTCCTTCCTTCTACTCTCTTTTTCTTTTTCTTTTTCTTCTTTCTTCTTCTCCTTCTTCTTCTTGGGTTGAGCCACCCTAGCTCATCTCTCTTCTTCTCTTTTTTTCCTTTATCTTCCCTCCAGGCGAGCCCAGGCCAGTTCCCCTCTTCTTCTTTTTTCTTTTTTTCTTTTCCCTTTTCTTTTCTTCCTTTTCTTTTCTTTTTTCCTCTTTCTCCACCTGTCATCTTCCTCACGCCCCTTCCCTTTTCCTTTTCTACACTAAATAGACCCTCCCTCAACCATTTGCACGTCCTTCTCTTTACCCCTCTCAGCCATGCACTGCCATATACCTACACCTGCCACGCCACCCTACCCTTACCCCTGCACCTACCCAGCTACCCCTACATCTGTTCTTATCCATGCACCCTATCCCCGCCTCTATGCCCTACACATGCCCTTGTACCAACATCCTTCCTCCCCTACATCTATGCATGAGAGGTCTGCACGCTTCCCCCTTATAGTCTTTCCTATTTCCCTTGACTTAACTTGCATATATACCCCCTGATCACTCCTCCCTCCCTCTTCTCCCAACATCGAACCAACGCTAAGCCTCCCCTATTTTTCCTTCCTCCTTCTTCCCTACCTAACCTCCAGCATCGCCGCCCCATGTTGTCCTCTAATTGAAATACCCCAAAAATATTAGTTTTGAGAACTGTAGTTTAAAAGAATCTATTAGAAAAATTAATTAAATTAATTATTTTTATTGGAATAGGAAGAAATCATTTAGGGCAAATTAAGAAGAAGTTTATAAATATTTTTATAAGGGAAAATTTGAGTGTTTTGCTAGTTAAAAAGGAATTTATGAAAAACCTTTTAAAAATCCTAAATTAGCCTAAAAAAAAATTTAATATTATTTTATTAAAATATTTTATTTTTAATACCCAAAATATTTAGATTTATTTAAGTAACCCTCAACCCATATATTTTTCTTTTTCCCTTTTTCTTTTTCTTTCTTCCCTTTTCTTTTCTTTTTCTTTCTTTTCTTCCATTTTCCCTTCTTTTCTTCTTCCGGTTGGGCCTACTACGGCCCGTTTCCATCCCCCCCGTTCCTTCGGCGCAGCCTAGGAGCAAAATGACGCTCATTCTTCCCTTTTTCCCAAGAACGTTGCGTTCCATTTAAAACTTTTATAATCAGTGCTGGCCCGGTTCACCTTTTTCTTTTCTTTTCTTTCTTTTTTCCCCTAGTCGGCCGGTTCACCCCTTCTTCTTCCTTCCTCCTCCTCTCTGTTAACCTGTAACTCAATCAGCCTAAAAATGGTGCCGCCGACAACGCTCGTCGTGACCGGCCGTTTCTCCCCTCTTTCTCCTCCCCTCAAATCGCCAGTCAACATGACCTAACCCACCTTCCTTTTCTTTCGTGCAAAATCCTCCATTTCCTGCGCAAATGGGCTGCCACAATTTGAATTTTGTACCATCCAATTGGCGCGGATAACTACCCTAACCCTACCTACATTACCCTTAGATCCCTACCCTCTCCTCCAAACTCTATAAATACCCCTTATTTGGTTGATCTCGAACCTTTTTCCCGAAACCCTAAGAATTTACCCCTACACACCACCGCAACTTCAGACACTCTTTCCTCCGCTGTTAGCGAACTACGCCGCCTGCTCTACCTACCTGAGTCTTCCCCGCGCCGCCCACTAACTAACTGAACCACCCATCTCCCTCGATTCATCTTGCACGAGCTACCACAACCGTGAAAATTTCCTTGCCCAACCAGCCAAATTTTTACACCTACCACCCTTCGCACCACCGTCCACCACCACATCTACCTCTATCATTGCCTCTTACACCACCCAAAGACAGCTATCAACCCTCCTCCACCTCGCCCTACCCTTCTTTTTCCCTTCCTCCTCTCTTTTTCTTCTTCTCTTCTTTTTGGCTTCCATCATTACCATCGTGCACCGCCACCATTTGCTGCGCCACCATCCTCACTTTACTCCCCTCAGTCTAGACTACTACCAACACCTCAACCACCACCCTTATTCTCCATCTTTTTCTTCTCAAATCTCAACTATTTCCCTTTCTTTCCCTTTTTTCGGCCACCGCTAGTGCCGCCCATCTCCACCACCCTAAGGTGGAACCCTAAGCCCTCTCAGCCCTTCTCCCCTATTTATTTAAGCTTGTTTTATTTTATTTCAATTTTTAACTAATATTCGATTATTATTATTATTAGGTTCAATATTACTGTTATTATTTCTTATAAGGGTCGAGAGCCTATATAAATTATTTAGATTATTAGTTTTGAGTTATTAATATTATTAGTATTATTATAAGTTTTATTATCATTATTATTATTATTTAGAGGGCCGAAGCCCTAGTTTATTATATAATGCGAATACTGCTACCTTATTATTATTAATATTATTATTATTTTCATTATCATTATCATTATCATTATTATTATTATTATTATTATAAACAATATGGTACTTTTACTATTTTAGGGTAGGGTCGAAAACCCTACCTTATATTACTTTTGGTTTAAGTCATTTCATTATTATTATTATTATTATTATTATTATTATTACTATTTTTATTAATAATGTCCTAATGATATTATTAGCATTATTTTGGTGAAAGGTTGAAACCCTTATCTCACCATTCATTTTCAATTATATTAATATTTTCATTAGTATTTTTAGTATTATTTCTTATCGTTATTATTAATATAGTATTATTTTATTAAAAACCTAATCTTAGAATAAGTTAGTAAATAATAGTATTTTTGGTAGGAGGGAATCTAATTCTAGTTTTTCCTCATATAGGTGAGACCAGTCGATGGCCTAAAGAAGCATAGGAGCATGCTCTAAGATCGGTGACGTTTTAGGTAAGGAGTAACTAAGGTCGTTTGTGTATTATGTGTTTTATATGACATGCATGCCATGTGATATGAACTATAATGTATTTATGTATATTTATGTAATTGTCATATATACAGCATGATGTGGAGTTGAGGTAAGTTCATGTAATAAGTTATGGCATGTGTATTATGTGTATGAGTTGTGTTGTTATTATGGTATGGTGTGGCCCATAAGACATGCATGATAGGTTTTGTAATATGATAATAGGGAGTGTAATGAATGTGCGGTCGGTTTGTGTGTTATATGACCATGCATGGTGGCATCTAAAGATGAATGGTGGAGTTTAGGATTTGCATGGGAATTTAGGGTTTGCATGGGAGTTTAGGGTTTGCATGGGATAAGATTTTGCATGAAAAAGTTCACACGTTTGCATGGGGGATATAAAGTTCGCATGAGAGAAAGATTTACGTATGGAAAGTTGATATGGGGTGTAAGGAAGATATTAGAAGTGTCGTATGGGTTTTGAAAACATTGGGTGAAAATAGTACGTGGGATATTATAAGGGTATGGAGGAGACTGAGTTAGGGTTAGTTATGGTTAACTATAAGCTGTGGTGGTTAACTAGGGTTTGGAGTAGTTAACTAGGGTTGGTTGTGGATAACTAGGGTTTGGTGTGATTAACTAGGGTTTGGTGTGGTTAACTAGGGTTTGATATGGCTAGCTAGGGTTTGGTGGTAATATGTGTGTACTTAGTGAATAAAGTATGATAATGAACATAGAATCCATGGTCGTGGAAAATAGGGTATTGGAGTCTCATAATATGGGATGAGACTTTTGGAGGATAAGAATAGTAGAAGTCAGTCATGCATGTCTGAGTGAAAGCTTCTGAATAAGATACTTAAGACATTAATCATTTAAAGTGAAAGATTATTGAGTCGGGTCCAGCCGATCCACCGGTTAGGAATAGTGGTTAGGGTTCTTACCCTATAAGTGACCGATCCATCGGCGAATAATAGTGGTTAGGACATGATATCCTATAAGTGACCAGCCCACCAGTTATAATAGTGGGGGATCTCAGGCTCAATAAACACAAACCAGAGTTTTTGCTAAGGCACTTAAAAGATACTAATTACTTACAGTGGAATACTATGCGAGCAGGAACTAAACCGATCCATCGGTAAGAAATAGTCGTTAGGGTTTTACCCTATAAGTGACTGATCCACCGGCTATAATAGTGGTTAGGGCATGATGCCCTATAAGTGACCGAGCCACCAGTTAAATAGTGGGAGGTTCCTGTACTTGCATGGGTTAATAAAGAGCATGGTGTGAAATGATTATCGAAAAGAGATTATAATTTACTAATCCGGAATAATTGGGCCTTTATGCGTGGGCTTGAATGTTCATAAGCTGTATATTATCCTACATGACTTTATGTATTATATGCGTTGGCTTGAATGTTCGTAAGCTGTATATTATCTTGCATGATTTTATGTACTTGTGTGTTGGCCTTAGTTCTCAGTTACCTTACTCAGTACGTAGCGTACTAATCACCCTTTTTATGGGTGCTGCTCATTCCCACGAGTAGAAGGCCCGTCTGACGTGTTGTAGGTAGGAGATATGTTCTTTGATGCTACTAATGTTCATGGGATGTCATGCAGGGGCGAGTGTTGAATTGGGCTAGATCAAGTCTTTGGAGTGGCTTGGCCTGTTTTTCCTTGATGAGATTGTTATCCCTTTTTCCTCTTTAGCTATGTTTGAATTCCAAAAATAATTTTAATGATTGTAGTCATCTTTACATTTTAAAGAACTTTCTCTCGTATTTTGGATTATGTAATAACTCATGCATACTCTGATTTTCGTATTTATGAACTTTGGGTTATGTGCTGATATGAGTAGATGAAAATCTTTTCTTGGCCTTAGCACTTGGTACTGGAACGGTAGGAGTGAACCGGTCTGGTACTAAGTGTGGTGGTAGCATCCCTAGAATTTATGGGTTTTAAATTTAGAGGTTTTGTTTTAAAAAAATATATAGTAAATTTTGGGGTGTTACACTAACCAACCTCCCTGCTACCTCCCCTCCCTACCTACACCATGCCAGCACCCCTATCGTGCCACCCTACTCCTTTTTTCATCTCCTACGCCTGCAGCCACAACTCGCTACACCACCACCACCACTAGCCCCTTCTCTCCCTCATTGTCACCACCATACCAAAACCACCCTATGCAAGTACCCCAGCAAGCGTCTCCACAACACTAAGCCCTCCCTTTTCCCTCTCCTTCTTTGTCCCTCTTGGCCACTCTCCTCCCTACACCACTGTCAGCCGCCATCTCCACCACCACCAACTGCCACTAACTACAATCAGCCTTAATACCATCATCACCTATATCCTATTTTCCAACCCTCACCCACTATCTAAAATATAGTTGTTGTCACTACCGTGCGCCACCCTGCACAATATTTTCCACTTTTGTTACCTCCATTTCATTTCCCCTCTTTTAGTCTTCATTTAGGTCAAAGTCTTTAAAAAAGAAAAAAAAAGTCTAAACTATGTATGTCATTATGCTTAAATCTTGCGCACCTGGAGACCGGAGACACTTCGATAAGGACATTGTCATAGATAGGGTTTTGGCTGCGTTATAATACATGTCGTTGTTGTGTTGATGTGGTATGGCATGGTATGAAATGTTACATGACTCTAGTGTTGTATATGCAGTTTTTCTTAATGGTAGAAGAAGGTAAGAAAGGTGTGTAGATATGATTGTTTTGAATATGAAGTATTTATTTATAATCATGTTCTTAACTTTTATGATATTGTATGTGTGGAAATTTGAAGAGTTCTTCATGTTGGGAGTCATGTGATTTGGGGAAGGTAGAAATAAGGTTTCTAGTGACTTAGGGGAATTTTGGTTAATATGATTAAAAAGTGACATTTTGATTACTTTAAGGTGTTATCTAAATCAAAATTGGTTAGGGGTACCATATGAGATAATTGAAGCAAAAATAAAGAGTTTATGATAAATATAGGAAGGGAAAGGCCATAAGTGTGATAGTAAAACCTAGGGGGAAGTCATGATCACATGTAAGAAAAGTGGGGGATTGATAATAGGGATTGAATATAAGGTTAATGATGGCATATTAAGTAGGCATACAAATTTGGGGAGTCATTTGAGCTTTGAGGAAAGATTTACCCCCAAAATGTGACATTAGGGTTTTGGGAGGCTCGAATGGTAACCTTAGGAGTATGTTATTATCACATGTATAATATGAGGGAGCTGGATTGCAACCTTGGGGTATGATGTCGAAAATAACATGTTGGGAGTGTAAATTAGATTTTATGGCCATACGGGGTGTAAGGAAATAGTTATGATCACAGGGGAAAATTAGGGTTTTGGAGGAGGCCAAATAGTAACTCTAGAGGTAGGTTATTATCGCATGTGTAAGATGGGAGACTTAGGACATGAATTTTAATTTAATGGTTAATAATATTATTCTATGCATGGGCATGGAATTTGGGAACTAAACAAGCACTATAAATGGGACGATGCTAGGTATGAGAAATTAGGGTTTTTGGGATGAAGCCCAAATAATAACTATAAGGGTAGGTTATTATCACATGTGTAACACATGGGTGATAGACCATGACTCTTGAATATGTGGTTCATAATAACATGTTGGGATTTATTAGGGAAATCGGGGACTAAAGGGGAACTATAGTAGAGAATATACTAGGGTTGTGAGATTAGGGTTTCTAAGGGGAAACAGGCTTGTTTTGGGGCATGTGTTGGGATAATACCTTGCATGAGTATGTGTACATGTTTGTGTGATGACCTTAAAATAAATAAATCATGAATAATACACTAATTATTTAAAGTGGAAAATGATTATATGCACTCTTAGCCATTATTTTCGTCCAGACACATGTGCTAGTACAATCTCACAACATAAAGCTCTCGAACACTATTATTGTCTAGTATAAAAAACTAATACAACCTCAAGGCATAAAGCTCCTAACCACTACTCTCATTCAGTGGAACAGATTGATACAACCCTAGGCATAAAACTCATTGTTACGATTCTCATTTAGTGGAACAAAGAGGTACAACTGATCCTCAACTTATGTAATCTTTCACTATAAATATTAGTATCTTATTAGATTGTTGGCTATCTCAATAATGTCATAAAAACAAAACATAAATAAGCAAGTCACATAGAACACACATCCAAAAGATATTAAGGTCATTCCCTAAGAAAAAGGACCACAACACTTCTCTAAAACCCTACTTTTATAGGATAAGTGTAACCCTCTGTATGTTGCTCTCCTAACCATACATTTTAATACATAATCCTGAAATATATTTATTAACAACATAACCAAAAATCAAAGTCTAACTCTTCCATCCCGCACATGTGATAACGAGTATGCCTCTAGGGTTGCTATTCCCAATTTAAGATGTATAACTTTTTTCTTCATTTTATTAGACTAATGATGCTCATAATTTACCCCGAGTATTTCATATAGCATATTTAGAATATTTTAAATCTAATACCTTTTTATAAAAAAAATAAAAAACTATATTAAACTCGAGCTGACCAAAATACCCTTATCTGGCTTAAAAATATCAAATTCTCTTCTTACATAACTCGTGTCATATTCAACCAACATTTTGACATATTAATCATGAAATTAATTATAAAAATGGTAACTATTACCATGTCATATTTATTTCCTACAAATATCATGAAATTTCCTAAATGCCCTTAAGATAGCCACAACACCCAAACTTTCATAAAAAAACCTTCAAGTCCTAACATTATCAATTTCTAACCTCCAACATACACATATCATCATCACAATAGTTAACTATATTTACAAGTCACATCTTCATAACTTAATTAAAACAATAGATTGCTAATATGATAGGGTTATAAGATAAGGAACAAATAAGCAATAATACATATAACCCATACTTTCCCATAGCATTCATATTTTCATGACATAATAAGATAATATCATAATATGACATCAACAACATGAATTATGAAATATAACTATTGTCACATACAATTAACACATAGCATCAAACCCCTAAATCATAAAATGTATCCTTACCTAAATGTCATTGATCTCTAAACAAGAAAATGACCAAAAGTCTTATCCTCGAAGACTATTGGGGAACCACATAAGGCCAAGAGAAAACACACAGTTAGAACTTAGGAAGGTCAGTAAGGAAAGGCAAGGCAAGAGAAAAAAGAATATAAGGATGGAGAAAGACCAAGAGGGCTACTTGAGAAGGATGAAAAAGAATTAGAGCATTTGGCAAGGGTGAAAACTGGCTGCAACCAAAGGGAAGTAAGAAGAGTCAAAAAAGGGCTAGGGGATAGTAATTGGCTAAGCAACAAACATACTCATTTAAGAGTTGAGGGAAAACAATACAACTCACTCGATAAGGCAACCGATACCAGGAGGAAATTTATCTCCTCCACAATTCAACTTAGTCGATAAGACTAACTGAGAACAAAGGGAACGACAACACTTAACTAAGAAAGAGGAAAATGGCACAACAATTGAGGGTGATAGGTTGGATGACTTTGCAATTGACCTATAGATTTTGGAATTGTAGATTTCTTGTCCCCTAATATGTGCCCATGTGGCCACCTCTGACAATTATATAACACCAACAACAACACAATGAGTAATTGGTTTCATTACCTAGTTTGTTTGGGTATTGAATAACTTTAATTAGTATAGATGGTGTCCGAAAGCCAATCTAATTATGGTTTTTGATTCATTTGTAATGATTATAATTTTCATCTTATTATATTGTGTGATCCTATTGGTAGTAGGCAGAAACATAGTTTGGTTCTTAAGTTAAATGACCCTCTAGCTAGCAAGATATTTCAACCACCAAACGATGTTGAGGTCGGATGTCCGATGCAATTAACTAATACCAATGATAAATTTTATGATATACGTTCCTAGAGCATATTATTGTAAGGAATAAATTGAGTATAGCTTCTATATATCCCAAATAAAAAAAATGAAGATATATTTAAGATTTAGGCGATTCATAGATGACAAGAGAACGTGATGTAAAAAGATATTGCCTATTTACTTTCGTTTGCATAAATTATTCACCAATTATGTATTGTATCCCGTTATTTGGACTCTAGAAATAAGCTCGCTACATGCTTAAATTAAAACAATAGTAATGCTCGCCCACCTTGTGACACAATACATACCCTAACTAGGTTATCGTTGTTGAAGTGGTCACGGTATTTGACATTTATGGGATAGCTTAATTTTGTGGGAAATGTTTATACTATATTACCTTTTAAGTGATCCTTCTCACCGGCCATCACTATATAGTAATTGTTTTGAAGTTTATCACCTTCAATTTTATCTTGGCTACTACGAATGGTCCAATAAAGTAATGTCTGTGGGGAACGAGCATCTAGTGGTTCAAACAAAAGACGAAAAGGGCAGGTCATGTTATATGGCTTCTAATTCAATAAACAAACAAAGTCTCTGTGTGTGTACATATATATATTGATGTAGTAGCTTCACACGTACATCATAGCAAGGGGGCACCACAGCTCTCCCTTCCTTCCCACTTACGTACGTTCACAGTCAAGAATCTATGACTTCTGTTTATATGTAGGAAGGACACAGTTATAATCTAATTGAAGGGGAGGGCAAAAACATGGGTTAGACGGAGCAAGAAATAGTAAAGGGATGGATCCCAAAGGTTTAATGAATAATGACTAGCTACTTCCAATAGTGCGCTCGTACTAGCTAGGACCACCATCTCGATTTGGACGAATCATTTTGGAGTGCTTTATTCTATGATTCTACTCCAAAAAAAAACGGAGAAGGGTTTTATTTAGTCACAGAAAGAAAGAAAGAATGTCCGGTCTCCTATTTATTTTTCCTTTAGATTATACATCAGTTATTTGAGTAATTTATTTAATGCCTGCTTATTAAATGTTGGTATCATAAATAGTTAAAATATTTGTACTCAGTTATAATTTTAGTGAATGGATGCACCAAATTATGGAAATTTATTTAAGGATTAATCGACCAACAAATTAATAATTTTTATTTTATTTTTAGGACGTGACATACGATATAAAAGATGATTTAACTTATAATTTTTTTCACCAATGCTAAGTGAGTCTACCCAATCTCTTAGCCAGCTAAACAATAAAGAGTCAAATTGCAATAATTATTAGACTGTATCGAGTCGAGTCAAATATTTTTTAAAATTAGGTTCGACTTATTTAACTAAATAAATTTAAAATAAAGTTTGGATCTATCCGAATTTACGAACCAAATATAAAAAATAAATTGAACTTTATTTTTATGATTTTAGATTTATCTTCTTTAATAATCGAATCTAAAATTAAGATTCAAAATCAATTTATTTAAGTAAATGAAAGAACATAATCCAATATCAATTTAGCTTAACTCCTTGCTAACCACACATTTACATTTAGGTTTGGTCGAGCAACTTAGGTCTTACGATCGGCAGGCAACCAAATAGAACCGAAGGAGCATGACTCATCATACCAGCCGTGATAAATCATTCCTCGTTACTTAGAGAAGACACATTTATAGGAGCCTAAAGCATTATTAAGGCCACAAGCGCTTGGGCCCGAGAGAGAGAGAGAGGGAGGGAGAGCTCCCGGACCCCCACCTCCACTGGCCAATGCCGAAAAGCAGAGAGGCCAGACAGACAACGTGCACTTTTTCGCGTGTGCTTACACGAGGCCAGGGAAGGTTGTATCTGAGTCTAACCTCCAAAATTGAGCGAATCTAATCCCAAAAACGCAGGACAATGTGGAGAAAGAGTCAAGAGGAAGCCGGCGTATGGACAGCGCTCGTTCTCCACTAACAAAGTTATAGATGTAAAGATGTATTTGAGATACTCTCATCCACGATAAGGGGCTTTCATGGCATGCCCTGTCTTTCTCAGTTTCTCTTAAGAGTAGATGACTAACAATTGAGTGTATTTTTCCTTCTTTTTTTTTTTTTTTTTGGAGAAAAGTGCGGACCCAACCCTCACTAAACTTAAATTGTTTATTTAATTTAAAAAGAAAAAAAATACTCAGCTATTTTCTTTTTAAATGTCACCCCTAGCTACAGTTCTTTGGTTTACTAACATCGATCCATGACTTTTCTCAATCACATCCGAAGCTACGTAATTATATTCGATCTTTTTTTTTTTGTCTTTACCTCGTAGAAGGCCCAAAAAAAATAGAAGCAGTAATGTTTGAGTGGCGAAATCGATATATTTTAATACAAATTCACTTACTCATATAAAAGAAAAAAAAAAAGCAAAAAATCTTACACTTTCTAATATCTTTCTCTCATTCCCTACTCCATGCTTCACCTGCGATATCCTTACCTTAAAATGTTGTCATTGTATTGTTATCTATCACCATCACTTTGCTAAACAATGCCACACACGAAAATGTTATTTGGTTAGTTTTGTTCATTTGATGTGCTCCTCCCATCTTATCTATTTTGATCCACAAAAGTTTAATTATTGTCCTAAATGATATTCCCCCCTCCCCCAAATACCTATATAATATATCGCTCGAACAAGTAATTATTCCAGACAAAAAAATAGTTAGAACTTTGTATCGTGTTTTTTAAGTGATCATTATAAAAAAAATAATAATTAAATAATATGTGCGGTACTCGCGATTATTTCATCCATACAAATAATTAACCTAAGACAAAAAAAATATTATATTGATCATCCGAAATCCACATTATAAATAAATTTTTTATTAATTATTATTTTGTGATGTGTTCCCATTCAAATACGTCTTAGATGATACATCGAATGAATCATATAACTCCACCCCCCCCCTCCCTTCTCTCTTTTGTCTAAATCCAACCCCTATAAAAGAGAGCCTCACGAGCCTATATCTCTTTAACATGTGACGATCACCTTTAGCGAAGTGCTTTCTCCGAGTGTTGTTTTCATATATTTGAAGCTAAGGTCCATGAATTAATTGATTTCAAAGACTTGTTGCTTACATGTTGTATGAAAATTATCTTCCATGTTGGTTCACGGTTCTCTTTTTTGGAACTCCTTTTTCTTCATCTCTTTTTTTTAGTGACTTTTTATGATGACATCTGAAATTAATTTTTGCATTCGATTATTTTACGTTATTTATAAAGTGTGTTCGTGTGTGTGTGTGTGTGTGTATAGTCCGAATCAAAACTATGCCCCTAACCAAACATATATATATCTATTGTGGCCACAGTCACATATTTTCTTTAACAAAAGTATATTTAAAGATATAAATATTTTTTTAACTATTTCCATAAAGATCTAAATGTTTTGAATTTGTTGTAACTTTTTATTAAAAAATAAAATAATAATAATAATAATAATAATAATAATAATAATAAGGTATAATTGGTTGGACTTTACTGCCATTAAAGTATACAAGTTTATATTTTATTTTCATTGAGACATATATAATTGAAAAGGATTGGAATTACCTCGCATTATGATAATAGTTTTTTTTTGTAATGATAATTAAATTTAAACGTCTACCTTTTTACAAAAAAAAAATCTCAAAAACATTTATATTTTTATAAAAACAAACTTAACATATATCTATATATACGATTTCGTCTATCTTCTTCCTATTTGATTCCCTGCTTGATAATAATGCTACATTGCAGTATTCTTTCTTATATCCTATTAGAACCTAACTTTCGATATTCTGAGGCTACAAGTGGCAACAGTTGCTTCCAAAGTCTTGTGCCCTCGGGCGTTTGGCTCTGTCATGAGTCATGAGACCACCCAAAATTATCAGATAATAAGAGAGACGGCCTCATGCAAGAGTTAGATGTCCCTCAAGATACATCTAACGACGCTAAAATAAATCACATCTATATTTATTTATTTATGCCACGAAGATAATTTTTCAAAAAGTCTTCATGTTACTGATTTATGAAACCACTAACTAAGTATATGTGTTCTCGCCTTCCCGGCGTTGTGCGCCACTAAAAGGGTAAAGTTTCAACCATTTTATCCAACTTTTCACCTGCGGTTCCCGTTTTTTCAATCCCAGCAAGGGCGAAATGCCCTTTGACCTATCTCCCTCTGTTTTCCCTTGTAATAAAAGACCGTGTTTTGGCTGTGAGAATAATCTGGGAAATTAAATTAAATATAACCACCGTACAAATTACGAATGAGAACAAATTTCATGGACCACCCTCAGCTCGACGGTCAGCAGTACCCCACCGTTGTCAGAATAGAGCTGTCTTTCTTTCACCTTTTTTTTTTTTTTTAATCCACGCGAAAGAAAATGACTTTGGGTGGGGGTTATTGGTGAATGTTTTTAATAATATTGATTAGATAATAGATTAGTTTTTTTTATTTTTTTATTAAATATATTTATAATAGATTAAATATGTCTATATTTTTATCAGAGTTATTTAGTTTGCTAATTTTTATGGAATATTTTTGGATAAATTTCTTTGAATTATTGGAAAAATATATCAGGAGATGGATATGGGATTACCAGTGAGATTGGTTTTGTAAGATACCATAAGTAAGTGTATTTATTTGTTATATTATGATAAACTACTACTAGTAATTAATAAAATTATTGTTGATGTATTTAATTAATATAACAGAGGATTAGTTTAAGAGATTCCATTTCAGTTATAAGGTTGGGTATATATACCTATTTGGCTATCATAATATAGGTTGATATTATAATGTTTAACAATTATATTACTCTGACTTATGTATTTACATTTTATTTATGTGATAACTTATTATCTACAATTCATATACTTAATTTTAATCGACTTAGTTTTAATATTGAAATTCGGATGAGTCATAGACAAGACAGAGTAATAGATAGAACTGAAGGTCGTCCTTTTACTTCTTCTTCACGACGTAATAGAAATGCTAAAGAACAACATACTCCAATGTCTCATTTGAGAAGTCTAGGGAAAATTCTTGCCAGAGGATTATGACGAGGTAAAAAAGTTGGCTAACAAGAATCGAACAAAGCTGAGGAACAACAAGAATATAAAGAAGCTCCCGAACTACCAAAGTCTAATCATCAAGTTCCTACCATTCCAAAATCTGCACACTATGTAGATCATCCATCATTTATGGCCGATGTTGGCATGCTGGGATATAGAGGTTCGAGGTATGGAGATTTTCTATTATTTGTAGAATATGCGGATTTTCTTACATCATTGAAAGAGACTGACATGGGAGTACCATCATCCTCAATTCACTCAACTTTTATAGATGGTTCTAGATCTTTATTGGATTTGCCAACATCATTAATGCACATGACTAATCAACCATTTTCATCAACATATGTACGTCATGATGATGATGATGATAGGGATGCCGGTGAAGGCATTGAAGATGAATGAGGTATACAACTGAATGATGAATGGTACTTACTTGGGCCATGTCTCGGAGCCCTTAATTATTTTAGTAATTGTGGATTATTATTGTTTAATATTTTGATTCTAATATATGTATATGTTTGGATGTTAAATTTCTAGGTATTCCTTGAGAGCTTTCGAGAAGACCTCTTTTGTATAAGCTTAGGTTTGATAAATCCAATCACTTATAAGATAGTAGAAATTATGTGCGAGAATGCTAGAAACTTTTAGACCTAGAATCATTCTAGGGTTTATGCTGTTCGAGTATTTTAGCATGTATTATAAAATGATAATATGGTGAAGGGACGATATGCGTGATTATTGATAATTGAGTTGTATGCATGGTAATATGTTAGATGCTTTATGGCCGCATGTCTAAGATTTTGTTAGGATTTCCATTCTTATCAAGTTATGATTCAAATCCCATGGTAAAAGCCTTATGATTTCTCATGCACGAAAGTAGGGTTACGATAATTTACATAGATGCATATGCGCATGATTAAGGTTAGTAGATGATAAATCCTATTTGCATGGCCTAAGATTAGAGATATTTTCTTGCATGTACTATGATGAAAATATTCCTATTTGAATAATGTTTTATGCTTTAAATGTGTGTGTTCATGATGCATGAAACATGTGATACGTGATAGTTGCATGATTAGGGTTTCGGTGGGCTCAACCTACTAAATGCATAAAAAGTGGAGAATTCAGTTAATTGCCAAAAAGCAAAGATTACCTACGTGCTAAAATAATGTGGAATATTGAATTTTTGCCTGCTCATGAAAAATATCTCATACTGATAATGTTTGATACGAAAAATGAATAAAATGTGGAAACAAGGGTTTTGAAGGGTATTTCGATAATTTTGACCTAATGTATCTTTTACAAATAATTAAATACTATGATGGCCTTAGACTTTTGATGGGTTAACCTTAGATTTGACTTGGTTTAGCATAGACCTACGACCTTAAGGTTTATCAAAATAAATGGAAATAAAAGGGGAAACGGTTAAATATAGAAAATAAAAATTTCTGCGTGACTTATGTGATCGCCTTATAAATATTAATACTTAAAGTAAAAGACCTCTAGTTGGGAATGATTTATCTCCAAGGGTCACTACCTTAGAGTTGAGGTGATATCCCTCATTTTTTGGTTCACTGGTGTGGCGTTGTGCCCCTATTTTTAAGGACATACTCTACTCTATAGGTAACCTACGGGCCCTATAAGGGGTATCAATACTTAAGGACTACATGATCGAGGTTGGGAGGATAGTGTGTTGCTTTCGGGAGCTAGTATGACCAGGTGTACCTCTATATCCTTGGATTTGATCTAAGGGTATTGTATTGCTCTTGGATGCCAATATGACCAAGTGTACCACTATATCCCTAGGTTGATTTGTATCCTCCTCGAGTAAGGAGGTAAAAATGGAAATGTCTGTTGTGTAATAAAATGAAAGGAATGGATTGTTGGTTTGGTAGTTTCCTTGATGCCCTACCTTAGTATTGTGTTGGATTTGTTGGTTTGGTAGATACCTTGGTGCCCTACCCTGGTATTGTTTTAGATTGTTGTTTCGTTAGTTGCCTCGGTGCCCTACCCTAGTATTGTTTTGGATTATTGTTTCGTTAGTTGCCCCAGTGCCCTACCACTATGATTGGAATATATTTGACTAATCGAATATGACATTGTATCTTCAGATGATAAAAAGTGGATTGGTAAGTGTAACCATCATCTTTAGTTCACCCAATTGTTGTTGGTGGTTTTAGCCCATCATTAGATTTGCTAACATCATTACCCCCACATTATTGATCAACCATCGTCATCATGATGATGTTGTAAGTCATGATGACGATGATGATGACGATGATAGAGATGATGATGGTGATGATGAAGATAGGCATACTGGTGATGCCAGTAAAGATGAACACGGTATATAGTTGAAGGATGAATGGTACTTGCTTGGGCCATGTCCTAGAGGTCTAATCATCCTTGATTTGATCCCAAGTTTCGTTGGTCTTACGACTTTAGATTTATGGTTAGGAAAGGTAAGTTTATCATACATATTATTAAATACTTCTTATTTTATTTGTAACCAATCATATATATTCATTACATATGTTTCTTTTATTTGTTATGATCGTGGTTGTCTCAGGATCCACATGAGACAGGAGGTTCTTAAAACTTTTCTCGGAAGTATCAATGAAAGGATGTTCACTCTGATATGCTAAATAGGATTGCCTCACCTTCCAGCTTGCATATGTGAGCATGCCAACATGCCACTTATTTCAGCTGTTGTTGAGAGATGAAAACTAGACACCAATAACTTTCATATGCCATGGGGTGAGATTAAAATCACCCTTTTATATGTACATTTCATATTAGGGCTATGAATTGATGTTAATCCATTACATTTGGAGATGACAGCTGACAGGTGTGGGCAATTGATTCGTGCAATGGGTGGCTTGATTGGGATGGAGGAAATGCAAGTGAATGAAGTCACTCAAAAGGGTGGGATTCCATTTAAATGGCTACAAGAAGCATTTGAATCATACTGGTTATGAGATAAGGAAAAATAGATCGGTTATCTATTATGGTTCATCTACCTTTCATTGTTCGTCAATAACTCGGTTGATAAAGTTAATCCGTACTATATCATTTAAGTTCTTAGCCTGGTTAAAGGTTATGCATAGGGTGCAACCACACTTACTTTTCTATATCGACAACTTGGGATGGCTTCCATAGCTGACGATGCTTAAATGTTGGGATATGTCACTCTATTATAGGTAATTTTACAATCATCGTATATATATATTACATAGTTGGATACATTAGTTATAATTCTAACAACCAAATATTATAAAAGACTTGGATTTATGAATACTTTCAGGGGTTTTGGAGTGGAATGATCTAGGTATGATCCAGACCATCCTCGTTGTGTGAGGTGGTTTTGTGGACATAAATTTGACAATACATTAGAGATACTCAAATACTTTTGAGCAAAGATTGATTTTATGCCTGCATCAAAGAAATGCTCAAATTATCATATTCTTACCATATTATGTTAACGATATTTGTATATAGTTAAAAAAAATTGTGACAGGTCATTTGAGATCTGATCCTTATAGCGATTGTCCTATGGCATTATATCACGATTGTCTACACTGTTTGGAGAAAGTGGAGCTGTTTATGCTAGATGGAGTCACACACTAGTTCAAATATACGCAAGTAATCCCTAAGGAGCCTATCAAGCCCACTAAGACCACATATAGAGGTCCTTCCCTCAAGAATTACAAAGTTTATTATGCACACATGCTTAGCCAATAGTTCTTGAGGCCTAAACACATATTGGGCATGGATGTTTTCAGACCACCGACTCAAATCCCATGGGACAAGACTCATGACTATATGGATTGGTATGTTCCTAAAACTCACAGGTATGTATTGGCAACGAATAAATAATATTTGGTAGGACATCTGAATGATAAGCATCAAATTCCAGATGAAAGATGTCTGAACAAAGCACGTACAACTATTCATCAATTCTATTGAAGGGGAGAGCCAACTCCAAATTATCAACAGCTAGTTACATGTATTGAAAATCTTGTGCATGATTTAGGAGTTACTCTACCTGGGTGTGGGTGTGGACTTGGGTGTTTGTAATGACCTTGATGTATTACTGTATGATTATGTACTTTGATTAAAATAAGTTGGTTACAATTAATGCTAGATAGTTTTTATTATATATCTATTCGTTAAAATTATTATTCAATCCACATTAATTATGTCAAACTCCGATATTCTTAAACTAAATAAAGTACATATATATCTAATTACCATAGGTCAGATACTTAGGCTGTCATGGAACGCTAACAAGAAAAAAACACAAATTTGTAAAAATTCATCATGTCGATGTTTCAAAGGATGTAAACACTCATAAACTAAGATAAAAATACAACAATTCTAGATAAAAAGTCTCGTCTAAAGATAGGGGATGTGGCTCTTGGTATCATCATATATTAATGAGCTCCGTTGTTGGAATCTTGAAGAATATAGTGTATTCGATGTTGAGACATTATTATCATGGTATCTATTCCAATTTTCATGTAGTAGTCGGAGTGAAAAATTTTGTCAAAAGATATACCTATCAGACACAAACATAAAAATTGGCATTGATATAATATTAAAATGGAAAAAAAGTCATAAATCACCCGCACACTAATATATAGTGACACGTGTCTTGTAAAAAATATATAGTCACTTTATTTTTAGGGCATTGGATTCCATGTTGCACCACTAAAGGTAGGAATAAAGTACACACAATAAACAAGTAATATGCAAACAAAACACAATAATGGGTTGCAATGACATGACCAATATCTAGAATTTTCACCTAGTGTGCTATTGGAGCTAGCCCTTCCCAATGGACAATAGTTAAGAACTTGATCAACGTTATCATATACGAACACATTTTCATACAACTATTGTCTCTCCAATATCTCATAATATATGTCAGTACGAATTTGAACCCACCGTTCCTCATCTCCTAATACAATATAAGCCAATGCTTTGAAACCATAGTTTCCATCTACTAACACATTATACCAAATACTAATATACGAAACTATATGTCAATTCATCTAAGTCACGTATGGAAATTGTAATTGGTCTGACAACGTAAATGCCGATTGTCGTCCTCGGCCCCCACCCCAAGCTCGACCTTGTGTTGATCTCGAATGACTAGAAAATTGTTGTTCTGTGTACTCCCAACTAAAATGTTCCCTTTTGGTGGAGTTCCTTGGGCAACCCCTATGTTGTAGTACCGGTAGCCCAACCTTGCAACATTAAAATTCAATTGTGTTGGTGTCAGTCCAACAATTTCAAGTAAGGGCATTCCATATCTATTCTTCCTATACGTGCAATCTATTTATAAAATAAAATTAAATGCACATAAAATATTAATAGATACATGATGTGCAAACAGATGTTCGCTTATTAGATTTGATTCCGGCTCACTTCAATGCCACTAAAAATAATGATTCTCCACCAACATACTCATAACATGTTGTAACATTATTTGAGCATTCATTTCTTTGAACCAAAGCTTTTGTCGAGGCATTATACATATGCATTCTCATACTTATATTTCCTTCAAATATTTTTTGAAGAAGCGGCACGATTTGTCGTGACTTTTACGTTAGCTGTAATAAGTTCATCAACAAATTGAACTTCATTTTCTATCAACTTACTCAGGACAACATGCCCCTGTTCATAATTTGCCAATTCATGATTGTGTGTCCCGTTACTAACTATCATTTACTGTAATCCTTCGAAATTTTAAAAGCTTATAATTTAATAAATAACTTTTATTTGGGATAAATTAGCCTTAAATATATTTAATTTAATTATTTTATGGATTTTTGAATATATAAGATTGGATATAAATATTTAATAAATTAAAATAAATATTTTGTTATTTTATCATACCCTTTTTATTTAAATAATTTTTAAACCATTATTTTACCAAAATTATCCTTTTTAAAACCCTTATATTTTAATTATATTAAATTAAATTATTAAATAAATTTATTACCCAAAATATTATATTTTATTATTTTATAAATTAAATTATTTTATTTATTTCCATTTTCCTCTTTCTTTTTTCCTTTTTCCCTTTTTCCTCATCCTTTTCTCAATTTTCTCTTTTCTTTCTTTTTCCTTTCCTTCCTTGGGTCGCTGGTTGGCTAGCCTGCCCTTCCCCTGTGATTGGGCTGTCGGCCCATCTCTCCCCCTCCTCCCTCATTTCCTTTTTCCTTTCCTCAGCCCAGCTCCTTTCTTCCTTCTCCCGCACGAGCCAGCCAGCCCCCCTTTCTTTTCTTTCCTTTCTCTCCTGACCGGGCCGAGCCATTTCTTTTTCCTCCAGCCGCTCGTCGCACCCAGCACCCAGCCTCCCCTTTCTTCTTCTTCTTTCTTTCTTCTTCCTCTTTCCTCGGCGAGAATCCCGACCCCCGCCATCTCTGCCATCCCACCTGCAACTCCCTCTCCCCCATTGCTTCCCCCTATCTCTCTCTCTCCTTCTCGTCGTTCTCTCTGCCCCATCCCTGTCTCTCTTCCCCCATGCCCGACCATACCTCCCTTCTCCCTCTCCCTACCACCGCCATTCCCCTACCACCCTACCGCCACCCCTCAAGCTCCCTATCCCCTCCTCTCTTTTTCTATTCTTTTTCTTCCCCCTTCCTTGCCTCGTTATATATTTTTTTGAGCCCCATATGCCTTGCCCGAGCCTCTTTTCTCTCCCTTTCTCCTCCTTCCCTCACCCTCCCTGTTTTGCTTCGCCGCCGCCGCTCTACCGCTTCCGCCACCTCAATAGCCACCTGCACCATCTCCTGCCACCCTCTACCTCACCCCCGACCGATCATAGTTGTAACACCCCCAAATTTATTACTGAAAAATTTCGTTTAATTAAAAAGGGTTTAACATAAATGAAAAGATAAAACTGTAAACTCGGGGGCATTACCACCACACTTTGTACCAGATCGGTTCACTCCTACCATCCCGGTACTAAGTGCTAAGGCTAAACAAGATTGATCGTCAAGTAGAAATCTTTAATAAAATATTGGTCATTAGCAAAACACAAGTCATACAAAATCAGAGTGCGAAAATAAAAAGGGTACAACCCAAAGTACAGTTTTAAAGTACCAAATGTCAGAGGACATCCTACAGCGGAATAAAATAAAATATAATAATACAGGGAAACAAAATGGAGGATGGACTCTGGCCACATCACTCTCGACCCCCCAAGCTAGGTCCAGGCTCAAATCTCAGCCCTGCCCGATGCCTCGTAAGCATCGTAGGCATTGAAGACATCGTCCCCTATCTACACAAACTCAGACGGGTCTTCTGCTTGTGGGAATGAGCAGCACCCATGAAACGGGTGATCAGTACGCTACGTACAGAGTAAGGTAACAGACGCACTAGGGCCAACATACATAATGTAACACCCCCAAAATTCACTACTGAAAAATTTCGTTAATTAAAAGAAATTTAGCGGAAGCGATTTGATAAACCGTGAATTTTGGGAGCATTACCGCCACACTTAGTACCAGAGCGGTTCACTCATACCGTTCCAGTACTAAGTGCTAAGGCTAAAGGAGTAAAATAAAATTTCACGAGAACTTAAGCATTTGAATATCAGAGTAGCACAGTAAATACTTTACAAGAGAAAACATTCAACCACGGTGATTACAAAATAACAAATATGTTGAATTTAAATGAGACAATTTAAAACCCTAAAAATTTCCGGACAGTACCTTACGCTCTCCCCAAGGGCCCACTTGAATAGCACCTGAAACACAACCTGCAAGGGGTACTGCCCATTGAATAGGCAGGGGCCCCATGAAGGGAACCCTTCAGTACTACGGTACTGAGTAACCCTTTAAAAACGCACTTAAAATACAGGCACACATATTACACATGATACTACTACATTCAGATATGACCATAGGTAGAAACATGGTATTCAGATCCAATTCTTTGTACATCCAATAACTCAATCATACATTAATGGCGTATACGTAAAATTCACTTTCATATATTCCATAATCAATCAACCAATATCAAATAGGCCATGATCAGTAATCGAGATATTTTTCGGGCCTTGAGGCCATTAATCAACAGTCTCAAGGACTAGTATTTTTCCATAACTCATTCACAATAAATTTTTATTGAGCTCGGGACCTCCACTATTATTGCCGGTGGACCGGAATATAAAATCATCATCCAGGGCACAATGCTCCTGGCCACTATTATAACCGGTGGACCGGGATATATAAAGAATCATCACCCAGGGCACAACGCTCCTGGCCACTATTATAACCGGTGGACCGGGATATATAAAGAATCATCACCCAGGGCACAACGCTCCTGGCCACTATTATAACCGGTGGACCGGTACTCAATATCATAAATCGCTGGGCCCGGCTCATTAATATTCCACTTTCAATTATAGTATCTTTCCTTTCTTAAATCAGCACATCAATCATATTTATTTGCCTCGATAGGGAGATCAAGAACCCGGGACACAAAGGTACACCGGTCGCACTGGTGCGTAAAAGCAACTCAGTACCCTTCAACTAGTAACCCAGGGACGCAAAGGTACCCTGGTCGTACTGGTGCATAAAGCTGACTCAGTACCCTACCGACAAGGACACCTAATCCTTAAGTATGCATACCCCCTAACTAGGTCCGTAGAGCTAGAAAGAGTAGATATAGGGCCTGGCTGGGGCACAAAGGCACACCAGCAAATACCAAACAATCGTGGACTAAACCACGTCCTTAGGGTAGCGACCCCTAAGGAGTCACCATCCCCGATCTCGAGGTCTTTCACTTTAAGTATTAATGTCTTAATTAATGGTGATCACAAAAGCACAACAATCAGATAATTATCCTCTTTTAAGCGTTCAGATATCATCCGAGATTTCTTATTCAGATGGTCATCCAACATAACATAGGAGAATCATTAAGGTCGTCCTAAACTCATCTAATTCCGAATTAAAACTCAAACTCGGGATACTTACTAATCATCAAATAATCCTACCTCGTTAATCAACACTATTAGAGCCATGTTACGAATTCCACAATCATAATGATATACTGAATACAACCTACTTATTTACCCCTTTACATATAACATCACTACGTCACCCTTCCTTAATTGATAACTTGCCATGTTACCCTCCTTGTTACAAAATCACCAAGTGATCCCTTGTTCGATTGAGGTTACTAAATTATTTATCATACTTATTAGGACATTAATTCCCCTTAATAATTATTACACTTAATATACTTTCCATTTAATTGGTTAGATTACCACTTTGCCCCTTCCTCCTTTATTATAATTAATAAATTATCCTTGAGTTGGTCAAATTACCAAATTACCCTTCCTCCTTATCCTAATTACCAAATTAACCCTTTATTTAGTTAATCACCAATTCACCGTCCTTTATTCTCAATTACCAAACTACCCTTCCTCATTATCCAAAATTACGAAAATACCCTCCAGTCGGTTAAATTACCAACTTACCCCTCACATTTATCATATTTGCCATTTTACCCTTTTCTACTATTAATTATCAAATTACCCTTTAGTTATTTAACTTATTATCTTACCCTTCTCAATAATTATTATTTCCAATTTACTCCTTTCCAATTTTCCCCTTTACCCCTTTGATTTACACAATTACCGTTTTACCCCTTTACCTTCAAATTTACCATTTTACCCCCTTAACTCCCAAAATTACCATATCGCCCTTTTACTTATACCTTTTCCATTTATCCTTAATTATAAATTTACTATCTTACCTCGTTTAATTTCCAAATTACCATTCCGCCCTTAGATTGTAAAAATTATCATTTCGCCCCTTAATCATAAAATTTCTATTTTGCCCTTTAATTATAAAATTACAATTTTACCCTTTTATTATAACATTACCAAATTGCCCTTTTATTACAATTTACCAAATTGCCATTCCTTTTTAACAAGATTACCAAATTGCCCCTTTTATTTACAAAAATTACTCTTTCATCCTTTATTCACAAAATTACAATTTTACCCCCTACTTCCAAAATTACTATTTTCTCCTTTTATTAACAAATTCACCATTTTACTCTTACACACCCTTATTATTACTATTATTGTTATTAATACTACACGAAGTATTAACCTTGAAGTCTCACCCATGACTCTTATAATTAATGTAACGCTTATTAGCACATATCCATGTATTAGGCCATACTCATATACAATATACCCTCCTTTAAAATCTCCCCCCTAATGCTAACAAAATGTTACACATGTGATAAAAATCACCATAGCATATAACAACATGGATAATAATTTATATTTTCCCTAACCACCAAATTATTACCCTAAATATTATCCCCATACACATCATCAATCTATCATGCTTCCTTTTCATCAACAACCACATTAACCACATATAATATGCCAAGCAACACATATCAAGCATAATACACATTAATAATGCCTAATGTGATAACATGCATTAATCCATGCATTTAAGCGGGATTTAACGGTTACCTTAATCTCGCCAAAATTATCAAACCTTACCAAGCACAATTAGCAATTCAACACCTAAAATAACATCCATCATATACATGTTAGAAATAAAATCCAAGTATAAAACTTTATAAAATTTAATTAGTAAAAATACTTAATATAAAACACCATTATACCTTAGAAATTAGCCAAATCATTTCTTTCTTTCTTTTTTTACATAAAGGAGAGCTCATGCTGCATGAGCAGCGTGAGTTTCGTGCAGAAGAAGAAAGGGGAAAGGCTCGAAGAGGGCTGAAATGGGAGGGAGGAAGGGTGGCTCGGTTTAGGGACTTTAGGCTAGAAAAAGAGATAGTTGGGGGAGGTTCTAAGGCAAGTGGATGGTGCAGAAGTGAAGAGGGGGTGTAAGAGGTGGTCGGGGATGGTTTCGCGGCGGCTAAGGGCGGCGGATACGACGGCGGCAAGGCGGCGAAGATGGTTGTGATAAGGGGAGAAATGGGGAGAAAAGAAAGAAGGGGTGGAGAAGGGAGGAGGTGTAGGGCTAAAAGGGGCAGTGTGGGGATGCAGGGCAGTAGGGGGCGGTGGCAGGGGTCAGCACAGGGGCTGGGTGCGGCGGCCGGTGCGGCGGACGGTGGCGGCGCAAGGAGAAAACAGAAAACAAAGGAAAGAAGGAAGGAGAGAGGAGGGAGCTCGGGGGAAAGGAGATGGATCGAAAATGGGATAAGAAAATGGGCAAATGGGAGAAGAAAAGAAGAGGAGAGGTAAGGGGGCAGGCGGTAGGGCGTAGGGCGGCAGGGAGGCGGTAGGGTGGCAGGGAGAGGGTTGCGACGGGGAAGGGGGAAGTTGCAGACATGGATAGGGGTGCAGGGTAGCTCGGCTCGAAGGAGGGGAGAAGGGGACAGGGTAGAGGGAGGGAGTAGCAGGGGCTGTCGGTGGCAGCAGGTCGGCGCGGCAATTGCAGGCGGCGGCGTGCCTGTTCGAGTGTCGGGGAAGGTGATGGCTGTTGGGTCGGGACGCAGAAGAAGAAGAAAGAAGGAAGGGCTGTGGCGGCCGGTCGGGGGAAAGGAAAGCAAAGGCTGGCCGGTCCAGGGAAAGGGAAAGAAAAGGCTGGCCGGCCCAGGGGAAAAGAAAAAAGAAAGGGGAGCCGGCCGGGTTATGCACGCGGGAGAGAGGAGGGGGGTGTGCTGGGCGGTGCGCGAGGGAGAGAAGGGGGAGGCGGGCCGAAGGCCCAATCGGGCGGGGAAGGCTGGCCTGGCAAGGCAGCCCGAGGGAGAAGAAAAAAAGGGAAAGAAAAAGGAAAGAAGAAAGAGAGAAAAAAAAAAGAAGGAAGGGTAAAAAAAAGGGAAATGGAAAAATGGGAGAAATAAAATAAATTAATTTATAAAGTAGTAAATGTAATATTCTTGGTAATTTATTTAATTAAATAATTTAATTCATTATAATCTAATATATTGATTTAAAAAGGATAAGGTTAGTAAAATATTAGTTTTGAAAAGTTATTTAAATAAAACAATATGATAAATAGCAAATTATTTATTTTTAATTTATTAAATAATTTTATCCAAATTTACATACTCTAAAATCCATAAAATAATTAAAATAAATAATCTAAAAGCAATTCTATTCCAAATAAAAATAATTTATTAAAATATAGGTTTTCGAAATTTTTGGGGGATTACACATAAAGACACATGACATCGCATACATGGCATAATTATGTAGACAGCATGCGATAACACAGATAAACAATACAGGCTATGGGTCGGATAACTTATTCTTTAGATCTCTGATAAATATAGTCGATTCACATCATAATCTTTATCAATTCATGTGAGTGCGGGAACCCCACTATTATAGCCGGTGGAACGGTCACGAGGGTACATGTCCTACCACTATTTTAGCCGGTGGACCGGTCACGAGGGTAACATACCCTGCCCTATTATTTACCGGTGGACCGATCTGGCCCTGACTCACAAGGTGTTCCACTGTAATTATTCGTATCTTTCCCATGTCTTATCATTAATATGATTAGTTTGTTGAGCACGGAATATCCCACTATTATAGCCGGTGGAACAGTCACGAGGGTAACATACCCTGCCACTATTATTCGTCGGTGGACCGGTCATGTAAGGCACCCTGGCCCTAGCCACTATTATTCGCCGGTGGACCGGTCTGGGCCCGGCTCAACATCTTCCTCTGTAAGTGATTAGTGTCTTAACGTATCTTATTCAAAAGAATTTCACCCTTGACATGCATGACTAACTATATCCGCACTTATCCTCCCAGGAGGACCTGTCCCATATCTTGAGACTTCTGCACCTCCTAACTCGCCTCTACATCCTTCCCATAACCCACTTTCTCACACCGGGAATCCAACTTCTAAGTGTGTGGGTCAGGGTCCACCACCTTATACCCCAAGGTCTACTCACCACCTTACCTTAGGGTTTTCACCAGAAACCCTAATCTGGGCCTATGTGGCCCTTCCTTCTCTACCTCCCACAACCCACACTATTTTAATGCCCCACGTGTCATGACCTTTAGACTCAACTCTCCCTTCATACCTCGCTTCTCCTTGTTTATTTTTATTATTTTCTTTTTCTTTTTCCACCTTCTCAAATTAGGGTTTCCTTCCCAAACCCTAATCGGTCCCTAGGTACCCTTATACTATCCTACGTACTATTTTTCACCTCGAGCCTCCATTCACCCAAACAAACCTTCCATTGCCTTCCCCGCGTCCCAAAGTAACTTTCCATACGTAAGGTTCGCCCTCATGCGGACCTTAACGTCCCCATGCAAACCCCTTGATCTCTATCATGCCAAACCCTAAGATTTCCATGCAAACCCTAGTTCCTCCCATGTAACCTTAGTTTCTCCCACTCATTCATTTTATTTAATTCCCCTTTTACTCGTCCATTCATGGATCATAGATTACCTAGGTCATCCTTACCTACGTTAGCCAACTTACTTCCCCTTGGTTATCTTAATTTCTCATTTTTCTCTTTCATGCCTCCATTTCACAACACCTCATCAAATAACCTAGCATGCATGTCCTAAGGGCCACATCACATCACATCATACTTGCAGCATATCCCTATTAGCACATACCAGACAAGAGCACAAGAACATACCTCGGTTCCAAGCTGTGCTACATAAAAAAACAGATAAGATAATAACATATAGAACACAACATATAAATTGTACAAGGCATCCAAGGCAAGTAAAACACGTAACACATAGGTGGCCTTAGCTACGTCCTTACCTAAATCGGCGCCGGGCTTGGAGCATGCTCCTACGCCTCTTGGGGGTTGTGACTCAATTCACCTATAAGAGGGAAATACTATGGGTTAATCTCCCTCTACCGAAATTACCATAATTTCCTATCTTACCCCTATCATGGCCTAATACTAAGGCTAATATTAATAATAGTAGTTTATTATTAAAAGGTAGGGTTGTTATTATTCTCAAGATAGTTAATCGAACCACCACTAATCAAAGTAAGTCTTGGTAATATTCATAGTATTAAAGTAAGGGTTCCAATATTACAAGTAATAATATTATTAATAATACTAATAATAATAATAGAATACTAATAATAATAAGAATACTACTACTAATAATAATGGTTATAATGATAATAATGATGATAATAATAATTGAAATCGTAGTAGTATTAGTATTAATAATAATAATAACAACAACAACCATAATCATGATGATAATAATAATAATAATAATAATAATAATGATAATAATAATAATAGTAATAATACAAATAATAATAAGAATACTAATACTAATAATAATAATAATAATAATAGAGATAATAACAATGATAATAATAGTCAGAATAATAAACATAATAATACTAATACTAATAATAATAATAGTAATGATAGTGATAATAATATTAATAATAATAATAATAGTAATAATAGTAATAATAATAATAATAACAATGATAATAATGATGATGATGATAGTAGTGGCGATACTAATAATTTAATAATAATAACATTAAGGATTAGTAATAATAATGATAGTAGTAACAATAATAATATTAGTAATGATACTAGTAATAATATTAGTAATGATATTAAGGAGCAATGATAATAATGATAGTAGTAGTAATAATAATAATATTAGTAATGATACTAATAATAATAGTAATAATAATAATACTAACACAACAAGGCTTTAGTCTTAATTAATACCATCGATTAGAAATTCTCCGGCATAAACGTTAGGACCTAATGGTAATAATAGTTAGAGTAATAAATATAGTAAATATAACGATAATAATAATAATAATAATAATAATAATAATAATAATAATAATAATAATAATAATAATAAGAGTAAGAACAATAATAATAATAATAACAATAACCACCATAACCATGATAATAATAATAATGATAATGATAATAATAATAATAATAATAGTAATAATACTAATAATAGTAAGAATACTATAATAATAATAATAATAATAGAGATAATAACGATGTTAGTCATAGTTAGAGTAATAAACATGATAATAATAATAATAATAATAATAATAATAATAATAATAATGATGATGATGATGATGATGATGATGATGATGATGATGATGATGATGATGATGATGATGGTGATGATGATGATGATGATGATGATGATCATAATAACACCAATAATAATAGTTAATAATATTAAAAATCATTAACACATTTAATATACAGGGTTTAGGGATTAAAGAGTTGGGTAACAACCTAGGCTAGGTGGAGGAGCCGACGGCGGCGGTGGAGGAAGGGAGAAGTGGAGAGGTGGATGTGGAGGCTAGGGGAGAGGGAAGTAGGGGAAAAGAGGTGTGGGGTGGTAGGGCAGGATCCCCTAGTTGTTTTGGGAGGTAGAGGCGGCGCTGCAGGCGGCGGTATCGACGGCAACCGGCGGCACGAAGGCGGCATGGGGTCGAAGGGTGCTGTTCAGGAAGATGATTTTGCATGGCCAGGGTGGCTCGTGCAAGGCAAGGCACGGAAGGCTGGTGGTTGGGTTGTGCAGAGGGCGGTGCAGGGAGCGTTTTGGTGGTCGGAGTGGGCGGCAAAGACGGCTGGCGGCGGGGGAATAATGAGCTGAACAGGCGGTGGTTGCGGGGTCAATTTTCTGGGCTGCCAAATTCCAAACCCGATTATGGTAGCCTTCGGGGCTATTTATAGGCCAATCGGGAAGGGAAAACGACAAGGATGCGTGGAAGAGTAGGGGGCAGGGATATGGGCCTCTGTCATGCGAGAATGGCCGATGCAGGTCTGCGTGTGCAAACCGTGAGTTGTCGGGGAGAGAGAGGGATGGCGTGTAGGAGAAGGGAGAGATGGCCCTGTCGAAATGGCAGGGAAGTCAACAGGAAGGAGAGGGGAGGAATGGTCGGTGTGGTTGGGTGTGGTTGTTGTAGCTTTTTCCGGCGTGGATTTCAGCTGCAGGTGCATATTGGAGGTTGAAGATGAAGTGGGAGGGACTGGACCAGCGGTCCAAGGGAAAAGAAAAGGCCGAACCGGCCGGGAGAGGGGGAGAGGCGCAGGGAGCTAGGCTGCGCAAGGGAAGGGGGAGTTGGGCTAGTGAGCTGGCCCAAGTCGGGGGAAAAAGAAAAAAAGGAAGAGAAGGAAAAGAAAGAAATGGAAAAAGAGGGGGAAAAAGAGAAAAAAAAAAGAAAAGGAAAATGGGTTTAACTAAAGTGATTTAATTTATAAAATAATAAAATACCATATTTTGGGGTAATAAATTTATTTAATAATTTAATTTAATATAATTAAAATATAAGGGTTTTAAAAAGGATAATTTTAGTAAGGTAATGATTTGGAAAGTTATTTAAATAATAAGAGTATGATAAAATAACATAATATTTATTTTAATTTATTAAATATTTATATCAAATTTTATATGCTCAAAAATCCATAAAATAATTAAAATAAATTTAAAGGCTAATTTATCCTAAATAAAATTTATTTATTAAAATATAGGTTTTTAAAAATTCGGGGGATTACAATAGCACCCCTCGAGCCACCCTGCAACCTCCTTCTTCCTCCTCTCTTCTTTTTCTCTTCTTTACCTCCCTTCTCGGCAACCACCCTGTGCAGCCCCGATACGCTGTTGTTCCGCCGCCTATGACGCCACCTGAGCCACCACATTAATCCCTGCAACCCCCTCTACCACCCCAATCCTCCTTTACCCGAAACCACCACCCAAAATCCTTCATTTTCCCTTCCCCTTTTCCTTCCTCATCAGCCCCATTTCGACTCCCTCCTTGGCCGCCATCTTTGCGCCTCGCTGCCGCCGTCTCCGCTGCCTTTAGCTACCTTCAACCCATCTCCGACCACCACTTACACCCCCTCTCTACCTCTGCACACTTCCCTTGCCCTAAATCCTCCCCCAACCATCTTCTTTCCTAGCCCCAAACCACCAACCCGAAAATAACCCATTCCTCCTCTTTTCACCACCTTCGAGCCCCCCTCCTCATTTCCTTGTATGCAGCTCATGCTGCATGAGCAGGATGAGCTGGTGCATTTCTTGATTTAATTTGTTAAGGATTTTAAGGTAAAATAATATTTTAAGTTAAATATTTTATTAATTAAGGTTATAAAGTCTTGCACTTGGTTTTCTATTATTTCTAATATAATCAATCTTGATATTATTTTTAGGTATTGGTTTTGATAATCAAAGCTTGAACCTTAAACTGGAATACCGGTAAGGTTTGTTTTTACGGGAATCAAGGTAACTGTTAAATCCCACTTAAACGCATAGATAACGTATGTTAGCACATTAGGCATTTTTAATGTGTATTATGCTTGATATATGTTGTTTAATATATTATATGTGGTTTCTTGTGTTGGTTGATAAAAGGAAGCATGATAGGTTATATGATATGTATGGAAATATTATTTAAGGTAAGGGCTTGGTTGTTAATGGAAAATATTAAGTATTATCCATGTTGTATTATGCTATTGTGATCATAATGCATGATTAATATTTTGTGAGCCTTAAGGGTATTTTAGTAATGTATCTTGTACAAGAATATGACCTAATATATATATGGGTGCTAATAAGTATTATATTGATTATAAGAGTTGTGGATGAGGTGTTAATATTAATTATTTTATGTAGTAATAATAATAATTTAATATAAGTGGTGTACTAAAGGGAAAAATGGTAACTTTAAATTAAAAAGGGGCAACTTGGTAATTTTGGAAGTAAGGGGTAAAATGGTAATTTCGTAATTAAAGGGGGCAAAATGGTAATTTTATGAATAAATGGTAAAATAGTAATTAAAGGGAAAATAGTAATTTTGTGATTAAAGGGAAAAATGGTAATTTGGAAATTAAAAGAGGTATAAGTGAAGGGTGTTATGGCAATTTTTGGCAGTTAAGGGGTAAAATGGTAAATTTGAAAGTAAAGGGGTAGAATGGTAATTTTGTAAATAAAAGGGGTAAACTGAAAATTAGAAATGAGTAACTTGGTAATTATAATAATTGAGAAGGGTAAAATGATAATTTAATAAAAGAGAAGGGTAAAATGATAATTTAATAATGGAGAAGGGTAAAATGGTAAATGTGATAAATGTGAAGGGCAATTTGGTAATTTAACCAACTAAAGGGGTAATTTGATAATTAGGATAATGAACGGGGGTAATTTGGTAATTTGACCAAATAAAGGGCAATTTGTTAATTATAATAAAGGAAATGGGCAAATTGGTAAGCTAACCAACCAAATAGAAAATATATTAAGTGTAACAATTACAAAGTGTGATTAGTGGCCTAATAAGGATAGGAGATAGCTCAGTAACCTAAACCGAGTAAAGGTGTAGCTAAGATCGAATGTGTACTATGTGTCCTACATGCCTTGGATGTCCTATATAATTTATATGTCGTGTTCTATATGCTATTATCTTAACTGTTTCTTGTGTGGTGTAGCTTGGAACTGATATGTGCTCATGTGTCCTCTTTTGGTATGTACTAATACAGATATGTTGTAAGTTATGGTGTGATGTGATGTGTCTCTTTAGGACATGGATGCTAGAATAATTAACGTGGTGATGTGGGATGGAGGCATGAAAAAGAAAAATGGAAAAATAAGATAACCAAGGGGAAGTAAGTCAGCTAATGTAGGTATGGGAGGAACTTAGGTTTGCATGGGATGGTTAGAGTCCGTATGGGGGCAAACTTTGCATATGGAAAGGTGCCTCGGGGCATGAGGAAGGTAATAGAAGTGTCGTTTGGGTGTTTGGGGGCTTCGGGCGAAAAATATTACGTGAGACAGTATAAGGGTGCGTAGGAGACCAATCTAGGGTTGGGAAGAAACCCTAATGTGAGAAGGTGGAAAAGAAAAAGAAAATAATAAAAATAAATGAGAATGGGTTGGGCAGAAAGTGAGGGTTGGATCTAAGGATCGTGATGTGTAGGGTGTTAAAATAGTTGGGTTGTGTGAGGCAGAGAAGGATGGGCCACATAGGCCCAAATTAGGGTTTTCTGGAGAAAACCCAAGGGTAAGACAGTGAGTGGACTTTGAGGGTATAAAGTGTGGGCCTTGACCCACGCACTTAGGAATTGGGCTCTCAGTGTGAGAAAGTAGATTAAGGAAAGGATGTCGGGGCAAGTTAGGAGGTGCAGAAGTTTCAAGATATGAGGCGGGCCCTCTTGGGAGGATAAGTGTGGATATAGTTAATCATGCATGCCCAGGGTAAAATTTGTTGAATAAGATACGATAAGATACTAATCATGTAAAGTGAAAGATTATTGAGCCGGGCCTAGACCGATCCACCAACATTATAGTGACCAGGTGTCGGGGTGCCCTGGAGACCGATCCACCGGCATATAATAGTGGTTAGGTGTGTTATGCCCTATAATTGACTGATCCACCAGCTATAATTGTAATACCCCAAATTGAGGAGAGTGTTATAAGGATTGATCTGGCTACTTATATTAACATGGTATACCATCCTTTTGGTGATTCCGTCCTAAGAACTCTATAGTTAAGCGTGCTGGCCGTTGAGCAATTTTAGGATGGGTGACCTCCTGGGAAGTTTCGGAAATTTTCTAAAAATTTCTCGGGAAGTGCGTGAGTGAGGACAAAGCGTGCTGAAAGGACTCGTGTTGATCTGTGGGGTCAGCCGATCAATCCGAAAGCGCTCCAAGGTAGCCCCCGGGTGGTCGTGTCGACTCGGGGTGTTACAATAATAGTGGGGGATCCCGAGCTCAATAAACCAAACCCTAATTTGTTAAGACAAGTAAAAGACACTAAGTACTTACAATGGAACACCATGAGAGTCGGGGCCAGACCTATCCACCGGCATAATAATGGCCAGGAGTGTTTTGCCCTAGAGACCGATCCACCGGCATATAATAGTGGTTAGGTGTGTTCTACCCTATAAGTGACCGATCCACCGGCTATAATAGTGGGGTTCCCGCACTTGCATGGATATTTATAATCCGAGATGATGATTAATGATGGACTAATGGCCTTAAGGCCTTAAAAGTATCGATTATTCATTATGGCCTATTATTGCTCGGTTGACTTGTTAAGTATGTGAATGGACGAAAGTGAATGTTACGTATACACCATTAATATCTTATTGGCTTATTGAATATGTGAATGTATGGATCTGAATATCATGTTTAAACTTGTCGTTATGTATGGACATAGTAGTATAACATGTGTTACATTATGTGCCTACTTTTAAGTGTGTTTTTAAAGGGTTATTCAGTACCGTAGTACTGAAGGGTTCCATTTGTGGGGCCCCTGCCTATTCAATGGGCAGTACCCCTTGCAGGTCGTATTCGGTGTTACTCCAGTGGGTCATCAGGAAAGAGCGAAAGGAACTATCCGGAACTGTTAGAGTTTTACTCCATCTCCTTTAAATCCACAGTTTCTATGTATTTGTTGTCTTGAACCACCATTGGTGGATTATATTCTTGTCAAATGTTTACTTACGCTACTCTGATTTAAATATGTTTGAATTTCTCGTAAATTGTGTTTACTTTTTTAGCCTTAGCAATTGGTGCTGGAACGGTATGCGTGAACCGGTCTGGTACTAAGTGTGGCGGTAATATCTCCAGAATTCACAGTTTATTAATTTGCTTCCGCTAAGTAAACAAAAATTTTCAGTAGTGAATTTTGGAGGTGTTACATTTACCATCCACCATTATTATTTTCAACACTAATAATAAAAAAGGGACAACCATTCTTTTTAGAACTTGTATTACTTTCACCTTAGGTATCTGTAGGTTTAGAACGAACGTATATTCCACTTCTTTTACATCTCATCAACATTCTACCTGCACCTACACCATTTCCTTTTCTAGAACATTTGATGATCAAAACTATATTATGAATTATACCCATTTGTTTAACCCATGTTACATGTTATTCGCGATCATAAAATATTTGTTCTGTTATAAAAATCTTTAATAATTTTGGGTCATAAAACATGTATTATCCATATCCTAAAAAAAAAGAGAGTTTACCATAATAATATAATAATAGAAGTATTAATTTCATCATGGTTAATTCGTCAACACAATTTACAATACGAAAAAAAATAATTTCACATCTTCGTTTAAGTGATAATTAATATTTGGAGAATAAAAATATTGAAATTGCTCCTTTATACATGCACGTTTAGACTATACAAAACTGAAACAATATAACTGTACTATACTCTTTTAAATTTTTATTTATTTTTTCTCTCTCTATATAACACGCATAATCACTCCCTGTAACATGCAAAACCATATAGTTGATGATAATTTTTTTATAGTATGTGTCGGTGGAAAGTCCAGAATTTCAAAACCTACATTTCGATGTAATAATTGTACTAGTAATTTTTTTCATACGGCCTGCTGCATTATGTTCCGGTGGAAGAACCTTCGGTATGTTTTGCCGGTGGAGGGAGATATGCGGCATTGTCTGTCGGTCAGGAAAGGAAACCTCCAGTGTGTTTTGCCGGTGGAGGGGGATGCGTGGCATTGTGCGTCCGTAGGAAGGGGCTCGTGCGGCATTTTATGCCCGTGGGATGGAGAAATCTGAAGTAATTTATGCCGTAGTTAGTAGGATAAAATTGACAAATATATTTTAGGGAGTAAAGTTATTTTTCCTAAATTACAAGATCCTTTATGAAACCACTGACTAGACATATATGTTCCGGCCTTGGCGCGTTGCGTGCCACTAAAAGTGTAAAATTCCGACCATTATTCTCAATTAAAAACAAAATAAAATATCGATGCCTCAGCTTAATATGGGAAAAAATAATAACTTCATATCTAAATTATAAAAGTATGTCTGTATGCAGCTTTATATTTTAGAAAAAAATAGTTGGTGGTTCATTTGGATCAAAGTAATTAAAGTAAGTTAATTTATTTAATATTTAGTCTATTTTTTTCGTATCCTAATATACACGTACATATAAAAAATATTATCTGTATATTTATATATAATTAGGTGTATATATTAAAATAATTATATATACATAATATTTTATACATAAAACTAAATACTTTAAGACCATTTTAATATTTATCCTATTAATTTTATCTATATAGACTATAAAAAAATTTCCAATATTTTATCACCTTTTCCATGTCTTTTTTTTTTGGGTATTGTTATATGGAAAACTTATTTTTACTCGGTGGAAAACAAATACCGAAAGTAGCCTTGGCATCGGCGATTTTAGCCGAAACCATGGATAATATTCAGCAATTTTTACCGAAACAGGCGCAGGCCATCGGCACTTATTGCCGAAAGCAGGCCAAGACATCGGCAAACACTGCCGATGTACCTAAATGTTTTTTTTTTCCAATTTTGGCCGAAACATATCGGCAATTATTGCCGAAATGCAGCATATATATATATATATATATATATATATATAATTTTTTTAATTTCGGCCCAGGGGATCGGCAATTTTTGCCGAAACCAGACCAAAGAATCGGCACAAATTGCCGATGTACCAATTTTTTTTTTATTATTTCGGCACCAGGGCATCGGCAATTATTGCCGAAACCAGGCCATTCCATCGGTAATATCTGCCGATTCACCAATTATTATTATTATTTTTTTTTAATTTCGACCGAAAAGTTTGTAAATAATTATTATTTATAATTAAAAAAATCATAATTTATATAAATATTTGATACAAAATTAAATTAATATATTTATAATTAAAAAAAATATAAGATAAGGATAAAATATATTTTCTATGGAGTAAATTTTTGTTTTCCAAATAACAAAAACGCTGATTCAAAGATTGTACACGGTAAAAGTAACGCGTACTTCTGACAAAATAATCTTACCTGTTGGTGTGTCAGTAACGCGTACTTCTGACAAAATAATCTTGCGTGATAATAAATCATATTACTGTTGGTGTTTCGGCAAGTTTGGCCGATCATATACAATGAATCGAAGGTTGCTAGCAAGGATAGTTAATGTGTGTGGCTTCTGCAAATAGTATTGTAGGACGGTACATAGAATAATTTTACTGTTGCATATCTTTGTAAATAAAATAATTGTACGATGGTATGTTAAGCTCGTCAGGGATAGGAACATGAAGCCTTCTATATAAAGGAACAGCTTACCCGATCGTATTCTTCAACTCAATATTTCTATTCTGCAGAAACTTTGTTAGTTGAAGGTTGAGATATAATTTTTCAATATTTGTTAAACACTCACAATGAATAATGAATTTGGAAGTTCTTCAAACTACGAAGAGTTTGAAACTTCGATAGGGTACGATGATTTCGGAAGTCCGATGAGCTACGAAGATGGGGTCAGAACCCCATCGTATTACGATGATAGATTTACAATACCGAGAAGCTATGGATATGCAGAAGATACGCAAATGCATTCTCCCAATATTAATTACAACTTCAACGAAGAGGTAAAATATTATTTTTTAAGTATTGTAAATTGTGGCGACAAAATTAGTTACATGAAATTTATAGTTTTTTGTTATTATATTATTATGGTAAACTCTTTTTTTCAGGACATGGGGAATACATCTTTTACGAGTGAAAATTATCAGAGATTTTTTGTAACGGATGAAATATTTTCGGATCGGGATGAACTTGTGACATGGGTTAAGAAAATGGATAGAACTCATAAGATGATTTTGATTATCAAAGGTTCTAGAAAAGAAAATGGTATAGGGGCGGGTAGAGTCTCGATAAGATGTGAACGAAGTGGTACGTACGTCTGTACTAGACCAACAGATACCGAAGGTGCACGTAATACTTGTTCAAAAAAAACCGATTGTCCTTTTTTTATTATTGGTGTTGAAAATAATAATGGTGGATGGCAAGTGGTAGTTAGGAACGGGACACACAATCACGAATTGGCTAATTATGAGCAAGGTCATGCTGTTCTTGGTAAGTTGATAGAAAATGAAGTTCAATTTGTTGATGAACTTATTACAGCTAACGTGAAGCCACGACAAATCATACCACTTCTTCAAAAACAATTTGAAGGTAATGTGAGTATGATGAGGCATATTTATAATGCTCGACAGAAGCTTAGGTCCGAAGAAATGGATGGTCAAACAATGTTACAGCATGTCATGAGTATGTTGGTTGAGAATAATTATTTTCAGTGGCATCAAAGTGAGCCTCAATCAAACGTAATAAGTGAGCATCTGTTCGCACATCCCGTATCTGTTAACATTTTACGTGCATTTCCTTTTGTTTTACAAATGGATTTCACGTATAAGACAAATAGATACGGAATGCCCTTACTTGAAGTTATTGGCTTAACACCAACACAATTGAATTTCAACGTTGCATGTGCATACATGTCATCTGAGAAGGAGGAAAATTATTTCTGGGTGCTTGAGAGATTAAAGACCTTAATGGATCCATATATGCTTCCAACCACCATTATTACCGACCGAGAACTTGCTCTAATTTCAGCTGTGGAACATATTTTTCCTACTTCAAAACATTTATTATGCAGATTTCATGTGAATAATAATGTCGAGGAAAAATGTAAGAAACTTTATGGTCGTTCATCGTTCGCACGTGGTTTTATGTCACGATGGAAAATTTTGATAGATGTCACGGACGAAGAAACATATGAGGCACGATTGTTGTCAATAGAGGAAGATTACAGAAGCATGCCCAGTCTAATTTCGTATCTCAAGACGAATTGGCTACAACCCTACAAACATAAAATTGTTGCAGCATTCTTTGGTGATGTGTACCATATCCATCAACTTACAACGAATAGGTATGATTTATATTTTCTTGCAACCGTGATAGCTGATTGAGCTTCTTTTATGTTGATAAAGTTAAGTAAATAAATTTTTGTAACGAACAGGGTTGAAGGAGCTCATGGATCTTTAAAAAGATTCCTGGAGACATCATGGGCCAGCTTCAATACAGTCCACAAACAAATGCACACGTTCCTCAAATTACAACATGATGAGATAAAAGCATCGCTTGAGAGGTCTCGGTTCAACACTCCTCATTTTGCTACAAGTGATCTTTATGCCAATTTGAGGGGTCATGTTTCTTTATATGCAATGGAGTTGGTAAACAACGAGTGTCAGAGACTTGAGTATGTAAGTGGGAATGATGATTTATGCGGATGTTACATGCGTCGTACGCACGGGATACCGTGTACGCATGAAATTAAAACATACATTCATAACTACATGTCAATCCCCCTGTCGGCTATTCATCCGTTTTGGAAGAAACTCGACATAGATGGACCCATTACTCCACCGAGACCCTAAGAACCAGTTGATGTTGCATCTCACTTGCTCCATATTTCGATGGAATCTGTTATGCGTCAGCCACCAGAAATACAGAATCAGTTGGCTAGAGAGATATTTAATATTGCAGTTCCCCAGAGAATACCTTTCGACGAGCCACAAGTACGGCAGCACAGGGGTCGACCAAGGAACTCCACTAGAAGGGAACAATCTAGTTGGGAGTATACAGAACAACAATTTTGTAGTCGTCCTAGATCAACTCAACGTCGGGGTCGGGGGCGGCAATCGACATTTCTGTCATCATGCCAATTTCAATTTCCATATGTGACTCAAATGAATCGACATATAGCTCCTTATATTAGTAGCTGGTGTAATGTTTTAGGAGATGGGAATTGTGGTTTCAGAGCACTGGCTTCTATTATACTAGGAGATGAAGAACGATGGGTTCAGATTCGTACCGACTTGTATCATGAGATATTGGCGAGAGGACAGTTGTACGAGAATGTGTTCGTCTATGAAAGCGTTGATCAAGTTCTTAATACTATTGCCCACTGGGAAGGGCCAGCTCCGATGGCACACTGGATGGAAATGTCTGATATTGGTCATGTCATTGCAACCCGTTACTATGTGTTGTTCGCATATTACTCATTGAATGCATGCAGCTCATTCCTACCTTTAGTGGCTATGCACGGAATTCAAGGTCTTGAAACTGAAGTCACTATATTTTTCTTGCAAGACATGAGTCACTATATATCGGTGAGCACTAAGTTTAATGAAGAATTTTTCCATTTCAATATGATATGAATGGCTGACATAATAGTTTTTTTTTTCTACAGGTATATCTTCTGGAAAGTTTTCCACTCCCACTAGTACATACCAATTGGAATAGATATCGTGATAGCAGCGTTTCAACATGGAATACGCAATATTCTTCAAGATTCGAACAATGGCGTGCATTGGTAAATGATGACACACAAGACCCTCATCCTTTATCTTCGGACTCAACTTTAATGTAGAATTGCTGTAATTAGGATGGTACATTTATTTAAGTTTACATCCTTTGTAACATGTACGTGGTAATTTTATAAAATATAGTATAATTTCTATCACGAAGTTCTAAACTATGGATATATAAAAAAACACTTGATATGTTTTTAAATTTGAACACAAATAGTCAATGGTAAAATAATAAGGACAGGTGGTATTAATTCTAACAAACATATGTTAATGTTTTCACATAACAATACGGTAATACATGAAGTTCATTACAAATGGCCACACCGAGGTGGAGTAACTCCTAAATCACGCACAAGGGTTTCGATACATGTAACTAACTGCTCATAATTTGGAGCTGGCTCTCCCCTCCAATACAATCGACGAATAGTTTTACGTGCTTTGTTCAGACGTTTTTCGGCTGGTATATGATGATCATCGCTCGCATGTTCAACCAAATATTCTTCCGTCGTAGCCAATATATATCTATGCGTTCTCGGAACATACCAATCCATATAATCATCAGCCACTTCCCATGGGTATTCAACAGCTGGTCCAAAAACATCCGGGCCCAAAATATGTTCATACCTCAAGAACCATTGCCCGAGCATGTGTGCATAGTATACTTTGTACTTCTTCAGGGAAGGACCTCTATATGAGTTTCTATTTGGCTTGATGGGCTCCTTAGGGATGACTTGTGTATAACCGAATTGTCGTGTCACTCTATCAGGCATATGTGGTTCAACTTTGGCCAAACAGTGTATACAACCGTGATAGAATGTCATACGACAATATATATATGGATCAGCAACTCCGTACGGATCCCAATTGACCTTTCACGAAAATATTCAAGTAAATATGGATATCACAAATATAATATAGGAGGATAAAATAATTGATTTAGCATACCTTCGACGCAGACATAACATCAATCTTTGCCCGAAAGTACTCGAGCGTCTCCAATTGATTTTCGAATTTCTGGCCACAAGACCACCTCATACAACGAGGATGGTCTGGATCATACCCAGATCTTTCCACTCCAAACCCAGGAAAGTATTCATATATCCACGTCTGTCATAATATTTGATTGTTAGCCATCATAATGAATATAGAGTATGGCATATATGTATATATATATTGATTATAAAATTACCTGTAATAGAGTCATGCATCCAGACAATTGAGCAGCGTCGGCTCTAGAAGCCATGCCAAGCTGTCGATATAAAAAAGCAAGTGTGGCTGCACCCCATGCATAACCTTCAACCTGGCTAAGATCTTGAAGGAAAATGATAAAGTATGGATTAACTTTATCAACCGTCTTATCGACAAACAGCGATAAGCCGATCAACCATAATGTATACCCGATCGCTTTTGCTTCGTCCCCTAACCAGTATGATTCACATACTTCTTGCAGCCATTTAAATGGAAGCCCGCCCTTTCGAGTGACTTCATTCACTTGCATTTCCTCCATCCCAAATAAGGCACCCATTGCACCAATCATTTGCCCACGCGTGTCCGCCGTCATGTCCAAATGTAATGGATGACCATCAACTCGTAGCCCTAATATACGATGTACATCTAAAAGAGTGATCGTCATCTCCCCCCATGGCATATGAAAGCTATTTGTGTCTGGTTGCCATCGCTCGATAAATGCTGAAATAAGCGGCACGTTCACATGTTCAAATGTGCAGGATGGAAGGTGTGATAATCTTGTTCGTCGTATCAGAGCGAACATCCTATCATTGACACTTCCTAGAAAACTTCTTAAAACCTCCTGCCTCGTGTGGATCTTCGGACAACCCCGATCCTGATCAATACAACAAGCAAATGTAATGTGTACATATGATTGATTACATATAAAATAATAATTAAGAAATAATGGATATATTAAACTTACCTTTCCTAACCATAAATCTAAAGCTGCGTAACCACCAAAGCTAGGAATCAAATCAGGAATTATTGGACCTCCTGGACATGGCCCAAGCAAGTACCATTCATCCTTTAATTGTATACTCTCTTCATCATCACTATCGTGACCAGCATCACCAACATCCCTATCATGATGATCTCTATCCTTCTCCTCCTCCTCCTCCTCATCATCATCATTACGGTAGAGTCTCGATGACGATGCTCCTCCTCCTCCTCCTCCCATAGCAGGCTGCGCCGGTGAGGTAAGAAAATCTATATATTGTGTAAGATATGGAAAACCTCCTGACTCGGAACCTCCGTACCCGGAACCTCCAACCGTAGAACCTCCATACCCAGCACCTCCAACCCCAGAACCTCGATACCCAGAATCTCCAACCCTAGAACCTCCAATCGCATAACCTTCATACCCAGAACCTCCAACCCCAGAACCTCCATACCCAGAACCTCCAACCCTAGAACTTCCAACCCCCAAACCTCCAAACCCCGGACCTCTTGCCCCCAAACCTCCGAACCCCGCAGTACCAACATCAGCCACAAATGATGGACGACCTGCATAGTCTATAAATGATGGAAATTTATGACCTTGTTGACTAGATGATGGTTCTTCGCGAACTTCTGCATATTCTTGTTGTTCTGATGCTTCTTCCGGTTCTTGTTCTCCAGATTTCTTAGATCGTCGTAATCCTTTGGTAATACTCCTGCCGAAATTTCTCAAACGAGCCATCGGCGCAGGTACCTCAGTACCAGTTCTATTACGTCGTGCGGAAGCAGTCACATGCCGACCATCGGTTCTATCTACTACATTGTCTTGTCTGCGACTCATCTGAATTTCAATAATAAATACATAAAGTCATTTTTAATTATGTATATGAATTGAAGGTAATACGTGATAACATAAATATAACCTAATTACATACATGAAATTAATATCATTAATAAATATCAACTCATATTATGATAGCCAAAGAGATCTGTATACCCAACCATATAACTCAAATACAATCTCTTTACATTAATCCTCTACTTTATTCATTAAATATATCAACAATATTTGTATTACTTACTAGTAGGAGTTTAGTATAATATAACAACTAAAGTATACTTAATTATGGTATGTCCTCATCTATTTTTTCAATAATCCAACCAGAATTATCCAAATATATTCCATACAAATTAGCATATTTTATCTATTATAAATACATTTAACAAAAATATTAAACAAATCTAACCTATTATCCTATCAATATAATTAAAAACATTCACCAATAATCCCTATCACATAATAATATTTAACATATTTAATGAAAATATAATTAAATCTAATAAATAACTAATCATATATAAATAATACAATAACATAATTAACAACGCATTAACAAATCTATAAACATAATAAACAAATTTAATCAACTTAACCATAATTAAAATCTTTAATTAGCATATATCATTAATATATCTTAATTAATATATACAAATTACACTTCAAAGATATAGCCAATACCCAAAACTAAAACCTACAATGAATATAATTAATAAACCATAATTAATATATATAATTATATATCCTACAAATAACCAAAACTATAGCATACAGATATAATTTACCAAACTCATATTTCATTACAATATTCGAGTAAAATTAATATTATTAATAAACTATATTCAATATATATAATTTTACATCATAAAAATAACCAAATTAATAAACTATATTCAATATATATAATTTTACATCATAAAAATAACCAGTTAATAAACTATATTCAATATATATAATTTTACATCATAAAAATAACCAAAATCCTATAATAGAAAGACAATTTACTAAAACCTATATTTAATTCAAATATCAGAGTATAATAAATCTAAAAATATATTTTTGTAAAATTAATCAATTAACCATAATCAAAATATATTATTAACATAATTAATAAAACATAATTAATATAAATAATTACATATCCAAAATATAGCCAATACCCTACAATAGAGAGATAATTTATCGAACCTATATTTAGTTAAAATATTAGTGCATAATTAATATAATTAATAAACTATAATTAATATATATAATTATATATCCTACAAATAACCAAAACTATACAATAAAGATATAATTTACCAAATCTATATTTAATTAGAATATTGGAGTACGATTAATATTATTAATATATTATAATTAATATATATAATTTTACATCCTAAATATAATCAATTAACCATAATCTAAATATATTATTAAATTAAATTAAATTATTATATATAATTAACAGGAACCCTAAATTAATTACGCGGAACAGGAGATCCTTGCATCGGCAATAATTGCCGAAACAAAGCCTTCCCTTCGGTCGATTCTATCGAATCCCATGCCTTAAATCGGCAAAATTAGCCGAAACAGGAGCCCTTACATCGGCAATTTTTGCCGAACTCCCTCCCTTCCTTCGGTTAATTTTGCCGATGCAACTTTTTTTTTTTTAATTTCGGCGCCAGACATCGGCAATTATTGCCGAAACAGGAGCCCTTACATCGGCAATTTTTGCCGAACTCCCTCCCTCCCTTCGGTTAATTTTGCCGAAACTTCCCCATCCTTCGGTAATAAAATAAAAAATTTACCAGATCTACTAAAAAAATTATTATAATTATATATTATAAATTAAAAATTAAAAAAAAAATACGATACTTACCTTGAAATTTCTTCTCGGGTAGGAGATTTGGACTGAATTTTGAGAGAAAAATAGAGAGAAGATAGGGAGAGAGACGTCGGCAGGCAAAGGCTCAAATAATTGGTGAGGGAAAGAGACGTCGGCAGACAGAGACTTATTTGATAAGACAGGAATAAAATAAGTATTTACTGTGCAAATATTTTCTGCGCAGTAAATATTTGTTTTCTAAATAAGAGCTATATTTTTTTTAACAGACATAACGATTATAAAACTTACCATAGTTGACCATTTCATCCAACTTTTGACTTGCGTTTCCTCTTTTTTTCAACCCCAGCAAGCTTTGACCATACTTGACTCTGTCCTCCCTCGTAATATAAACCGTCTTTTTGGCTCTGAGAAAAAATATAAGAAATTAAATATAACCACCGTACAAATTAGGAATGAGAACAAATTTCACGGACCACCCTCAACTCAACAGTCACATCACATCCACCGTTGTTGGAATCAGAATAGAACTATCTTTCTTTCTTTCACCTTTTTTTAATACTATACGCGAAAGGGAACTCAAATTTAAATTGCCTTTTCTTTTTCCTTTTTATTTTTTCTTTGTTTCTCGCCGCGCGTGGATTCCCAAGGGAAAAGGTCAATTCGCACGTCACATCTTCCAAATATTTGAAAATCTCCGGCCGGGCCGGGCCGCATCATCTTTCTATCCTCTTTGTATCAGTTCAATTTGCATACGATCACATACTACACGATTTCGCCTCCGCATATATATCCAGGACCGGGTCTGGACGGTTACTTGAAAGATATTTGGCTTTATACCATCATCCACAGCCATATATGGATTCTTCTTAGCAATGGCAGGTAGCCGTACAATCAGGGGAATTAAGCTGGTACAGCCACGCCCGAATCCAGTGATTGCGGCGAGTTTATGACACTATCACTCTCTGCTTGAGTTTGTGGACAGACAGGTCCCTCCGGTGATTGGCCCGAATCCGTATAAATTTAGTGGATAACTCCTCGTATAATTTAATTGGCTTATAGATGCTAACCCCACTTGGACCCTATATCTTCTTCAGCTGAGTGTGCTCATCGTTATTTATCTACTACCGGAAATTCAAAGGTTAGAACAAAAAAAACAAAAAACAAAAAGTATCCGAGCTGCTATGCGCTGTAGCACTTGCCCTTTTTTTTTAACTTTTCTTTGCCATATTCTTGAGGAAATCTTTATTGTAGTTTTTTTGAAACAAAAGCTTTTGTTATCGGAATGTGCGTGTGTTTTCTTGCAACTTTCTAGGTATTTGCAAAGGAATATATGTACATTAACATTCACATTGCTTAGGGACGAGGGTAACAACCTGCAAATAAAATAGGCCTATTCGATCCAAAATAATTTTGATCTAAATTTTAAATCCAATATTATAAAATAATTTGAATTAATCCAAATTAAAGTTAACACGAATTAAATTGGTCTGGTAATGACCGAACTCGAAATAACACTATTTGAAAAAAATATATAAAATATACTCGGATAGAAATATAATAATGGTCAGACATAAAGTTACTAAATCTAAAATAATACAATTCAAACTCGGCTCAAAATCATACATAATTTGATTCTCTAGTATTAAAAACCGGACCGGATCGGCCGGTCTGACCAGTGAACCGGCGAACCGGTTAAATTTTATGTGCCAGTTTTTAAGATCTCGGAACCAGTGAAAACCGATCAAAAACCGGTCGAACCAGTGAAAACCGGTGAACCGGTCAAAAAACCGGTCTTAGAACTGGTCAAAAAACCGGTCGGGAGCCGGTCAAAATTATGTAGAGTTTAATTTTCTATATATTTCATATTTTTTTACTTAAAATGTACCACTGGTTCGATCAGTCCAAACTACTGGTTCGACCACTAAACCAGTGAACCAGTTATGAGACCGATTCGATGACCGGTCCGATTTTTAAAACTATGTTTGATTCGATTACATAGTATATCCAATTTTAACCCAATTCAAATAATTCTAACCCCGTATGACTCAATTGCTATCTCTAAGTAAAGAATGAGAGGTACTGGGGGGGAACTATTTGGAAGCAAGCATGGGGAGATAGACTAATGTTAGTAGAGAATAACCGAGTCGTACATACAGGCTAATCTACAGCACTCATGCACTTACATCCAGAAAGAAGAAGAAGGAAAAAAACATAATGACTAGGTCTTGACGCTGCTGCGTACACATTTTTTTAATTTAATTCAATCCTGCACGTACTTCTGCTAAGAGCCCCACAACGGAGGGTGAAAAATTTTGTTACGTCCGTTGCCTCGGCCCAACACGCCACAGCAACGGGGCAACAGGGTTACAACTGGCGGAATAATATGTGTCGGGCGTAATTTTGCGCGCCGACGCAAAAATAGTTATACCGTATTTTATTAATATTTTAACAATAAATAATAAAAAATTTACAACAATTATTTGATCAATAAAAATAAAAAACTATTTTAATATTTAATATTAGTATTATACAAATATTATTAAAAAGATAATTAATTTTATAATTAATTAAAATGATAAAAATATATTAATATATGTAAAAAAAAAATTATATCATTTTATTAACTTTAAAAAATTATTTTTTTAATAACAGAAATTAGCATTTAATTAATAATATTATTAATTAAATAAATATTTTAGTTGTTTATATTGGGATATAGATTGATAAGATAGTATATTTTAATATTATATTATTGAACCTTTGTTGTGTAGTTAAAGTTTAAAAGAGAAAAAAAAATTACTTTTTAATTTTAAAAGATGTATTGATTTTTTTTTTATCCTTTGCTGTGAATGCCCTAATGGCAACATGATTTCTTCGTGTATGAAAGGCGGAAGGATTAATATTAATTATTTGGTATAAAATTTAGAATCAACCGAAAATGGAAATGGCAATTACATAAGATTTACATATTTTAATTATCCTCTTAAGATTAAGTTTTATATATATATATTATTTTTATTTTGATATATCAAACAATGAAATTCTAAAAAAGATGAAGATAGAATTCTATTTCCATAATTCAAATGCATTCTAAATGACCATACATTCATGTTGGGCGATCCAACAGGTTTAGGTATGTAGAAGGGCCGAAAGCCTGTCAGTCCAATATATCTATAGGACTATAGCCTGCCACGCTATGCAGGGAGTGATTTGACTCTTTGGTCCTTCAATTTTAACCGATAAATCAGGGTTTTTGAGTGGGAGGGAGGCGGAGCTGTTTCTTTTTTCGCCGACTATTGACTTCGTCGTCAGTTTTTTGGCTGCTGGATAGTGGCGCTGCCATCCTCCCCACAACTCCATCCCCTTCAATTTTTGCTTGTGGCCGAGAGACTGGCCACGGGCGATGTGTCAATTTAGACCCGCTAAGGACCAACTGCTACTGCCAACTCCCTATCCGTCGACTGCTTGCGCTTTGGACAGACTCCGCCAATGCCACCGCCATCCTTCCCTCAATCCACTAATTCCCGATGGCAGCCGGTTAGTTAAGGCTAGTTTCATTGACAATTCTATATTGCGGTTGATCCTTCAAAATTATTGAATGAATCTGCCTTCAAGCTTGACTAGGTTAATAACGCCGTTTTCTGTCCTTAATTTGGATAGTTGGAATCTATTCTTGTGTAGCGGTGATGACCGGGGGGGGGGGAGGTTTCTTTCTTTCTTTCTTTGTCGACAAGAAGTTTCCAGCAAACATGGTGGGCGACCTGGTTTGGCCGGAACAAGGAGGCCAATGGTGTTTTTGTTGAAAATTAAAGGCGGCCTGAAAATAAAGGTTACATCGGTTATTTAACAAAAAAAAAATTAATCCCAACTAATTAATTGAATCACTTTTAAAATAGTAAATTAATAATTTTTCAAATAGAGATCTAACTGTTCTATTAGTAATAGACAAACAGTTTACAGCTAATGGCCCAGATTATTATACCCGACATTTGCCCGCGCCGACCAGTACAAGTCTTCCTCCTATTCAGAGGCAGTGAGCAGAGAGATGAGAGGTTCCTAATCGGGAAACCGCGCAACCTGCAGCTCGCTTCCCTTTCCCATCTCGGGGTCTGAAGGAGTGCTGCCCGTAAGTTGGAACTCCCGTCGGCAGTTAGCACTGCAGCCTCTGATTCAATTGCATTACCCTCCCTATTTTGCGGGGGCCGCCGAAAATGATGTGGCTCAGACAGTTCACCGAATGAGTTCATCTGTGTGCCACACAAAACAGATATTACTTACAAGGCCTTGCAGTGCACGGGACTTTCACCAGCAGAAAGAATAGTAATGGATCATATCATGTCACTAGAAAGATGGTATTTAATTTTACAAATATGCTGCAGATTTTGTCATATCAATAGACACATGATATACGGGAAGAGATTGTAGGTCAAAAAAACTAGTGCATAATGTTTAGACAAATTAAACTTTCATGCTAATTGTAATACATGTACAAATACAGGAGTAAAATTCCAGCAAAAGACCCATAGTTTCATGCATGACAAGAGAGACGAGAAAATAGAATAATTACATCGAATCGGCACAGGCGTACGCAAAGACTCCGCCATCGTCAAGATATGCTTCCTTCATTTCTCTGATGATTAAAGTCGTGATCTTATAAATTTCCCCTGATTCTGGGTGCGTTTTATCACGTGCAACGAACGTGTGAAGGCCTCCACCAGCTATCTCAACAGAGCTACATCCAGGAGACTTCTTCACTCCAACAGTCTCCATAGCTTCTCTCATTGTTCTTGCATCGTCCCACCGCTGGTCAGCAGCATATATGTTGGACAACCCAACATATCTACCATCATGATCAGGTTCCAGTTCAATAAGTCTCTTCCCAACAGTTTCCGCAAGATCAAATCTTCTATGGTTCGTGCAACCATGCAGGAGGGCTCCTAACATGGAAGGACTAGGCTCCATTGGCATCTCACAAATGAACTGATACGCCTCCGTCAACCAACCTGATCGTGCCAGAACGTCGACCATACAAGCATAGTGCTCTGATTTAGGTGTCATACCATCGTTTTGGATTGATTTGAAAAAATGCCAAGCTTCTTTCACTAATCCCCCATGTGCACAAGCAGATAAGCAGCACAAGTAAGTGATTTCATCTGGCGCTATTCCCAATCTTTGCATTTCTCCAAACAGATCGAGCGACTCCTGAACATACCCGTGGGTCGCAAGTCCACCAATGATGGCATTCCAAAACAAGACATCAGTTTTAAGTCTATTCTTTCGAACCACATTGTGAAACACATCCAGAGCCTCTTTCACTGCTCCACATTTGGCATACATATCCACTAGAGAGGTCAGCAATACAAGAGTTAATGGCAGTCGATTTTCAACCAAGTAACGGTGCATTGATCTTCCTAACTCGAGGGCACCTAAATTTGCACAGGCACATAAAACGCTCACCATAGTCACCTCATTGGCCCTACATCCCATAACCTGCATCCTCTGAAAAAGGGACAAAGCCTCACGATACTCACCACTCTTCACATACCCATCGATGAGACAACTCCAGGAAATCACATCCTTGTCAGGCGGCATTGACTCAAACAGTTGGCGCGCCATCTTAAAGTCCCCACACTTTGCATACCCATCTAACATTGAATTCCAGGAAACCAAATTCTTATCATCTAGCATTTGGTCAAATACCTTACGCGCATGCGGTATGAACCCACGGCCGCACGAAGAATACATATGGATCAATGAGTTACAAATAAACACGTCAGATTCATGCCCAGTTTTGAAGACATGGGCATGCACTGCTACACCATGCACGACACATGATAGGCGCGCCGATGCCTTGATCAGAAAAGGGTAAGTTAAATAATTTGGGCGGGCTCCGCCTGACTGCAGCATCCTCACAAACAATGATATTGATTTGTTCGGGTTTTTGCTACCTGCATAGGCCCTGACAGCTATGTTCCAGTCAAGAATCGTTGGGGTGGAAATTTGGCCAAAAATTCGATCGTAATAATCGACATCGCTTCTGGTACTGCCGCCAGAGCTAGCGATAATAGTTGAGCGAAAGAGAACCGTGGAGTGAAATGTGTCACTAGAAAGCCCACAAGTTAGTACCAAGGCGTGGATTTGCTTGAGTTGCAGAATTGATCTACATTTTCCGAGGAGCGTAATGAAAGTTTGATTTGAAATGGGGTATGTAAGAAATGTGGCCAACATTCAACGTCAACCACCGTGAGTCTAAGAAACCAAGGACTCCATCGTTTGTTCTTTTAAAAAGAACCCAACCCCCCCCCCCCCCAAAAAAAAAAGAAAATCTCTCAAAAAGCAAGAAAATCAAACAAATTGCAGAAGAGACTCGACCTAATCACACAAACGATAAAGGAACACCAGCTGCGCTGATAGAGTCGAAGATGAAGAGTAAGAGGAAAAGACTTGGAGACTAGAGAGTCGGAGCGAGAGCGAGAGCGAGGACGTGGAGGCGAGGAGGAGGGAGGGAAACAGCTTTACGTGTCAGTCGGGTCTTGCGCAGGCACGAAGTCAGGATATAAAATTCATGGTTCCAATAAATAATAAATATATATTTAAATATAAAATAATAACAAAAATTATAATAATAATAATAATATATTTAATATTATCTATAATTATACATAAATATTTGTTTATAATTGTACTTGTCGAGGTTTTATATTTTAAAAGCGAACTATAACTATCTCATTGCTGATAGTATCAGATATATATTTTTCTATATATGACATTAAACAATTATACAATAATGAACTAATTCTTATAGCCAAACTAATTCATACCATACTAATTCAAAATTAACATAACCTAATTCAAAAATATACAATAATCAACTAATTAACGTACAAACTATTCCAATTTTTAAATTCACATATTTACAATAAAATCAGAAATAAAAATACAAACTAATTCAATTAACAAAAATACTCAACTAAATCAAAATTACACAATAATGAACTAATTCTTATAGCCAAACTAATTCATACTATAATAATTCGAAATTAACATAACCTAATTCAAAAGTATACAATAATCACCTAATTAACATACAAACTATTCTAATTTCCAAATTCACATAATCACAATAAAATCAGAAATAAAAATACAAACTAATTCAATTAACAAAAATACTAACTAAATCAAAATCACACAATAATGAACTAATTCTTATAGCCAAACTAATTCATACCATAATAATTCGAAATTAACATAACCTAATTCAAAAGTATACAATAATCACCTAATTAACATACAAACTATTCCAATTTCCAAATTCACATATTCACAATAAAATCAGAAATAAAAATACAAACTAATTCAATTAACAAAAATACTCAACTAAATCAAAATTACACAATAATGAACTAATTCTTATAGCCAAACTAATTCATACCATACTAATTTGAAATTAACATAACCTAATTTAAAAACATATAATAATCACCTAATTAACATACAAACTATTCCAATTTCCAAATTCACATATTCACAATAAAATCAGAAATAAAAATACATACTAATTCAATTAACAAAAATTAAATTAGATTTCATCTAAAAAAAAACTCACCCTCTCAATTTCTCTGGCTCTCGGTCTGCTAACTTGCTAATGCTGGCTGCTGCCTGTTGAGTGTTGATACAGACAGGGATGGCTGGCGGGCGGCGGCTGGGCGGCTGGGGTGCACCACGCAAGGCATCTAACAGGGCAGCAGCGACAGAGGGGCCGAGAGGTTCGACAATGGCTGAACTGCTAAAGGCAGCAGGCAGCGCCGCAGCAGCCAACAACAGGGTTACTCCGAGAAGCTGAGAAGCGGCGGTGGGCGCCTGGTGCCTGGTGGCCAGCAGTCCTGGGCGTGGCGCGGTGGCGGCCGGCGGGGTAGAGTTATTCCGAATAGGAGTTGAAGACGGAGGCGAAGAGAAGCTGGAGGACTGGGGTCGAGCGGGAGTGGGAGTGTGGGACGAAGTGCGAATTGAGGAAGCACGCACGACACAGTCGCACTCGCACCGCACAGACACACTCTCACAGAAGTTGAAAAAAAAAAGAGGGAAAAAATAGAAGCCGAAAATTTTGGCAAAACGGGGTTCGAACCCAGGACCCCAAGCTTGCCTCAACATTATTTATCCCTTTGAACCACTGCTCCAGAAATATTTTCTGTCAAGTTTGTTGTATATATAATATATATTTTTAAAAATTCCATGGGGTCAGGCGACCCCATGTGCTCTGAATTGACTCCGTCCATGGTCTTGCGGGTGGTTCGGAATATATCGGGTCGGCTTATTTTGGCATTAGATTATTTGTGGATTATTTTTTAGGGATAGGGTGTAAATTAGGTTGGATTATTTCAATTTATGATTACTTCGTATCACCTTATAATTTGGTTTATGTTTAAGTCGTTATATATCCGGATTGTATTAAATTAATGTATTAGGATAGGTCGGATTTGAATTCAATTAGTTTAAATTCAAATTATTTTTAGTTAACTTGAAGGATCTATCAAAGACCGTCACGAGACACTTTAGTAAATTAACCTTTTTAATATTGTCTTGCGTTTAGTAGTTGTTTTTGTTTCTTTCAATTTACGGCTTTATGAACTCACCAATTACCAACTAAATAGTGAGTAATTCAAGCAACTTTAAAGTTATTTGTTGAAATCAATTGTCTAAGATGGTTATTTATTTTAAAAAATAATCTACTTTTTTCAAAAAAATAATTATTTTAAATAGCTAAATAAATTATTAATTACTTTCATTCAATTTCACTTGTCACCATTAAATTCTTTATTTATTTATTTTCCTTTGACGATAAGATAAAAATGATTGAATATCCCCCAACAACTCAATAGCTAAGGTGTTATATGGGAGGTGGCTTTTTTCCCCACAATGTTAGTAAGAAATGCATGAATATAATTTTGAAATCTACAATATAATACTACGTAATGAACTATACTAGTACTAGTACATAAGGGAACATTCTTAAATTATAATCTTCAATTTTTATCTGGTGTGCTGTTGAAATATTTTATAAATATTGACATAGTAGAATATAATATAGATACCCAAAGAATAAAAGCAACCCATATGACATGGATAATGGTGCAACACAAATTTATTGTAATCCCCCAAAATTTTAAAAGCCTATAATTCAATAAATAAATTTTTTTGGGGATAAATTATCCATTAAATATATTTAATTTAATTATTTTATGGATTTTCAAGTATATAAAATTGGGTATAAATATTTAATAAATGAAAATAAATATTTTGTTATTTTATCACACTCTTATTATTTAAATAATTTTTCAAACCATTATTTTACTAAAATTTATCCTTTTTAAACCCTTATATTTTAATTATATTAATTTAAATTATTAAATAAATTTATTACCCAAAAATATTTTATTTTACTATTTTATAAATTAAATTATTTTATTTAATCCCATTTTTCCTTTTTCTCTTTTCTTTCTTCTCTTTTTTTCTTTCCTTGGGTCGCCGGCTGGCCGGCCTGCCCCTTCACCTCCTGCGTATTGGGCCGCTAGCCCGCTTCCTCTCCCCCTCTCCTTCTCCCTCACGCGTCGCCGAACCCGCCTCCCTCCTTTCTTTCTTTCCCCTTCTCCCCCGACCGGGCCGGCCCACACCCATTCCCTTACATTGGCCTGCACGCACGCACCCAGCCTCCCTGACTCTTCTTATTTCTTTCTTTCTTTCTTTCTTCTTCTTCTTCCTTCTTCCCTGGCGCCATACCCGACCATTCTATGCCATCTCTGCTACCCCACCTGCAACCCTCTCCCCTATTGCTTCCTTTCTCTCTCTCTCTCTCTCTCTCTCTCTCTCTCTCTCTCTCTCTCTCTCTCGTCATTTTCTCTACCCTATCCTGGCCCCACCACCTCTCCCTCTCCTTGCCCATACCCCTCTCTTATCCTCCCTCTCCCTGCCATTGCCATTCCCCTACCACCCTACCGCCACCCTCGAGCCACCCTATCCCCTCATTTCTCTCCCTCTTCTTTTTCTTCCTCATTCCCTACCTTATTCTGCATTTTTTTCAAACTCTCCATGCCTCTCCCAACCTCCTTTCTCTTCCCTTCTTCTCCTCCCCTCTCTCACCCTGTTTTTGCTTCGCTGCCCATCTCTGCCTCTTCCACCACCGCACTAGCCACCTACACCACCCCCTACCACCCTCTACCTTACCCCCGAACCATCACAGTACCCCTCGAGCCACCCTGCAGCCTCCTTCTTCCTCCTCTCTTCTTTTTCTCTTCTTTCCCTCTCTTGTCGGCAACCACCCAATACAGACTTGATCCGCCGCCGTTCCGCCGCCTCTGCCACTACCTAAGCCACCAAACCAATCCCTGCGACCCCCTCTACCGCCCCCAAACCTCCTTTGGTCGAAACCACCACCCACAGGCCTTCATTTTCTCCCTCCCTTTTCCTTCCTTCTCAGCCCTCCCTCTCGACTCACCTCGACACCCCCCTTCGCAGCCTTGCTGCCGCCGCCGCCCTTGGCCACCGTCAACCCATCCTCGACAACCACCTACACCCCCTCTCCACTTCTACACCCTTTCCTTGACCTAAATCCTCCCCCACCTACCCTTTTTCTTAGCCTAAAAACCCTAACCCAAAATTGATTTTCTCTCCTCCTCCTTATGCCATTTTTGAGCCTCTACCCTATTGTTTTGCATGCAGCTCGTGCTGCATGAGCAGCATGAGTTGCTGCATTTCTTGATTTGGCTGGGTAATAATTTTAAGGTATAATAATATTTTAATTCAAGTATTTGATTAATTAAGTGTTATAAAGTCTTATGATTTTTATTATTTCTAATATAATAAATCTTGATACTATTTTTAGGTATTGGTTTTGATAATCAAAGCTTGAACCTTTAACCGGAATACCGATGATGTTCGTTTTTGCGGGAATCAAAGTAACCGTTAAATCCCACTTAAACGCATGGATTAACGTATGTTAGCACATTAGGATTTTTAATATGCTATTATGCCTAATATTTATTGTTTAATAGCATATATGTAGTTTCTTGTGATGTTTGATAAAAAGGGAAGCGTGTTAGGTTACATGTTATGTATGGAATTATTGTTATGGTAAGAGTTGGTTATTAATGAAAATATTAAGTATTATCCATGTTGTATTATGCTATTGTGATCTTTAATGCATGGTTAATATTTTTTTGAGCCTTAGGGGTATTTTAGTAATATATTTTGTACAAGAATATGGCCTAATATATATATGAGTGCTAATAAGTATTATATTAAATATAATAGTTGTGGATGAGGTGTTAATATTAATATTTCATGTAGAGATGATAATTTAATATAAGTGGAGTAAAGGGGCAAAATGGTAACTTGTAAGTGAAAAGGAAAAACGGTAATGTTGGAATTAAGGGGTAAAATGGTAATTTTGGAAGTAAGGGGTAAATTGGTAATTTTGGAAGTAAAGGGTAAAATGGTAAATTAGAGGTAAATGGGCCAAATGGTAATTATGTGAATAAAAGGTAAAACGGTAATTTTGTAATTAAAGGGTAAAATAGTAATTTGTGATTAAAGGGTAAAATGGTAATTTTGTAATTAAAGGGCAAAATGGTAATTTTATAATTAAAAGGACAAAATGGTAATTTTTAATTTAAAAGGGGTATTATGGTAATTTTGGAGGCAAGGGCAAAGTGGTAAATTGTAAGTAAAAGGGTAAATTGGTAATTTTGGAAGTAAAGGATAAAATGGTAATTTTGGGAGTAAAGGGTAAAATGGTAAATTGGAGGTAAAGGGGTCAAATGGTAATTTTGTGAATAAAAGGTAAAATGGTAATTTAAAGGGTAAAATAGTAATTTATGATTAAAGGATAAAATGGTAATTTTGTAATTAAAGGGCAAAATGGCAATTTTATAAGTGAAAGGGTGTTATGGTAATTTTTGGAAGTTAAGGGGTAAAAATGGTAAATTTGAAAGTAAAGGAATAAAATGGTAATTTTGTAAATAAAATGGGTAAAGTGGAAATTGGAAAGGAGTAACTTGGCAATCAGAATAATTGAGAAGGGTAAAATGATAATTTAATAAAAGAGAAGGGTAAAATGATAATTTAATAATGGAGAAGGGTAAAATGGTAAATATGATAAATGTGAAGGGCAATTTGGTAATTTAACCAACTAAAGGGGTAATTTGGTAATTAGGATAATGAACAGGGGTAATTTGGTAATTTGACCAACTAAAGAGCAATTTGTTAATTATAATAAAGGAAATGGGCAAATTGGTAATCTAACCAACCAAATGGGCAATATAGTAAGGGTAACAATTACGAAAGGTGATTAGTGGCCTAACAAGTGTGGGAGATAGCTCGGTACCCTAAACTGAGTGAGGGTAGCTAAGGCTGAATGTGTGTTATGTGTCCTACATGCCTTGGATGCCCTATATAATTATATGTCGTGTCCTGTATGCTATTATCTTAACTGTTTCATGTGTAGCGCAGCTTGGAACAAAGGTATGTTCATGTGCCCTCTTTTGGTATGTGCTAATATGGATATGCTGTAAGTTATGATGTGATGTGATGTGATGTGGCCCTTTAGGACATGCATGCTAAGATAATTAATGTGGTGATGTGGGATGGAGGCATGAAAAAGAGAAATGGGAGAGAAAGATAACCAAGGGGAAGTAAGTTGGCTAACGTAGGTAAGGATAACCTAAATAATCCATGATCCATGAGTGGATAAATAACAGGGGACTTAAATAAAATGAAAGAGTGGGAGAATCGAGGGTTCGCATGGGATGGTTAGAGTCCGCATGGGGGCAAATTTTACTTATGGAAAGTTGTCTCGGGTGTGAGGAAGGTAATAGAAGTGTCGTTTGGGTGTTTGGGGGCTTCGGGCAAAAAATAGTGTGTGGGACAGTATAAGGGTGCGTAGGAGACCAAGCCGGGGTTTAGAAGGAAACCCTAAATTGAGAAAGTGGAAAAAGAAAAAGAAAATAATAAAAATAAACGAGAATGAGTCAGGTGGAAAGTGAGGGTTGGATCTAAGGGTCATGACGTGTAGAGTGTTGAAATAGTTTGGAATGTGTAAGGCAGAGAAGGTGGGCCACAAAGGCCCAGGTTAGGGTTTTTGGAGAAACCCTAGGGTAAGGCGGTGAGTGGGCTTGACCCACACACTTAGGAGTCAGTAGGGCTGTAAACGAGCCGAGCCGAACCGAATACCCCTAGGATTGGGTTCGGCTCGTTTAACTAAACGAGCCTAAAATGATGTTTGGGCTCGACTAGTTTAACTAAACAAACGAGCCGAACCGAGCTCTTAACGAGCCGAGCCGAGCCAAATACCGAATTGGCTCAGCTCATTTACAGCCCTAGGAGTCAAACTCCTAGTGTGAGAAAGTGGATTAAGGGAAGGATGTCGGGGCGAGTTAGGAGGTGCAAAAGTCTCAAGATATGGGACGAGCCCTCTTGGGAGGATAAGTGTGGATATAGTTAGCCATGCATGTCTAGGGTGAAATACCTTCAATTAAGATACGAATAAGACACTAATCACTTAAAGAGGAAAATATTGAGCCGAACCCAGACTGGTCCACCGGCGAATAATAGTGGTTAGGAGTGTTCTGCTCTGTATGTATTTCCGGTCCACCGGCTATAATAGTGGGGGATTCCCTGCTCAACAAACCAAACGTAATAACGATAAGATATGGGGAAGACACTAATCACTTACAGTAGAACACCTTGTGAGTCGGGGCCAGACCGATCCACCGGTGAATAATAGTGACCAGGAGCGTTCTGCCCTGGAGGCCAATCCACTAGCGAATAATAGTGGTCAGGAGCATTCTGCTCTATATGTATTTCCGGTCCACCGGCTATAATAGTGGGATTCCCGCACTCACATGGACATTTATAATCCGAGATGATTGATTAATGATGGATTAATGGTCTTAAGGCCCTAAAAGTATCGATTATTCATTATGGCCTATTAATGTTTGGTTGACTTGTTAAGTATGCGAATGGACGAAAGTGAATGTTACATATACACCATTAATATCTGATTGACTTGTTGAATATGTAAATGTATGGATCTGAATGTTATGTTTATACCTGTCGTTATGTATGGATATAGTAGTATATCATGTGTTACATTGCGTGCCTACTTTTAAGTGTGTTTTAAAGGGTTACTCAGTACCGTAGTACTGAAGGGTTCCATTCATGGGGCCCCTGCCTATTCAATGGACAATGTCCCTTGCAAGTTGTTTTTAGGCGCTATTCAAGTGGACCATCGGGAAAGAGCGTAAGGAACTATCTGGAAAGTCCTAGGGTTTTATTCCTTCCCTTGTTTTAAACCTTAGTTTTGATGTGGCCTTCATTTTCTTGTGACCACCATTGGTGGATTATATTCTTATAAAATGTTTACTTGCGCTACTCTGATTTAAATATGCTTGAGTTTCTCGTAAATTGTATTTTACTCTTTTAGCCTTAGCACTTGGTACTGGAATGGTAGGAGTGAACCGGTCTGGTACTAAGTGTGGCGGTAATATCCTCAGAATTCACGATTTATTATTTTGCTTTTGCTAATTTTCTTTTAATTAAATGAAATTTTTCAGTAGTGAATTTTGGGGGTTTTACATTTATACCCTAAATGAATTTTTTTTTGGACATTTGGGGTAGTAGATACCTACAACAAGTGTGCACAAATTGAACAAGGCGTGGAGGTCATATTCTTCGATGAAGATGGAGTTGTTGGAAGACCGCAAAGAGGTCAACACAAGTCTAAGCCCAACAAACATAGCTATTGCATGTACTAGCTATAATACCCCAAAATTTTAGCTAACCCTAATTCCAAGTAATTAATATTGTAACATAATCCTGATATTAGGAAATAAATATTCCCACCTTAACTTAATTCTCTAAGTCTAGAATTTAACCTAATTCTGAATTATCGATAACTAATATATCCTATTATCCTAACTTAAATTACATTGATCTTATTTTAACCAAAAACTAAAAATACTAAACCCTATTATTTTTCCTCTTTTTCTTTTTCTCTCTCCCTTCTCTCGGTTAATCCCCCCTCCTTCTCCTTCTCCTCTCCTCTTACGTGGAATATTATCCTCGGGCAATGCTTACACGTCTCACATTCCCCACCACCTACAAGACCATCACCTACTCCCATCAACTCCCACCTCCTGTGCATGAGGGTTGGGGATGAAAATTTTCTCACCTCCCTCACCTGTCTTTGCAGGGTATGTATACATACACATACTCCACATTAAATGCTGTCATCACTCTCTCTCTCTCTCTCTCGCTCTCTCTCTCTCTCTCTCTCTCTCTTGTTTTCTACAACCAAAGCACCAACTTCTTACTCCTTCACCACCTTCTTCCTATCGCCAAAATTGCCCGAGATCGCCCCCACCAGTGAGCTCAACTGATGCATCAACACAACCATCGACACCTTTGCCATTTCCTTCCTCCTAGCACCAACCACCCTCACCACAACCAGCCCCTAAGCATCTGCCAAAACCACAAATCCTATCCCCCTTCATTCAGCCTTTTTCACCACAACACACTCACCATCTTCGGCTAACTCCACCACACCCCTTTTGTTTCTTTTTCATTCCTTGCTGCAACATCTTTCACTGAAGCCTAACTCCTTTACTTCAGCAACTTTGGCCGAAACTCCAACCATCACTTCGGCAACCTTGACCAAAGCTCCCCCTCCTTCACTTTGGCAATTTTGGCCGAAGTCTTCTCCTCTATTTTCCTCTCCTTGGTTACACAAATTCTTCCCAAACAATAAGTTGGTTAGGTTTTCTTCCTCCCTTTATCCTTCTATTCCTTAATTATTTTCTTACTTAGGTGGTTTAATCCTAATGATGTTTTATTATGTTTTTCTTAGGTGATTTTCTCGTGGTCCCATAAGAGGTAGAATAGGTTTTGCATTCTTAGAGACCAAAGCTATTTTAGTAAGGATGCTTATCATAGCCTAGAGTTTTTTATTCCAAAGTGATATATGATTTTATGTTATACCATGTTATTGTGATTATGTAAAATAATACATGATTGTTAACACTATGATATGTGGTTGGTATTATATGATAGTAAAAGAGTAAGTCGAGTTCATGTGATATTTTTATTTTATTTGGAAAACTCTTTGGTATAAAATATGGTTGTATCATAAGCTTTATTTATGGTATAATGATTCTAAAATGAGTATGATAAAGTCTCTAGAGGAATATGTGAATTTGGAAGATTCGCACAAAATAAGGGTTGGTGATTAATAAGGACATTTTAGTCAACTTGGGTTAAATATGAAAATCATGTTATCCTAAGGTGTTATATCATCCAAAATGTGCTAATTAATATATATTAAGTGTTTGTAATAGTTATGATTGAACTAAGTTTAATAAAGTATGAAAATAGGTTGATTGAGGAATAGTAACCTTAAACCGAATATGCTATTATCACATATGTGAAATAGTAGAGTAATACATCAAAACTTGAATATGTTGTTAATATTAGTGTTTTGTGAATGTATATTAAATCTGGTAAATGTTTGAGTACTACATGAAAAGTTATGGCGGAATTGTGAAACTAGGGTTTATAACCCCTAAGGATAGTAACTTTTGAGATAGAGTTGTAATTACATGCGTAAGACATGGGAGTTAGACATCAAATTTTGGATATGTTATTAATAATAATATTTGAGGAATATATACTAAATTTGGTGAGTAAATGATTAACATGGGAGAAGTTATTCCAAAAGTGTGAAATTAGGGTTTTGAGAAATAAGGATCTTAGCTCTAAAGAATGAATTTATGACCTGCGTGATGTGCTGATCTATTTTAATGTGTTATGTACCTTTGAATCAATTCTAAATAAGACATTAATTATTTAAAATAAAAGATCACAAGAGTCATGCCAAGGTAATGTTTTCATATCCATTCCACTGAATGATAATAGTAGCTCAAGAGTATTTTGCCTTGAGAATATGATGTTTTCATATCCATTCCACCAGATAATAATAGTGGCTCAGATGTGTTGTCCCTGAGAATGTGTTTCATCCCGTTCCACTAGATTAAGAATAGTGGATCCCATGCTCATCGTGAATAAGAATATGAATCGGGTAACCTAATGGATAGGACACTAATAATTTAAAGAGGAAGAGTACATAAGTTAGGACCAAGGTGATGTTTTCATATCTGTTTCACCGGATGATAATAGTGGCTCAAGTTTTTTTTCCTAATAAGGTAATGTTTTCAAGTTTGTTCTACTGGATGATAATAGTAGCTCATGTATGTTTTCCCTAAGAATGTGCTTTAGATCGTTCCACCGGTTTAATAATAGGGGGTTCCTAAAGTCAATGTAAATAAAAGAATGAAAATGGTTATATCTACTAATGAGGTCTGGATTAGTATTTACCTTATGAGACTTTTTGTAAATTATATGTGTACTTATCATCTATTATGAATGCAAGTTTTTATTTGTATCCCTGACTTGATAGTTGTAACACCCCCAAAATTCACTACTGAAAAATTTTATTTTATTAAAAGAAAATAGCATAATCGAAAAGCAAAGACCGTGAATTTCAAGGATATTACCGCCACACTTAATACCAGACCGATTTGCTCCTACCGCTCCAGCACCAAGTGCTAAGGCTAAGAGAGATAGAATATGATTTATACAAATTCAATTTAAAACAGAGTAGCGCATTGAAATCGTTACAAAAGATATAAACACATAATTAGTGGTTACAAGAGTAAAATCATTTACCAAAGAATTAAATAAAGTGGGAGAAATACCCTAAGGATTTTCCAGATAATCCTTACTCTCGTACCCAAGCCCTCTTAAATAGCACCTGTAATGGACCTGCAAGGGACATTGCCCATTGAATAGGTAGGGGCCCACGAATGGAACCCTTTGGTACTATGGTACTGAGTAACCTTTCAAACCAGATTGAAAGGCAGGTTTGCATGCAACACATAAAACATACACAGTACGAGATGATAACATACAGACTAATACATCATTCAACACTACACATACAATAAGAGAAGTATAACACAACATCCACGTACTTAGCAATTCCATCAAGATAGACAGGTACCAAGGCTAAACTTATATTATAACAATAGATCGTAAAGAATGCACACCACATCTTTAGGGTAGCGACCCCTAAAGAGCCACTTTTACCAATCTCGAGGTCTTCCACTTTAATTATTAGTTTATTAATTAAGGTGACCACAAAAAGCACAACAACCACACACTTATTCACTTCTATTTGTTTTTTATATCATTAAGCAATCCTTATTCATACAATTATCCATGATAACCTAAAGGAATCACTAAGGCCATCATTGTCTCATCCAATTCCAATTTAGGATTTGTTTCCATTTGTTCACATGCCATAGGAGTTATCATATCATAATCACATTACGGTCTTAAAGTCTGGTTAGTTCACATCGAAGGATCATGGCACACATAAACCTAACATGCCCTTAATTCACGCCCAACACATAATACCATGTGTGATTAATGATTAAGACACCTCCTTCAAGAATATAAGAATAACACCATACCACAACCGTAATTATCCATCCATTCCCAGGTCAGGCCATGTTCTTGTGATACTTACTAATTGTCAAATACCATTATCTTGCTATTCAATATTACTTGAGCCTTATCATGAACTTCATTAATCCATTGACATGCTAGATACGAGTTACTGATTTACCCCAGTCATCTCTATAAAATTACCGAAATACCCTTTGCTTGTATAATTATTAACTCATCCCTCTTATCTTGCCAATTACCATATTACCCTCTATATTGCATACTTATCAAATTGCTCTTTACTAGTGTTAGGTTACCAAATTATCCTCCATACTTATTAAATCACCAACTTTACCCCTTATACTTGTTAAGTTACCAATTTACCCTTCTAGTGGATTAAATTACCGTATTACCCTTTATACTTATTTAAATTACCAAATTGCCCTTAGGCTTATTAAGTCACCACTCACCCTTCATATTTGTTACACTTGTCAGATTTCTCATTTAATTGGTTAGATTACCAAATTGTCCTTCTTATTTATTATAATTACCGTTTTACCCTTTTAATTGGTTAAATTACCAAATTACCCTTCTCTATTATTATAATTACCATTCTACCCCCCTTCATTATTATATTTACCATTTTGCCCCTCTTTCTACAAATTACCAAAATACTCTTCCTTTACACCAATTTACCATTTTACCCTTCCTTTATACCAAATTACCATTTTATGCTTCTACTTCATTAAATTACCATTTTACCCTTCCTTTGTACCAAATTACCATTTTACCCTTCTTTTACACCAAATTACCATTATACCCTTCTTTATTAAATTACCAAAATTTCCTTCCTTTACACCAATTACCATTTTATCCTTTTACTTTATTAAATTATCATTTTACCCTTCCATTGTATTAAATTTTCATTTTACCCCCTTTACGTTCCAAAATTACCATAATACTTTTTTCATTATATTTAATTCACTAAAATACTTTCTTACACCTAAAAATTACCAAGTTATCCCCTTTCTATGTAAAATTACTAAAATACCCTCCTTCTTTATCCATTTACCATTTTACCCCCTTTACTCTTATGATTTACCATTGTGCCCTTATTATACCACTTTTACCAAAATACCCTCATTAAATAAAATATCAATAGTAATGCTCCATACCCATAATTCAACTCCATCAACTATTATTAATTATCATTAACACATATTAGCACCTACCACACACATTTTTAGGCCACACCTTTTGCACATGCAAACATTACTAAAACGCCCCTAGGGCTCATATTAACATTACTTATACACCAAATGGTCATATTAACATATCATATCATACATATACTCTTAACATCATTATTAACAACAAAACTCATTCGTTAAGCATTATTTCTACACATGACACATAAATTAACATGCTTTTTCTTTTTCAATCAACACATGCTACTAAATACATCATACTTAACAACATACGTCATGCATATAAACATATTAAAAACCCTAATGCACCAGCATACTTATGTCCATACATTTAAAACCTTATTTCCCACAAAAATCAAACCTTACCTGTACAATGGTCAACTTTTAAATAAAAAAAAATTTATTCACAAATTTGGGGGTATTGCACAATCCCTAGGACCATTTAACTAGTCTAGGTATACTAGACCCAATAAATATTGCCAACCTAGCTAATGTGTTTATACCAAAACCAAAATAACTCTAAGCACAAAAATACCCGTCGATGGATTTAGCAAACTCAATCAACCAATCTAGGTGGGAGAGCTCAAGCTGCACATAATCAAAATCAAAATATTTAATTACCCACTTGACAAGTTTCAACCTCAGTAGGTCAAAACCATATATAACAATAAAAGGTCATACTAAACATTAAAATTCACGCTTAGATACAATAAAAGCCATAAATCATGTTGATCTTACTAAACATCAAAATTCATACTTGAATGCAATAAAATCCATAAATCATGCTTCACTTCATCAACATGGATAAGGTGATATATAAATCATGTTATTAGAAACCCTTATGAGAATCCACCATTGTCTCAAGGACTAACAATAAGGAAAATGTCAATAATATAGGCCAAATAGTCTACTGGAAGCATCAAACAGTCAACCAGTTGATCATCCCATAAAGCAACCAAAAAATGCATCACATCAATCATGCATCAATTGACCAATCAATCATACAGGATAGATAATTAACATAGTAAATTCATTGACTTCCCGAACAACCACATTTTCCTATAATGGGTTGGAATAGTCGAGTAGTAATATAATAGAGATTAGGTCATAAATTTTCACCAATTGTGCCATCGAATAAAGACACAAATCAGCTGACTAAAACAACCGTTCAATCAGCCAATGTGGCCCTTCAAACAATGGTTACCTGGGTTAATAAACATGTGAATAAAGGCATAATAAAAACAAAATAACCACCACTCCAAGCATGCTCCTAAACTCATCAAGGATATAAAAAAATCATACTAAACAATAAACAACATGGATTCACACTCATCAAATTAAACACCACACCCCCTCTGCTTAAAACCACAAGAATCATGCTTAAAGGACAAAAATCCTAAAAGATGCTTAAAATTCCAAAGAGGACATGATTCATTCCACATGCTCAAAATTAAGGAAATAAACAAGCTAATTTGAAACATAAAATCATGCTTGATAACCAAAATCTTGCTAACAATTCCTTAAATCTAACTTTTCCAAACCATAATAAAAACCTACAAAATATATAAACATAACTTATGTTAAACCAAACATACTCCACAAACTATGCTTATAACCATATATATATAACTCAATATTTACATAAAAATATGTCCACATCGAAGATAACAACTAACGCAAACATGGATACCAAACCTGATCAAAAGGTCATACTAATAAAAATACAATATAAACAATTATAAGGCAAAAGATGTTTAAAATAATAAAATTATGATTAAAACAATATAAAAAAATATGAGGCAAAAGATGTTTAAAACAATCAAATATGATCGAAACAATACTTGATCCCAATTTTGGTTCAAATTATAGAGTTATAAAACATATTTTAACAATAAATTGTTTTATCAAATACCATTTAGTACAATAGAGAGTAAGAGTCGATTATAAAATAATAGGCTTATAAATTAGAATGGTTAATGGGTAATATGTTTATAAATTAATATTCTATGAAATAAAAGAGATAATAAGAAAATGATTACAAACAATAATTTAAAAAAGATAGGGTTGATAGACTAGTTAATTACCCAAAATCACCATCTAACAATATTATTGACCTAGAGGCAAGTTGGCTCACTAACTAGATTATCCTAAAATTAAGATTGCTATGTTTATTTATTAATACCATAAGAGATGTTCACTATTATATACATATATGATCCATACCGATTAGTCTTTAATATGCTTAATTTAGTTTTCATCTAGTCCCAAAAGAATAAAAAATAGATAAAAACAAATTTAACATGAATACTTGAGTTTAAGTATTACAAGATCTAAGTTATCCATATTTAAACATCAATTAGAAAAAATTAACATACATATAATACACAATGCATACATATTACTTTTACTACTGTGTATGGCTACTAGTAATATATATCCATGCCTCTCCCTAAAATAGAAATAACTAGCAATAGCACTTTCTATACACATGCACCCTACACATATCCATATGCAGGGGAGTATTATTAATAGTCAAAGGCTATAGCAGGATTTAGTGTATGCATGCATGCATCCACATATGCAACAATAGGCGGATCACCAAAAAGAAATTTTTATATTTATATACACATATACCACTAATAGTATACAATATATTCAAGAAGGGGAAGAAAAAAAAGATTATTTGTTTGTATTGATAGTAGTGTTATTAAAATCTCGATTAAAGTCATTGAATTGTACAATTCTATGACTCTATCTGAGCATAATGATCTATATCGTTCATTGAATCAAAATCATGTAGAATCATAAGTAGAATGGTGTAGAATCAAGCAGAATCGGTAGAATCGAACAGAATCACAATTAACATACCGATTCTACCGATTCCATATTTACCCTACTTCTTTAACTAAAAAAGGGGAAAAAAGCAAATAATCTTACTGATTTACCTGAATTCTTGTCACCTCCTTTTCGATCCAGCCTACCCTTCGCCTATCTTCAACCTACACTATTGCTCCTTCTTCTACCCTTTGTCTTCTCAGTTCATGTCTCATTCTCCATTTCCCACTTCATTTTGTTTTTTCTTCATTCTCGCGTGCACAGTGCATCGCTTTACCTTTTCTCTTTGATTATTCTTTGCAACAACATACTTTAATCCTCCTCTTTTCTTATGTTGTAGGCTCACAACAAGGAGGACAAAACCAGCAGCGAAAACAACTACACTACCACTATCGCCACCACTACACCTCACCATCGAGCCATCAATGAATGGGATTACAAGTTAGAATTGAATTGAAGAACTAATTCTATAGGTCATTTGGTACCATATAACAGATTGGCAGAATTTAGATACTATACCGAATATGAAATTCTAAATTTGAATATAATTTATACTTTGTTTCTTATTTTCCTAATTTGATAGATTTAATTTGTATCCTAATTTGTAGTATGAAGGTTTATAATATTCCTAATGTGCCTGATTTTTCATACATGATATAGCTCTCTACAATTTTGTCATTTACTTGTAAATTGCCTGATTTTGCATATGGCTATGTAAGTTTGTAATTTGCTTAATTTGTATCCTAATTTGCAATCTAAAATTTTATAATTTGCCTAATTTTGCATACATGATATAGCTCTCTACAATTTTGTCATTTACTTTTGGTTTTGAATTTTGATACTTGATTAACCTAATTTATGTATAGTATTCTAGTGTCGATTTTTAGAATACTAGAATGTATATAATATATGCTTAATGGTGCACTAATTTTGATATGTATATAATTTTATATGTAGTATAAGTGTGATAACATTATGTATTTTATAATGTAATCTATTAACTTGAATTCACTAAAAATATTTTTGTATAGCTATATGATTATTAGAGTGTTGTGTTCCTTCTTTTTTTTAAGGTCACATAATGTCAACTTATGAATCTAGAAAAAGTATAAGAAAAAATTGATCCCGGTAATAGATCAGATCCTGGTTGGGAACATGGTTGGCAAGTTAATGATGGTGGTAAGAAAGTGAGGTGTAAATACTGTGGAGTTGTACGTTCTGGAGGGGTTTTTACACTAAAACATCACGTAGTACGAACTCATGTTAATGTTGAACCTTTCCTACAAGTCCCGGATGATGTCAAAACAAAATTTTAGAGACATTTTGTTAGCTAGTGAAGAAGAATCTAAAAGAAAGAGGAAGAAACTTAATGACATTGGTGAGTTCATACTTTTGAAGAGTCTAGATGTAAACATGATTACGGTGAAAAGGAAAAAAGCTATAATGGATTATTTTGTTAGAAAATTATCATCTATGCAAACCAAGCTTAATCTAAAGTTTAAAAAAAAAAGAGAGGAGGTTTGTCGAAATATTTTTTCTACACCAATGTTATTCCCTTCAATGTAGTAAATAATCCCTATTTTGTGCTTATGGTTGAAAAGATAGGCAAGTATGGGATAGGATTGAAACCACCAACTTATTGTGAAATACGAGTTAAATATTTAAATAAGGAAGTGGTCAGTGTAGCAAACATGCTTGAGGAGTATAAAAATGGATGGAAGCAAGCAGGTTGCACTATTATGTCTGATGGATGTAGTGATAGGCAAAGGCACTCTATATGCAATTTATTAGTGAATAGCCCTAGGGGTACTTTTTTATCATCTATTAAAACATCTGACATTTCTAAAATAACTGAAAAAGTTTTTGAGATGTTAGATGCTATTGTAGAAAAGTTTGGAGAAAAAATGTAGTTCAAGTTGTGACTAATAATGCCTCAAACTATAAAGCAACTAGGGAGATGTTAATGGAGAAAAGAAAGAGGTTATATTAGACACCATGTGCTGCTCATTATATTAATTTAATATTAGAATGTTTTGATAAAAAAAAGATTAGGATTCATGATGTGACGATTACAAAGGCTAGGAGGATAACAACATACATATACTCTAGAACATTACTCCATACTTGGATGAAAGAGTTTACATAAGGAAGGGAGTTGATTAGACCCGATGTGACTCAGTTTGCAACTTCATAATTGACCTTGAAGTGCCTAAATGAGCTAAAAGGTCCATTGTTAGCCATGTTTGCATCCAATAAGTGGCGATCTAGCAGGTTTGCTTCAACAATTGAAGGAAAATGGGTTTAGATGATTGTTTTAGATAGTCGTGTGTTTTAGCATAGGGTTATTACTTGTTTGAAATCAGCCCTACCACTTGTCAAAATGCTTCATATGGTTGATTTTGATGAGAAGCCAGCTATGGGGTTCATTTATAAAGCTATGAATCAATCAAAAACTCAAAGGAAGGAAAATTTTAACAATATTGAAAGAAAGTAAGTTTTTAATTTCTTTTTATATAGTTTAATTCACTTTATTAGTTTTATTCATTTATTTTTAATTTTACATGTACCTCTTTCTTGTATTTATGGGCCTATTTTGCAAATTATTGACGAGCGTTGGGATTCTCAACTGCATAGACCATTACATGTTGATGCCTATTATCTTAATACACACTTTCATTGTAGCCCAAATTTTAGAGCTTCTATAGATGTCAAGATTGGCTTATACAATTATCTATAAAGGATGGTTGTAGATCAAGATGAAAGACTTAATATCAATTTGCATTGGATGCATTTAAAAATGCAAGAGGGATTTTTGGTATGCATACAACTATAATGTCAAGGAAAAAAAAAGTCTCAAGGTCTGTATATTTTTTATTTTATTAAATAATTAATAATTTTTTTCTAACTAATAACCTAGTATGAAACTATAAATATGTAGCCGATCGGTGGGTTTCATATGGAGATGAGTGCCCTAAGTTGAAGAAATTTGCCATTCGAATTTTAAGCTTGACATGTAGTTCTTCTGGCTGTGAGCGAAATTGGAGTGCATTTGAAATGGTAGAAAACTAATTCTTTTTCTTGGTAGTTAGATTAATTTGATAGTTATAAATCATCATATTAATTATTTTTCATTTTGTGTAATAGATCCATAAAAAAAAAAAGCGAAACCATTTATATCAAAAAAAAAAAAGATGAATGATTTGGTTTTTGTAATGTACAATCTCAAACTGAGGCAAAAACAACAAAAACGAGCAGCTACAATTGAAAGGCCAATTATCTTGGATGAACTACCTTCAGATGATGAATGGATAACTGAAAGATAGGAACTTGTCCTTCTTACTAATGGAGCATGGTTAAGTGCTTTTGATAGAGCAAGCAAGAGGTATGCTAGAGAAGCTGTAAGAAATGGAGATGAGAGAACTAATGATGAAGTTAATGGTATGTCTTCTTTTTTTAACTTTTGAAATAATTATCAAGTCTTATATAATTATAAATTTCTCTTTCTTTCATTTTTCTTTAATCTAGATGAAGTCCAAGGCCATGAGTTAAGTGAGAATGAAGTGGTTATTACATGTGTTGCTTCTAATGAAGCTAATAACTTGGGTGAATTTGGTATAAATGTTCATGATGATGAGGATGAAGCAACTGAAATTGGTACTACAAGTAGGAATATTGAGTTTGGAAGTGAAGATGTAAACAATGACAATCATGATGACTATGATTGATTGATGTTAATCATTATCATGTTATTGAACTTTGTATTTTCGTGGTTTGTGTTGTTAACTATGGTGGACAATTTGTAGATTTGTAGATTGTTCCAACTTAACTTGGACTATTTTAAAGCTTAAATTTGAATTTTTAGTATCATTTAACTTTAAATATGAATAATATATCATATGCATGCTATACAGGATATTATTTTTATAATTTTGGTAGAATCTTACGATTCTACGATCCAATTCTACAGATCCTGACCGATTCTATGTTAAATCTCGATTTTGACAACCTTGATTGATAGCAATTAGAGTAGTTTATGTTATCTGATATTCAAATCAATCCGATCCAAAATATTAAATAATTGATCCAATACTTTTTTAAAATTAAATATTTAATCTAGTAAATAAAAGATCAAATAAATCGGATATCCAATCCAAAAAATATAAATAATATTTGATCCGATATATTATATATATGTATATATATATACTCTAAATACTATTTATTTTTCATAAAATTTTATTTTATATGATCATGTATGTGTGTATAATTTGAAAAGAATATTTATTGTAAGCAAATTTATAATTTTTTAATTATTATTTTAATTAAATATTTAATTATTATCCAAAATTTGAAGTTTATAATTGAATACAATATAATTTAATACTCAAATCAAATTATTAGATTGTATTTGTTCAAATTGAATTAATTTTTTATTTTTTTAATTGAATAATTATTTATCTAATATTTTTAAAGTATGGTTCTTCAAAAACTTCGAATATCTAGTAAATTATTTATTATTTAATTTAAAATTTTGAATATCTAAATTATTTTAAAAATATTTAACCTTTTAAATATTTAAAAAATTTTATTAAATATTTAATTATTAAACATCCGAAACACATGAACTGCCCTACCTATATCATTTGACATAAGCTTTCGTCTCTTGCACCGTCTACATAGGTCTAGCAGTACATAAGCTAGCTTACCCTATCATTTAGGGCTGTGCAAAAAATCCGGGATCCGAAAATCCGATCCGATATTTAAAAATCCGATCAGACATTTCGGATATCCGAACCGATTTTATTCTAAAAGGATATCCGACATTCGGATATCCGGTTTTTTTTTTGGATTATCCGATCCGATAAAATATCCGATATTTTGTTGATTATTTCAATAATACATCATGTTATTGTATTTTTATAGTTTTAAGTTTTAAAATTTTATTTATTTTTATATTTCAAATATTTATAATAATATTTTAATACTTTTTTAGATAAAATAAGATATTTATATGAATATAGATATGAATATTAATTGATATACGATCTTTATTTTTAAAAATATTGTAGCAAAAGTTATTAAAATTGATAAAATAGTATTTTCATACGGATATTGGATATATCCGAATCCGGTTCATATCTGGTCTGTATTTTTCGGATATTCGCATCCCGGATATCCGGTCCAAAAAATACGGAGCGAATATCCGAAAAAAAATATCCGAATGGATACGGATATCCGATTTTGCACACCCCTACTATCATTTGACATAACACCCTTAGAGGCAAGTCACATCACAACAATTCAAAATAAATATGCTTACACGTGTAGTACACAACTACACATAGCAGGCATATATATATATATATATATATTAACACGAGAACAAATATGCCCTCAAGATGGAGGCTTGCTACCTCTGATGCACGAACCGTCTCGAAAACGTTTTAAAAATATATATTTTTTAAATTTTTTAGTATTGAAATTTTTATTAAAATTATTTAATTAATTTTTTATTAAAAAAATAGTAATGATTAAAATTAATTAATATAAGTAATAATTTTTTTAAAAAATATTTTTTATTTGATTTATTGTTTTCAATATATATATAATTTTTTTTTAACATTTTCTATCATCCTTATTTTCTAAATTTTTAAAAAATAATACTTCTGAAAAACCGCTCCTTGCTACGATATCAACAAGAGGAAAATAAAATAAAATAATGGCAGAGTAGAGGATAAGGGCAAGAGAGGACGGTGTGGGTTCACTTAAGTTGACGTAGGATACAGCAGTCAATCTGGCAGGGAGATGGGGCATGAATGAGAAATAGTATGTCTTTATAAAAATAATGTTATGTATATAAATAGTGATAGTAGTCGACGTTTAGATGCAATTGAACATATCAGTCACCTGAAGGTTCTGTTTGATATATGGAAAATAAAGTTATGTGTGATTTAAGAAAAATAAAAAAGTAAAAAAAAAATAGTAAAAAAAATAAAGAAAATAGAATAAAAAAAAGTAATTATTTTTTCTCATCTGGTTGTTGGAAAATTTTTATAGAAAATATAATTCTTAAGAAGTGTTTTTAGTGTTTGGTTTTATAGAAAAAAGTTTTTAAGGAAAGTTAATTATTATTATTTAGATATGCTTATATATTTAATAAAAATTAAAACATTACATGAATACATGAAAAATCCCATAAAGTTCCTAAAAAAATATAAAAATTTAATAAACTCAATAGTAATGGCAACAAAAATTAAAAATATTCTAAAATATTACATAAATAACTTACAATAATTTTCATAAAAAAATGTAAAAATATATAAAATATTTCATACATACAAGTTGAAGAATGCACATAAATGATTAATCACTATATCAAGAAAATAAACTAAATATTCTATAACGCATCATATGACTAACAAAGATACACACTTGTATTCTACAAAGCAACATATACTGCTAGAGAGGCACAGTTAGGCATACAAGTTGAAGAATTTACATAATAGACTTGGTATTCCGGTAAGCAATATTGAACATATGAGATCAAGATGGAGAAACATAATTGAGATGCTGACTATGTCTTTTCATGAGATACTTTAGTCCACGCCTAGTTTGACAATCTAAATTGCAATATGTTTCTCAAGGGCATGTTGCGAGTACAAATATGTAGCTTATATACCGCTAAGAAGAATGTGGTTGTGATCTTCATCTAGCAATGACTCAAACCCGATCTACCTCCTTTTAAAGGAAGTTGTGCAATGATTCAAGCTTGATACACAAAGCTGCTTCAAGTTCCCTATACCTTCTAACCTCCCTCTACCTTTAAGTCAAAAGGACAATTGCCCTCGATGGTTCCTTAGACTCATGAACTAATAATTTCGGCGACTAAGGCTACTAAATCAATTACTAGCATGAAGAGATTGTTGTCTAAAGGGATGAAAAGAGCTTCCGTAAGCATGCTTCATGCTTGTCCATCTTTTCTTTATGAAATACTTCCTCCTTACATGGAGACCTGAACCATAATTATTATTAGCTATGACCTAGCTCCACATCCCACTACTGATGCTCTTAATATGGCAAGTCCAAACACAAGGATACATCTAAACCACCGTCAAAACATAAAAGGGACTACTCAAGGACACGGATGAGTGCAAAACTTGGTTGTAGAAAACAAGACTCTATATTGCTATGCACAAAGCAAAACTCAAAGGTATATATGGTTGGAAGAACTACTATAATGATATTAATAACAAAGAGGGCTTACCTTACAACATGAAGAAATCAAAAGGCAAGGCCTTGGGTAAGGCAAATCTTGCACAAGTATCTCATTAGGTTTAACACAAGTCTGACCCTCATCCCATTTGGTCGATATAAGATTTGAGCCAAAACTCACTTGCACTAACTACATCGAATTAGCTATTCACCCTTGAACTCTTTAATCTCATACAACTTCAAAATCCACACCTGGTTCACCAACAATCATCACCTAAAAATTATATTAGGTACTGAAATGTAATTAAAGTTCACGTAACTCAAATAATACAGTAGAGGATCAAAATTGAATCGACTAAGCCCAAGACTTGAGAATAAAATTAGGATTTTAGGATAATACTTGATTCCAATTTCAGGTTAAAAGAGAATCAATCTTACCTACTCAAATTGAGTTTGAACAGTAACCAATTGAGTTGGTTAAGCAATCGAAGGATTAGTGATAGGAAGGTTGAAAGTCAAATTAGGTGGACAACCAATCTGAGTGCTACGCCTCGGATGACACATGAGAAAAAGAATTGCAGAGGATAACCAAACGGTCAAAGAAAAGGGATAATGATTAGATAAAAGGAGGACAGTGGGAAGTTTGTTGTCAGAAAGTGCTCAACAAACCTTCCTCACTTTTAAATTTTTTTTCCTCAAGTTTTGATAAGGATAATAATCTAGTACAAGTTTCTCCATACTTTTTATCCCCATTTTCTTTCTTTGTTCGGACAACCAAACGGTATAAAACTATTTCAGATTTTCTTTTATTTCCCTAAAATTTTTTTCAAAACCATACATACTCTAAAAGACACTATTAACTGATTAGTTAACTTCCATTTAAAAAGAATCATTATCACACTAAGAGAGATAAACCAAACTAATGTCGTGATAAAGAGTGTATTTTGTTTTCAAATCCTTGTCTGATCTTTCTAGTTATCCTGAAGCCGAATACTGAAATGAAATTTTTAGTTATTTCATTTTCAAATTTTTGGTTATCACAAGAAATAAACCAAACTGATTAACCAACTCCCATTACAACCCCTTCCACCCTCCCCACTCCACACATCCATTTTAACATTTGTATGTAGGACGAGGCAGCTTTAGGATTCAACTTTTATATAATGAAATGAACAAGAAAAATCAGAAAGAAATGAATTCTCTCGTATCTTTTATATAATGTATTTAGAAACAATAATAACAATATCAAGAATATATCCATTTCAATATGAAAACAGATCTTAAATATCTGTACAAAAAAGTTTTATTATATTAAAAATGAAACATATAAGGATAACTTTACTACCCCCTATTGCCCCACACTTCAAAGTTTCCATAACCATTTCGATCTCACAAAGTACAGAAGCCCAAATATCAACTGGATCAGAAAGCTTCAGGTTTCAGCCACATCCAATAAAGTCATTATCCAGCTGAGATCAAACATGCAAACATCATCTTAGTCCATACAGTTACCAAAATCAAAACAAAGAAACTGAAAATATCCATGTGACAGATTATTCTGATACAATCAATCACATCTAAATATCCTAATAAATTAGAGCCTACACATTTTAATAGCTATTGACGGTCAACTTCCTCGCCAGGCGTCTGAGACAAAGCTAAACCCTAGATAATAATCTAAACACTACAAGGACCACTGCCAGACCGTGTTAACATCATGTCTAACCTAGTATACAGGTAGATGATACATAAAAACAGCTGTGATCTGGAATTACATCATTTGCCCCTTCCTCTGCTTCTCCTATTAAAACCCCTTGTGGACAGTCCTGGTGATGTCCTTGTTTTAGGTCCTGGAGATGTCCTAGATTTAGGTCCTGGTGATGTCCTTGTTTTAGGTCCTGGTGGTGTTCTCCTAGTTCTAGCCACTACATTGCTTTTTCGCTTTTGGTGGCCTTTATCCAGCAATTGCTCCTCATGTCGAATGCTAGAGCTGTCCTGAGAACCACTTGCCACACCGTCCGATACTAACAACACTGGGACCTCAGCAGAAACCACGCCCTGAGGCTCATGTTTCTCCTCCATAGGGATATCTTCTAAGGATGCATTGATGACCATTTCTTCATCAACTGGTCTAGAGTCCGACCCTGCTGCAGGCTCTGCAGATATACTGACCCAAGATTGTCATAGTTTAGTGAATTTCATTTAAAGAGTAACAGATTAAGCAGGACAGAACAGTGACTTCTCTCACCTAGTGACAGAAAATGGAAGTCCATTTTCTGCAGGAGCACAATTCTGCCCATTCACTTCATTATGCAGAGTAGTTTCATTACCGTTGGACTTTGACTCTGTCGGCATTGAGAAAGTGGATCAGCTACAACATGCTCCGTAGATTTATTTATTTGTATTAGTGAGTGTGAGGGGAAGGGGGGCTGACGCATTTTTAAATCTTGTTGTCAAGAAGGGGGGAAATGCTCCGTACTACCACTAACATAAACCAAGTATTGTATTGGGCCTTGTCAAAGGTGGAACATATTGTGTACATTTGCTAAGTTGGGATACGAAGCAATTCGAATTAGTAGATTGACTTCCCTGCTCTTTTTTGCCATAATTAACCTATTACATATGCGTTGACCTACATGGAAATTTGAAAGAATAAAGGAAATGACCCAAAAACAGGTCCTCAATTGAAAATTGATAGACCTTGCATCTCAATTTGACTTCTTTCAATATTACATATTTTAGTCCCAAAAGTTCAAGAAATCAAGACAACCACACGTAGCTTTACAGCGTGCAAAAGCATTGTAAGATGACTAGTTCCTATCCTTCCTGTTCAGTTCATGGATAGCTTATGATTGGGGGGTCTACTCAGTGAGGACATAAGTGAACTTTATACTTAAATACGGGTAATAAGAGGAATGATTTCAAATACAGCCCACAACTAAATTCGGTATAATGCATGTAATGACAGATTGTACAAACTACTCACAGAAGTAACTAGCTAAATCTCGGAAATTAAATAACAAAGGCCTCAGATTACCATCAAACTGTTGTGAACTAACGTGAGTTGCATTATTACTGGGGCCTCCATTATCCTCAGAAGCCTGGATCACCTTGCCGTCCTTCATACCAAAATATAGTAGATAGCGGCTTGATTCATGCATGTGAAGCAATAATATAACACAGAAATCTTTAATACAAGAGGGGCAACAGACAATAACCAGGTACCTCATCTAGTTTGAAATCACAACTGCTGTCTGTAGTAGGTACTGAATCCTTTGATTTATCATGCACCGTTCGACCAGGGGCTGAAAATGACGCTCAGGCAGGTCAGGAAAAAGTTCCTTTATATGCTACTCAAACATAGATTACTTGCATGGGATTTCACCAGCAGAATACAAAGATTCATCCCATTTAGAACTCAAAGAATTGACATGATGCACTTTACCTGCTGTATCCTCAGCAGCACCGTCATTCATCATGAGATCTTGTGTCAGCTTATTTTCCAGAGAAAACGATGAGAGATTTGTTTTCTTTGAGGGCATCGTAGCTAGCAATTCATCAGTTGCCTTTGAACGAACTCTTCGTATTTCCTCCAGGATATTCCATGATCCCGTAGCTAGAGATCCCATTTTCTTCTGCAAGCAAAACAAAAGGGAAAAAGATAAATGCCAAAATGACTACAGAATCTAAACAACACTATACAAAAGGCATGAGGAGAATTGTTTCTCAGGGTTCCTTTCTCCCACTGGACCAGTAATTTTAATGAAAGATTTAGCAATGAATGGGAATTGAATGATAAAGATCCGGAAATTAATGACAGAAAACAAAACATAAGGGCCAAAACCATGACTTAGCCCATCAGGTCAGGTTACAAGAATAGGCTGTGGTCATTGCAATTGGAAGACCATTTTTCTAGAATTCAAGACATAATAAGCATAATGTGCCACCCTACCAGGCACTTCACAAAGACAGGTCACTAGCAACAATTATATATGGAAAACAGATTGACAATGACAATGTTGCTCCATCATGATATCGGCACCACATGTCCAAATGACAGGAACTGCCCCTCTGCATCACAATGCAAAGGCAGCAACCTACAAACTAACCTGCAAAGGCCATTCAAGAATCATTGTACACCAGACCACCTTCTCTTACAGAATTCAGATCTATTTCAAATTCAATTTCATACATCTAGAATCCTTCAAGAATATGTACTCTTTGATTGAAATATACAGTTGATTCCCTCTGGTATCTAATGCCCATTAAACACTTCAAAAAGGGGAAGAAATAAAATTTCCCCATTCTCCATCCAAAAAGTAATGGATTCTTGGATTGTGGGGCATCTTAATAGCAAATTTAAACCAGGCTGTAGTCCTCTAAATGACCTTAGAATCAGAAGATGGGAGAGGAGAAAGGGCACTTCTTAGAGGAATGATGTTCGATCCTCTCCCTTCAACATTCATCAGAGTCAGAGCTCCAGAAACATGGCTCAGTGAGAGCATTGTTCTCCTGGAATTCAATCAAATTCATAGAAGGATAAACACCTCTTTGAAGCTGTAAATTTCATTATCTGAACATTACAAATCAATTACTTTCAACACATGCACATGAAAACAGACTAAGAATTCATTTCATCTATGAAAATCCCAGCATTTTACGAGCAACACCCTACTAGCCACAGTCACAAGCTGTGTTAGAAAAGCAGAGGTGTCAACGATGGTGTATACCTTCAGCTGGCTCATGGGTCATAGCTCAAATACTGTAACTTCAGTAGTTACCACAATCATATTATTACAAAACTAAGAACATCCAAGATCTAAGAGCAATTCAGAATGATATCATATAGCGGGAGAGAGAAAGAGAGCAGGAGAAAGAAAGAGAGTGAGAGCTTCACATCAAACTCATAATTAAGGCACAAACTTGACTTGCATTAGATAAGAAAGGACACATTTGAATCCTTGACAATATAATTTGTTTCTTCATTGTGATGTGAAAAGTTCATTGGCTAATGATCATTACTTGAATCCCTGACAGGATATTTTTCTCTTTTCTGAGATGTGTGGTTTCTTCATCAGCATGAAGTAACCTTCCACTTCCACATCCATTTAAATAAGAAGTTTCAAGTACAAATTAACAGTGTGCTGAGACCTTATTGAGGGATTAAAAAATACCTCAACGGATTGCAAAGAACTGCCAGGGAATGACTTAGGTGTTTCTTCACCGAAATTCTTTATTCCCATCAGTGACGGAGAATCAAAATCGACGCATCTCAGAGATGGAGATCCCCATGGAAGACGATCCTGCATATATGACTTAGCCATATCCACAGGGGAACCAATTTCACCTTCACCAGCCTACATCAATTAGCAACAAAAGTTAGTCCCCAACAACTTAACATTGCACATAGAGCTTGCAACACTCCAAAATTCTCTTTTTTCTGATTTTGGGGGAAGAGGGAAGGTGTTAGGTGGTTGCAGGCATGCATATCAAAACCTTGATAAAAAGACACTCTCTGGTCCCCCAGCCCTCAACTAGAGTTGTTGACAAACCAAGCCGACTCATTTGTTTAGGTAAATGAATCGAGTCCGAGCTTTATTTTTAGGCACGTCTTGAGACATGGGTAGCTCGACTCATTTGCTCGCGAGCCAGCTTGAATTCAGATCGAACTTGGAATGGGCTAGTTTATAAGTTCAGCTCACTCGTAAAATTATTTATAGCCTCATTCCTAGATCTATTTATAAGCTCATTTACATGTTTGTTTATAAGCTTGTATATAAAATTTAAAGACTTGTATAGAAGATTCAAAAAGCTTGTACAAATTGCATTCAATAAACAAACCAAATAGTTAAACGAGTTGAACTACAAATCGAATTATCCTAAATGAGTTGCTTTGACTCATTTACATTAAATTATTTTAAATGGGTTGATTTGACTCATTTATATTAAACGAGCCAAGCTAAGCCAAATAGCTCACAAACCTTTTAGAGCCGAGCTTGAGCCTTAAAATACATTAAATGAGCCAAGCTCCAGCCAAGAAAGTTTGGCTTTTCAATAGCCCTACCCCCCCCCCCAAACCTAGCTACCTAATCTTCCTTTTTCTTTTGCTTGCATAGACAAAATTCTTCAACAGTTTTTTTTTGGCACTCAACTATGTGCTCCATCCCTCATGCTCTCAATCAGCTCTAGTTAACACCCAAGCCAAAAGCACTTGAGCCATTATTACCCCAACCAAGCAGATATAGAACAAATCAAACTAAAATGAATCAGATAGGCTGGCTGCTGCATGACAAAGAGCTTGAAAGAAGGTCCTATAATAAGGATCATTGTATTGCTCTGATGAAAATCGAACAATTGCACGCATTCCAAAACTGTCAATTCAGCAGTCTCACAACACAACAACACAAACTAAGTGAATTTTTAAGGAAAGGTAAGCATAAGCCATATTGAAGTCAATGTGTCACGCAAATATAAGATCTCATCCTAATCATCCTTCTACATTTCACAAAGTGTGATCCCCTTCAAAATATTTAAATCAGAAACACCATTTTTTGTCACATAGCTTTTCTACAAAATCCCTGAAATTTGCATGTGTGGCTACCAGGGCACTAAATTACAATTTAAACACCTGGTGCTAAAGTAAATGTAATTAAAATGCCATTGTAACTTTATGTAATTATTCAGAATAGATGGCAAACTTAAGGTCACTATAATACTAAGATGATATTTGTGCTTACAGCTAATACGGGGAACTTTAAAAACTAGTTGATAGGGTTTCCTATTATGTTACGAAAAGAACAACCCTCAACCATTCTACCATTGGCTACCGCTAGGCTTTCATTTTCAGTCTACAGCTCTGCCTTCACTTTTCGTCCTCCTCCTTAACCAAGTTTGAATGTCTATTTTTCTCTCCATCTTGGTATCTCTTTCTCTGTTTCTTTCTTTCTCCTCTACGCCACCTTCTATCATTCCCTTTGATTGAATTGTCCAACCAAATTGTAAACAACAAATAAATAATTGGCATAAATCCTCAGAGTAGATGTACAGGTGTGTCAGGACACTCAAGGTTTGTCACTATGCACAGATGTTATGTCTCCCTTTTGTTTCTTTTGTTAATTATCTTGCACTCACTTGTCCCCTGTATAGATTGAGGGCTATGGACTAATAAGCCGTCTGTAATTTGACATTGGCTAAATGGATACAGAAGCAGCTAATTCATACATGTAATCCCAATACAAACTTTAGAGCAATCATCCATAGAGAAATGTAAGAGAGTTTTTCTTTTTGGATAATTTTTATTGGAGTACCATGACATATGACATAATGCCATTTAGATATCATGTGTTTTGATTATTCCAAAGAGATGCCATAAAATTTTTTGTTACCAGGACTTCTAAGAAAAGTGGTATTGGCCTTAGGCAATGTCCTGGATGATCAGAATTCAATCCTTGCTAAGGGCATAGCCTTTCAAAAAAATTGACATTTTTGTTTTATTTTTACTTTTAGAGCAATCAACAGTTTGTCCTAATAGTTTTAAAAAAAATCACATATTTTTCTAATACGGCTTGAGAGTACTTCACTCATTTGAAAAGAAAAATTGTGAATTTTTAGAACTTTTATTGACGTATTTTATTTTAAGGATGTTTCTTTTTACAAAAATTCTAAAAAATAACCAACATCAAATAATGATTCAAATAATTAAAAGACTTCGCTAGCTTGTAAAAATATGTAATATTAAAAAAAATTATCATTTTAGTAATTTAAAGCCAATGATATTTTTACATAATGGAATGGTACTAAAGTAAAAATATACCACAAATTCCACCGTACCCATACAACTAAATATGAGTGGCGATACGCGATATTAGCCGATATTTATTGAATTTTGGGACAACCGATATGCGAAATCAGTGATACGTGACAGTTTTAGAATTTCATGTATTTATCAGAAATATATTGATTATCAGCCAATATTTTGTTATGACACCCCAATGCCACAACCACAATCGCAACCACAGTTTTATTGCTTGATCATAGCTCCATGGAATTATTCAAAACACATGTTGTTCAAAAGAAATTAGGTCAAATCACATGGTACACAAATAAAAAAGATCTTATTTCTTTACTCCACTGCTTTTTTCTCAAACATACAGTTCTTTTTCACTCTTTCGTGCTCGTTTGGTTAGGGGTTAATAGGAATAGAAAAATTACCCCCATATTTTATATATCTTGTATAATCTAATTAAAATTAAATATTTTTATTTTAATGAATACCCATTTTAGATCTTAATTTGATCTAAAATGGGTATTTTATTAAAAATATATTTATTATTATTAAATACTTAATATAAAAGACATAAAATAGGGGGGAATTTTTTCCACCCCTATTACTCCCATACCAAACAAGCCCTTAAGACTATTTATTCTCCTCTTTAAATTTACCAAGAATATATAATGAACTTCCTGTCATAGGGCCTTTACAGTTTACAACTGCAATAGCTATTCCTTCCAGGTTTTACTCGTGACTTCTTATGCATGTTATTAAAACTCCTTCCACCCTTTATTGTAGACCTGCAGGCTGATTTTATACCAACAACAAAGCAACATATTATTTTCGCTCACATCAACTGATGGTTCAACAATTATCATAAAAGTTTTCATTTCATGGTACAAATTGTTCGGTTATGAACCAAGTTACACTAGACATTTTATATTAATTTTTTCATCATCATCGCCAATCTTGTGGCACAATAAACTCCTTATTTCATTTTGAGCCATTAATATCAAATATAATACTATATTACAACTTGAGAAAACAACTCTAACATCGTAACGCCAACCAAGGTATATTTCATTTCCTTGGAATTATTTAGAATCAAGATTATAGATTGAAGCCTTCTTGATGCTAACTTTTTATACAATGCTTATGTTTAACATAATGTGGAAAGGAAAAGATCAATGTAAGTCGTATCAACAATTTAGCTTGAAAAGCCACCAGTCATTGTTTCATTCACTTTGGTAACTAGGCTGAAAGGAATTGTATAAAGTGAAGATCCTTCCTAGTTGGTCAAACACACAAGTAATCGTATGTAAGCTTAAGATATGAATTTAAAACAAAATTTAACATAACCCATGGTAAAAATTTTCTAACACTTTTTAATGCAAGTGTAAAAATATCCAAAAAAGAACTTCGTTACTTCTTTATACTTAAAGTGATTCCCTTCTAAAAGCTTTTCTTATTAATCCCTTTGTTTTTAAAGCTCCCCATCTAAACAAAGCCTGATAGAATTGCAGGCCGATTCACTGGGCAATAGTGGGCATGGCTCCCAATTCTGACCACTGAAAGACCAGATAACATTAAATACATATTATTCCATCACAAACAATTATCCATAGTCCAAACAGTGGCATGTACGAGCATAAGTGAATCAATTAAGAGATTTCGTAAGCCATAAAAGATACTGATTAGAACAATTTCAATCAAAACAAATTTAATGTCTCAATATCACATATTTCATAAGCACATGAAGCAACAACAAAAATCATAAAGAGGGAAGTTGCTCGCAATGGTAAGATGAGTGGAACTGTGAGCCAAATGGAGAAGTACCTAGAAATTATTCAACTCCCTTCAGATCCCAGCAATCATTTAGTAATCCAATGTTTCAATATCACAGATAACTAACAATATACAGATAATCTAAAAAATGTGAAACTCACTGAAGGGAGTGCAGAAGAATTTGAGTCTAAGGCATATTGCTCTGACTTTGACTTAAAATCTGATCCCAATTTCTTCACCTCCAACCATCTCTTGGCTTCCATAACAGCAGTGCTCCGTATTTCTAGAGTATTTTTTTTTTTTCCAACAAGGGAAATACAAAAGTCACAAGGAGCCTTCCCAAAGTTGTAGAGTTTCCAATAAATTTACCAAAGAAACAAAGCAGTAAACTCTATTACCAAGATTTCTATTGAATTCATTGCTTGGCATTCCATCCTCCCCATTTTGAACGAGGGACTCAATCAGCTTTGTTAGCTCATCACATTCTTCCCTGATCAAAGGCAAACACCAAATCAAGCCTTGAAAAATTCAGCAGATAAGATGATGTTCTGCTGCATGCATCTAAGGCTCATAGGTAAAAATGTTAATATATGGGATGAATCCATTTTCTCCTTTCTGATTAGTTGACGGGAAAAAAATTACTTATCATTTAAAAAAATTACGATGTATCTAGACAAAAGCTGATCATGGAAACAGATAATAACCATCATCTATTTCACATATATTTGAAGGATCCAAATAACCACATAACCAAATAAAACTTGCCCTTTTCTCAACTCCACTTAAGGAAGGCATCTGCGGCAAGACATCCTTAAGCCCAATTAGAAAGACAATAGAAATAACTTCAAAATCCCAGCTATTTCTCTATATATCAAAAAGATCACTACTTGGGGCAAAGGGAAAAGCAATCCAGATTTTTCCCACATCTCTTTCTAAAAGAATCCAAGACAAGCTAGAAGCCCAGAATACTTCAGTCTCAACTCCAGATAAAGTCCATGAATTTCGGAAGACAACATATAGTTCCTTATACCTATATAAATGAGCATGGCCAGCTATTAGTTTTAGGTACGAATTGACCTTCTACCATATAAAGCAAGTATTATCCTTTAAATCCTGGACTTGTTCCCTTACTGCAGAAGAAGGACACGTAGTTGCTGGGAACAACCACACCTTGCAGAACAAAAGAACCTGACATAAAGTGGCAAACTTTGACATCGGATATTCATCCTTTTTGTTTATGAAGAAGAAAAATTGGTTTGTTGAAGAGCAATTTGGCAAGAGAGCAACCACCTACTCCAGATCAGACCAGCAGGTCCCATGTCAATAGCTTCCGCAACTCAAGAAGCCTTAACCAGGTCATGCACTGATTATAATGCATCATAATAAGACTGGGAGTTTGATAAATTTGCACCAGGAAAAACGTTTCTGTAGCTTTCCAAACCAGGCAGATTGGCTAGAAAAAATAAATACATGAAGAATCTCAAAAGTGTGGCCCTGATTCCACATATCAATATGTAAGGTGGTATCAGCTACAAGTAAAATTGATCCAATGGATCTTGTATCTTATTCATTCAGCAACAATTAAGATAAGTTGCACAACACAAAACACAACCATCCAGCATATATTCTGCCATCAACAAGGTCTGGGAGGCCCATATATACCCATCTACTAATGGGCCAGTAATAGTATTGGTAGAATATATGGGCCTCCCAGACCCTGTTGATAGCAGAATATATGCTGGATGGTTAGAAAATACATGATCGAAAAGAAAAGGTGCGTGCAAAAACAGTAATAGTATTGGTCATATCAGTAATAAGTTACAGAATCAATTGATCAATAACATCAGGACAACATAAACCAAAAAAGATAACATATCCTAATAAATAAGTAGTAGCAGCAACAACAAAACCTACATGTGCAGACCACAGAAACAAATTTGATAATGACCATAATAACACAGAAAACATAACTACAACAAAGATAGTAATATTGATTAAGGTGTGTGGAGAGATGACGATGTGACTGGAAAAGAGGGAGATGCACCCTACATGATATAAGGACTCCTATTAAGTTTAGTTCCATGAATCATCCAGAGACACAACTTCCTGTCAGGGTCATGCCCTCAATAAGCTCTAGAAAGGTCAAATCATGGTCACTTACCTCAGTGCTCATCAGAGCATCCGGATGTCTTCTTTAAGTTTTAATGTATCTGAACCACCTCAATTACACCTCTAACCACTTAATCTTATAAAAATCAAACTCAATTTGTCTTATTACTTCATAATTGATATTATCTCTTCCGCAAGAAGTATTCTGATCCCAATTGTGTTCGCTTAATCGGCCAATATTCTTCCTCAGAAATCCTAGTTGGTGATTCTATCCCTTCTAGTAAGATTGCAAATTCAATGAAGCATCCTCATCTCAAAATACTTATCAATTGAATGGCAAAAGGTAGCAAAAAAAAGAGAAACAAAAACAAACACTTGAAAAAAAACTTTCAACAAGTAATTACACTGGAGAACGTACCTCGAAAACCTCTCTTGCATTACAAGGTGCGCAATTGAGCGCTTACTGTCAGTTGTCATAGTTGCGAGTACCTTGAGAATGAAATAGAACTATCAATTTTGCAAGTTAATGCTGATTTCACCAAAACGAAAAATATAAACAAAAGGCAAATAAGTATATATAGTATAGGCTGAAAGAATGCACAACAACATAGTAGCTAATCCCACATCCCACAGAAGTGTTAAGATAATGTTAGACAAAAGTCCTCAAGGAAGTTCCATAAACATGCACCACTTGGCATTGCAAAGCATGGAATAAACCGGAATAAATCAAAACATATATTCTCCAAAAAAAACATATGTGATAAATATCTTGAGACAACTTACTTCCCAAAGACTGAATAAGGTCACAGTATTTCTACATGTACGATTGAAAAAATCATCATTTTTGTGCAACCTAGGCAAAGAAAGTTTTAAAACACCTAAATGACAGAGCAGAAGAATCTCCATAGTAGGCTTCCACTGCTGCAGATAAATAGATTATAGTTCATGAAATTTGGAAAAGGCATCTAATTTTAATAATGTCCATCAATGTTGAAGATATAATGGAGCCTTTTGCTAATAACCTTCCTTTGCCTAGGTTGCACAAAAATGATGACAAGGAAACAGAAATGCACAAAATGGAAAACGGAAATTCTCAAAAAACTAGGAAATGGGGGTGGAGGGAAAGAATATTATATATATACACACACACAAACACATAACCAATATGAACAATATGCAAAACCTTCACAATTGTCATTTTAAACTTAAATAAAATAGTTACAAAGAGGCATTCCAAGTTTATGTGATATAGAAGGTTTTGAAAGGTGGAAGAGGCTAAGCAAGGGTTTAAGGCTTTTATAAGAAGTGGGAAAGGTTGGAAAATTGACCAATATGTTGTCATTTTGGTTTAATTTTTCTTAAAAATGTTTCCAGAACGGATTTGGAGTTTTTGCTTGAGTTCCCAATTGGAAAAGCTTCGTGATCAATAAAACAACGATGGGCAGGTTTTTAGTGAACATAATGTTGGGAGTTGGCATAACACGCAACCTAAACCGTTTACTGCTTATTTGAATTTTAAAATGAAGACTCATGGGAGCCAGTTCCCCCTAAAGCAGGTTTTATGTAGGATATATAGATCTGGTTTGTTATTATTCTGCATGAAAAGGAAAAAGACTTACAAGTTAATATTTTTCACAAATGTGTAGTACTGGATAGAAGGAAGCCCCGCTGGGGGAGTTATACAGGAAAAACAAAGTATGAAGTTTCCTCTACTAAGTTACGCAGTGGGAAATTTTCTGAATTTGAGGCAAGAGGAAGAGAGAACATATACAGGTTGTCTGAATTTTTGGGGGGGAGGTCTATACAGGAAAAACAAAGTATGAAGTCTCCTCTACTAAGTTCTGCAGTGGGAAATTTTCTGAATTTGAGGGACAAGGAAGAGAGAACATAAACAGGTTGTCTGGGAGACTAAGTGTAACCAAGGTCTCCATCCCTTGATTCATTTGGGCTTCTTTCATAGGGGATTTAATCGCCATAATGGCCCTGGGTGTTTCTCTAATATGGGTTTTACCATGGAAAAAAAAAACCTGTCTGATGTTGTTTGCTTATTTCTATTTCCCTTGGAAATTCAGTTTGCATTATTAGTTGGTTAGATTATTATAATCAGCAATCTTGATCAATTGTTCGTTTTGAAACATGTTTTTGGCCAGACTTTGTCATCGGTTTCAAGTTTATGTAAGGACATCAATCCTTGAATATTCGATCAGTTAAACTTGGTCCTGGAATTGGAAGCCAGAGGAGGATACCAAAGATGTCATTCCATGAGAATGGATCCAAGGACCTCCATCAAAAAGTATCAGAGATAGAGAAGATGATACAATACATGCTCGCCAAAATGAATGACATCCAGTATCGAAGATGATGTAACTGTGGAAGACTCTGAGGCTCTGATGTCTGATCTTCCACACATAGCACCTTCCTGTTGGAATCAAAATTTGAGAATACGTTGATGATTTCCTAATTTTATATGCAATTTCAGAGGAACTTTGACAGAGTGCTAGTTGGTTCAAGTATTTAGGACTGACAATCACAGATGGAGGAAGCATTGGTCTTTCTTAAGGCGCTTTGATGGAGCCAAAGCTTCCTCAGTGGAAGGCTGTGATCCTGGCATAACGTGTCTGGAATTGGCAAAGCATGCAACCTATGCCACACTTGTCCACTGCTTATCTATACTTAAATCTGCATGTTTCTGGGCAGCCGGTAGGCTCAGTACTCCTACTTTACCTAGCTGTAGGATATAAATTCCAAGAACTATCATGTTGGTGACTATAAATTAGGTGTATCTAAGATTCTGCACAAAGGAGAGGGGGAAGATGAAGAGGTTATTATTCTTTCCAATGTCATTCTGGACAAGACGAACAGAATATGTGAGGGGAAAAGGTCTAGAATTTTCTCTAGTCTGCTGTGCAGAGGGAAATTCAGAACTTAAGGGAGAAGAAGAAGAGTGTATACGAGTTATGAAAGAAACTTGAGTGTAGCAAAGGTCTCCGCTCTTGATTTCTAGGGCTTCTTTCGTACAGGATTCAAGTTTATGCAAGGATGCGATCCTTGAATATTCAATTAGTTGAATTGGATCTTGAGATTGGAACCCCAAGAAGGAAACCAATGCCTAGATGAAGATGGAGATCCATCCCCAGATCTCCATCAAAGAGAGCCAGAGACAGATGGCCACCATCATAAAGAAAGTGAAGTCCAGTAGGAGAAATGCAACATGGAAGGAAATTCTGATACTCCACCAACTCACCACTTTCTGGTTGGTCCAAAATAAAAATATGTACATCACAATGGAAGAACTGATGCAATTTCAAAGTAAATTTGACAGAGAGCTTATTCATTCAAAGAATTGGGGCTCACAAAGGGCAGATGGAACAAACATTGGTCCTCTTTTCATATAGATTTTTTATTTTGTGAGACCAAAAGCCTCCTTGTTATGAGGCTCTGATATCAAGCAGTGGAAGCTAGCATGGAATGTAGCCTATGTTATAACTGATATTTTGAGTTCTAGATTTCAGATGTTCGGCAGCAGTTGCTCCTATTTTATGGCAGTTTTCTGAAGGAGATAACTGCCCCATCAATATGGTAGTTACAGATTAGCTGTACTGTTAATTCTTCATAGAAGGTGAGAAAATGATCAAAGGGCAAGTTACAACTTTTCCGACCATTGCTGTTTTGGGCAAGGGTAAACAGGAACAGGAGGGAGAATAAAAAATAAAATAACACACAGAGAGAGGACAAAAATAGAATTTATCTCTGCCAAGTTATGCAGTGGGAAAATTCAAAACTCGAAGGAAGAGGAGGAGAGTGTGTGTATAAAGTCTGTACGAGACTTATGAGTGTAGCCAAGGTTCCTGTTCCTTAAAATCTTTCTTGGATTTCTTTCATAGTGGACATCACAAAGAAATGGCCAAGGATGCTTCCTTAATTTGGAGGTTTACCCATGAATAAAGGTCCAGTATTTTTCGTCTCATATTTTCTTTTCCTGGAGTTAATTTTGCTTCATAAGTTGTTAAATTACTCCAAATCCAATCAGAAAGCACGTCCAGATCTGGTTTACTGGCACAGCAATACTAAAACGATAGTTGTCTACAAAGTTTTCCCAACCAATAAAAACTCTGCATGAAATTGTCATAAGTTTTGATTGTTTCCTCTAATTTCTTTGGGCATGTCTATAGTGAGTTCTGGAGCAGGATTACATAATGCTAATAAAGTAAGACATCCCCTCTAAATGAAGACGCCAAATTCTCAGTACTTATCATGTCTTATAACATTATCCTTTTGATTTGGGCCTCTCCAACAATAAATGAGAAAGAATATGTTGAATTTCCGATATTAACATCCAATCATTAAGTAACACATTTTATTGGTGCTGCCTAACAAGTTAGTTGAAGTTCAAAACATTAAAACAAATAGAGTAATACACATGTATCTGAAGCGATAGAAGTTATCAAAAACATAACATACCTTGGCCAAGCAATCATCCCCTTGAGCAGACGCATCATTCACACACTCATCACCATCATCTAAAACAGAGAAAACTGGTTATGACTTCCAACAGGATGAGAAAAACAAGATAAAGAAGAGTGTCTATTGAAACCACAAAGTCTGAACTATGAGCAGCACATAAGCTACTGTAAGTCTGCAACAATGGTAGATAATTTTTAGCAGGATAGAGAGGCCTAACAGTAGATTAATGTATGACTCAAGCCTTCCTAGTTTGAAATGTGCGTGCCACTTCTCACAAGGTCTATTATGATATTGCTGCCTTCTCAATTGACATATTCGCCAAGGTCAGCTGGAGAGAAAGAATGCCATATTTCTTATGGAAAAAAAAATTATATTAGTATAATATATCTATAAATCATTTGGGATACTCTATTTTTAATGAAAGATAACACATAATCCACATAATATGGGCTGATATTCATATTCAACAATCTTACTAGCAGTCCATCGTGGCTGAGATGATGATGCATAAATAGAATACAAATAAAATATACTCCCACCAAATAAATCTTCCTAGTTGACTATACACAAATTATGAAATGCAATTAAAATATGCTCAAATATTTAGTTTGACAATAATAACCTTGCATAATAAAGGACAAAAATATCAATCTGGTTGTATTAACATTTAAGAAAATTTGTTTTCATATACGAATATAGTAACATACTATTAAGAAAAAATCCATACTCAAACTAGATCTAGAAACATCAAGACCCATCCTTTATGTAGAATGATGCTCATCGGTTTAGACAACTGAAAACCTCACAAGGGAGAGTAAAACGTTATAAACCAACAAGATTCAGCAAACACATGATTCACTGGTGCGTTTTGGCTACACAATGATCAATTGGCATCTTCTTCCAGGCACAACTTAAGTCCAACTCCATGGAAACTAAGCAAATATCTGCACCTCAATGTAGATTCTTGGTGCACAGAGAGATCGTTATGACCAGCATCAACAAGATTATCTTTTGCTTCTGCCTTCGCAACAAGCTAATATATATCCTAATGTTACCCAGGATACGAGAACCGCCAACCCAGGAGACAATTATAAACTGACAAGATAAAAAGAGGAAATTCGACCAATTTTGGCCAACGAAATAGCATTTCTAATACCTATTGCCTTGACATTTAGCCTATATTTGATTCCTCTAAGTATCTCTTTCCTCCCAAATTGAACCCATAAAGTCAAAACTGCAACCACTCTTAACCAAGAACAAGAATACTTCGCAAACTAAAATTGAATGGAGAAAGAGAAAATGAAAATTACCAGAATCCAAATCCTCATTATCCGAATCTGAGGAAGATGAAGACTCAGAACCGAAAACTGTAGCGAAAATTTTTCCAGCGCCTGTAGCAATTGCGCGAGCAGGGTAAATTAAACCAGATAGCCAATTAGGGTTTTCAGAATCATCACGGACTATCGATGGTTCAGGTCGAGAGTATGGAGTCCTGCGTGCCCCAGATGCTCGCCGATTTTTCATCATCTTTCCGCCGGATCGGACCTCCGCGTTCCGGCGACCGCCAGAAATGGTAGCCATTAGGGAAGAGATAAAGAGCGACACAGAGAGTGGAGAGCGAATTTACAGAAACTGTTTACCGGGCAACGGTTTTCAGGTAATTAAGAGAGAGGAATGCTTCGAATCTGGTCCGTAGGATTAAAACTTAGAAGTGCATCACGTCACGTGTTACGTATGAGGATCGAGGATCGACGGAGGGAACGTTGAGTTTCAACTTTAGCTTCGAAAGTCCAAATGTTTTTTTTTTCTTTCTTTTTGTACATTTTACTAACAACAGCCTTAAATATATTAATAAATATTTAATTTTATTCTTAAAATAGTATTAATTTGAGAACTGTGTCAAATATCCAATTATGTAGATACTATTAAATTATAAATATTTTTATTTATAGTTTCTTAACCATAATTTTTAGATTTTCTGTTAAAAATTTTTTTAACGATTACAATCAATACATGAGATTTGATTTAAAATGTATGCATTTAATTTGTATACAATAAAGTGAGTGTTGAAGTATAAAAGTTTGTGTGAAAAAAAATAAATATTATATAAAAACATTAAAGTGACATTATATATTTTGAAATAGTTCTCTAATAATCATCTAATGAACCAATCTAATACTCTGAATGTAAATTTCATAGTATATGAATGAAGTATTAAAATAGGTGGTGGTGATGGTGGTAGTAGTGGTGGATCGGTGGTGGTGATAATATAACAATAATAATACTATAAAAATTATCTAAGAGTTACATTTATATAACAATATTGTTATGAAATGTATAATAATAATTAAGGCTGTTATAATTGAGATTATACTTAGATATCATTTGGTATAAAGTAGTTTATTTGAGGAAGTTATACTTTGCAGAAAGTGTCAAATATATGTTTATTTAGTATGAAATAAGTAAATATGTCAAAAGGAAGTACAACTCCCCTTTGACCTTCATACTTTTTTATTTAAAATATAACCCACTTAGTAAATAACACTTTAGGAAGTAGAACTTCCTTTACTTTATTTATTTGTATCTCACACATAATTATTAAAAATAAAAATAAATTTGTCTTCTCTCCAACTTTCTTAATGTGAACCAAACATATTGTTAAATAATTATTTCTTGTAAGTTCTTCGAGAAGTGTGACTTCCTTAGAAACTTACAATTAATGTACCAAACAAGGCCTTAGAATCGATAAAGGGTCATCACAATTAAACCGTAGAATCGGACCATGTTATCATAAGATCTTACAAACATCATAAAAAATATGATCCTAATATACTTGTATGCTATAAAATTTCATAATGAAAGTTAAAAAAAATACTAAAAATCATTATTAAACTCTTATTTGCTCACTGATTAAATTATAGCAAGTAACAAGCAAATACAAATTGTCGATTTCATGCATAAAAAAAATGTTATTATATAGACTATGCATGCAAACAAAGTTAACAGCACCACAAAAGAAAATAATAAAAAAATTACAATTATAAGCTAAATAAAAATTATTAAACAAATAATGTCACAAATTTAGTATATTTATTTTATTTTGCATATAAGTTTGGATTTTTTACAAGTATTTTTCTTTCAAACAATCGAATTTACTAACATCTCATTCAATTTTTATTTGCATTGGTTGGTGCTTAATACATAATATATACAAAATAATATAGTTAAGATTTAGGGTTAAAAAAACATATTGAAATAAGAGAAAAATATATTAAAAAAATTATAGTCAACGTGTAGAATTTTACGATTCTACCACAATTTTACTGATTTAAAATTCTACCTAGAATTATAGATAGTTTAGTGACATTTGGGTCATAAAATCATAATATTTGGACTAGAAGTTTAGCAACTATGATAGTTACTGAATAATTATTATAAATTTAAATTAATATGTTAAATAATATGTTCTTATTTCCTTAACATTATAATATTTCACCGATCATTATTATTTTGTTGATAACATATAAGTTTTTTTATAACTTATGAGCATTATAACAAACCATCATGAAAACTAGCAAAGAAAGCCATTTAACAACCTCCTAAAAGAAACAAAGATAAATTACGGACCCCAAATCTAGAATAATCCAAGACCCATCAAAATCCTCCAACTAATCAAAGTATAATCACAATCACATTGCCATTAAACCAATAGCTATCACTCATGGTTCTAATTTAGCCCTTCCCAAAACAAAGGGGTAATATCAAGTAGTATTTCAAAAATGAAATAAGAGGACATAGTTTGATACTAATAGACTAATGGATTCAATTTACGTCTCTAACTTTTATATAATCCTCTGATATATAGTAATCTTTGGATAGGGTAATTGTCTAGCACCAACTTCATTTATTAATCAAGTTGAAGTAATAGTAATAATGGTGTACATGTGTGCCTTCTTATTCTTCCACCAAATTTCTCCTCCTCCACCACCTCTTCCTCGCCATCATCATCATTATCATTATTCCACTAGGGTTTGTTAAATTTCCTAAAACTATAATTTTAGTAACTTTAACGAAGAAGGCATGCTGGTAAAAATCAATATATTAGTAGTGAAAAAATAATACATTAGTGTTGAAATACCAATTTTAAGTAGAATAATAGTGAAATATTAGCTCGTTGGTGAAAGATCAATACATTAGTGGTGAAAGATTAACTTTAAATAAAATAATGGTGAAAGATCAATTCATTAGGGAAAAATCAATGTATTAATGGTGGAATATCAGTAAATTAGTAGCAAAAGATTATATTCATAGTGGTAAAAGATCAGTGCATCAGTGGTAAGAGATTGGTACATTAGTAGTGAAATATTAGTTTAATAATAGTGCAAGATATTTAGATACATGGTGAAATATATGTAAAGTTTGTAGTGAAAGTTTAGTAGAAGTCGAAGTGGTAAAAGATAGGTACAGCAATAATATATATATATATATATATATATATATATATATATATATATATATATATATATATATATATATATATATATATATATGTCTATTTGTAGATAAAATTTTTAGTAATATTATGATATAATATTTTTGGAAATCCTATTGAAATATATTTCAATTCAAAGAAAAATTATTGATGTCAGCATGACATTAGTGTGTTGTACATTCCTCTTGTATGCAACTAGTCTTAGCATATACATATTACCAACCTTTAGTTATTATGGAAAGTTACAACACACCTTAGATAGTGATTCATTTTTTTACTAGAATGTAATGGGTTATTATAGGTTTTGTGGCTCTTGAAATGTATTATTTAGAAGCATAACAATACAAGTAAAACTCCACAAATAACCACAAAACCCCAATAACATCATATTAAATCTTCTATTGAGGATACTAGTAGGAGTTACTAATATTGTTTGTATATCTTATATAGCTAGTATCTAGTCAACCATAATGTTAACTTTGTATAAAATTCATAGCTAGCAAGCAATAAAAAAAAATACGAAATTCCTATTGATCAACAGTTTCAACACTAATTTTTTAGAGAGCACCACATATCTCAAAATTTTTAATTGCATCCTGCAACACTACTCACAACTACAAATTAAAAAAGGAGTGACAATCAAACATTGCCATTTTAAGATCAAAATACCCTAATTGTGATAGAAATATATTGCACCATGATATTGGTACTACTAAAAAAATTTAACTACATGTACAACTGCCCAGCCAAACAACCTAATAGGCATCATTTATAAACGTGTCTATTACTTCAAAACACAATAGTACCCCATCCTTAACCGTGCAAATAATACAATTACATATATTTTATTGCATATTGTATATTAAAAATTTTAGTCATAAAAAACCACATTTTTTAGCTTTTTGACATGTGTTTTACTAACATATATTCAAGATATCTTAATTCTATTTGCACCAAATGTACAACATTTGTTAAATATCACTCTAAAAGCTTTGCCAGTATTAGTTTTTCATATAGCCGTTTAGGTAGTCCTCGGAGAATTAGTTATTGATCATTTCATATTGTCTTCTCATCTACCCTTATCAGCTTAGTATTCCCAAGTTCCCATGTCCATCTAAATGACATAAACCCGCTACATTAGCTTAGATTAGGAAGGTACCTCTAATTTTGATAGAAAGATACACATGCAAATCAAATACCTAACAACATCCACCCCATTGATGCCCATGGATCAAGCATTGATTGATACATGTAGATAGAATAGGAACTTCATAGAACAACCCCATGAGACTATCATATTTTAAATCACACCTCTTTAAATAGCATATTTTTGGCATATGCTTCTCCTAGGTCCACATTGCACCATACTAGCTTGCTGTAGTTTGTTGTAAATATATCTAAATCAAGATTCCCCTTTTCAATTAGCTTTAGAGCACCAGGTTTATATGGGAATATAAAGAACATATTAGTGACAAATATGTCAACAACTTAAGACAAGAGAATATGGTAGGTTTGAGATGAATGAAGTAAAATTTAGCTTACTTTATTTTGAACCCACATGATTCAACCACATAGCAATTTTGATATTTTGTGTCATATTTCTTATATCAAAATGAGATGAGAAAATTGAAACAACCTCATCATCCATATGGTAAATATGCATGTATCCCTAAAGCAACATAGTATTAATACCCTCCTAGCATATAATTTAGAGATACATAAGATACAGTGGTTATACTAGTGCACACTAAGCAACATAATACCATCCTCGCTTATGGCACATAATCATTAAGTACGTGTACCCCATAAGAAGTACAATGAGCTAAAAAGAGTAAATTAGGACCTTACAAATACCACAAGGGTAACTACTTATGTTTCATATAATAACATCTAACACACCTCAACCACTGACTGAGGTTTAAACCCTATATCTAAGGTAGCTACCCCTAGAAAACAATTATTCGCAAACAATTCAACATAGTACTTAGTTTTTACACCAAGAAATTCAACATATAATTCCAAATAGCAATTACATGAAATATCCATCCAACATATAATTAAACCAATATAAGAAGACACATAATTTAACCTCAACCCTAATCCAATAATTAAATTTTTATTAAAGTCATTAGAATTTTATATAGACACAAACTAAATCAACAAAAGACCCCATGATACACGTATATGATCATTCAAATCCTCAATCAACAACTATCCATGAAAAGGCTAAAGATAGGCTATAAGTTATAATCTCCATAGCATAAACCTAATTCATTCATAACTTAATCATTTTATTCAAATTAGTTACAAGTTAATCATAAAGTTAACTACCAATCCACTACAACCATCATATTCACATTTATTTAACACTTAGATAACTTAATTCACTGAATAATCACAAAAGCTCATATACTCTAAAATTACCACTTTTAAATGAAAAACTGAAAAGGGGCTAATGAATGAAAGAGTCAGATATAATAAGGTTATCAACAATAAAATAAGAGTGCACGCTAATTTTAGAAAATGTACATATTTCTAGTTGTCGATCTTCCCATAATAGAAGCAAGATTTATCCTTCTTTAAATTCCTCGATCTACTCTTAGACCTTTCCCTCAGCACTCCAATCTTAGCTCTCCCTTATCCCATCACAAGTGCCTTGGACTTTGACGATGAAGCCATAGTGCCTTCTCTTTGGTGTTCACACCAATGCCATCTTGATCTGTCTTCCCCAAGGTGGAATTGTTGAGAGACACACAAAGAGTCTCCCAACTATTTAGTAGAGAACCTAGGATCAACAAGGTTTGAACTTTATCCCCAAACACTATCTCCATGTTATTCAAGTAGGTGAATATGCTATAAAACTCATTAAGGTGTGCTGCAATGGACTCCCCATCATCATACCTCATTTTGTACAATTTCCTCATAAATTATACCTTGTATCCAATTGTCTTATATGTATAAAGTGAATCTAGCTTGGACCACCCTCTGTAGTATGTGGTTTATTCCTCAACATGATGAATGATGCTATCATCCAACCATTGAGGATATAACCACATGTTCTTCTATTGAGTTTCATCTATTCCCTTTCTTCTTCTTATTTTAATCCACTCAGACATGACTCCTTCATTCTTAGAGTTGACAACTCTTTCACGTAAAGCAGATATTTCATCTTACTTTTCCAAGTCCTAAAATTTACGTTATTTAGCATCACCGTGACTAGTTTACTAGTTGTCATGCCTTTCAAACCTTATTTTGATGCCAAATAATGGGAATAAAAAGAATAAAATGTAACACCCCAAAATTTACACATTTTTTTAAGCAATATTCATAAATTAAAACCGTAAATTATGGGGATGTTACCGCCACACTTAGTACCAGACCAGTTTACTTCTACCGTTCCGGTATCGAGTGCTAAGGCTAAGAAAACATTATCAGTAATACCATACAAATTCAAATTTATAAAAACAGAAATTAGAGTACACGTAAGTCTTACATAATTCGAAATACCGGCTATTGTTTTTTCAGATAAAACTAAACAACCTTAGTAAAATTGTTTCGACAATTCAAACATAATAAAAGATAACATGAATCATAAATTTAAAAAGGACAACGGCCACGTCACTCTAAAGATTGATCCAGCCCAGCTATCACTCTGCCCCTCCTGATGTCCCGTAGACATCGATATCATCAAAGTAAATATCTCCTACCTGCAACAGATCAGACGGGCCTTCTGCTCGTGGGAATGAGTAGCACCCATGAAACGGGTGATCAGTACGCTACGTACTGAGTAAGGTAACCGAATACTAAGGCCGGCATATAACACATTAATTCATGTAGGATAATGATCACATACAATTACAACTCATACCTATGATACATAGAAGCTTAAAGTGACATCCATAACTTATAATCAACAGTCCACACATAAGGCCCAAAAAGGTCCGGATTAATCATTTAATCTTTCTTTTATCAAAAGTCAATACACACCATGCCTTTTATCAATCCATGCAAAAACAGGAACACCCCACTATTGTAACCGGTGGGCCGGTCATACATAGGGTAAAAACCCTAACCACTATTCCTAACTGGTGGATCGGCTTGGTTCCTGTCCGCATCAGATCCATGCGAAAACAGGAACACCCCACTATTATAACCGGTGGGCCGGACACACATAGGGTAAAACCCTAACCACTATTCCTAACCGGTGGATCGGCTTGGCTCCTGCTCGCATGGTGTTTCACTGTAAGTAATTAGTATCTTTTAATAGCATTGATGATCTGGTTTGTCTTTATTGAGCTCGGGATCCCCCACTATTATAACCGGTGAGCCGGATACACATAGGACCTCATGTCCTAACCACTATTATTACCGGTGGATCGGTCACACATAGGGTAAAACCCTAACCACTATTCCTAACCGGTGGATCGGCTGGTCCCGTCTCAATATCTTCCACTTTAAGATATTAGTGTCTTAAATATTTTATTCAAAAACATTTAACATTCACAAACATTTGCCCAGACATGCGTGACTAAATCCATGAAAACCCTAACTCCCATGCAACCCTACTCCATGCAAACCATATCTCCACGTAAACCACATTTCCATGCAAATCTTAGGTCCCATGCAAACCTTAACTACACATGACCCACGCTTCCATGCAAACCCTAGCTCCCATGCAAACCCAATCTCTACGTACTACATTCCATGCAAACCCTAACTCCACGTACCACACATGTGCAAACCCTAACTTCACATATACCACCCTTCCATGCAAACCCTAATTCATATGCAAACCCTAGCTCCACGTAGACATGCTTCCATGCAACCCTAACACCACATTTCATGCAAAACCCTAGCATCATGTCATTTCATGCAAACCCTGATTCCATGCCATTCCATGCAAACCCTAGCACCATGCCATTTCATGCAAACCCTAACACCACATTGTTACACTTCCCATCATTATTTTACAACCCTAATATGCATGTCTTAGGGCATATCATACAATAATAATAACATAAACATACACATAATTCTCATGTCACAGTTTATTCACACCAATATACTTCAACTCTATAATCATGCCACATGCAAAATAATTAATAATAATAAACATAAAATACATGGCATATGAAACACATAATGCATATAAACACACAAATGGCCTTAGTAAACCCTTACCTAAAACATCACCGGTCTTGGTGCACGCTCCTATTCCACTTGAGGGATTTGATTGGGTTCGCCTATTATATTAAAGCATACTAGAATTAGACTCTCTTAAATAATTCTAAATTATTTCAAGGTTTGGTTTTAGGATGACATTTTACTATTTAATAATTAACTATAGAAACTAATATAATTAATTCACTTATTTTCTTTTGAAAAGGTGATAAACTAAGGGTTTCTACCCTTCTCCCAAAATAGATTTAATAATATCATAACTATGATGATGATAATAAGAACAATAATAAGAATGATAATAATAAAAATAATTAGTAATATAAATAAAGTATAATAATATTAATGATACTTTTTATAAATAGAATATTAGATATTAATGATATCAAAGTTCTTAAAATTAAAAGTTGGATTTCTAACCATCCCACAATGATAAAAATAATACTATTCAGAATTGTGATAATAAAATTAATAATGTATATATACTTATATTATATTTTAATAAAAGTAATAATGATAATATAATTAAAATAATGTTGAAAAATGTTAATAATGTTAATAAAATTAATAAATGCGAGGCCTAATTAAAATTTAAGGCCTCTGTTATTTCCAGTAATAATCACAATATCAACCAAATAATTATACTAATAATAATATTATTATTAATATTATTAATAATAACATCAATTATGTAAAAATATAAGTAAATAGGTAAAGGCCGAGATAATTACTGTATCTTACTCAATAATACTCCCAGACCTGTAAACAAAATTTAGAAATTAGAATACAGTCAATATTACTAATAATAATAATAATTAAAGTTGAATTAATACTAAAATTTTGGCTAAAATTAGAATAATTATAAATAATTCGAAAATAATTATTTAAAATGTCTATGGCATCGCCTTGAGTTGGAGGATGTAGGTGGAACCGGCGGTGGTTCCCGGAGGTGGCCGAAAAATGGGTCTAAGGGGGTTAAAAATTAGGAAAATAGGTGATGGAGAGGAAGAAAATTAAAATAATTATATGGGGATGTAAAGGATAATTAGTAGAAGTTAATAGTTGGTTTAATAGGTGTTAGAAGTGACAGATGTGGTGGTGGACGGTGGTTCACTGTCTCGGGGTCAAGATTCTTGTCGAATCAACTAGCCAATTTTGGATGATTATAGAAACTTGCACACGATGAATCGAGGGATGAGGTTAGTTTAGTTAATTAGATAGTATTGCAGGGAAGATATTGGTAGCAAGAGGAGGTGTTGAAGTTGGTCAGAGGAGGATAAAATGGCATCTGATGGGGCGGTGGCGCATAGGCACAGCTTAGGGTTTCGGGGAAAATAAAATCCCGAAATCATGCAAATGAGGGGGTTTTTATAGTTGGGGAGATTATATTTGAATTAGGGAGGTTACTAAGTGTTTAAATTAGGGGGGAAATGGTTTAATTCAAGCCGAAGGTCCGGCGGCAAAAACTTGAATTTTTGCCGACCTTCGCGAGGCAACAGTGCACAAACGAGCGGGAGAGAGGGCAGTTGATGGTTTCAAATGAACGTACAGATCGAGAGGAAGAAAACGAGCGGGAGAAGAGCCGGTCACTCCACGTGTGGCCGGCGGCGCCATTTTCGGGGGAGAGAAGGAAGGTGGGTGGTTATGGCGTCGGGCGGAGGAGGAAGAAGAAGATGGGGGGCTGGCCGGCCGGTTTGCGGGGGAGAAAAGAAGGAAAAAGGGAGGGAGACCGGGCGGTTCGGCGCGGAGGTAAAACGCTTAAATGAAACTTTGCGTTTTGGAGTAAAAAGGCCTGAAGGACGGCGTTTCGTTCTGCCGCGCAACGGTAATAACAAGATGAATCAAAACGCGGCGTTCAAGAGAAATAAGAGGTAAAACGCGGCGTTGAGAGAAGGGGGGCGGCGGCGACGACGCGTGGGCCGGGCCGCACCGAAGGAAAAGGAAAGAAAAAGGGATTGGGCCGGCGCAACAGGCCCAATTCGCGGAAGAAAAAGAAAAAGAAAAGAAGAAGAAGGAAAAGAAGGAAAAGAAAGAAAAGGAAAGAAAAAGGAAGGAAAAAAAAGGAAAAAGGGAAAAAGGGAAAGAGAATTAATTAGGTTGGGTCAAATTAAATAAATCTGAATCTTTAGGATATTTAAAAATAATAATATATAAATAAAATAATTTTTAAATCCTTTTTTTAGGCTAAATAGTATTTTTAAAGGATTTCTCAAAATTTCCATTTTAAATTAATAAATCCCTCAAATTTTATTTAATTTAATTATTTATAAAATTAAAACTAATTTGAAACTATTTTATCTTTCTTAATTTGGATAAAATAATTTATTTAAATAATTTCCCAAATTAAAATCCTTAATTAGATATTATACCAAAATTTCCTTTAGTTAACATATTTATAAAATCTCTTATTAATTTGCCCTACTAAATTTCCTTTTATTTTAGTAAAAATAATCTACTAAATTAAATTTTCAAATAAAATCTTATTTAAATAAAATATTTAAAATTAGAAAATTTCGGGGTATTTCATAAAATCCCTTCAGCCAGATGTACAATAACCCCCTTGGCTAACTACACAATTATAACAAGTATTGAGTAAATTGCAAGCATGAAAAATGAGAACTTATGGGAAGAAAAATTGTAGACTTTTATTGAGTATGAAGATATGGAGAAAATTGATGGCCTCAATACCCAAATCCTAAACACCTAGGATCTCATCGAAAAACACATCTAGAAACTCTCATACCACTGGAACTCCCTCAATAGATTACTCCTCAACACCCAAATCCTGAACGTTGCACAAGTAGAGCGGGTATCCCCTTTGTACCAAGTACAACTATGGACACTACCCTTAACAAGGGCATAGGGTAAGAGAATCTATCACCCTTTAGTCCCTTAAGAACTATACACTCATATGTAAAATCAATTACAACTTGATATCTCAAGAGTATATCCACGCCAAGGATTACGTCGAAGTCATGAAGTTCAAGCTCTATGTGGTCTTTCAGAAGTTCAAATCCACTAATGACTAAGGACACATCTCTATTCCTAGTACATGGAAGTCTATCCCTGAACAAGAGCGCAACAAAAGTCTTTCTCCTTTTAGAATGAACCATAGTTGTCCTAGCTACAAAAGTAGTAGACACAGAAGGAGTGTGAAGCACCCTAGTTGAATAACACATAACCAGGAAAGGAAGAAGTTGTAAATGTACTCATGACGACATATGCTAGCCTGTCTGCCTCTAACTGACTCATCACATTGAGGTTACTCCCTAGAGGTGACCCTACAGCACTGCCTGAACCATGTTCTGGTTGAAAGGTATGAGGCCTCTGAACCCTTTCCTACAAAGTAGTCCTATAAGCTTTATTATTTGTTGGGTGATCCTCTCTAAGCGTGCGGCATTTGAGCCACCGTACCCTGAAAAATGTGTTTGCTTTGTAGGACGCTACTCTCGATGGCATGACACTCAAAACTATGGTGCCCAATCTGGCTACAGCCATGACACTATACCAACTACCCAGCACAATCCATCCCTAGGTAGATCTTACCACACCGTTGATATATGAAGCGCTTCACTATCGACTGACTCAATTGCCCTCCATAGCGAGGTACCGGGCTTGACTAATGATTACTTGTGGCCTAGAACCACTTCTCTGCTCCTTGGCATTGGCTGCCCTCAAACCTCTTATTTCCCCCTAGCTGGGGGCTACAAGCCTACACAATCACGGATGTCTCCAAGCCATTGTCATACATGGCCTGTAAGTCTTGTGCACAAGTCCCTATCAGCATCCCCTAAAGACTCAGACTCGGCCCCAACTGAAACCGGTGAACCTTCATCATATTGTTAGCATTGATCTCTATAGAAAAATGGACCAAGTCCAAATAGCAGTTGTAGTAGTCCTCCACTATAGACATACCCTGACGCAATGTTATGAACTCGTCGTACTTTGTCATCCTTAGGCGACTAGTGTAGAAGTGTGCCCTATGCATCTCGCAGGAAGTTTCCAACTAATATGTAGTAGTACCTTTCAATTAATAACCTCTACAACACTCGTCAACATGCCCCCTCAATTGGAAAACTCCAATATCCACTCACTTGCCCTCTAGCTAGCCACTAGCCACAAAAATCTTCTCAAAGCCCCTCAGCCAATGCTCCAACACATCTAAGTTAACCTGACCCTCAAAGACTAAGGGACATGAAAATCGACCATATGAAGCTAGTCCTCCGATGGTAGCACCCAAAAAGGAGGTGGCAGCAGTGGTTGTAGAGCCTTCTCACACTAAATATACCTCTCTAAGTAGGCCCCAACTATCACCATGAAACATGCAAGACACCATTTAGCTTCCATATATCAAAGTCCTAAAATGATAAAATGTGTTAGAAAAAGGAAACTAATAGGTACACAGTTAGTAAACATGGAGGTAGCACATTACACATAAGGCCAGAAGTTAGTCATATCTAATAAATTTAAAGGCCAACTCTCAACCCCAAATCAATGCTTGCTCACAGACTAAATCGCATACTAAAAGCTCGAATGAAGCCAAAGAAATTCATTTTTTTTCAAGGCAACATCAAGATTTAAAATCATAGACTTTGATACCAACTTTTAACACCCCCAAATTTTGAACCAGAAAAAATTCATTTTGAAGATAGTGTGGAAGCGTTTATAAAAGCAAAATTAGAGAATGCTATCGCCACATCAACAATGAAAGAGGTGTGATCATTACCCATCCTATGCTTGATATAAGGTAGAATGGAACAACTATAAATGAATGCATGCTCTACTAGATGATATAATAATGTTTATAATAATGTGAGAGTTGACTGGGTATTTGAATACAACATAACATTGTGTTGGTTCGTGCATGTGTTGGAGAAGTTTGGTGTAATTTGGAGTTATGTGTGAGAAATGCAGGGGAGGGGTTGTGTTGTATTACACGGACCATGTTTCCTTGATGAATTCTTGACGTGTTTTGGGCAAAAGTAAAATGTAAGGAAATAAACACGGGGGTCTCATGTTTTCTAAACATGTACCATGATTTTTTGCTTATTTTTGAAACATGTTTTGCTCCATAGGGTTTTTTTATTCTATAAAAGGACACATGTTGAAACCCTAGCCATCAAGAGTCATGTGCTTCAACTTCTTATTCTTCTCCATAGAATTATCCCTTCAAAGAGAATTGTTGATTTTCATAATTAAGTGATTGATTGATTTAATCATATTATAATTATACAAGAGCATGAATAAGATATCCACTTTTTTCTAAATTGTTCTCTTTTGTATGTGTGTTCTCAATTGTGCATAATCTTGTTAATCTCTATTTGGTGTGGATCTCTCTAAATCTACGCAATTTCCACAACAAATAATAATGATAAGAATAGTATTAAAGATAAAAGAGAGAGTTTAGAAAATTCGAATACACGGATCAAAGCCAAGAGTTTAATAATATAGATTATGTATTAGAATCGCATAGTGTAAACTATATTATAATATTCTTCCTGTAGTGGCCACATGAATTCTAGTTATTATGATAATTCATTCGACCACGCCTAATTTTCCACCATGAATAAAAGTCATTGCAGCATACACACTTAATGGGATACCACACCCACCATACAAGTTCAGGATATATTGAAGGAACTTTTCTTCGAGGATACCACATATCGAGTGCACCTTCCATAAGGGCTAACATAGATTGGGATACCACACTAGCCTAAGCAATGGCCAATGTAAAGTGCCAAGGGGATTTTTCTGGGATACCTCACCCACCCATACTAGACACCAATGCCATGATGCTTTGCCACAGTATAATTCTATACCTTAAAGATATGCACATACCCCCTACCAACTGCAACCCAGTAGAGGACAAAATAAGTACTAGGTGAAAATATAAAACATAAGGTGGCCCACCTACTAAATCCCAGCTAGCTACCTCGAGATTCAAAGAAACAGACTCGAATAAAATCTTAATCCATTAATTATTAATTACCAAGTGATATCACAAATCACAAATTAATTTTAATAATATTCAGTTTGGGTGTTTCCAAGTGATAACCCCAAACACATCACAAAACGTAAAAGCCACCACTTGGATGCTCAGAGATGACGCTAAACTTAACCAAATCAAGGCCCAAAATATCATTATTTTTATACATATTAAATTTAAGTTAAATATGGTTGGAATCATTATTAAAATGATTTAATCACATAAAAACATTAATATAAAAGGCCTAATAAAAGGATATTAATAAATAAGGAAATGTGTTGAACATAGGTTGACCATTCAATCAAACCCTAGAATCAGTCAACTTCTTGCCGCACTAGAATTGAATAGAAAACAAAACCAGTGAACCAGTCAACTAGTTGGTCACATCGATCGACTGTTCATAGAAACCTAGTTAGGGATGGCAATAGGGTGGGTCAGGGATGGGGACCCCATCCCCATCTCCGAATCCGATAAGAAAAATAATCCCTAAACCTAACCCGATTTTCCTTTTTTATTGTGTCAGGGATTCCTCGACCCAATCTCTACGGGGATCAAATCCCCATACCCGACCCAATCCCCAAAACTCAACTTTATACTCGATCCCCGATCCTTAAGCCTTTTTTTCTATTATACTTTTAATTTATATTCTATAAAAAATTATATATATATAAATTATTCGAGGCGGGTTTGGACATGGGGAACCCAAACCAGTCCCCGCCCAGTCCCCAAAAAAATTTCCTTTAAGAATCCCCTAATTCTTTCACCGAACCCGAACGAGGAATCCCCAACGAGGCCCCGAACCCGAGGAGAAAATTGCCATCCCTAAAACCCAATTGGTGGGTCTAAATAGAAACCAAGCCACTCTAGTCACCAGACAACCAATTGATGGGTTTGGTAAACCGATTGCCTACTCATAGGAACCAATCAATCAATAATCCCAAGCCGAGAGGTTTTTCACACAACTAGCCGATCAGTTTGATAGACCAATCAACTAGTATGGGCAAAACAACACCCATACGTGATTCTTATATCAAAACTTCATCTAAATTTACCATATTAATCTTAGCATGTTTCGATATCGTAAAGCACATAAAAAGTCATGTTGCACATATAAAATCACATGCATACATAGTAATATTGATAATTAAAGAAATCATGACCAATAACTACCTAAAATCATGCATACTAATAGGGAATTCAACACATGCTTAAAACCTTTGGAAGAAACTTTACCACATGCTCAAAACCAAGAATATAATTAACTCATGAAAAATAGAGAAATACACCAAGAACATGGAAGCACAACAAACGACAAAAGGCATTGTTCATATTAAATACAAGAATGTCTTTCCTCCCAGCAATTCTTCTAGCACAAAATACTCTTAATTTGATAGCTACCTACCAAGACCTTAAATCCTAAGAGAATCAAGAATCAAGACAATTAAAATTCCTTTTTTTTACAAACCTAATAAAATGAAATGAGAAGAAGAAGAGAGATGTCATAACTCAACCTTTTCTTAGCACAAAATTCCAAGGAGAAAGAAACTACAATCTCCAACATTTCTCAAAACTTTAATTATTCATTGCTTAAAAGAAATAAGGGAGAACTAAATCTAATATTAGGAGAAGAAGGAAGAGATAGTAATTCTACCAATAGACAAAGATCCAAAGGCAAGCCTCTATTTTCTCAACAGAGAATGAAAAGGAAATAAAAGTATAGAATATCCAACACTTAGAAATGTTCACTAGGGAAAAAGGGATAGAATGAGCAAAGGAAGAAGATAAGAGTAAATTGAATCAAGAATGGAGTGTATAGAAGAGAGTGATGGTTGACATTCACAAGTGGGAGAGAGAAGTCCGATTTAGGTTGAGTGTGGGCAACCAAAGTATAAGAGAACCCATGTTGGGGGTAAGGGAGGTGTAGTATGATTAGGAAAAGGCGTGGTGGTGGTTTGGTAAGTCAAGGAATGGGTGTAGAAATTCAATCACGCAGCCATGGTTGTCAGAAGAGAGACAAAAGTGAGGGAGAAGAAAGAAGGTGGGAAATGCCCCAAAAAATATTTTTAGGAAAAATTTAGCTAAGTTAAATATTAAAGTGATCTAAATAATGTAAAAATATTCTCAAAGGACCAAAACATGCTTATTAGTACAAATAGATTCTAATTAGATGATTTCATAAACATTGGGAAAAGATTTGAATCAAAAAAAAAATTTGATCTAAAATCGCAGGATAAACCAATTGATTGGTTTGGGCAAACTAGTCAAATAGTTTATCGAGAAATAAAATTGTCAATTTCTAAGCATACGAGTCGATCTATTAGGCCAACCAGTTGATCAATGCATCTCAAATTCATAATTTTATTATAATTTCAAGTCCTTTCCAAAACTAAAACTCATTTATTTTATATCAACATAATTTTATATACAATTTGAAGAATTTTAGGATGGGGGTATTACATGTGCTCTTGGCTATCAACCCTTGGAGGATGGTCCCTAGCTAATACCCTTGGTCGTTGTGCACTGAATGTTTGTCTCTAGTTGATGACCTTTACCACATGTTGCCTTTGGTCGATGGCATGAATATTCTCCTTTGTTCATGAAACCCCAAATGCAATTGCCTATTGTTCCAATCATTAATCTCCAAAACTTCATTGGAATCACCTATAAACAATCCTGACATTGATGTTGTTGTTCAAAAAGTTGCAATTTCCTATCGAGTCGCCACTCATTTTTCAACTTGACTTAGTTCGTATATAGTTACCACCTTACATTGAAAACTAATGGATTTAATAGTCCCTTGGATGACCACCTAGTTTTACATGACAATCATGTTCTCCGCATGGAAATCACCTTCATCCCACAAGTAACAAACCTCCTGCTCTACCTTCTACCTTGTTAACAGTCCACTTGATGTCACTTCCTTCCCAAATGGCATTATCTCCACTGAGGATCATCTTTGAAGAGTGGAAAGTGCTGGCTGAATTACCTTGGTCAAACAAATCAGACACATCATATATATTACCAAATGCTTTTCCGATATAAGGAAGCAAAAATAAAGTCAAACTAAAGAGTTAAAATCATCAATTACCCACCCTTAGATACTCTCGCCCTATAGAAAGTATGAATTATAATAACTGCTGCTTTCCACCGTTATTAATATATATTGTCTACCAAATTGCAGCAACAACTTTGCTATAATATAATTATAGATGCCATTACAAAACTTAAGAAAGGCCACTAGGGGGTTTGTACTTTTTTTTGGGGGGTGGGGTGGGGGTGGGGGATTTGTCATATTTGATGTTCACAATTTGCATTTAGCTCTTAAAGATGACCCCTTCCTTTCTTGTAGCTGTGTAGCTATGCAGATGAGCTGAATAAAGAGTAGGTTCCTTTAATGATTTTGTTCAATTGGTAAGTAATATGAGCTTAATTATTATTATTATTAGAAGAGAAAAAAAGTGTTAATGGGTACGTCCGGCTAAATGCTTAGGCAAAAACCACAGGCGTATTTTAGTTTCAAATTGTTAAAGGTCATCATCTGGTTATCATGACCTTCATTACAAAAAATAGATCCGTTGCGACTTCTTTTAGTATATGTATTATCCTCTCATTATCACATACCATTCATAGCATAGACCTGACGACTCTTCAGTCAACAAGTAGATCCAGAGTAATGGAGCAATGCGTACTCAAATTGGGACGAAGAACAATGCTATTTCCAACCTTCCTAAGAATGCCCCCTCCCCCATTAGTATAAATGATCCAGGTTAGCACTAACAAACGACCGGCAATGCAACGATCGTGTGACAACCATTGCCGCATTTCATTGTGCCTCATCCGCACGGTGATGGCAAGCAACGGGTCCAATGACTCACGGTCTTTCTTACTCCATTTATATATATATTGCTCCATTTCCGGTTGATTGCTCATCTTCATCTTTTCCCTGAGTCCATGTCCATCGCCAAATTCCTTCCGTTTCTTTATCTCAAGTTTACTTTTCCCTCAATTGGTGGTTTAACTTTACTTGGCCACATACAATTGCATGGCACCCATAAAATGACAAGCGTACAAGGAGCAGTACAAATCGGTACCGATAGCCAATATAGCAACAACTAGACGGTTCCCAGTAATTGACGTTCTTTCTGCTTCTCAACACTTTTTTAATACTAAAAATAGTGTCGTGCACTAGATTGGTTCTTATATTAGCTACAATGATTCTCTAAAAGGTACTAGTACTACATCCAACCAAAGATCCTAACGATCATGTCAAGAATGAGAGCAAGTCACTGAAGAAGCTGTTCACTGAATTGTCGCCGGAATTCTTCCGTAATATATGCTGCTGCTGCTCGTCCTCTTTCAAGACAGCGCAAGTAATCATTCACTGACAGCATATCAATTACATGGATCAATAGAATCTTAACAGAATTATAGAACAAAAGTAAGCTGATAGACAATGGATGGAAATACCAAAGATGTCCAGAATCTAGATGATCCTATTTGAGAAGATACCTGACATTGGACCATGGGTAATAGACGTTATAATTCCATGCTCCATTGGTTCCCCATTCACCTGTAGCGATTCTTTTGGGAGTACCGATTGATAGCGATTTGGTGAGACCAGATGTACAAGTACCTTTATTTCCTGCAAATCAATCATCAACAGTATCAATATTAGCGCCACATAGTCTAACAAGCTTTGGCCAGTCAAATTCTAGCCCAGAAGTAATGACGCACCAAAGCAGCATTGGAAAATCGCAGTAGCTTATAATATATGCAAGCAAGGAAAATGCTATACGCTTACTTCAATCATACTTCCAGACATGTTTTTGATAAGCAGATGATATTACATATTTTATTTCCCTAAATTAGTCTATTTAGTTGATTTTATAACCTAAGTGTTATACTTTATTGATCACAGTCTAAAATTTCTTAATTCTTGAAACAGCTTAATTTATATTCTAATTACAGCCTAAGTTTTCTCAATTATAAAAACAACTTAATTTATACTTATTTGCTACTTGCCGGTCTATTGTTTGAGATTTAGGCTGAAAATTGCACCCATGCACCCGAAGAGCCCACAACCATTCACTTAAGTACAACCCAATACAAGTTCCCAATTAAAGAGTGCACGTGAAAATCACATGCCAGACACCTCAAATCCAAACAGATTAAGATTCTTCCTGCAGAACAATTCTAGATTAACCTCTCCATTCAACTACCACACGACATCATAAGAGCAACATAAATTTCAACAAACTAGAAGACCGACTAGCAATTTTAGCTAGGGCTATAAATAAGTCAAGCCAAGTCCAAGCCTAGTTTAATAAACGAACATAAAAATAAAGCTCAGGCTCAACTCAATTAAAAACGAACTGAGCTTTTGACAAGCCGAGTTGAGCCAACTCACGAACTTTTGTATTATAAATAAGCGTGGGCCCAGACTTTTCGTGCTCCGGCTTGGCTCATTTATTAAACAAGTGTAAAATTATTGATAGCGAACGACTTATTTAACTAAATAAACGAGTTGGGACCAAAAAACTTACAAGCCGGCTCTCTTCTCTTGCAACCCGAATCTTAGCATCTAGTTACAAAAAGAGCGTAAAAAATTATGGAAAAGAAGAAGATTGGATTTAACACTATTCATTGAGAACAATCGAAGGTAAGAGGGAATTGGGAGTCGCCAATTCTCATACAAAAGATTTGGGAGAAACTGAATGAATGAGCTAATGTGAGGCGTGAATGAATGAGCTAATGTGAGGCGAGGAGGCATACGGGTTGGTAGTCGCTTGTGCAAATTGGGGTTAGATAGGAAGCATACAATTAAATAGTAGTGTCGTTATAGCATAGTGGTTGTTATTTAGCTGATTCTGGGTCAGCCGTAATATGAAATTACTGATATGCTACAATTTTAAATTTTCATACCACTGATAAATCAAAAAATATCACCAATAAATTTATTAAGAATTCCTAAACTACTAAAAAAAGCATGCATGATAATTTCTTTTTATTCATTTACTATATATATTTTGGGCCATGTTAATATTGAATTATAATAAAGTATTGTTATTTATTACCTTCACATCTAACATTACATAACATATCCTTTTTCCATTCCAAATGATCAATAAATAATATCACTAGTTTCTTAAATACTTATTTTTAAATGATCAATATATAATAATTAGAGCAAATGGTAAAATAAAAATAAAAATTCAAGCCGCAACACATAATTTATTGTTCGCAACACTCTAATACCACAACAATGATTTTATTGCTTGATAGGGAAGTGTATGCCTGATCATGTGTTGGTAATCGCTTGTGTGGATTACTTATGGACATTGCCTATGTGAATCGTTTTGTCATTTGTCCTCATTTGGATGCATGTTGACCTTACCTCCTAACCTATGTCCTAGAGCTTAAAAGCAATGAATTTGGTTAGTGAGAACAGTTATATAGAGCTAGTTGGTTAAGAGGCAAGGACTAGCCAGCTTCAAGAAGACAGCCTATTAGATCCTGGATAAGCAAGCTTCTTCAAAATGCCAATGGGTTGTAGCATCCATAGCCATTTGTGGGCCCTAAATGGGCACCTAGACAGGATGGTTAGTGAGGGAGCCTATTTGGGACATCTTGAGTCTCTACCCCTGTTTGAACTAAGGGGATGTTTTAGGGTGAAGTATGCATATCTGATGATTAAGAAGTATCCAAAGCCCAAGTACATTTGGGATTGTTTCTTCACTAAGACCTATGGGGTGCTAGAAAATTAGCTTATGGATATTGATCGTGTATGGTGGATAGGAATGAAGATAGGGAACGAAGAAATAGGAGGTTTGAGAGAGATAATGCTAGGTAGTCTAATATACTACATAGGATGCCATATGGACAAGGTATAGGCAGTTTGCTTGAAAGCAAATGAGTATGCCCCCATCCCCTTATAGTAATAGTGACACTAGTAGCTGCTCCACAATAGGTAAAGTAGAAATGCCTTTTTTAGAGTAGTGTCATGTGTGGCCTTAAGAGTTATCTTTTTGTACTCAATGAAGTTATGGATTAATAAAAGTTGAATTATTTCGTTTATCATTTTAAGTTTTTACTTTGTGCACAATTAATATTTTATTGAATCTCAAGTGACATGGTTTCTTGTTGCAACCAATGATGCTATATGTTGGGCCTTAGAACAAAATCTATTGTAGTTTCTACCTTGTAGCACAATGGCCCAAAACACATAGGTGACACAATTAGAACATATTTGATATAGCCCAAAGCTAGTAGAAAATGTAAGTCCAACAAGTTTAGGTCCAACAAACGATGGTTTAGTAAGCTTAAGCACAGGCATAGGCCCAAGCTCATGGACATGTTCACAAGGAGGATGGTTAAGGCAGGCTACGTTTGAGGGTCAAGAGGACCCAAGTGCGTTAGAGACCTGGTTTAAGAAACTTAATAAGATTTTTGCTATAGTTGGTTGGCCTCAGGAACATAAGGTTGATATAGCAAAAGGAAATGAGATTACAAATGATTGGTGGCAAGCCCATTGGTGGAACAAGGGCCTAGTAAATTTTTAGGAGCATTTGCAAGTAGGTGTGAAGGCCAAATTATACCCATTGCACGCAAAGCATACCATATACAACGAGTTCTTGTCCCTACAGATGGCGGAGGAATACTATAAGAAATTCATGAAACTGAATTGCTTTGCACCTGAGGTGGTAGCTACAAAGAAGATGATGGCCTATAAGTTTGAGCAAGGACTCAACATTTGCATTCAAGAGTTGTTCAAAGGAGTTATTTTCATCGACAAAATGATCCTATGTCAAAGGACTCATGGCATTGCCAAAATACAACAGGTCAAGAAGAGGAAGTTAGAGAACAACCTAAGATTGGGAGGTGGAAAAAAGGGGCAGTTTAAAAGGAGGATCTCACACTAGTGGAAGATATATGGGCTTTGTTGGAGGACGGGCAAGGTTCCATCAGGGTAGAGGACAGACTTGGGAGAATCGTTTTCATTGCAAGCATTATAGTTGGAATCATCTTCAAAATGATTGTGGGGGCAAGATGGAAGCATGCCACGCTTGCGACAAGCTTTTGAGTGCCAATTTGGCAGAGGGAGTACTCGGAGGTACAAATAAAACAATACAATGGAGGGCAAAAATAGCAGCTTCAACAGCCTCAGCAACATCCACATCCATAGACGATGGAGAGCATATCAGGCAAATTGAGCAGCATTTCCCTAACTTTGGTCAAAATAAAAGCCAATTGAATATGATCAACCAGACAGACAAGCAGCATCAAGCGAACGTGATGATTGGTACCAGTGTTTGAAAAGGATGAAGGCGCACGCCTGGGCGATGTGAGGCGCCTAGTTTTTTTTTTTTGGCGTATATACTTTTGGTTTTTCAGTTTTCCTTGATGCTCTCTCTATTTTTTTTTTCAGATGTAGTGGTACAGGAAGAAAAAGTTTCTGCAAAAAATATATAGGACAAGGGGAGACCTTTCTTTTTCCCTATATCTTTTGTTTTCCCCAATATCTGCAAAAAATATATGCAGATATACCTTTGGTTTTCCCTAATGCCCTATCTGTTTTCCCCTATATCTGCAAAACATATACGCAGATATACCAAAATAACTATTTCTTGCTTTAAATTGGTGATAGCAGACTTTACAGTCTCTGCAGCTTGTTTTTAACTTTTCCAAATGAACTCTTGCTCTCCCCAATTCCCATATTAATTGCAGAATATTTTTACTGCAATCAAGACTATAAAGTATAAATAGACTTACCTTTTTCCAACAAATGACTATTTAACTCCCCTAAGTCCCTGCAGTCTGCATGTAATTTTTTTTTTTGCTCAAAAGGTTTTTTATCCCTCTTCCCTAAGTCCATCCTCCCTATGTGTCTATTGAGCTCTCAAGTTTTTGCTTGATTTTATGCTGAGGCGTGCGCCTCATAGCCTCTACGCCCAGCGCCTGAGGCGTGCCTTATATGCGCCTCACTTGCCTAGCCTCGCCTAGCACCAGAAAAGCCCCACCCCCCAATTGCCTTGTGCCTTGCGCCTCAGGCGCGCTTTTTCAAACACTGATTGGTACATTCACTATCTTCTACTCCTATTTATATATGTTTTCACTCTAGAGCCTCAAATTCTTTTATTGTTGAATCGTATGTGAATAAGATTGATTTAGTGCACCATGTTTTGATATCCATATCTATTATGTTGCCTTTTGAGGATTTCTTGCAATGTACTAAATGTAGAAAATCAAACTAGGACTACAATATTTTTAGTTCCTTAATTAAAGAAACAAATTATGTTAGTATATCTAATTCCTTGATTTAAGGAACAGATTTTGTAGTATATCTAGTTCCTTGAATTGAGGAACAGATTGTTGGAGTTTAGGCATAAATTGTTCTCACTTTTATTGATGCCTTTATTTACTTGGGAAAAGATATTCACTTCCCCAAGATGAATAAAATCAGTTCCTAGAATCCATGATTCTATCTTGTGTATTCTCAACTCTTCCGTGTACATATATTTATGATTCATGCCTAATAAAAATTCAGTTTTCTGCATCTTATCAACTACATGGAATCAGAGCTCTAAACCCGAACTACTCCATCATCCAGTTCAAATTCAGCCCCCAATGTTGGACAGTTAACCATCACGAGTCCATTAACCATTCCAATAAGAGGATAGCAAATCATGTTGTGGCACTATCACCTAGGTTATCCAAAGTTCTTTTACTCAAACATTTATTTCCATCATTATTTGTCAATAAAAATATAAATTTACTTCACTGCAAAGCATACCTGAAGCACATCTTCACCTTGACCATACAAACCAACTCAACCATTCTCTCTTATCCAAGGTGACATATGGGGCCCAACCAAAATACCTAATATCTCTGGAACCAAATGGTTTCTCCTCCTGGTTGATGATCATAACCAATTAAGCTGGTTACTTCTCATGAAAAAAAATCAGAAAATAGTCAATCGTTCAAAAACTATCATACTAAGACACAATTTCATGCTAATATTCAGGTCCTCAAAACTGATAATGCCCAAGTTTTTTTTTTTCAATTCCTCTCTTAGTCTCCAATCTAATGAGATTATACCTCAACATAATGGTGTGGTTGAACGCCAAAATTGCCATGTACTTGAAGTTGCCCACTCTTTACTCATCTACTCCAATGTTCCTAAAAGATTTTAGGGAGAAGTTTTCTCATTGCCATTTATTTAAATGCCCTTATGTGCCCTCAAATATAAATCTCCAATACAAACACTCTTTGAATACTATCCAAACTCTCATCTGATATCACATGTTTCTTTTAGAATTTTTGGATCCACTGCATTCATTCATACCTATCCTTACAGTAGGGGAAAATTTGATGAGCGTACACTCAAGTTTATATTCATATGGTACTCACCAAACAAGGGTATAAATGTTTTTCTCCTGATAACAAAAATTCTATCACGCCATGGATATCACTTTCTGTGAAAATCGGTCGTCTTCTCCAATTCTGCAATCCAGGGGGAGACTAACACACATGACTTGCAGAACTGGGAGTGGAATTCTCTTATTGATCCTATCCTTGCATGTTCCTATAGCTCAAGGTTATCTAGACCTATAAGTCTCTCACCACCATAAGCCACAAAACGCTCCAATCACTGCAATGAGCCATCGAATTCCCTAACGTTATCACCAACCGTATAACCAGATCACCTCCACCTTCCCAATGAATCTATAAATCCTACACTAGGAAGAGGCAACCCCAACAGCCTGCTCAACATCGGCAAAACCAGGAATCTAGTCCGAGCTCAACTAACCTTGAAAGTGGACATGACGAGGAGGAAACAAATTCAATTTTTGATATTGATAAGATGACAAATCACTATCCAGATTTAGACCTTCCTATTGCCCAAAGGAAAGGAGTCCGCTCCTGTGCTCAGCATCCCCTACACAACTACTTTCTAATTCAAATCTGCCTCACAAATTTCGAGCCTGTGTGACAGATCTTGATAAAATCTAGGTCCCTAACTCATTGTATGATGCTCTAAAGGTTCCTGCATGGAGAGCTGCCACCCTAGAAGAAACAAGGGCCCTTGAAAAGAATAGAACTTGGGTCCTCACAACTCTTTAACACTTGGAAAACACAAAGTAAGGTGCAGATGGATTTTTTCAGTAAAACAAAAGGCTGATGGTAATGTTTAGTGTCTCAAAGCCATATTAGCAGCAAAGTGGTATACACAGACAAATAGGATTGATACCAAGATTTTGCTCCTGTAGCAAATCTCAATACAGTAAGTGTCTACTTATCCATTGCTGAGAATCAAGATTGGTCACTGTTCCAACTTGAATTGAAAAATGTCTTCCTAAATGGAGACTTAGCAGAGGAAGTGCATCTGGATATTCCACCCAGATTTAAAACTAATTACACAAGAAGCAAAGTGCTTAGACTATGCAAAGCTCTATACAGACTCAAACAATCACCCCGTGCATGGTTTGGCAAATCCAAAAAGGTACTAAAGGAAGATGGCTACTTGCAGTCTCAAGCCGATCACACACTCTTCACCAAACACTTCACTAATAGCAAAATTACTATATTCATAGTGTATGTGGATGACATAGTACTCATAGGAAATCATCCAGAAGAAATGAAATTGCTCAAGCTTCGGCTATCTAAAGAGTTTGAAATCAAAGACCTAGGACACCTAAGGTACTTTTGGGGAATGGAAGTAGCTAGATCAAAAAAAGGAATCTCAGTTTCCCAGCAAAAATGTCCCAGACCTTAAAGAAATTGGTACAAGTGGGTGAAGACCGGTAGGGACCATGGACCCTAACATGAATTTAAAGGCTTGAAATGAAGAAATGGCCATTGTAGATAAAGGACAATATCGGTGCTTAGTAGGGAAACTAATCTACTTAGCTCATACTCACCCAAATAAAAGCTTTGTTGTGAGCATTGTGAGTCATTTTCTATGCAATCCTTCAAAAGCTCATTTGGAGGCAATGCAACATATACTTAGATACCTTAAAGGAGATCTTAGAAAGGGACTAATGTTCAAGAAAACCTTGAATCACTCAATGGAAGTTTACATAGATGCAGATTGGGCTGGGTCACCCATTGATAGAAGATCAACCTTGTGTTATTGTCCACATATGTATGGGGAAATTTGGTGACATGGTGTAGTAAGAAGCAGCTAGTGGTGGCCCATAGTTGTGCTGAACCGAAGTTCTGAGCCTTGGCACAAGGAATTTGTGTAGGAATATGGTTGAAAAGGCTATTGAATGAACATAGAGTACAGATCTCAAGTCATGTCAAGATATCATGTGACAACCGGTCAGCAATAACTATAGCCAAGAACCCTGTCCACCATGATAGGACAAAACATGTTGAAATTGTCCGATATTTCATTAGTGAGAAGATAGAAGACATTGTTGCATCTCTGAGGCATGCTCCATCACGATTTCAAGCAGAAGATATCCGTTGGGGGGGGGGGGGGCGTGTAGAAAATCAAGCTAGTCCTACGGGATATTATTTCAATATTTTTAGTTCCTCAATTTAAGGAACATATTTTGTAGCATATCTAATTCCTTGATTTAAGGAACAGATTATGTAGTATACCTAATTCCAAGAACATATTGCTACTGTTTAGGCATAAATCTTTCTTATTTTTATGATGTGCTATCTTTATTTACTTAGGAAAAGATATTTACTTCTCTAAGATAAAATTAGTTCCTAAAATCCAAGATTATACCATGTGCATTCTCGACTCTTATGTGTATTTATATTTATGATTCATAACAACTAAAAATTGACTTTTATGTCCCTGATCGGCTACACTAAGGTGTACCGTAGGGAGCCTTTTTCTGTCAATGGCCCTGAATTCCCCAAAAACCTTATTGAGATAGATTTGTAAGAGTTTGATGTTATCTAAGAGATGGATTGGTTGAGGTATAAGGCCCAATTGAAATGCACACAATAGAAGGTGGTTCTAAGATGACCCAAGAGGGTTGGGGTATCCTATTGAAGCCCACAAAATGCTTTATGTTAGCCATGAGGGTGGGATTGTTAGTAAAGAAGGGGTAACCATTGTACTTTTGTAGCATTCATGACCTAAAGGTTGGTGTCACAAAGTAGGAAAGTAAGTAGCTTTGTCACTAGGTGAGGAATTAAGGTTGATAGTGAGGTGTATGCTTGATCATGTTTTATTAATTACTTGATCATTACCTATAGACGTTGCTTGTGCGAATCGTTTTACTATTTGTCCTCATTAAGATGTATGTCGACCTTACATGCTAAGCTATTTCCTCGTAGAGCTTAAGAGCAATGGATTTAGCTAGTGAGAACAGTTAAGAAGGGTTAGTTGGTTGAGAGACAAGGACTAGGCGAGTTCAAGAAATCAACTAATTAGATCCCAAATGGACAAGCTTCCTTAGAATGTCAATGCGTTGCATCATCCACAACCATTTGTAGGATCTAAACGAGCGCCTAAATAGGATGATTAGTGAGGGAGCTTATTTGGAATACCCAGTGTGTAGGTCCGTATTCTGGTTAGGACTCTACCCTCATTTAACCCAAGGGGAAGTTCCTCATGATTGAGGAATATACCAACCCTAGAAACAACAGGGTAGGGTGCTTCACTAAGACCTATGGGATGCTAACAGAAGAGCTTATGGATATTGATAAGGCATGAAGGAAGAGTCATGGTAGGCCTCAAAGCAGTTACCCAAAGTTTACCCACCTATAGTGATAGAGGTGACTGGACTACATAGAAATGAAGAGAGGGAATGAAGAATTAGGAGGTTTGAGATAGATTATGACAAACACTTAAGGATGATTGAAGTATAGTTAACTTGCTGAGCGCAAACTCCACTAACAAGGCATGTCAATATGCCATTTTCCTAATCCTTTCTAGAATCTATAAACCTTGGGCTCAACTTTCCCTACTTGTCAAATCTCATCACCCTTTTGGTAGGTGAGACCTTTAAAAGGACCTTACCAACTTAAAACTCATTTGATCTTCGTCTTTGGTTTATTGTCTATCTTGAGCTGATTTCATCTTTTCTTGGATCACTCTCACCTATTACACCATATCCTCTATTAACTACGATCCCAACACCGTGGTCTCACTGAGGTCATTCCATCATAATGGGCACCTACACTTCCTCTATAGAGCGCCTCAATCGGGCCATTCCAACACTAGTATGGTAATTGTTGTTGTAGGGGAAATTGATAAGTCCACCTTGTCCTCCCAATTCTCTTAAAACTCCACCCGCGACATACAATCTAAGGTTTGGATGGTTGGTCATCTCTATCTAACCATTGGTGACTTAATGGAATGTCGTACTCTACTTCAACTTCATGTAAAATGCCTCTTGCAACTTTCCCTAAAAATGGGATAGGAATCTTAGACCCCTATATAACACTACCCCAAGGACCTTTGTGCAACACTAAAACTTCAACCACGTACTTCACGTATGCTCTCGTCAACTATTCTAGAGACAAATAAGCTTATTGGGATAAAGACCACCGACTTAATCAACCTATCTATGATAACCTAAATCACATTCATACCAGTTCTAGTCTTAGGAAGACCCGCAATGAAGTCTATGGATATTAAATCCCACTTTAAAGCTAACACCTACAATGGTTAGGTCAATCCTGCTAACCTGTTACACTCAATCTTAACCTTTTGGTAGGTTAAGCACTTAGCCACAAATTCAACTACCTATCTTCATCCTTAGCCACCAAAATATCTTCTTTAAATCCCTGCATAACTTATCACCACCTAGGTGCTAAGTATAAAGTATAGTGCCATCTTTTTCTTCAATTCCCCACAACTCTGAAGAACACACTATCTTCCTTTGAATCTAATGCTCCCATCCTCATAAATTGGGAAACTCTCTGCTCTATCATCTTATAACTTTTGACAGAGTCTCTCCTACTTTACAACTCCTAATTGGCCGACTCTAATATGTAAAAGATGATAGAAGTGATAGAAAGAGCATCCAATCTTGCCTCCAGGCTCCCACCACTAATCAACTCAATCTCCATATCTCGCAACTCGTTGTACATAACCCTTGGTCCCTAATGGCAATGTCCCCTTGGTGCATTAGCACATAACCCACCCAATGCATTATTTAAGGCACAATTCCCTTGGTCCCTAATGGCAATGTCAAAACTAGAGAAACTGTCAACATCTTCTCCATCTCCCAAAAATTTGCCTCACATTTATCATCCCACCGAAAGCATGTACTATTTCTTAACAAATTTGTCAACGGCCTAAAAATCTTTAAGAAGTCTTGCACAAATCGTCTTTGGTATCTAGCCATCTCTAGAAAACTCAATACTTCTGTGACATTCATAGGGGTTGGCACTCAAAAATTTCTTAGATCTTAGTTGGATCCACATATACTATATCCTTAGATATAACATGCGAAACTACACATTTTGAGAGTTTAGCATAGAATTTGTGCTCCTTCAAGAATGCAAGGACCATCCTTAGATGTTGAGGATATCAATCTCAATCCTTCAAGTACATCAATATACCACCACAAATTGATTAAGGTATGGCAGGAAAATCCTATTCATCCGGTCCATAAACAAAGCCAAGGCATTGGTAAGACAAAACAACATCACAGTGAACGTGTAGTGGCCATATATGGCCTAGAATGGTGCCCGGGGGATGTTGTTCTCTGCAATCATCACCTATAATACCCAAATTGCTAATCAAACTTCGAAAACACTCTACACCTCTCAATGGGTCAAATAGTTCATCGATTCAAGGTAAACAATAATAGTTCTTAATAGTAACTTGTAGCCCCAACAATTAATATATAACCTTAAGCTACCATCCTTTTTCTTTACAAAAAGTACCAATACTCCCACAGGCTACACTAGGCCTAACGTACCTTTTCTCCAGTGAGTCCTACAACTGAGCCTTCAATTTCTTTATCTCGACTAGAGCCATACTATATAGTGCCTTAGACAATGGTTCAGTCCCTAGCGCCAAATCAATGGTGAACTCTACCTCCCTGTCTAGTAGAAGACGAGAAACCTCTTCTAAACACATATCTAACAACTCTCACAACTGAAAGACTTCCCAACCTCATGATTAACAAGAGGCATGTCGTGGGCTTTGGTTAGCAAGCCTAATAAGAAACCCCGACTCCCTTGGGTCCTTTTATATTGTGTGTAGTCCAATTAGGCTTTATACCTCCTTAACCAATCCATCCCTAATATAACATTGAACTCTCACAAATCCACCTCAATAAGGTCTAATGGGAGTTCGGTGCCATTGACAAAAAAAGGCAAGCTTATGGTACACCTTAGTACATTACAAGAAATCCCTAGAAGGCAACACAATAGAGGAGGATATCAAATCATGATGCACTAAACCAATCTTATTCACACGAGATTCAACAATAAAAGGATAAGAAGCTCTAGAATCAAAACATGTATAAACAAGAGTAGAGAATCCCTCCAATTTATTGTTATACTGGTTCCCTTTGAGCTCTACCTTCACCAAATCATCACTCAAATGATCTATACCCCGACTTGCCACAAGTGTGGCGTACCACCAAGTTACCTCTACAATCCTTTCCAAGATGATTTCTACCATAATGCTTGCAACGATAATGCCTCTCCTAAGCACGTCCTATGCCTGAGAGAACCTAACTGTCCTCCAATAGAGCGCACATATCCTTCACCAATATGAGAACCTCCTCCCTAGATCCAAACTGCCCCTTTTTACCACCTCCTAATCTCTACTCGCTCTCTAACTTCCTCTTCTTAACCAATTGTACCTTAGCAATGCCACAAGCCCTCTGATACAGGTCATCATGCAAATGAAAATAGCTCCTCCGAACAACTCTTGAGCGCATAAGTTAAGTCTTTACTCAAGCTTATGGACTATCCTCTCCTTTGTAGCTACCACCTTAGGTGCAAAGCACATCAGCTCTTATTATAGCACTCCTCTATTGTTGCGACAATAACTTACTGTATAAGGCGTGTTTGACACGCAATGGGTAATATCTAGCCCAACCCTCATGTAACTGAAGGATTTGCTACTCATATGTAGTCTCCCTCAAAATATGACAACTCTACGTCCTAAAAGGAAACCAACTATGGTAAAAACAATTGTTAAGGTTCTTAAACCAACTCTCTAACACACCTTGGTCCTCCTAAACCTCAAATGTATGTGAATTGTGTTAAGTAACCCGCCTCAACCAATCTTCCTGATGAAAGTGTTCATGAGTCCAGGCTAGTGCTTGGGCTTGCTAAGCCATCATCTGATGGGCTTACATTTATTGTGGGGTCTGGGCCATATCAAATGTGATTTGCTCTAATTGTGTCATCCGTGTGTTTCGGGCCATCGTGCTACGAAGCATAAACTACATTAGGTGTTGTTCAAAGGCCTGACTAATAGCATCATTGGTTGCAACAAGCAAACATGTCACACCAAATTCAATACAATATTAATTATGCATAGTGTAATAACTCAAAATGATAAACGAAATGATTCAACTTTTATTAATCTAGAACTTCATTTAGTACAAAAACAAAAAGACGACTATTAAGGCCACATGACACATTGGCTACTCTAAATAAGATGACTCTTAAGGCCACACAGCACACTAGCTACTCTAAATAAGACATTACTACTCTACATAATGATGAGGAGGCGAGGACATAATCCCCGACTTTTGGGTGAACTGCCTATATCTAAAGTGTCCGCCTAACATCCAACCTAACCTATTAAACCTTGTAATATAATCTCTCAAAGGTCAAACCTTTGAATACTTCATGTGTGCTTGAGTAAACCTTTGGTAACTACTCTAAGATCTACCATGACTTTTCCAACACGCCTTATCAAAATCTATAAGCCCTTCTACTAGTGCCCCTATAGGTCTTGGTGAATGTATCTAGGGCTTGGATACTCCTCAATCATCCAATTTGCATACTTAGCCCTAAAACTTCCCCATGGTTTAAACAAGGGTAACCAACAATATGGACCTACGCATAGGGTGTCCAAATAAGCTCCCTCATGAACCATCCTCTCTAGGCACCCATCTACAACTAATAAATGGTTGCAGATGATACAACTCAGAAGAAGCTTGCATTTTTAAGATCAACTAGATTCAATTTTTGAACTCGCATAGTACTCACCTCTCAACCAATTGGCCCTAAATAACTAGTCTCGCTAATTGAATCCATTGCTCTTAAGCTCTACACGGAAACAAGTTAGCATGTAAGGTCAACATGCATCCAAACAAGGATAAATGGCAAAACAATTCGCACAAGCAATGTCCATAGGTAATCCATACAAGCAATTCACATAAGCGATTACCAACACATGGTCAAGCATGCACTCATGTACAAGGCCTCAATCAAAGAGTCTTTACATGAAAATCACATACCAGCACCTTAACTCCAAATAGAGGTTACGATTCTTCGGCAACAATTCTTCTACATAACAATTCAAGGTTAACCTCTCTATTCACCACCACACAATATGATAAGGGCAACAGCAATTTCAGCAAACTAGAAGACGGACAGCAGCTGGTCACAAAAAAAGTGCAAAAAATTACAGAAAAGAAGATTGGATTTAAGGCTATTTATTGAGAACAATTAGAGGTAAGAGGGAATAAGGAATAGCCAATTATTATACAAAATATTTGGGAGCAATTGAACAAAGGATCTAATGCGAGGAGGCGTATGAGTCCAGCAAGGATACCAACCACTAGAATCGAGCTAGGCCATGACCATTGGAGGAAGATTTTGGAGCTTGGGATTGAGTCACAACAGTGTTTGAGTTCGCAAATCCAAACAAGAATTAAATGAGTCTCTCACACTTCTATACCTCTTTGTAACTATCTTTGTAATTAGTTCCTCTCATTAATTTACTTTCAAATATGCAAATGTCAATTTAGGAGATCATGTTCGACAATTACTTAAATCTTATGATTAATCCGCATGTTAATTTTAGTATTTATGCCTTACTTGAGCTTATTGATTTTTGAATATATAGATGGAGACATCCTTCTATGTTTAGATGTGAATTTACTTTGTCGTGGTTTTATAGTTTGTAATTGTTATAGAATTAACAAATATGCAGCAACAAATTAGAAGTAGGTGGGTCATGTGGTTTGGACTTAATTAGGCTATTGCATAAGCTAGAAAATTTTCATTATTGTTGCCGAGGATGCATTTTCTTAGTATTTATGATGTTCCGTGTTGATATATTTAGAATCATGCTGGTTTAGTTCTAGCCAGTATAGGAGGATAGAGAGAAGTTTGATGGTAGGCTCTCTTCATTTAACCTACTAATTAACCAGGATTGCTAGAGAGATAATTGAACTGATATTTGCACTTATATGCTTAATTTCAATGCTTTCTCAATTGTAAATATTCAATCTAGTTTGCTTTGTTCTATGTTTAGAAAATTAGTTAGTTCTTTTCACATATCAACAACCCCTTCCCCTCCACCTCCCCCCAAAAAAACCTGAGTCCAGATTAAAAACGGAATACAGACTTTGCATATAAATTTGTCTTGAATCAATAGATGTCTCTAAGAGTTGCTGCTTGCATTTTTATTGAGTTCTAAAACTTGCAGCAACTTGAATAGCACACGCTAATGTCTAACATTTTTGGATATGAATTTCTTAAATCACAAGCATATGAAATAAGCTTAACTGCAACAATTAAGCAGATATAGAACAAAAACAGGAGTTAGTATATGTCCTGAACTCTGCTTAATTTAATGCAGATGTTGTCCAGTTTTGTTATATATGTGTTTGATGCGAGAAAATGTCCTACAAATTTTACAAGTCATGGGTTGGCTTATTTCATACTAGAGCCCATTAGTTTAGCCTTGATAGAAGATTTGGGTCAAACTAGTATACTTGGGCCTAATACGATACTTGTTTAATTATGGAACAAGGACAGACTTAATGGTCATTAACCTAATTTTTAATGAAGACACATGGTTGGCACATGCTATGAACATCCAATATGAGGGAAAGGCAGCCATATGAGTCAATTAATATTTAGTTAGTAGTTGTTAGAATATTAGAATATGTATCTTCTTAGTTGTCAGTTTTATCTTTTTAATTGGTGTGTGTGACGAATTTAATTCAGATTTTAATTAAAGGAGGTGAATCAGCCACCAAAAACTTTCAACTTCATCAAGTGCAATTGAATACAAGTTTAAATCTTCAAATTGATCTCCTTGTGAGTTTTTCTTCCTGATTGTGATTTCTCTGTGATTCATAATCAATTTCTCTTCTCAATTTATGATTTTGCGATAGTTATTTTGTGTCTAATTGAACACATTCATATCCTGTCATAATCGTTCCCATCTACATCCATAGCCATACACAAATTCATCTTCAACCTCTTGAAACCCTAACCCTCTTCCATACCAACAATTATTGTCCCCTTAATAATATCCATTAATTCACATTTTTTTAGCCTCAATTAAACTCCATAATCCACCATTAACCAACCTTCCATTCATTCCCATAAATATCCATCACAATTCATAAATACAAACCCCAAAAATCCATTATTTCTTCAAAACCATAACCCTAATACCCTTTCTTGCACCAACGAATTCCACCATCATTAATGACCCTATTAACCATGATACTACCTGCCATAACTACACCATTAATTGTGCCACTAATTACCCCTTAAAAACCTCAACCAATCGGCTTTAAGCCCTAATCCCCAATCTAAATCTAAAGCCCCAAATCTCAACCCTAATTACTAAAATTATCTTTATTTTCTTCTATTCTTTAGTTTTTTCCTTGTAGATCAATTACAATTTCTAATTTTGGTTGTGTGTGCTTCCAATACACATCAGTGTTTCGATCTGATGTTCATAGATATGTAGTTAGGTATGAGTTGCATATGATTGTACATGTTGAGGAATGTATTCTGATATTAGATGGCATGTTTAAACAACTTGACGACGCTAGAGCTAAATGTTATGTCCTATCTAAAGACTAAAAAATGCAGTCTGTTCATATAATCTGATTTTTATTTTATTTTTGAACTTCTGGTTTCTCTTGGAAAATTCAGCAAATTTTTAACACTATAAAGGGCTTAGATAATGAGGTAACTAAGTTAGACGTCTGAAGGTTCAAATGCTCACCAAAAGCTCCTGCTCTGGTTTTTAGCTTTTGATGTCAGATCTGAATTTTGGCTAGTGTGCTAGCTAAACACATGTTCATAGGCTGAAACAAACTGAAGAATTCAGTATACCAAATTGAAGAATCAAGTCTAGATAGGTTTTAATGCACTGCAGAATAAAAAAAAAATCATGTTTTGAACTGGTTTTTGCAGCAAAATGTACATGCCTGATTTTTCTGATTTACTGTCATTTTCTGCTAAAATTGAGGACTGAAACTTAGCAGAAGTTATTGCAAAAACTTCAGACATACAGGGCTGAGTTAGGAGTGAATTTAAGGTCATTAGGACAGCAAAAGATAAATTTTGCATCTGATTTACATGGACCTATTTTTCTGGTCAAATTTGATGAATAAATCCGAATTTTCAACATCCAATAGAGTAGGATAATTGAATAAAAATAATATGTAAATTATTTTTCTAGTTTTGTTTAATTAGAGGTTAATTCGTAATTGTTTTCGATGAGGCCCTAATTTCCACTTTAGAATTTAGAAACAACACTCTCCTCATGGGACCAACTCTTATTCACCTTATGCTACGTGCTTGTATAATTATATTATATTATATTATATTTCGGTGAAAAGTGAGGATTTAATTTGAAGCACTTAACAACTCACACTTGAAATTTTCTATATGATGTTATCTCACCCAAATTTGAGGAACATCATAGATATTTGAAGATACAATGAACTGAGAGGGCAAACAAGATAAAAGCATCGAAATGTTAGAGGTACCTCCTCCTCTTGCTTTGTTGGGTCAAGGAGGACACTTCCATTTTCTCCCAGACAACAGCACACTGCAACTGCACAGGAAGACCAACAACTGAAATTAAATGATACCCCATATATGAGGGCATAAAAATGATCCACTACCGACGCACCAGCAAGATGCTTCAAAGGGATTCCGGCATCCACTAGTGCAGCACAAGCAGCATTGATTGCACAAGGAAGAAGCTATTATGATTCAAGTCAAGGAAAATGTATCAGATATGAGCTGGCTTTTCCAATGTTGTGTTAGGGTTGCAGATTTTGGCAGCCCTTTTTAAGCAATTTTTTGGCAGAATTTTTGCACATTAGGTAACTATTATATCTGATATTAATTTCTTTAGCCACAAAATATAATTATTTAGTCAATATTATTAATTAGAAAACTACGAGTATATTGTGCTAAAGGATTATTTGGGAGGGGATTTCATTAGATTCTTAGGAGATATTCACTTCAGTTAAAAGGCTAGGCCCATGAGGGTGTAATGAATATAAATAGGGTCTTAGGACCTCGCTAATCACATAATTTGAAAATTCATCAAATAAATTAATTTTCCAAATCTTCCTCTCTTTTCTCTACAAGCTGCAGCCTGCCACCAGCCCTCCCCCTGTCTCCCTAAGCTGCCGCCAGCAACCACCACAACCAACACCACTAAACCCTTTATTCAATCTACACTAATTAACAATTGGGTATAAACACAGAATTCAAGGAAAAAAAACAGAATAAGAGAATCAAGATTGCAAGTTCTAACCATGGTCCTATGTGCTAGCCAATAAATCGGGACAATACTGGTGCGGCTATATCCGGGAACCAAGATCCTACAAAATTGGGTAGGACCCTGAACGCTTCAAGATTTTGCAGCCAGATTGGATAGAGTATTTGGACCCAATATCGTCAGCGCGGGCGCCAAGGGGGGGGGGACAACTCAAGATCAAGAAAAAACAACTACCACCTAGCCAGCAGTAGCTGTTGAGAACCACCACCACCCTGGCCACTTGGAGACCTTCGTCAACCACCCACACTTTACACTGCACTGGCCACTACTCCTTTGCTCTCTGCTAACCTGTTCACGCCCCAGCACAGAGCACTGGCCACGGCGAGGGCTCTAGCCACTCCACCAGCTCTCTGCCTATGGTTGTTGACCCTCTGCCGCCCCACACTGCCTCTCTTTAGCCCTCAGCCAAACCAATTTCTCAAAGATATAATCCCCAAAACCTAATTTGCCCATCACCAACCCAAACATCCAGTGCCGTCCCCAGCCTGTCGCCTATGCTGACCCTCTAGCTACCCTCCCTGAACACTGCCGAGCCAATACCTCAGCCACCAGAGCTTGCAGCCACCATATACCAGCCCCTAATCTTTCTACATACATGGATATAGCAATGAGAATTAGTTTGAATGACATTGAGAGCTTGTTGTCACCTATCATATCACCGAGCACAACTAGGTTCATTATCAGAGCTCGTTGCATAGTCCGAGGTGCCTATTACTGCCGTGGAATTTGCTCAAATTTAGAGTAGGACATCCCTGGCCACCTCCTGACAGAGCCAAACCAGCTAGAGAGAGGAGTTTCAATTTGAGTCCTACACCCACAAGATAGCAATGGGTTCTCAACTACCACTGTTGTCCATACAGCTAGAGATCAAACACCACCCCCAACCAACAATTGAGGCCCTGCTTCTTGCTTTCAATCTATAGGCAGAGGTCGAAGGAGCTCGACTCTATAACAAAAACTTTTAGCTGGGTCCCTAGAAGACCGTATCAATAATCATTTTCAGAGCCACCAACACATGTTAGTGGACCAGACAAACAGATTATCATAATTAGTTCATCAAAGGGGACAAAGCCGGTGGATATTGAGGCCCATTCAGAGTTAAAGGCACAGCAGCTCCTATCTTAGCCAGAGGACTTTGGCCTTTTGAAAACCAGCACATCCTATTCAAGCTCCACCAATACAGAAACTGACTCAAAGGGTGATATATATATCAATCATTGTAGTGAGAGAGGCAAAGTTGGATCTCCAAGAGGATGAGAGTGAATCAGAGCTAGACCCATTGGAGCATCTGGAGCCTCCGACAGATGAGATACAACACCCTATTCTAGCTCATCAGCCCAAGTTTGGGTGGCGTCCCGTTGTCTCGACATTAGCTTCAATAGCACTATGAACAAGATACATCAACCCACAGGTCACTACTGCATTTGGGTTACAAGTGACAGCCTAGTTGGGCCTCACAGTTTCAGTCAACCAATAACAATAAGGTGTATGACTTATGGTCTGATAGGGGTCTATGTTGAATGGCATGGGTTTCTTCACTTCTACACTTGTGAGTAGGGACACGCAGTCCGGGCAAGATTCGTTGTCTTCTTTCAAGCTTAAGCACAAGCTTGATGCTTGGAAGGAGAAGAGTGTTAGGGTTGCCAATTTCAACAGCCCTTTTGGGGCAATTTTTGGACAAAAATTTTGAACTTTAGGCAATTACTATATCTGTTATTAATTTCTTTGGCCGCAAGTTAGAATTATTTAGTCAATCTTATCAATTAGGAAATTATAAGTATATTGGGGTAAAGGATTATTTAGGAGGGGATTTTATTAGATTCGTAGGAGATATTATTGATTATTTTAATTAGTTAAAGGGCTAGGTCTGTGAGGGTGTTATGGGTTTTAGGACTTTGCTAATAACATGAGTTTGGAATTAATCGAATAGATTAATTCTCCAACTCTCCCTCTCTTTTCTCTACAAGTTGCCACCAGCCCTCCACTTGTCTCCCTAAGTTGCTGCCAACAACTACCACAACCACCACCACTAGACCCCTAATTAAATCTACACTAGTTAACAATGGGATATAAGCACAAAATTTAGCAAAAGAAATCCAAAAGCAATAAGAGAATCAAGATTGCAAGTTCTAACCAGATAAATCTGCAAAACATTGTTAACCATTTACAGTAGGACAATCCTAGCACAGCTAGATCCGGGAACCAAGATCCTAACACTATAGCTTGACCACTAAGAAGAAAAGCTTAATAGGTTGACAAAATGTCAATAAAGGCAACACATCACTATGCCCATGAACCAAGGGCTATCTAATAGGGATGCCAGAGGACCGAGCCAGAAAATGATAAGTGGATGCTCCTTGGATTCAAAGCCTTCACAATGGAGGCTAAGTGATGAATGAAATCAAGGTAAAACTCAAGGGGACTTTAAGTATGGACAATAGTGACAAGTTGATTGATTTAAGGTGAGTGAATAAGCTCTGTAAGAAGGGGTAGATGAAAGATTTAGATTTTTATTTTTATTTTGAAAGATTGTTTAAACCGACAATCCCAATAAACCTTTGCATAATGAAATACGAATCAACAACAAAACAAAGAATCAGTCATTTTCTGCGAAAATTTCATACTCAATTATACATTGGAAAGATCCACATGGAAATGTTCCCATATAGGGATTCAAGGTCAAGACAAATACAAGAGAATAAAGAACCAGACGTGCATCTATAATGTAGGTCCCAAAATGTGTAAAAAAATGTAAGAGGATACAGCGCCATCGTCATGGATAACCTGCATAAGACAAAACCATTATAAGAAGGACAACATTGTCTAACAGAGTAATGCTATTTTTACAACTACATTTTACAACCCTCTCACAAAATCTGGATCCCACATATATGGGTCCCACATGTGAGGTCCACATTTTTGTGAGAAAATTGTATATATTTTGGTTGTAAAGTTAGCATTTTTGTTTTTCACGCATAAACATATCGGTAAATTAACATTAATGGTAGAATGTTTTAGCAATTTCTGAGAGTTCGTAAGTGTCATCACAAAAACAAAACAAAAAATGCAAAAAGCATAATTTGACCACCCAAATTGTAGCATCCAATATGATGTTCTTCAAACTTAATTTATAAGTCATTGATTCAATTTTACCCTCCATTCTCTGAAAAGCATTCAACTATGCGTCAGAAAATAAGCAGAAAAGGGAAAAACTAGACTAATCTACATGACAGCTATGAAATGCAGAATACCTAAATGAAACGCCCTCTCTAAGTCTTCTAACAATTCAGTTTCGCCGCGTTTAAACAAATTTTCTAAATCATCATTAAGTTAACTGAAGAACAAACTGATACGATCCACCAAACTGGCCTGTGCCCGAATGATCAGCAGGATAGTGCCTCTGCCTCTACCCGATTTCAAGAAATGGAGGCTAGACAGCTACATTTCCCACAATTTGAAACATTTATACACCTAAGAATATGGACTAAAAAGGCATGCCAGTGGATAAATAACATTTTTTAAATAATCAATATGCAAGATAATATGCAGAACTTTCAATTCAATCACAGGTTTGCAGGCTTGCAGCTATATATACATGTGCATAACTAGAACTAGATGATTATGTTCCCAATTGTACATACTTTGCGCTGCACCAAGTACGAAGTCAATCTACTCAATTAGTATATGATATCAAAACCTATAAATAATTCTCACGAAACAAGTAAACAAATTATGCTACTTTATGAACCCAATCTATGTATATTAGAAGTTAACATACATTTCTTTTAAATACATGGGTTTTTTTCCAGTCAGCCAAGCTGTCAGCCTAGAATATAATGGACAGATAGGAGACATACAGAGAAGCATACATCTTTCATCAGCAGACTAAAGTTAGAGTTGGACACCCCTATTATGCTTCTCCCCTCGGGTAAACTGTTCAGGAATATATATATATATATCATATATAAAACCGCATCCTGACAATCTAATGAAGCATGCAGGTATCGGACTGAAGTATACCACCCGTCACCAGTGATTGTATTGCTTCATTTAAGTAAGCCAGCCAAGGCGCACAACAATTTAATGCACATGCAGCTCCAGAGCACAAACCTCAAAGCCTCACCCTCACCTTAACTTGTACTGTGGTTGTAGTATTTGGATTCATTGTCAAGATACAGATGCTCTGCAAGGTTCTCTTCAGTATCATCTCGTACTCCTTTTCAACTTTCCCTGAACAATCAATAGCAATTTTTATCCAAACATACTCAAAAACTACACAACAATCATACTATACACAAACTAAAATGAATCTACCATAAATGTGGCATTCCAAATATGAACAGACAGTATAAAAGCTAAGCATTCACATAATTCAAATCTTCCTGTTTGGAAGAATTATAATGATTGCACTAGCAAGGCAAAGTGGTCTCATTTCTACCTCTAGAAATTGTTATGCATAAAAGGAAGACTAAAAAGTACAAACTGTGTCATTAATATCTAACACACAGCTTAAGGCTTTAATGTAAATAAAGATTGTTTTATAAGACACTGCAAAACTAAATCTTGACCTTACTAACCCTTTTCTCCAGTTCTAGGCTTCCAAATGACATCAATACAAGCCTTCTCAGGATTTTCATTCTTCTTAGTCCCAGCTAACGGTCCTTTGACAGATACAATCACATCAGTAGCCCCTACATGTCAGAAACATTTAAACATAAATTATACTCCCAATCCACTGATAATGAAAAATCTAAAAAACTTTTGATAATGGGGTCCCTTAAATTCAGACACAAAAAATACTGAGCTCATTATCGACACAATAAAGTTCATGTCACAAGATGTAGAGAACTATCTGCTACAAGGATGACACTCAGAAGGATGGATCATGGGTCCAGTGAAACATTTGGCTCCATACTAGTAGGAGCTGACAGAGACAATGCATCAAACCAAAAGGTGATTCAGCTAGGTTAAAGGATTTTCCACAAGGTGATTTTACAAACATGTAGCTTGTATAGATTTTATAATTAGCCAGTACAATGAATTTAACCAAAAGAAAACATTACCAACAATAGTAAGAAACCAAGATTCAAAAAAAAATTCAGCACTCAGAAAATTAAAACCCTTTTTCTAATCAAGTGGTAACTAGAGATAGTGCAATCAAAAAATCAAACAGACTAAGATTTGCAATCGAGTACCTTGACTGCAACGAACAGAGCCATGAGGTTGGTTTAAAATATTTCTTTTAAATACAATCTTTCTCAACTGACTCGGCACACGGTTGTCTGTTCTCTTTATCTCCATTTCTCTTCTAATTCAGCAATGGAATAATCAAGACAACTCCCTCAACCTCTATCCTTTGGAAACAAATAGAAAGAACAGAAGATTCACGGTCTGATACCCAAAATGAGCAAATTCCACTCCTCCACAACCAGTTGCTGAGCAAGAATTTAACCACATTGAGTCAACATATATTACAGTGCACTGAAACAACATAAAAAAATAATAAAAACTGCACTAATATTAGAGTTTTACGTAGTTTTACCCTTGTATTCATCAAGTTTCATACAATTACGTAGTCTTACTCTACATAGGCTGTTTTTCACAGTAGGGCAGTATCCAAATTTAAAATCGAGATTAATAAAACTAATTTAGTCTAAAAGATGATATACATTATTCATCAACAAGAATTACCTAGCAGACTGCATACCCACTTAAGTTGATTTATTTCTCAACCAGGCAAAATATATGAGCATTAGCATTCAGCAGTTTGGCAAAGCTACAGCATATATATCATATATAAGAATCCAATATTAGATATATGCAGTTCAATACTACCAAGTATAAACAGTAGGATCAAATGATTTTAAAACAGTTCACTACCACACTAAATCGAATTAGGGTTCGAAGTTCTAACCTAATGACTCATTATACTACATTGCCAATCGACTAAGTAATTAAAAATAAATAAATAAATTGAACCACAAAAATACTTCCGTACCAACAGCATAAATTGACTTAAGAGACTAAAAAATCTATAAAATAACACACAGTGACTCGGTGACGGCAGTTCCGTGAATTACGCGTCCTTGCCGAGGAGGAAGCTTGACGGGTTCACGGAATCGACGGCAACAGCTCTCCAGCAGCAGCAGCAGCGCAGGTGCTCCAGCCGTCGATCGGGAGGGTAAGGTGAAGAACCTGGGCCCTGGGCTGACGGCGACAAACGTGGAGAATGGCCTCATTTATATGGTATGATTTCAACAAATTATCATTTTTTTAAAATTAACATATCCTTTATTATAATTATTAAAAAATAAAATCGTATCCTAATAATTCTAAAAATATTTATATAAATAAAGATATGTATCAATATATTTTAACATAGTGATTATAAAATATTTTTATAACTATAGTAAAAGATTGTGACATGAAATTTAAGTGAAAATAATAATATTGTACGATCGTGATATTTTTGTTATAATAATAATAATATATATATATATATTGGTAAAATATTTGTATAATTATAAGAAAATATTTTGAATTAAATTTTATGTAAACATAATAATTTTTTTTTATAATAACAATAGTAATATATATATATATATAGTAAATGTGAAATATTAATTTTAGTATAGTAATAATGAAATTTTAGTAGAATAATATATAAATATATATTTTAAAATAGTAAAAAAATAAGAATAATAATGATAAAATATAAGTATGATAATGGTAAAAGATATATATATAGTAATGGTAAAAACAATTATAAGATTAGTATTCAAGTTTAGTAATAAATTTTAGTAGAATAGTGATGAAAAATATATAAAATTATAGTGAGTGACATGCAAAAGATAAATTCAATTACAATGAAATATCACTTTCAATAGGGTGAAACATTGATTATATTATGTGATAAAATATTAATTATGTTATAATTAAACATTTGCTCAATTTATGTAGTTAAAATTAAATATCTGGTGAAAAATCAATTATGTTTATAATAAAAAATATCAACTTATACATTGTGAAATATTGACTACATTCTATAATAAAAGATAAGTACAATGCTTGTAAAAAAAATTAGTTTAGTTATGGTCAAAGATAAGTCCAATATTGGTGAAATATATCTATAATTGTAGTGAAAGATATACAAAAAATATATACATAGTTGTTGTAAAAGATGCATACAAGACTTATGATATATTCTTAGATCAATGTTGAATTTTTTTAGAAAAACAATAATAAAATTTTTGTTTAACAATGGTAAAGAAAAAAAGGTAATTAAATTTGTAGTGATTTATATGTGCTTTTAGTGAAAGACACGCATATGACAAGTGGAAGATATGCTTAGATAAATGTTAAAAAAATTCAGAAAAGTAATAGTAAAAAAATATTTAGCAATACTATAAGATACTTAAATACATTATGTGTGTGGTTGTAGTAAAAATATAGTTAAATGTATGTTGAAATAGGGGGAGGGTCACATACAAGCCCTTATTAACATACAAATATAGGAACAATTCTTATCCATTAGATTAATATTTAATCAACAGTCAATATTTAATAAATATCTAACAAAAAAAAAACTAATCCAAACCTATAGCCACCTATATCTGTTAAACCCTAAACCATAGACTCTAAACCCTTTAAACAATAAGCCATAAACCCTAAACCCTATAAACCCTAACCCATCTAAACCTTATAACCCCTAAACCATCTAACCTGAAACCACAAACCCTAAACCATCTAAACTCTAAAATGTAACCCCTCTAAACCCTAAACCCTAAACCATATAAACACAAACCCTCTAAACCAGTAACCATAAAACCTAAACCCTAACCATAAACATTATACCGTACACCATAAACCCTCTAAATCCTAAGCCCTAAACTCCATAACCACCAAACCCTCTACCCCATAAACCCTAAACCCTATAAACCTTAAACCATCTAAACTGTAAACACTTATTTCCATCCAAAGGCATGCATGCTTCAATAAAAACAAAGCATACTCATAAAATATACATTCATTTAATTATATAATATGACGGGAAAAAAAATCTTCCATGATTTAAAAGTGTCATGACTCCTTGAGTTGCTCCTTATAGAACTCCAAAAAGCAACTTCTCACAATCATGTAAACTACAACAAAAAGCATCAAGGACTAATACCCTTAATGAAATTGAAAAAAAAAATGAGCGTCCAACTCCCATCTTTCATTCCAAAATCTATCACTGTCATATAAAAAGCTGACATTAGTTATACTTTAAACTTGGGAATTAAAAAAATATTACAAGCTGAGATCAAGAAGTAGAATGATGTGTTTTACCTTTTATTTCAATTTTAATTTTGTGCGTCAATTCCAACTATCATGGCTTGCATACTCCCCACATGCCTTACACCTTCTTGTCGTCTTCTTTTGTTGCTCAATTGCCTTTTCTTTCTCCCCTTTGATCCTCTTTCTGCTTCCTTTGTTTTTGGACTGATGTGGGACTTGACTGGTAACTTCACTTGGAGCACTTTTCCCAATTAAGGATTTAATGACATGTAATTTGCTTGAAGGCTTATCACTACTATTATTATCACTCCATTCCTTCTTAAAATCTTCAAGAACTTTTATAAATTCATGGATACCTTCTTGTTTCCCTTCAACCAGGCTCACACATTCAAAAATTTGAAATCATAACCTTGTCAAAGTAGTTTTCATATCATTAGCTTTGGAACATTGTTCCAATGGGTTTCCTTATAAGTCACATATTAGCTTTTTTAGGGCATTTATAGTCCATCGAGTCACTACCAATTGAGTAGAAATATGGTATACTCTTTTTTCTTTCAAAACCCAAAATATACCTACACGAAATCACACATCTCTAAAACAACTTACAAGAGTATTTTGGTTTATTGTATTGTATACCACCCGAAAAGTACTCTTACAATTTAACATTCCAAGTTCACTAATCACAAAAATCTCTAAATTACTTTCCTTTATAAAATCATCAAGAACGTGAGATATTAATCTTTGTGGTGATTAATCCTAGTAAATGGCACAAAAATTAAATTGTACTTATTTGTGCCATAAGTACAATAAAATGAAATCATATCACCAAACAGAGAGTAATTCTTTTTAGATATATGATCAACCCAAAAGGCACAAACAAGGACTCCACTATTATCGACCATATAATCAAAATAGTATCCACTCGAATCCTAATTATTCTTACGAAAGATTTCCACAAACATATCAAAATTAGAATCTCTAATATAACACTTCACATCCCTATAATAGTTCTTAAAATCCTGTAATGAAGCGCCTACATTCTCATACCCTCCCAGATATTCCTTGAATAACAAAAATGATTTGGATGCCCCAATGTTCATCCTAACATTATCTATAATGAACTTTTTGTGCATGATAGTCAAACTCCTCCCTTATTTTAGACATTGTCTAACACTAGGGGTAGCTAGAAGGTTATTATGTCCTTCATAGAAAGTTAAAACTATGTAAAACCCTTCAATGTCGTGCTTAAGACACATTCTAGCTCTACATCCCACTCTATTAACCACTCTCTTTCTAAAAACACCTTGACCACTACTGTGGTCACGACATATATTTCTTAATGGCTTAAATCCTTCCCTAGTACAAACAAGATATTTTAATATGACAACATTACTCATAGTTCTCTTTTCACCAAACAAACATCCACTAAAACCACAAGTATAGTCATAGTTATTGTAGAACTTAATCCCATTATCTAATAATTTAAATCTCATTCCTACAATAGGGACTATTTTTGGGGAACAGCAGGGTATCCATTCCTTTGTTATTTTACCAGGAGATGTGTGGGGTATTAATTTGGGAGTGACTAACTTGCTATCAACAATATTTAATTTTAAGGAAGGAGAAGAATCTTGTTTGTCACTCATAACACCTATAAAATAAAACAAATGAACCTATCACAAATAAGGAAATTAAGATAAAAAAAAGTATATGAAGATCAAACTAATAACAAAATTCCAAATATGGATTTTCACACATTGCTACTATCTAATCCACTTATATTATGAAACAAACAAATAAATATTATAACACACTACTCAGTTTTGTAGAATACAAAAGTGTAATATCATGGCTAGAACTTTTGGTTAAATTTAATAAGGATCTCAAATAACTCAACATTTAAATTGATTATGTCTATCATATATACATACACTTATAACATATAAAATCACCAATCTCTACTATATAATCCACTGTAGAAAAATAAATCTAAAGTAAACAAGATGAATAAAAGAAACAAACCTGGAACTCTATAACTCAATTATCTGCAAATCTAACTTGAAATAACTCTACAGCTCAAGTACCTGTATATCAACTATGCATAAACAAAGCATGTAAATGAATAGAACGAAGCAAACTTTAAATTGACTAAACTTTGATCAAAGGAGAAGGTGAAGTAGATGGAGCTACATTTGAACCATTCGAACCAATATGAACATCACAAAACCAAAACCAAAATAGGTCATTTTACACATACAAATACAAGGCAACTAACAATATACTAGATGATAATGTAAGAACATGAATATATTTATTAAATCAACACTATAAGTTGAGGATCGACTCAAGTTCAACCAAATTACATGATTTGAAGTTACTTTCAACTAATCTAACCTAAACCACATAGAAATAAAATCGGTCACAAAAATCTAGGTCAACGAACACTAGATTGGATAATAATGTAAAAACAATGGAGATACTCAATGGTTTCATGCTCTAATTAACGACTAATTTCCATAGTATCTCGAGTAGAAATGTTAAGGAATAAATGGTGACAAATGACACTGAAGGTGGAGCTGCAATGATTGGTAGAGAAAGACTAAGCAAGGACACTCGATAATTCAAGGGAAAGTAGATGAGAATATAGAGTGCATATAGAAAAACAAAGCAAAAGATGACTACCAAAAGATGGCTACAAAATGGCCAAAAAATAGATCGGTGAAATTTACAACTGAAAAAGAAGAAAATGAATGAAATAATGTGATAGAGGATGTGAACATTAGTTGGGTGAAGACGACGAGTGGGAATAAGAAGAACTTAGTGAAGACGAGCAGAACTTGAATATGGATGTGAGGTCGAGGAACGGAGGATGAAGGATAACTATGAAGTGGATGAAAATGGAGATCTATGAAACAATTAAAAGATTTATGAGCTAATCGAGAATGGGATGGAGGATGGGGGCTTTGATTGGTTGAAGATAATGAGCGGGATATGGATGGGGCAATGAAGAAGAGTGATGCGAGCTCGTCGAGGAATGTGAGCTAGTCAGGGATGAAGAAAATGAAAGCAATGAGTGAAAAGGGAAATGAAGATGAAAATGAAAGCAGGATGAATGAACAAATGTAATTAATGGTGAGGGCATCTTCTAAATCGAAGTGATCTAATGGCTATAAATTGTTCCTATGTTTGTACAATAAAATAAGTACGTATAAGACCCTAAATCTGGTGAAATATATGTATAATAATGATGAAACATATGCATAAAATTTATTGGCAACCATTTTCACGATATATACATAGGAAGAATAAGGAAAAGAAAATATGGTTATGCATGGAATTGGATGAAATTATGTGTTTTGTTTGAAACACTATATATCATTATGAAAAAAATAGATAAATATAGAACTAATATGCTTACAACCCTCTCACAAAATGTGTACCCCACATGTGATACTTGATGTGTGTAGGAATATAGACTTACAGTTTGGGTGGTAGTATGGTTCAGTTAGGGTTATTTAAGGGTTATGATGGTTTGAAGATGATGATGATGCTTTGAAAAAGTAGAATTAATGATGATGATGCCTGAATGATAAAGGTTTAGAATGGTTTGGTTCATGAGCTAGGGTTAGGGTTTACGATTAGGGTTTAATGGTGTTATGAATATTATGATAATGAATGATTGAAAAGATGATTACTTGATGATTGGATTTTGAAGTTAAGATGATAAGGATGGTAATTTGATAATAATAATATTATTATCTTAGGTTTGGAAATAGATAAAATGAAGTAAGAAAGTTAGGACGAAGATGAGTGTTGAAGATGATGATGATGGCATTGAATATTGCGATTAAGCTTGGAATAGAATGGATTTTTGTGGAGGGTTTGAAGGATATATCTTAATCTCTAATTCACATAGACAAAGAGATTAAAGATTTCAATAATAATCACTCACAAATAATTGATTAAAATTGAGAAGAACTCACACAAAATTTAATTAAGCAATACTTGCAACTTTTATTCAATTTTCATCTTCCCTTTGTGTCATGTGTTCTATGGCTTTTATTGATGGAAACCTATTAGGGTTTCTCAAAAAAAATTCGGATTGAAGTATAATCGAGCGTGAGGTTTGATTCGTCGAGATCAGCCTAAGGAATTTTCCAAAGGAAGATCCAAGAACTCAGAGCGCAGTATTAAAACAGCTACTGAATTTGAGAAGTGAGAACGATCAAGAATAGATCGAAGAGAAGAATCAGAAGAATACGAGCGAGAAGATCGCAAGAGAGAGCGAGAGAGACTCGAGAGAAAGAGAGCGAGCGGAAGAAAATTCCAAATCAACTTTTCATTTGACCAAAAAGTGTCGGTGAGCACCTTATAAGACCATATTTATATAGCATAAAAATACAGCAAGGATCGTACAAATACACACTCAGCCCAAACAACAGCCGAAATAAAACAAAGGGGTCGACGGCTGGATCAAGCAAAACAACCCAAGAATTACAAGCTTACATGCCCCAAAAATACAAAGAAAGAATAATACAATTAATTCTCATCAGCTAAAAATAATTTAGCTAATTATGGTTACAAAGGGATGATTAACCCATAGTCCAGCTAACCCATTTAATTATGGGTCGGGTGGCGGGTCATACAACAAACTTAATCCCCATTAGCTAATTTTGTCGGCGAATGCATCACATGGGATTTCCTAACTTAAAATAAATTTCTGCAACAAATCCTCAACAGCTCTTTAAGTCCATTCTCCATGTGCTGCATTAATTCCCCTACTCAAGCACACAATAAGAAAAACAATTATAAGCACAAAATGATTTATAACAATTAGCAGAATTAATTAAATATAAATTTTGGAGATTCATATCATTCCCCTCTTCTTGGAAAGGTTTTGCCTCTGAAACCTGAGTAATATCAATAAATGGACTAAGATCAGCAACATTAAAAGAATCACTAACATTCCCAAACTTAGCAGGTAAATCAATCTTATAAGCATTATCATTAATTTTCTCTAACACAGTAACCTTCAAATATATAATATTTTCCCTATGTAGCAATTTCACACTTCTTATAAATTTCCTTAAAATCAAGATCTTCCAGATATAAAAGCTTAATACAAGAAAATCCCAGCAAAGTAGTATCTGCAGCATTTAATAAAGCATGTCTCCTAGATAAAGCATCTGCAACTACATTATCACCTCATTTTTTTATACTTGATTATGTAAGGAAATCTTTCAATAAACTCAATCCATCTACCCTGTCTCATATTTAATTTTGATTGACTCTTTAAATATTTAATAGCCTCTTGATCAGTATTTATCACAAATTCTCTAGGCCATAGGTAATGTTGCCAAACTTCTAAAGCTCTTACTAAAGCAAACAATTCTTTTTCATAAGTAGAGTAATTTAAAGTACTACCATTTAATTTCTCACTAAAATAAAGCTATTGGTTTGCCCTCTTGGGAAAGTACAACCCCTATTCCTAACCCTGAAGCATCACAATCTAATTCAAACATCTAAGCTATTGGTTAATTTATTTTTAAGCGTTTCAAAAGATTTTTGCTGTTCTAAACCCTACTTAAATCTATTTTCCTTTTTTGTTATGGCAGTCAAAGGAGAAGCTATGGTACTAAAATTCCTAACAAATCTCCTATAGAAAGAACACAAACCATGGAAACTTCTTACTTCAGTTACACTCTTAGGTACAGGCCACTCTTGAATAGCTTTAATTTTGTCTTTATCTATAGATATGCTATCTTTACCTACCACAAATCCTAAGAATACCACATTTTCTAGACAAAACCTAGATTTAGTTAAGTTAGCATACAATTGTTCTATCTTAAACACATCTAAAATAATCCTTAAGTGTTTCAAGTGTTCTTCTAAAGATCTACTATATATAAGTATGTCATCAAAATAAACAACCACAAATTTTCCAATAAAATTTCTCATAACATGGTTCATAAGTCTCATAAAGGTACTGGGTGCATTGGATAATCCAAAAGGCATTACTAACCATTCATATAACCCAAAGTTAGTTTTAAAAGTTGTTTTCTATTCATCTCCTAGTTTCATCATAATTTGATGATATCCACTTTTTAAATCTATTTTCGAAAAAATTATAGCACCATGTAGAAGATCTAACATCTCATCAAGTCTAGGTATAGGATATCTATACTTAATAGTTATTTTATTTACTGCCCTACTATCTATACACATTCTCCAACTACCATCCTTCTTAGGCACTAATAATACTGGAACTTCACATGGACTCATTGATTCCTTAATGTATCATTTACTTCATAATTCAGAAACCTGCCTTTTTAATTCCTTAACCTCTTCAAGATTAGCCTTATAAGCAGGTATGTTTGGTATAACAGCTCCTGGAACAAAATCTATTTGATGTTCTATTCTCCTTAATGGAGGTAATCCACTAGGTATGTCCTCAGGAAACAACTCACTATATTCTTCAAATAATTGTCTCACAACAATAGGTACTTCCTCACTTAATCCTAATTGACATTCATAACACTCTCTATAAACCATCAAGTACACAGTTGCCTGTCTCTTAATAGCCTTACCTAAATCTTTTACTCTTAGCATAAAATCCAGATGTTCCCTTAATTTCTTTTGAACTAACCTCAGTCTCTAAACTCTTCTTAGATAGTTCCTTATAGTCATACTCAATTTTTATTTGATCATAAAAAATCTCCTTTGGAGTCATAGGTGCTAAAACAATCTTCCTATCATCCTTATGTAAAGTATATCTGTTCTTATAACCATCATGTGTCACTCTCCTATCATATTGCCAAGGTCTACCTAATAATAAATGAGCAGCATGCATTGGAACTATATCAGACAAAATAGAATCCTCATATTTTCCTAATTTTAAATTTACTAAAACTTGTTGACTAATCTTTACATCTCCTAACTCATTAAGCCACTATAGTTTATATGGTTTTGGGTGTTTAGTGGTTGGTAATCCTAGCTTAGATACTAATAAAGTACTAGCAGCATTGATACAAATACCACTATCTATAGCCATATTAAAACATTTATCGTCAATCAAACATCTAGTATGAAATATATTTTCTCTTTGTATAGCATTAGAATCAGGTAATTTGTTACTGTTTAAAGCTCTACGTACTACAAAAAGATCTTTACTTATTGGCAGTTCTATTTCTTCTTCTGATTCACTAGTATCCTCCCTAACTAAACTAGTCTCCAAGTCTTCCTCCTTAGATTCAGATTCTATGTCTCTAGACTCCCTAATTAAAATGTTCCTCTTGTTTGGACACTCAAAATCTATATGTCCTAATCCTCTACACTAGCAGGATTAGTTGTTACATTTCTACCCTTTTCAATCTTATTCCCTACCTTTGCCTCATTGTTCCTACCTCTAGACTCAAATCTCCCATTATTCCTCCAATTTCCAGAAGTAGTTCCCCCAAAATTCCTTCTCACTGTACTCTTAATCCCAATCCCAAGGGGTTTATACTGTCTAGTCTTCTTTATCTGACTCTCTATTTTAGTAGCTATGTTCACCATCTCACTTAAAGTCCCACAAGGATATAATTCTACTTTATCAGCTATTTCAGAATTTAATCCACTTAAGAATCTAGCCATAGTAGCATCATCATCCTCAACAATTCCTGTTTTAATTATCAAAACTTCTAATTCCTTAAAATATTCATCCACTGTCCTAATTCCTTGACTTATTGTTTGTAACCTCTTATGTAATTCGCTATAATAATAACTTTGAACAAATCTTTTCCTCATCAAGATTTTAAATTCATCACATGTTTGTATGGGTGGTTCTCCACACCTACGTCTAGTTAAAACAAGGTTATGATATCAAGAGGAAGCATACTCAGTAAACTCCACTACTGCTACCTTAATTTTCTTCTCATCCGAGTAACTATGACATTCAAATACTAACTCTATCTTCCTTTCCCACTCAAAATAATAATCAGGGTCATTTTTGTCATTGAATCTAGCTATACTAAACTTAAGATTACTTAGGTTCCTATCAACTAAGTCTAAATCCCTTTCTTGTCTATTATTCTGCCTAGGTCTCCTATCACTATTGTTGGATACTTGGTCCTCTAATTCTTCTAAATTAGCTACAGGTGGAATTCTAGTCCTAGGGTCCATAGGAGCCCTTCCTAATACCCCTGCATGTTGAGTTTCTATCCTATTATGTTGTAATTCATTAATCTTTACTTCTTGTTCTCCTATTCTTTGTTCTAAGTTAGCAGATAACACAGCAAGTTGAGCAGTCATTTGTTCTTGAAAAGTCCTAAGGGTTTCTAATAAATTATTACTAGAAATGAAAACATATTGATTAATAGATTGCCCGTTGTTAGACATTATTAAATTTATCTTATGATAGTCAATTAAGCACAATTACAGACAGCCAACAAAATCAATTTGCCTTAATAAGAAATCAAACAGACAGCAATTAATCGATCTAATTATAAGAATATCACAGTATCAAATAATATCAAAGATATATCAGCAACACAGATTGATTACACAGTAATTCCAGGTAAGTATTAAATCAAAAACAACGAAGAGCTTAAGAAAGAAACGATATTACCGCGAGCAATTAAAGCAATTAATCCAATTACTAAATAGGGACCCCTCTTCTTGGAGTCCTTACTCCTTTCTAAAACCAAAAGGTTCGCTGGTCAATCCTCCCGTACACTTATTAATTGTGAATAGAATGATATCTCGAATTTTTTTTTTTGCAAATTAGTTATCACAGATTGCAGTAAGTAACAAGATAAGGTTCGAATTTACCAATCGAGGAGTATTCCTCAAGAATCGCCAAGATTCAAGATTCTTGACCAAACCCTAGCCGACAAATCGCCCAAGCTACTTAGGGTTTCCAAGAAATTTTCGAAACAGAAGATGCAACCCTTCGGTCGCCGGCTTAAATGCGACGGAATCCTTCGAATTCCTTCGTCAATCGCAAACCCTAATTTTTGCACTTTTGAAATTTGGGTTAGCGAAATCGACAACGTAATTAAACCAAGAAAACTTAGTAACAAACAATTAAACCATGAGCACTCGAATAATCGAGGCTCTGATACCAAATGATGGAAACCTGTTAGGGTTTCTCAAAAAATTTTCGGATCGAAGTATAATCGAGCGTGGGGTTCAATTCGCCGAGATCAGCCTAAGGAATTTTCCAAAGGAAGATCCAAGAACTCAGAGCGCAGTATTAAAATGGCTACTGAATTTGAGAAGTGAGAACGATCAAGAACAGATCGAAGAGAAGAAGCAGAAGAATGCAAGCGAGAAGATCGCAAGAGAGAGCGAGAGAGAGACTCGAGAGAAAGAGAGCGAGCGGAGGAAAATTCCAGATCAACTTTTCATTCGACCAAAAAGTGTCGGTGGGCACCGTATAAGGCCATATTTATATGGCATACAAATACAGCAAGGATCGTACAAATACACACTCAGCCCAACAATCAGCCCAAACAACAGCCAAAATAAAACAAAGGGGTCGACGGCTGGATCAAGCAAAACAACCCAAGAATTACAAGCTTACATGCCCCAAAAATACAAAGAAAGAATAATAGAATTAATTCCCATTAGCTAAAAATAATTTAGCTAATTATGGTTACTAAGGGATGATTAACCCACAATCCAGCTAACCCATTTAATTATGGGTTGGGTGGCGGGTCATACAGCCAACTTAATCCACATTAGCCAATTTTGCCGGCGAATGCATCACATGGGATTTCCTAACTTAAAATAAATTTCTACAACAAATCCTCAGCAGCTACAGCAACTTTAAGTCCATTCTCCATGTGCTGCATTAATTCCCCTAATCAAGCACACAATAAGAAAAACAATTATAAGCACAAAATGATTTATAACAATTAGCAGAATTAATTAAATATAAATTTTGGAGATTGATATCATTTATAACCATTGTACCTCCCTAATATTATAAGATAATTATCCTAAAAATTTGATAGAAATCAGCCTATAAAGTTGTGGCTTTCTCCCTACTCCAAACACAACTCATAAGATAGAATAAGATAATCCTAAAAGATAGAATTAAGCTACTTTTTGACTAATTTAACTTTCTTTATCCTATAGCTAATATCAATGTGATAATAACTAATATTACACTTCTAAAGTGTTGATTATAGTCTTATCATGTGGATACCACTTCATTCCTTCCATGCAACATAATTTTACCCTCCATACATGCCATGCACATGTCTCTATCGCTAATGACTTATTTTGCAAGTTTCATCCATAACTAGCAATGTAGTCATCTGTTTATCTTCAAATTTGTAGGGGATCCTATCTAAATAGAGGATAATAGGTTCCAACACAATAAATGCTAAGTATTGACCATTTTCTCTTGCATCATTCTTCCCTTGTTGAATTGAATTTGCCCTCAAATTTTTATCTCCATAATAAGGACTAATATCTCCAACATTGAATGTTCTACACACCCCACCATATGAATCTGGCAAATCTAGTTCATAAGCACTTTTTCTAAATTTTATAAGTACTTTAAAAGGTACATCCACCCTTGGCATAAGCTTATTTTTTTTTAGATTAGGAAATCTCTCCTTCCTTAAGTGCAACTATACCAAATCTCCCAATTGAAATACATGTTAACTCCTATACTCGTTTGCTCTTGTCTTGTATACTTCATTTGCGTTTTCAATGTTGTGCTTGATTTATTGATGAAGTTTCTAAAAGAACTCCACTCTCTCTTTCACATCATAATTCTTCATTTCCCCCATATTCAATGGTACCATATCAATTGGTATATATGGATTAATACCATATACCATCTCAAATGGATTAGACCTATTTGTAGTTAAAGGAATCCAATTATAAACAAACTCTGCATGTGCTAACTTAATATCCCAATCCTTGGCACTCTTACTCACCAATCCTCTTAGCAAAGTACCCAGCGTTCTATTAGTAACTTTGGTTTGACCATCCATTTGAGGATGATGTGGCATACTAAATAGAAGCTTCGTTCCTAACATATGCCATAATGTCTTCCAAAAATAGCTTATGAACTTCACATCTCTATCCAAAACTATACTCCTTGGAATCCCATGCAATCTCTCGATTTCGTTGAAATACAAATCCACAATATGAGTAACATTATCGGTTTTGTTACATGGAATGAAATGATCCATCTTAGAAAATAGATCCACCACCACCATGATAGAATCTTTGCCTCTTTGTGTTCTAGGAAATTCCAAAATAAAATCCATACTAACTCCTTCCTATGGTTGAGTAGACATAGGTAAAGGTACGTATAATCCCTTATGAAAGAAACTCTTGCTTATTTGACATGTAGCATACCTAACAACCACGACTTGCACTCTCCTTTGCATTCTTAACCAATAAAAATGCTATTGCAACAACTCCAAAGTTTTACTAGATTTCCAAAACATGTTTAAATTAGAGTAGCATAATACACTTTACAAAATTAGAATCCACCAGTGGTGGTTACAAGAACAAGAAATACATTTAAACCAGAAAGTAAAAGCAAAGGGAGAACCCTAAAGTCCGGATAATCCTTACTCTCTTTCCCGTTGCCCACTTGAGTAACACCTGAAATCGGACCTGTAAGGGACACTGCCCATTGAATAGGCAGGGGCCCCACGAATGGAACCCTTCAGTACTACGGTACTGAGTAACCCTTTAAAGTCACACTTAAAAGTAGGCCCGCAATGTAACACATGATACAAAGCTATATATATATATATATACAAGATGTGTACATATAACATTCATATAATTAACAATCACATCAGATATCAATAGGTTGTTATGAACAATCGATACTTTCGGCCCTTAAGCCATGTCATAGTGCAAAATCAATACATTCGGGCCTTAAGCCATTATTCCATCATCATTCAATCAATCTCATATTTTATATCCATGTGAGTGCGGGAACTCCACTGTTATAGCCGGTGGATCGATCACTTATAGGGCATAACACACCTAACTACTATTATATGCCGGTGGATTGGTCTCTAGGGCAAAACGCTCTTGGCCACTATTATTCACCGGTGGACCGGTCTGGCCCCGACTCACATGGTGTTCCACTATAAGTAATTAGTATTTTTCTATAACTTTATTCACATCCATGACTTATTTTATTGAGCTCGGGACCCCCACTATTATTGCCGGTGGATCGGAATATATATCAACATCATCCAGGGCAACACGCTCCTGGGCCACTATTATATCCGGTGGATTGGTACTTATAATCACTTGCCAGGGCAACACGCTCCTGGGCCACTATTATATCCGGTGGATCGGTACTCATAATCACTTGCCAGGGCAACACGCTCTTGGGCCACTATTATAACCGGTGGATCGGTAATCAATATCATAATCCAACTGGGCCCAGCTCATAATCTTTCACTTTCATGATTAGTATTTTTCCTTACTTTAATCAGTACAACAATTCCATTTATTTGCCTCGGATGGGAGATCAAGAACCCGGGACACAAAGGTACACCGGTCGTACCGGTGCATATAACTACTCAGTACCCTTCAACTAAGAACCCAGGGATGCAAAGGTACCCTGGTCGTACTGGTGCATAAAGCTACTCGGTACCCTACCGACAAGGACACCTAATCCATAAGTATGCATACCCCCTAACTAGGTCCGTAGAGCTAGATAGAGTAAGATATAAGGCCTGGTTGGGGCACAAAGGTACACCTGCAAATACCAGAATAATCGTGGGCTAAGCCACGTCTTTAGGGTAGCGACCCCTAAAGAGCCACCATTCCCGATCTCGAGGTCTTTCACTTTAAGTATTAGCGTCTTAATTAAAGTGATCACGAAAAGCACAATAATTAGATACTTATTCACTTTCAATTGTTCCGATATCATTAGTTGTTTCTTATTCAGGCGGTTATCTAAGATAACACAGAAAAACCACTAAGGCCATCATAATCTCATATAATTCCGAGTTAAGATTCGTTCTCATAATACTTACTAATTATCAAATATTCTTACCTTGCTAATCAGCGTTATTTGAGTCATATTATAAAATTCAGCAATCACAACAATATGTCAGGTACAAATTACCCATTTACCCCTTACTTATATATTTGCTAAGTCATCCCTTCCTTACTTGACAATTTACTATATTACCTTTAAGGTTGCATATTTACCAAATTACCCTTTACTTGGTTTAGGTTCCCAAGTTATCTCTACGCTTTTTAGATCACCATTCACCCTTCATAATTGTTAACCTTAACATATTTCCCTTTTTGGTTGGTTAGATTACCAAATTGCCCTTCTCCTTTGTTATAATTACTAAATTGCCCTTGAGTTGGATAAATTACCAAGATACACTCCTTCATTATCATGATTACTATTTTGCCCCTTTAGTTGGTTAAATAATTACCAATTTACCCTTTTAGTTGGTTAAATTACCAAAATTTCCCTTTAGTTGGATAAATTACCAAATTTCCCTTCTCCTTTATCATAATTACCATTTTACCCCTCTCGATTATTATAATTGTCATTTTACCCTTTTCAATTATTATAAATTTCAAATTACCCTTCTTCATAATTACAATTATTAATTTACCCTTCTTCATAATTATAATTACCAATTTACCCTTCTCCATTCTTATAATTACTATATTGCCCTTCTTCCTTATTAAAATTACCATAATGCCCTTTTATCGGTTAATTTACCAAATTACCCTTCTCTATTATCATAATTATCCAATTACCCTTTCATAATCATAATTTAATTACCAACTTATCCTTCGTCATTATCGTTATTACCAAGTTACTTCTTACTCCCAAGTGTGCCATAAATATCCTTTTAATTTACAAAATTACCCTTCTACCCCTTACTTCTAAATTACCATAATATCCTTTTATTTACAAAATTACCACAATACCCTTTTACTCATAAAATTACCATAACACTCCTTTTACTTTACAATTTACTATTTTACCCTTTTACATCCAAAATTAACATTTTTATCTTTCCTTACAAAATTACCATTTTGCCCTTCTTTTCCAAGATTACCATATTACCCATTTACTCCTAAAATTACCATAATACCCCTTATAAAATTACCATATTACCATTTACTTATACAATTACTATCTTGCCCCTCTACCTCTAAAATTACCATAATGCCCCTTTACTTGAAAAATTACCATATTTTCCTTTACTTATAAACTTACCATAATACCCCTAACTTCTGTAATTACCACAATACCCCTTTTCACTCGTAAATTTACCATATTACCCTTTTCCTTCAAAATTGCTACTTTACCCTCTTCATTACTCCACTTTTATTATATTATCATTACCACATGGAATAATAATATTAATACTCCATTAACAATATCCAACTCCACCAACTATTATATTTTAACATAATACATATTAGCACCTACGAATATTAGGCCATAATCTAACACGAGGAATATTACAAAAATGCCCCTAGGGCTCACAATAACATTATTCATGCATAAATGGTCACAATAACATAAAATAACATGGATAATTGATTAACACTTCCATTAATAATCAAATTCTTCCCTTAGGCAATATTTCCACACATATCACATAAAAGAGCATACTTTCCTTTTTATTAAAGAATAGAAGCAAACATATAATTTATATTGACAACCATATATCAACCATAATAACATATTAAAATTCCTAATGTGTAAACATACGTTTATCATGCTTTTAAGTGAGGTTTAACGATTACCTTAATTCCTACAAAAATTGAATCTTACCAGTATCCCGGTTAAAGATTCAAGCTTTGATTAGAAAAACCAATACCTAAAAATAATATAAATATTTATTAGAAATAAGAGAATCAAGATATAATACTTTATAAAATTTACTTAAGGAAATAATTGGTTTAAATATCATCATACCTTAAAGTTTTTAATAAAAATGGCCAATAAATGTAGGAACTTATGCTGCATATGCAGCATGAGCTGCATGCAAAAATAAAGGAGGAAAGGCTCGAAGAGGGGGTAATGGAAGGTAAAATGGTTATTTTCGGGTTGGGGTCTTTAGGCTAGAAAAGAAGATAGATGGGGGAGGTTTCAAGGCAAGGGAATGATGCAGGAGTGAAGAGGGGGTGTAGGTGGTTGTCGGGGATAGGTTCACGGCGGCCAAGGGCGGTGGATGCGGCGTCGGCGAGGTGGCGAAGTTGGTTGCTGAGGTGGGTCGAGGTGGAAGGGCTGAGAAGGAGGGAAAAGAGGAGGGAAAAATGGAAGGGTTCAGAGACTTGTTTCGGCCAAAAAATGGATGGGGATTGTAGAGGAGGTTGCAAGGAGTTGAATGGTGGGTTGGGTGGCGGTAGAGGCGGCCGGAAGGTGGCGATCGGCGGCGTTACAAGAGGACTACCGAGAAGGGGGGAAAACGGGAGAAAAAGAAGAGAGGAGGAAGGTGGAGTTGCGGGGTGGCTTGGACGGCATTGGGACGGTGCAAGGTGGTAGTAGAAGGGTGTAGAAGACGGTGCAAGGGCTGGGTGTGGCGGTTGGAGCGGAGGAGGGGCGGTGGTGCACAATACAGGGGGGAAAGATGGAGGGGAGAAAAATGGAGGGAAGAGGGTCGGGGAATAAGGCTCGACAATAATGGGGTAGGGAAAATGACTAAAGGGGAGAAGAAAAAGAAGAGGAAGGGTAGGGGGGATAGGTGGCGGTCGGGTGGCAGTGTTTAGGGTCGCAGGGGTGGTGGTAGGGTGGCAGGGTAAGGTTGACGAAGAGGGGGGGGGAAAGGGGAGCCATGCGGGATGGGGTGCATGGCTGCCCGGTTCCATATTGGTGAAAAATGCAGGGGGAGAGAGAGAGAGAGAGAGGGAGAGAGACAATTGGTGGCAGTGCTTGTAGGCTGTGGTGCTCGGGGTGGCAGTCATGGCCGACGAAGACAGGTTGGGCTGTTGGGTCGAGGCAGGTGGAGAAGAAGAAGAAAAAACAAGAAAGGAGGGAGAGGGAGCTGCAGGCTGGCGTATGGGGTAAGAAAAAAACGAGCAGGCCGATCGGTCCAGGGTGAAGGGAAGAAAGGAAAAAAAAGGAAGAGAGGGTCTGGGCTGTGTGTGGCTGGGGCGAGGGAAATGGGCCAACGACCTAGGCGAAAGGAAGGGGAGGCATCCTGGTAGCCCAAGCCAGGAAAAGAAAAAAAAAAGAAAAAAAAGGAAGGAGGAAAAGGAGAAAAGGAGAAGGAAAAGAAAAGGAAAAAGAAGAAAAAAAGGGAAAATAGGAGGAAATAATTTAATTTAATTTATAAAATAATAAAATATAATATTTTTGATAAATTTTTAATTTAATAATTTAATTCAATATAAATTAATATATTGGTTCAAAAAGGCTAATTTAGGTAAAACATTAGTTTGAAAAATTATTTAAATAAAAATAATATGATAAAATAACAAAATATTTACTTTTAATTTATTAAATACTCCTATCCAAATTTACATACTCAAAAATCCATAAAATAATTAAACTAAATAACTTTAAAAGTTAATTTATTTTAAATAAAAGCTATTTATTAAATTATAGGTTTTATAAAATTTTGGGGGATTACAAATAATGACTCCATGTTTCCAAACAATGAACAATAGCATAGAAATCATTATCATAAGTTGAATAATTGAGTCTTGCACCATTCAAATTTTCATTAAAAATGCATTTGGTCTCTTTTCTTGTGAAAGTACACCTCCAATACCTACACCACTAACATCATGCATTACTTCAAATAATTTATCAAAGCAAAGTAAAGATAATACCTGTACATTTGAAAGATTTGTATTCAAGTCTTCAAAATCTTTGTTGCATGCTCATTCTACTAGAACTCTCCCTTCTTCATCAATTGTGTAATAGGTGCTAAAATTGTGGAAACATATTTCATAAACAACCTATAAAACAAAGCCAACCCATGGAAACATTGAACCTAATGAACATTAGTAGGAATTAGCCATGTTTGAATAGCTTCTACCTTTGAAGGATCAACTCTAATATTGTCTCCACTCACAGTGTAGCCAAGAAAAACCACATTCTTCATCATGAAATCACACTTCTCCATTTTACCATAGAGCTTCACGTACCTACGTTTATCAAATAATCTGTTCAGATGCTATATGTGTTCGAACTCACTCCTGATATATGTCAAAATATCATCAAGGAAAACAATAACAAAGACTCCAAGGAAAGGTCTAAATACTTTGTTCATCAACTTCATGAATGAACTTCGTGTGTTATATAGCCCAAGTGGCATCCATAAGTTATATGGGAGTAAATATATTTTTTTGGTTCTATATGTTGATGACATACTACTGGCATGTAATGACATATGTTGATGACATATTGCTGGCATGTAATGACATATGTTTGTTGCAAGAAACCAAGAAATTTCTAGCTAAGAATTTTGAGATAAAATATCTTCGGAATGCCTCTTTTATATTGGGCATAGAAATACATTGGGATCGTTCTCGAGGTATCCTAAGGCTATCACAAAAGGCTTATGTCGAAAAGGTTCTCAAACGGTATGCCATGAAGAAGTGTAAACCAAGAAATACCTCTGTTATTAAAGGAGACACATTTAGTCTTAGTTAGTGCCCTAAGAATGACTTTGAAAGAAAGTAAATGCAAAGTGTTCCCTATGCCTTAGTAGTAGGAAGTCTAATGCATGCTCAAGTGTGCATGCATCTAGATAATGCATACATCACTAGGATAATAGGCAAATATCAGAGTAATCTAGGACTCGACCATTGGACAACATCCAAACGAGTCATGTGGTATTTATAGAAAATAAAAGATTACATGCTCACATATTAGAGGTGAAACAAGCTTGAGATCATATGATATTTTACCTCTAATTTTGCTGGATGCCAAGATAGCTTGAAGTCTACTTCAAGTTTTTTTTTCCTGATGGCTGGAGGTGCTGTTTCTGGTAAGACTGCGAAGTAGACAGTTGTGACCTCTTCCACTATGGCAATGGAATTTGTAGCATGTTATATGGCTTCCACTTGCAGTATATGGCTGTGAAATTTTGTCATAGGGCTGCATATAGTTGATGATATTGAGAGACCACTCAAGATATTGTGTGATAATAAGGTCGTAGTTTAGTATTCTCATAACAACCTAAGTTCTACGAAATTAAAAAGTATCAATATTTAATACTTTGTTGTTAAAGAGAAAGTACAAAAAGGAGACTTATCTATAGAGCATATTAATACAAACTCCATGATAGCGGACCCACTCACTAAGGCTTTACCACCCAAAAAATTCCTTGAGCATGTTGCTTATATGGGTATTATATCAGGTGATGAGGTTTAGTTTCAGTAGGAGTCTCTCACTTTGTTTGCTTTATGTATAGATACTTTGTTTTGGCGTATGGATATTTTTTGGCCATATATTTTCTACAAAAATAAAGTTTTAGTATAAAGTTTCAGTTTATTTCCTTTCTATATTTGTTCATGATTTGATCTCACTAATGTTTTAAGGTGGACCAGTTGAAAATAGGCATGTTAAGATCACATTACATGAAATTTTCATGCTACACATCCACATCTTGATCCATGTTGTTTAATTATATTTGTATATGTGATCATTGAATGTTTAGTTATGAAGAAATGTGATGAAAGCCACTTTGATCCTATGTTAGTGTGACTACTGGATGGATTGGTTATAGATACATTTCATTACGACAACAATATTGAACTCATTAGGTTATTTGGCAATTCGTAATTATAAGGTCACACATGAAGCTCAAGTGGGAGATTGTTGGGTTTTTATCCAACAATTGGGCTTATATGTTTACAATACGAATTATGAATTATTGTATAAATCAATCCTGTATATAAGTTATCGTATTTAAGTATAAATTATTAGGCTTAATGTATCTAATTAGATGTGGGCCTTTATGTGTAGAGACATTGGATATTTTAGTTTGTTGATGGAATAAAATAGAATAACCCAATAGACAATAGGTCAGTTGCCTATATAAAAGGTCATAGTCTCTAGGTCACACATACTACGTCATAGTTTGATTTCCATCAGTTAATAGAATTTGACAAGTGTGTGCCAGATCTAGAAGACTCTAGTACCATCCTTGTCCCAAATCCTTTAGTTATTCTCGCATTATGGATTCAGGTACACTTCCATATAATTATGTTATTAAATTAATCTTAATGGATTAGCATTCAATCCTATTAGATCTATAGATTGTATTAATCTATCATATTTATCTCCTCATTGTGGAGAATTCTATTGCCTCACTTATTATTAGTTGTATCATGTGTACTCTGTCAATGTGAATACTACATTTTTTTAAAATGGAGAGAGAGAGAGAGAGAGACTTAGATATGTATATGAAATTGTTAGTGGCATATGCTTTTTTGGAAACCTCGATATCTATAATTAACTATATCTAATATGCTAGTAATTTTTATTTTGGTTATTTGTGTTATCCCGTATTTATTTTTTTAATCTTTCTTTTTCTCCAAAAGATGTATGTTTCTTTGGATGTAAAATACAAGGACCAAAGTATTTAACATTTGTGTCCATCTCTTGAGGGTAATTTACGTAGCATGGACGCACTATTTCCCTACAAAATCATGCCAATCAGAGCCTCATTCCACTATATTTTGCAATAAAATGCCAAAAGTATCACCAATTTCATCATTTCACCAACTGAGAATGATTTTTATATTATAAAATTATTTTTGATCCATGTGGTATATAATTGGGATTGCTAAAGAATATAAATTGTTGATATTTGATTAATCAAAGTTCCATTTAGTTTCTGATTGATATTTATAATTAGCTTAGGAGTATATTTTAGGCTCAATTTCTTTTTATGTACAATCTTAAAAACCTAAAATAAACACTAAACAATAAATCTTCAGCTCTAAACCCAAAATAAATGTCATGGATAACCTAAAAAAAAAGACTAAAACATCTAAAATAAATGAAATAATCCAAAAACTATAAATGAAACTTAAAAAATCTAAAATAAAAAGCTAAGAAACCTAAACTAAAATATTGAAAAAGTGAAAATAAATATAATAAAACATAAACCCTAAACCCTAATGAAATTTAAAGCCTTAACAATTGATATAAATACTAAACCAATCTAAAAACTCAATAAACTAAATAAACCCTAAACAATTTCAAAAAGCTATAACATAAATAGTATAAACCATTAACTCTAAATAAATCTAAAAACCCTTCAAGAAATGGTAAACCCTAAACCTGATATAAATAGAATAAAAGCTAAACAAATCTAAAAGCCCTAAAATAAATGAAATTAACCTTAAACTCTAGGCCCTAAACAAATCCAAAAAAGTTTAAAATAAATGGATTAAACCTTGAACAAATCTAAAAAACAAAAAAAAGGGTTAAATCCTTAACCCTAGACATATAATAAATGGAAAATATCATAGATCCTAAAAAAATCTAAAACACCTAAAATAAATTGAACAAACTCTAAAACCAATATAAAAACCTAAAATAAATGAAATAACCCTTGAACCTTTAATTCATCAAAAAAAAATAAAATAAATAGAATGAATAAATTTAAAAAACCTAAAATAAATAGAATAAACCCTAAATCTTAAATGAAATAAATCATAAAAACCTAAACCCAAAACATATCTAAGCCTTATAAAATAAATGGAATAAACTCTAAACCTTTTAAATGAATCTAAAAACCTAAAATAAATTAAATAAATCCTAAAATTTGAAACTTTCTTAAAACCCATGAAATAAATGGAATAAACCCTAAGCCCCACACCTTAAACATATCTCTAACACCCAACATAAATAAAATAAATCCTAAGAATATCTGAATAACATAATATAAATGGAATAAACCTAAACCCTAAACCATAAACAAATGGGAAAAATAATAATACGAGAAACCATAAAGCCTAAAAAAAAATAAAAAAATGTAATACATCATCAACCCTAAACAATTCTAAAAACACTAAAATTAATGGAATATACCCTAAATAAATCTAAACATCCTAAAATATATAGAATAAACCCTAAACCCCAAACAAATATATATACTTAAAATAAATATAACAAAATCTTAACAAATCTAATAAAACTAAAATAAATTGAATATGCCCTAAATCCTCATTCCTAAATGAATCGATAAAATCTAAAATAAATAGAGTAAACCACAAACCCTAAACATATCATTCAAAACCACAAAAAAAAAGAATAAACCCTAAACTATATGCCTTAAAAAAATATAAAATATGTAAAATAAATATAATAAACCCTTGATTCTAAATAAATCTAAAAACCTACAATAAATGGAAAAAAGCCCAAAACCCTATTTAAGTCTTAAAAAGTTAAATAAATAGAATAAACCCTACTATTAACTCTAATAAAATGTAAAAATATATAAAATTAATAGAATAATCTATACACTCTAACGAATATATAACTTGATGAATTTAAACACAAACAAAAAAATAAGAAAATAATTTAATATGTAAATCCAATTCTCATAAATCTACAAACCTAACTTCTAACAATAAAAAATTGAATTTATCATAATATAAAGCATGGAAGAAAATAGGGGGAAGATAGAGAATGCCCTTGCAAGATTTGATATTGTGTTTCCCAAGGCACAGAGGACACCACTGGCCACTAGTCCACTTAGATATTTTTTACGTAAACTATAACTAGCATACTAAATAAACAACATGCTATGATGACTTTTAGTGAGGATGTCATTTATAACAGGAAATGACAATGTTGTCTTTACTGAAAACTCCAACATTGTTTTGTGACAAAGAAAGTTGTTTATAATGTCTAGTTTCCAAATTACCATTAATAATTTCTCAACACCTCATTTTTCAATGCTCCTTTGTTTTGTTTTTGATCGAAACCGTTAGTTAGAGTGATCCAATGACTATCAATCATTCCTATGTTGGTATAGTAAATGAAGTTTCTATAAGACCCTAAATCTGCACACACGCACTCTTATTCAAATACTATATATATCAGAGGAATATTTGATGAGAACAAGGTTTTTTAGTAAAAATTGAGAACTAATAAGCAACTATCCACAATAGTTGGTGCAAACAACTGTTAGTAGGTAGATGAAACTACTGTAAGTAGTTCAAGAAACTATAGGATTTACGTGTTAAAAAAAGATGGCGGCATTTTTATAAATATTATGTACTTATGTTTTAGGTTTGGAAACTATCTATAATATAGGTGGTGGAAGAAACTACTATAAGTCTCTCAGGATGCTATAATATTTGAGTGTTAAAAGAAAAAATGGTGAAATTTTTGTAAATATTAGGAATATATGTTTCATATTAGGAAACTACTTGCAATAGATAGTGGAAATTACCTCTAGTGGGTGGATAAAATTACCTTAAGTTTCTCAGAAAACTATAGTATTTGAGTATTAGAGAAAAAAAGATGGTTACATTTTTATAAACATTATATATATATAGTTAGAAAACTAACTACATTAAGTGGTGTAAACAACATGCAGTAAGTGGTAAAAACTATAATAAGTAGCTCAAGGAACTAGTGTGGTTCTTAATTCTCACCATAAAAGACGAGTCTTACATGATATGCCCTATATATGTATGTGTTTGTGTGTTATATTAAGTTTATTATCCTCTTATATTTATCTTGGGATAATCTTACATATCATTATTACAACAATATGTTTTTTGTTAAAGCAAAGCAAAATTTCTTAAGATAACAACAACAATAAACAATTAAATATTTATATCCATATCCCTGTACACTCTCACACACAAACATTGTAATGCCCCAAAATTTAATTAACTTTTAATCATGACTTATCAACATTATCAACTAATTTAAATTCTAAAATTTAGGTCATTTAATATATTTTAGCTTAACCCCAACCTCTGAAAGTTTATAAATAAAATTTTAGTTTAATTTCCAAAATTTTAAACCTAAAACTTAATTTTACTTCTAAACACAAAAAGATCATTTTTTTTCTTTTTTTTATTCCCTTTTCCCCTAGGCTATGCCTTAACCCAACCCTATATTCTTTTTTTGCTCCTCCTAGCCTATCCTAACTCAACCGATTCTCATCTCCTTTATTTTTTTTCTTTTTTCCTTCTCTCTCGCGTCATGGCCCCGTCTCCTTCTTCCTTTCCCTTTTGCCTTTCCTTTTTTAGCTAAAACAAAGCCATAAATGCCTTGTTTCTCATCATCCCCCCTTCTATTCTCGACCATACAGTGCCACCAAGCACCCTAAAACTATAAACACTACACATCCCCTACAATACCTGCCCAACACCAGCTGTAACACTCCCATTTTTACTGCTAAAAATTTTTGTTTTGCGGAAGCGTTAATTACAAAATCAATGGGTGTTACTGCCACACTCAGTATAAGTCTAGCATCCTCTACCGTTCTTATACTAAGTGCTAAGGCTAAAATATTACTTTACTTAAATAACATTAAAACAAAAGTAGGATAGAATTTCATTACAAATTACATTGTCCTGATAAATACAAAAGGATCAGGCAAAGAGTCGTAATCTAACAAAAAGGAAATAGCAGGGCACTTAAGAGTCCACGAAATATCCGAACCAAAAGAAGTTCAGGAGAACAACGGATAGTCCTAACTCTCAATCCTCTATTTGAAGTCGTCAGACCCTACTCTCAAAGTGATCCTGCAAGGTAAAGACTGCCCGTTTAATAGGCAGGGACCATGAAACGGAACCCGTCAGTACTACGGTACTGAATAACCCTTTATACCAAACTAATATGAAAAACTAGCATGGAACACATGCAAGGCATACAACTAATAGGTACAAGACATTTAAGTATTAATTTATATGAGGATTGATATATAGTAATCATTTAGACGGTCGAATTCTATTAACGCCATATGCTACTCATTTTCATTAGTCTAAAACAACTGAAAGTTTACCAAACTAACAAGCCAAAGATGCTCTCAGAAGTAATGATTAGAACCTAAACTCCAGCATAACAATTATAATGTCCACAACATGACTCATGTCTCAGCATAACTCCCAACCAAATTTATAACATCACAGGTGTATTCACAGGTAAGCTATAACAAAATTCACAACATCAAATGTATACTTACAGGTAGAATATGATAAAATACATAACATCACCTATGTACTTACATACACAGGATAATAAAATCTATAATCTCATAGGTACACTTACAGGTACAGTAAATTAAAACACATAACATCAACGGTATATTTATAGCTATAGTATAATAATATACATAACGTTACAAGCATACTTATAGACATAATACCCACATAGGTAGGCCCGCAGGCTACTAATTAAACCACAGGTAGGCACAACAACTATTACCCAAAACCACAAGTAGGCACAGTGGCCACTACCAAACCAATCCAATATCCAATGATAATCTTTCCAATCAAATCATATTATTTCCATTTTTATTTACTCGAGTGGGATACAATAATAACTCGAAGACATAATAGTACACCGATCATACCGACGCACAAGGCAACACGATACCCTCTAACCATCCAACCCAGAGGCATAACAACACTCTGGTCATAATGATGCACAAGGTACACAATACCCTCCTCACCTTGAACACCTAATCTTTAAGTATCGATACCCCCTATAAGGCCCATAGGTCACCTATAGAGTAGACTAGGGCCTTACTAAGGTATAACTGGCACACCATAAACCCAAAAAAATCGAGGACTCCTACCTTGTCTCTAGGGTAGCTACCCCTAGAGAGAAACCATTCCCAAACTCGAGGTCTTCCACTTTACGTATTAGTATTTTTATAAAGTGATCACAGATAACACACATTACACATTAATTCTCATTTCCATACTTGTTCATTTTTCCTTTATTTCCAATTATCTAAGTCAACCCTACAGTTAACGATATAAAACAAAGTCCAAGTCAATACTAAGGTCAACCTACCAAAAGTCTAAGGCCATCCTATATCCAATTATTCACATTTGGGCGTTAGGTCGAAAATAACCAAAATGCCCCTGAAGCTAATAATGATCAAATTATCAACCATTTAAATACTAAATCTATTTTATTTATTATTCTGTCATGAAAAGGCTAAAACTAAATAATCTAATTGTTTACTATATAATTTAAATCATCAATCATGTCAAAAGACTATTTTTTCCTTACATAGATTTTGGCATATGAAACCCTATCATATACTTTTGAAACGTACAAAACACATAATCGTATAATCCACAACAGATAATACATATTAAACATAATTTTCAGGATAGATATTATAATGCACAAAATGACTAAATTGCCCCTAGGTCACACATCCATAATAATTATATCTAAGCATGCTCATCCTATTATTTTACACATAATTATCATACAAATTATTTTTCGATCATTAGAATTATTTTTAAATCATACTTTTGTATCCAAAATATTTTATATCAGATAACATGCTTGTTTTTATCCATTTTCATAATAATAATAATTAACACACAATTATATCGAAATAAATCATGCTAAACATATTTCATACGCCAAAAATCTTAATGTGCTATCACGCAATATTTAACATTTTAGCAAGGTTTAACGGTTACCTGAATTCCAGCAAAAACATAAAATTAGCGGTATCCACTAAAATTTATTAGGTCATGCAAATTAAACTTTCATACCTAAAATAATACCACAAATTCAGAATTAATATCTATTAGATCAAATAATAATCATAGTATAAAAATATTTATTTTTCAAAAATTACCAAAATACCCTTACAATTAATATGGTACCAAATTTTATTAGATTACCACATAACTCATGCTGCATGCAGCGTGAGTGATGCATGAAAGGAAGGGCACTCGGCTGTTGGCTGGGCAAGAGGGTTGGTCGGGAAAGGCAGGGAAAGAAAAAGAGTGGAAGGGGCGGTGGAGGCTGGCGGCTGGTCGGTGGTGGCTAGTGGTGGTGCTGCTGCTGGACGATGGGCTGCGACGGGGGAAGGGCGTAGGGATTGGGCGACAGGTTGGACGCTGCAGGTTGGGCGACGGGATGGTGGGATGGTGGTTGGCTGGTTGGAGTGGGGAGTGCAGGGCTATGACAGGTAGTGGGTGTTAGTGGGCTGGTGGGAGAGTGGTGCTCCTGGGTGCAGGATGAAGGTGGTGGGTGGTGCTACTAAGAGAAGGAGAAAGAAGAGGAGGCAGGGTGGCTGGGTGTCGTACGGTCGGGGGTTACGATGGGGAGGTAGAAAAATGAGAGGAGAGGAGTTGCTAGGATGGGGCTGTGTGCGGTGGTGTGGCTGGTTAAAGGGTTGTGTGCGTGCAGGAGGGAGATGCAGGGGAAGAAGGGAAAGGCTGGGTTGCGTTTGGCCAAGGGAATGGTGGAGTGTCATGAGAGTGTGTTATGTTATACAGAGAGGGAGTCTTACTGGGAGGAATAGTGGGTTGGGCTATTGCATAAGTATGCGTTGTGTGTATGTATACAAGGCTTGGTTTTTGGTTGAAAGTGTGTGCGGGAAACGGGGCGCCGTTTGGGGTAGAGTGTGTGAGGGTGTATGGCGTGTATATGTAAGTATAAATGCAGAAGGTGGAGTAAAGGTAGAAAGTGAGGGAGACAGGAGAGTACGGGGGTGGGATAGCAAATGGTAGAGGGGGAGATAGATAAGATAAATATATATATATACATATATATCTTATGTTAAATTTAGTCCGGATAAATTAATATATCAGATAGAAAAATAATCTAATCTAAGATAGATTTAAATAAAAATAAAAAGATAAAAATAACCGGGAATAAATTTTAGGAATTTATTTCGGGTTACTAGTTACGACTATTAATAAAATAATTCGGATAAGATTTATGGATAAAAACTAGGATTAAAATAAATAATCGGTTTCTATCAACTTTTTAGCCTAATAATAATAATAATACTAAACCTCCTAAATTAATAATTATAAATAATCACACGTAATTATTAATTTTAATTAGGGTTTCCTAAAAACGGGGTATTACATTAGCCCCTACACCCTGCCATTTTCTTTACTTACCCGGTACACCAAATCCATGCTCCTTCCTTTCTTGTTGTCTTTCCCCTTTCTAGTTGTCCATGTATGTATGTGTGTGTGTGTGTGTGTATGTATGTATGTACCTGCATATATGCACGCACCACCTCCTCTCTTCTCCCTCATCTTCCTTTTTTCCTTTCTCCTCCCGATTGCAATGCACCAAGCCTGCTTCACTCTATTTTCGTTTCTCCTCCCTACCACTCATCACCACTAGTATCACCACCTTATTGTCACCTTGCCTTACCTCCCTCTACATCCTCCCTTCTTCCTCTTTCCTTTCCTTCACTATTTGACCATCACAAAGCCCCTTCCTCATTCTTGCCCTATTTTCTTTGTCCTCCTCATCTCGTTGTTGTTGCTAATGTAACCACCCAAATTTGCCACTATGTCACTTTCTTATTTTCTGACTACTCAACCAAACACCACACTCCCCACTAGGGCTGTGCAAAACCGGATATCCGTATCCGGTCGGATTTTTTTTTTTCGGATATCCGATCCGATCGGATATTTAGTAACCTATATCCGTATCCGTATCCATTAATAGCGGATATCCGAATAGTCGGATATCCGAAAAATCGGATACGGATATCGGACATATCCGGTATATCCGATTATCCGAAAAATATTTATTTTTCAACAAAAAAGACTTGTTTATGACCGGATATCCGAAAATTTGATAATTTAAATTCGGATATCCGGTATCCGATATCCAAACATCCATATTGAAATATCCATATGTGGATATTTTAACCTACTAGAATTAAATTAAAATAAATTCTAAAAATCCAAATTTCATAACAAATACAACAAATCAATAATAATCCAAATATCTGCATTGAAATATCCAAATGTGGATATTTTAACCTGGTAGAATTAAATTAAAATAAATTCTAAAAATTCAAAGTCCATAACAAATACAACAAATCAATAATAATCAAAAGTCCAAAGTCCATAAATTCATAATTTTCGGGTTAAATAATTATATATATAATTTATTTAATCAAAAAATATTTATATATTTTATGTTTAAAAAATATTTTTGTTATATACCGGATATTTTAATCGGATCGGATAATCCGGAAAAATATCGGATCGGATATCCGCTCCGAAAATTTTTAATTTTGACCGGATCGGATATCCGCTCCGGTTTTTAAAACCCGGATCGGATATCCTAAAACTCGGATCGGATTTTTTAAATATCGGATCGGATTTTCGGATTACGGATTTTTTGCACAGCCCTACTCCCCACACCAAATCCCTCCATTTCCCCTCCTTTTTCTCTCGGTTGGTACCCTCTATTTTACCCCACGTCGCTGCCGACCACACCATTCCCAACCTTGGTTGCTGCCCGCAGTCCACCACCATTATCCTACCATCACCTACTAGCTCCACTTTACTCCTCAATTGCCCGCCATACTTAGCCACCAAACACTGACCACCCTTAACTGCCATCACCACAAGTCACACCACCTCCTACTACTAGCAACCATCAACACCACCACTCTCTACCACCTCTACCACCAACTCCTATTGGTCCTAGCACCACCATCACCACCACATAGCCAATGTGGCTGTGACCTCACTGCCACTATACACCACCCTACTCTAGTCTCCTACTTTTCGATTATCTCTATTTTCCCTCCCTATCCCTTACCTTAGTTTCTCTTAGATTTTCTAAGTCTAATTTTTGTATATTTTGGCTAATAAAGGAGTAAGCCTTGGTCTTATATGCTTAAAGATAAGAGCTAATTTAGTAAGGATACATATCATAGTTAGGACTCTATGTAATATGTGTATATTTGTTAGCATATCATACTTGTAATTGTTGGATGAGAATTATTATAATGATAATGATACTATATGATATGTGGTGCTATAAAAGCATGAGTTTATGTATCATATTGGTTGAGATGAATTTGTATACAAAATATATATGTATACAATCATGGCTGTGCATTTTTATGATTATAGTATGTATGGATATTTGAAAAATCATTCATATTGGGAATCATAAAATTTTGGTGGAAAATGGGTATTTGGATTATCTCATGGTCATTTTTGTTAATATGGTTTAAAAATGGAATATAGGGTATTTTAATGTGTTAAATGGTTCAACATATATTAAGTATATTATATGGAATATTTGAAGTGCACGTGAATGATTTAAGTCTAATAAATAAGGAAACTGGCTTTAAGCGTGAATGGTAATCCTTAGAGACAGAAATCATTATCATAATCATATGTAAGATGTTGGAATTTGACCATATCACTACATAATAAATGATTTGTGCCAACATGGCCATATCTATTGATAAAAGCTATTTTTTTTTGTTGGCAAAAGCTTTTACCAACATAAATTTTTTTATGATAAAACTATAGGCAAAAACTCTGTGCTTAAAAGTTTTACCCACATATATGTATGATTTATTGGGAATAATTGATAATGCTCACAAATATTTATCTATTAGTAAAACTTATGCCCACACTTATATTTGTAAGTAAAAGTATTGACCATGAAATAATACCTGTGACCAAAAGTATTACTTACAAAACAATATCTGTAACTAAAACTATTATCCACAAAACAATACATGTAACTAAAAGTATTATCCACAAAATTATATATGTGATAAAAGGAATTGGTCACACAATCATATCTGTGACTAAAAGTATGGAACACAATATTATATCTGTTATTAAAAACTATTGCCAACATATATATTTTAACCTTGTATATATATATATATCTGTTGGTAAAACCTTTACCGAAACATACAAGATTTATTAATATTACATGTTACCACAATATCCAACTATAGTAACAATTTATCCTAATTTAAAATTAACTACAACATATATAATTATCACTGTGTAGTATAAAATAGTTAGTTATTTAGCTTTCAAAGCCATAATAGTCCTATAAGTACAATAATATATATATAACTTGTAACATAAACTATTATACAAAAAAATCTTCATACATTGACATATAAAAGCATTGAACATCTTCATAAGTTGACAAGCAAAAGCACCGAGCATCTTTGTTAGCTGATATATATACAAAAGCATCGAGTATCTTCATAATTTGATATATAAAAATATTGATCGTCTTTGTAAGCTAACAAATAAAAGCATCGATCGTCTTAATAAGCCGACTCACAAAAGCATCTTTATAAATGCATCAAACATCATCTTCTTTATTCTCATCTTTAATGTCATCCTTTTCATTCTTGTCATCCTCTATTTGATAATAATCATCAACATATTTTTCCTATATATATATATATATTTATTTAACTTAATCATATTAATCTAAATTCATAACAGAAAGCTAGGCAATGAAGATATTTTAAAGCTTTCTAAAAATAATATATTCTCTTAAAAATACATTGTATATAATTGGAGATAGAAAAGGTGAAACCAGTAATTTAGAGAGCCACATAATATATTCATAAGTGAAATCATCTACAATATGTATGAATATTTGATACAAATGCAACATATTGTAGCTAGTAAAGTCTTAATACCTATACCAGTAGTGTGAAAAGTTTGGTTATAACATATACTCTATTCTTAGTTATTATGTTATATATATATATCTTCTCCACTATAATTATAGCAAATTCAAAAATAATAGATGAGAAGTTTAAGGCCAAGCTTTCAACTTAATCGATAGTGTAGTAGTATACTATTTTATGATCATGGAATGTAGGGGGTGGGTAAGACATGTTTGTGTTACTATTAACATATAAAATGGTAGTTGGTTATCTAACTTTTTATAGCAATATCCAATGGTTATTGATTATGGTAGTTATGGTTGGTGATATAAATTCATTAGCTTGTTTGCGACAAAAGGGCTTTTTTTTACCCTATTTTGTAAATTTAATATAATTTTTTTTACTTTATTCTAGGCATCTCTGGTTGGTATTATAATTACTAGTATCTATATATAATACTTTTACTCATATTGGGGAAAAAACTTAATAACATATAATTTTTGTCTTTTAGGCATTATGGTGTAGTGAAACCATACCATAGCTACCCAACCTAATCACTATGTGACCCCTAATGTTCTTTTTTATTCATTTATACACTATTTTAGTGGAAAAAAAATATGTACCCAAAATTGATGTGTTGCGTAAGAAATGTAAAAACATTATCAACATTTAGTGAGGAACTTACTTGATTCTTCAATAATGTATGCACTATACTAGTCAGATATCTTACTTGGTCTTTAGTCTCAAGGAGATCCTTTTCTAACCTCTTAAATCTAGACTCAGATTTGATCCTTTTAGCTCACTCCTCCTCAAAATCACATTTTTTGTGGGATCGTGGAACTTTTGTACTAAGGCTAAAGGTTTTTGCATATCCATTCCTATCTTCTCCCACCACCTTTTTGAATATTTCACGTCGAGCATTAGCATCAGATCCTTCTAGAAGTGGTGTCGTCTCATCTAGAATCGCTTTCTATAACATATAAATCAACTTTATTAATGGCCAGTAGATGATGTAGATTTGCAAGTTTACACACACACACACACACACACAACCCTAAAATCAAAATAGATTGAAAATATACTCTTGTTGTAGTAGAAGCATCATTAAGCTAAGAACCCTTTTTCAATTCGTGAGTTTTTAACCACATTTCCAATTCATCAGGTTCTTTCCCAATTTTTTCCTAATAAAAAAACATATATGAAATTGTATATCAAGTATAAAAAGTAAAATAAATTTGTTATTGCCTAGATGAATTAATCATATACCTACCTTTTCTTCCACTCGGATATGTGCAAATCTCTTTGAACTAGCATATGAACACACTTTTGACTTTGCATGATTGTGAATCTCTCTTTAGCTTCTTTCCTAAGCAATATTAGAAAAAAAGTATTATTATAAAAAATAAACTAATAGAACTATCATATTAATAAACTATTTTTTAAATAATTAAATGAGGAATCACTACCTTGCCTTTCAGAGATACCCAAAACTTCACCATCCCTAACCACATGGTTTTGGGTATTTCCTTTGGCCTAGAATGTATTGCTTGATTGTGTGTTTTTCCATCAAAATGAACCACCTTCAACTCAGACTTATGAGCTCTCCAAGCTTCATGGATTTTAGCAAATTCCCACTTATATAGTTCTCAATTTTTAGGAAAGTAATAAGAGATCTATAAAGGGAGAAAATGAAACAGAAACAAAAGTTATAAAATAAGTATTACAAAAATAGGAAAGATGATAAAGTAAATGTTGTGATCATGTTCTTTGCTTCCTCCCAAATCGAATCTAGATATGTCATATCCATCTTTCTTCAATCCCAACAATCTTAGGATATCGTGCTAAATAACCTATAAGTGTTGATAATTGCCTAGCTAAATCACTAAATGGTTGAAGATATTCACATACTCAGCCTTCTTTAACACTTTAGTCTTATTACATCCATGATCCTTTTCATTTCTGAGCATTGTTGATATATGGGATTTATATGTTATTTTCCTAAGTAAAAATGTCATTTATTCCTCATTATTTTTATAAGATTTAATATTTTCTTGAGTTTTTCTCTTTTGGATAGATTTTGCAGAAAAAGATAACAATAAAGAAATTCAAAGGAGAAATCGACGGAAAGAGGAAATGAAGCAAAAAACACATTAAGAGATACAGAATCAATGGACGAAAAGACCATAAATGAAGAGTATATATCAAAGGAAAGCTTGTGTTGAAATTTCATAAAGAAATAATGATGGAGCAAGAAACACGGCACCTTCGTGTTTTATAAACATAGCCCATGTTTTTTTGTCAGCACACAAAATCTCAACTTTTAAAATTTAGCATTTGGTAGAGAATTCAAAAAAAAAAACATAGAGGTTTTGTATTTCCCAACACGGACCTTGTTTTTCTTAAATTCTGTAACATTTTGCGCGAACTTTTCCCTGATATATTTCTAAAGTTCTAAACATTCGAGGGGTTCAGGGGGGAATTCAAGAATTGGATTATCTCTTTTTCTCTATATTCTCTAGATACCACATGTAATTCATAATTCCAATTCTCTTTCTCTCCATTGTGTTCAATTGAACAATCAACACTCTGCAATTCAAGATGATAAGTTCTTCTCCATTCCTCTCTTAATTTCAAATTTTGGTTTTTGATTGAATGCAAATAAATTTCCTTTATTGCATGATTATATCTCTTACTCTTAGTGTTTCATTGTTAATTTATTCGTAATCATTGATGTTAATTATAGATTACTGCATTTAATTGTATGTTATTACAATTATGAAAATAGTCGCGTAGATAGTATAGGATAAGAGGATTTGATGACAAAATTAGGGTTTCACATATGAAAATGTAATTTGAATTTATGATTCTAAATGAAATTTTATTGAATTAATAGACATAATTGAATGATCTCGCATCATAGGTTAAGAATTTAAACTAATTAGATTGATTGCCTATTTAGTTTAGATCTTAATCAACACTAGGATAGTGGAATTAATATGTAATTGTTAATTAATGTTTCCAACGTAGCAAAATGTTAATTATTAATCTTGTCTATTAATTCGTACGATTGCATGATCCGAGCTTATGTGATTATGGTCTTAGTTGACTGCTTTCCATTCGTAATGCTGCCATTAATTGAATCTAGAGTTCTTAACCTAGGTTATTAATTGGTTAGGGATAAATTGAGAGCTTATTCAATTTATTAGAATTAAGAGAAAGCAAAGAGATGAATTATTATGAGTTTCTAAAGGTCAACATTAAATCATTTAGAATCATTCTTTTCTCCATGATTGTTTGATATCCTAATTCCATAATCAATACCTTCATATCCTTATTCATTAATTAGTGAGTAAATCATTCCATAGTATAGAACTTAGTGATAGAAGTAAATGATCTTGTGTAACCGGGGTTTTAACATTGATTACAAAAATATTGATTATATACCATTCCTTGTGGGTTCGACTCCTTCTTGCCATCTACTGCGTATTTGGAAATTAGGATTTATATATTAAATTTGTTGTGCACATGACATCGTATCAATTGTACCTCAAAATCTTCTTCTATTTGTGGTATTATAGCCACCTAAAATTACATGCTCGGTTTGTGAACCATCATTGACTTCTATTATAGATGACATATTGTTGGACTGGATATGCTCAGAACTATATCATTTTCCTAACAATAACAATAAAAGTGTAACTAAGTTATTCATTTTCAACATGGAGAATGTGTTAATAAATGCGAAAGTAAAGTTATAACATATAGAATTACATGACTTACACATGTTAGTATTGGGAATTCTCAAAGGATCTTACACTATCAATTCATTTAGATTATTAATCTTTGAGTAAGAATATTCTTGTCTATGATGTTCCCCTTAAAAGATGAGAAATAAATAACAATAAATGCTAGAAATAATCTTGAAATACATACAAATAATAAATTTCTACCATTGAATGTTTTTTCTTTAGTAATTTTTGTATATTACAGGACCATCTATTACCATACAAATAAGGTTTTAAACTTACCCATGTGACTAATTAATATGGACCACCTATTAATGGATGTTTCCTTAGTAGTTTTCATATATTTGATCCTTTCTCACCCTCCTAATTGAAAGAAATTGAATGTTATAAAAACTTAGAATAAACTCATGTCTTAGATTACTAAATGTAGTAATTAAACGTAATAAAAGCAAATATATATCAAATTTAGATCTTGGAGATCCTTCCTTTGGTGACATAGGTATGAATATTTTTTGCTTAATTGATGAATATGTGGATGGCTTGATTGTGATCACTTTTTTTAGCCTAGGAGTATGTCTTATTGCTTCTATTGATTACCCTTCATTTAGACATTTTGGAATTCTAGATGTTGTAGCAATAACTTCATGCATAAACAATGCAAATGAATTAATAGTGGTACAACTTAAAGCTACATAAAAAATTAGTTACAAACAACATGCCAATAACTAATTATGCTATTAAAAAACTAAAAACAAATAAAAGATGATAATGCTGCCAATGTGTAGGGAATGGTCATTGATGGCCTTTGTGTATTCTTTCAATAACATATAGAAGCGTAGAAGCATTTATACATATAATTTTCATTCATATAAAGTCTTTTCATCTGTTGTAACTATTGGGTAGGAGCTTAGATACAGTTGCTCAACTCAAAAGTAATGAATTCACTTACTTATAAAAAAATGACAAAAAAATTATGAAAAAATATGGACAGACAACTATTTTTAGTACTACTAAAACAAAAACAAATAAAAGAAGACAAGAACGCAATAATAGTGAAAATTTTACCTCTAATTGTCCTTGACTTCTTGCTCGATGCCTTTTGCAAAGATAACATGAAAACCTAGTAATATAAAAATTAGAATTAGTATTTAATTAATTATGTTTTGATATCCAACTTAGAAATAAAAAAATTAACATATTAAAAATAAAATTTGACTAACAATTACCATTTATATTGCTAAGAAAATGAAAGTACATAAAAGAAAAAAAAGAATGAAATATTTACCTCTAATTGTTCCCGATTTATTGTAGCTATTTTCTTCTTACTTGATGCTTTTTCCAAACATGACATGACAATCTAGTAATATACATAGTAGAATTAGTATATATTTTCATTAAACATACCATATTGTAAATGATAATTAGAAATATTAAAAGGCATAATAAAATATATATTTAAGCATAAAAAAATAAGTACTATTAAAAACTTAAAGTACATAATCTTCATAACCAAAACACACAAATATAAAATTACATTTATAACATTATAACTAAAATAAGACGAAGATAAATATTTCTAACACTACTCAGTATCATAATAATATAAAGCTTCATCTTCTTCATCACTTTGGGTACTATATTATTCAATATCTTTATTATCTCTATTGCCTTCTATCATAGTAAAGAAAGGTTCTTCTTCTTCTTCTTCTTCTTCTTCTTCTTCTCTAATAATAGTAAAATCATCTACACCTAAATCTATAGGTATGCTAGTTTGTCCATGATTCACATGAGGTATGAGATCATCTTCCATTTCAAGTAAGTCTCTTGGCTTAGTGACATTGATGACATGCCAATTTGTTTCTTTAGAATCTAGGGTAGAGAACACCGGCTATACTTGAGATGCTAGGACAAAAGGTTTATTTGCTTTTAAAATGACCTTTAAATTAACAAGAGTAAATCCAAGTTCATCCTCTTTAAATCCTCTAATAGGATCAACCCAATGGCATCGAAACAATATAACACTCCTTCCATGAGGATAAGTCAACTCAATAATTTCAGTTAAAACACCATAGTATGACATGCTCAAAATATCTGTGTTTGCATTGACTAGAATGCTTTAGTTTTGAGTCACACTCCTCTTATCAATGCCTTTCACACACCACTTGTATCCATTGCAAGTTATTTTAGTCATTGTCTTTATTTACATGCTTGGAGCAAGACTAATAATTCTTAGATCTTCTGCAACACATGCTTCCTTTAGTAGATGCTTGGAGACCTAATAATTAATAACACTCATTGAATGAAAAGATTGATAACTAATGATATAAACATAATGAGTATAAGTATCGACATACATTCATTGCAAAACATTCAAGGAACTTTCATCTATAGGTGTCATCAACCATAGTTGACATGTGTTGGTATTCAATTCTTATGATATCATAATGTTCTCTTGGAACAAATGGTAAAGTTAGAAATACATATGAAATGATTAAAAAAATTATTCAAAGAGAATTAGGACTTACTATGCAAATACTTCAACTTCATCACAATTTGCAAGCACATAACTATGTGCTTCCTCAATCAACATATATTTCGGTTGCACATCTTTCTTCTTAGACATTGCAAGAGACTTTAAGGAAAATATAGGTAACCCATTATGCAATTCATTACCATCATCATCATCATCATTTCGTGTGGACCTATTTTACCTTGTTTGAACATCAGGCAAATATCTAGAACAAAATGTTAGACATTCTTCCACAACATATCCTTTTGCAATTGATCCTTTAGGACAACTTTTATTACAAACATACATTTTCAAGCTCCTCAAATGCCTATAATGTTAGTATCATATTACTAACATAATATAACCATAAGTTTGATCTTCTATTAAAAATAATAAAAAAATACTAGAATGTACATGCCTTTCCATAGGATACATCCAATTATAAAATACTGAACCTACAATGATTGCCTCTTTACCTAAATGAACAACCAGGTGCACCATGATGTCAAAGAAAGAAGGCAAAAACATGCATTCCATATGACAAAGTGTGAGAGCGATGCGATCCTCCAATATCTCCAAGTCTTGGGTCGTTGCCCTTTTGAGAAAATTTCCTTAAAACAATTAATTAGCTCAATTAACACCTTGCTCATATCCTTGTTTCACATTTTTCTTAAAGCCAATTGTAATAGTTGTTGCATTGTGATGTGATGATCGTGACTTTTTAAGCTAGAGATTTTTCCATCAATAATTCACCTTCTAATGTTTGTAACATACCAATTCAATACTTTCATAGAACCTAATATGCTTAGTATTTCCTCATTTTCTTTTTGGGTTACTGTGAAGCATGCTGGAGGTAGATACATATTATCTTCTATTTCAATTGGATGTAGCTCATGCCTCATATCCTTTACCTACAAGTCAAGTCTTAACTTTAAGGTATCCTTAGTTCTCCCTTCAATGCTTAAAAGCATGCCAAGCAAATTCTTAGAAACATTCTTCTCCACATACATCATATCTAAGTTATGGCATATTAGAAGATTCTCCTAATATGGAAGTGGGAAGAATGTGCTTCTTTTCTTCCAAGGCCTTTTTTTATCCTTCCTTCTTCTTTTATTATGTGTATGAGGGGCTTTTCTAAATATGACATTAATTTCATCCATTTGGTATACCAATTCTATCCAAAATATGATGTAGGAGGAGGTTTGAGTGCTGTTTTTTCATTAAAGGCCCTTCTACTACAACGAAATCTATGATTAGAATCCAAGAAGCGGCAATGGCCCATATAACACATTTTTTTGCTTCCCCTCAAATATTCAGAGCAAGTATCTATATTACAATGTGGGCGTGCAACTTTTCCTTTAGTTTTCCATCTCGATAAGTTTCCATATGTTGGAAAGTCATTGATGGTATTAATCAAGGAACCATGAAGAGATAACATTTCAGTTTTTGAGGCATCATAAGTCTCTTATCCTACCTCCCACAACTCCTTTAACGCATCAACTAATGGTTTAAGAAAAACATCAATGTCATTCCTAAGTGCCTTTGGGCCAGGTATAAGTAATGAAAGAATAAAGTATGACTGTTTCATACATAACCATGGAGGTAAGTTATAAATCATTAATAAAATTGGCCAGATGCTATATTAAGTACCCATCATGCAAAATGGATTGAACCCATCATTTGTCAAGCCAAGCCTGACATTTCTTGAATCACTAGCAAACTCTGAGTACTTAGCATCAAAATCTTTCCAAAGATAAGAGTATGCTAGTTTTCTAAGCCTACCATCTTTTTTTCACTCCTCTTCACGCCATCTCATTAAAGGGGTTGTTTTTGATGACATAAACAACCTTTTAAGCCTTGAAATCAAAGGAAAGTATCGTAATACCTTTAAAGGAACCTTTTTGCCGCTACCTAATTTCACCATAGTTCCATGATCAAAAACTTTCCATCTTAAAGCATTAAAAATAGGACAATTATCTAAATCAATATTTTCCTTCATAAAAAGTACATAATCATTTGGACATGCATTAATTTTCTTATAACCAAGTCCAAGTTTTTTTTTATTATCCCTACATTTGCTTATGAGAGTTTGGCAATGTTTATTCTTTAGGAAGAGATCTTTTAAACAATTTCACTAAGGCATCAAAGGCAACATCATTCACTCCTTATAAACATTTCAGATGATATATTTCAACAATGAAGGAGAGTTTACTAAAATCTTCACAACCGGGATATAAGGGTTGCTCTGCATCTTCAATCAACTTAAAAAATGTATAAGCTTCTTCATTAGAACCTGGACAACTGCAACTTGCCCTAAAAAAATTCAAAAATATCTCCTACCATGTCAACAACATCATCATATAAACCATCATGCACAACATCAAGACCCAAATCTAAAATTTCATTATCTTCATTACCCCTTTGTTCCCCATGAAAAATCCAAACACACCTTTGATAGTTTATATCCATTTTTCTCATTATAAGATGACCTCTCACCACATTTTTCTCATGATAAAATCGATTTGCACAAGTCGAGCATGAACAAGCAATCTTATTTCCATCAGCGATCGAGGTTGCAAATGCATAGTCAAGGCATGTATCTAAATCTCTTTTGTAAATATTTTCTACTCTCCTTAGTTTCACCTAACTCTTGTTCTTAAATACATCCATAACATTACGTTCCTACATAATTTTCAATAAGCAGAGTCTTCAAAATAGTGAGAAAAATAAGGACAGAGGTTAATAATGAAGACTAGTTTTTTATAGCACACGATGTGTGTGGCTTTATATATTATAATTATAATTATAATACATATATAATTTAATCGTAGGTGATGTAACCTAATCCTTAAACCAATATAAGATGACCATATAGTGTCCCTTGCATGTTTGGTGAAGTAATTTTTTTGTATTAATTGAACCATGATTAAGCAAGGTAAAGATAACATCATAAAAGTAACATGAAGGTTAAAAAATGATAACAACCAACCAATTCAATAGGAAAAAGATAAATTGATAAATATCTAGTACCGTGTCTTAAAACCCCAATTGACATTCAGCAAAAAACTTCAATCAAGAAATTCAGATAATATACAAACTCTAATTAGACAAGTGTAGAAAAATATATCAAAAAATAAAAATAGAATAGAAGAGTGCCATATACACATATGACATTCGATCATAAAAGAAGAATCGTTTATAAAAAAAAATAATTATGTTGCATATTCTAAACCAATTAAAAAAGATAAATTAAAAAAAGATTGTAAAACCAAATGAAATCTTTTATTCAAATAATTATTCTCGTAAGAAATATTGCATGGATTCACTAATGTTTAACAACCATTATGTATAACTATGTCCACTAAGAAACAACAAGCAATAATTTCCTACCACACTACCACAAAGCAACAACAATTTCTAATAGAAAAAAGCTGTACAACCACTAATATTCAACAACCAGTTAAGTATTGACCTCCCTAACTTCACTAACAAGTAAGAATAGCTTAAAAGGGAAGATAACTTCTAGTGAAAGAGAAATCAACAATTTACAACCATGTTAAGGCTTTTACACAAATTATATAACTTTCATAACTGAATGCGACCGCTTTTTCTAAATTATTGGTAACCATAATAGAAACTTAGGGAGACATAAACACCAACCAAATATGATCAGTAAAGAACAAAAATTAAAGTAGGAACCCGTCCTATGGGTTGTTAAGACCTAATGCTCCATACACCGCCCGATTATGAGTAAAAGATAAAATGTCATCAACAATGACTAAGACAAAATACAAACATTCAAAGAACTTTCCTAATACCAATTTATTCCTCCTTGCTAGCTCCACCAAAAACCAAAATAATGTTAGGCCATTATAGACATAAAAGGGAAAAACCAAGTACCTTAGGCTATAAAGTATTAGCTTCGAGCATTTACAGTTTAAAAGCCCTAGAAAAGACCCACAAATGTACAAATCATACAAGCAACCTATCATTACATCAACACCTTAAGCAAAATGACCAAAGAGAAACAAAAAAACTATAAACTGGTATACACATTGGGCTTTTTGGGTCCACTAGAGCTTCTTCCTAGATCACTGATAAAAAATATAGAGACTAGATCATAAAAACTATTCGAAACATAAATTAATAGAAAGTAAGTAAATTTTATTAAAAATCACTTACTCAATTAGGGTTTGCAACCCCCAAAATATCAAATCAATAAATTTTATAGAATTGATCCAAACGATAAGTTTAAAACTCAATTTGATTGATTTTAAATCAAAGCCAGCTGCTTTTAACTTAATTTAATTGATTTCAGAAAATGTTCCCAAAAATTAGGGTTTTAAAGTCCAAAATACAAATATGAACAATTCAAACCAATTAATCCAAATTAGAGGTTTTAAAATACAATTAATGTCATTTCAAATAATTCTATAAAATTAATTTTAGAAGAAACAACTATACAAATGACAATTTCCATAATTTCATTTAAAATTTAGGGTTTTAGGCCCAAAAATATAATTTGGTCAAATTTTATTAATTTATTTAAATTGAATGTTTAGAAATGCAATCAGACCTATTTTATAACATATTATATGCTCAATTGATTAAAAACAATAAAGAAAATACCAAATTTAACATAATTAAAGTTTTTGATCCCACGGTCAAATCTTGCCAAAATATTTAAATTGACGGTTTAGAAATGAAATGAAACATATTTTATTACAAAATGTATAATCAATTTAATAAAATAACTCAATTACATAATTCAATTTAAATTCGCAAGAATTTGACCTAATAATCAAATTCTGATTAATTTTGCACAAATTTCTCAAATTGATAATTCCAATATAAAACTAAGTATATTTCAAAGTATAATGCATAATCAAATTATCTAAAGTAGCTTAATCGAATGGATCCAAGATATCCATACATAACCGGGTCAATAATCACAAATTTTAGAAATCAACATATACCACACAATTAGCCCATCCAATTCAATCATACAATACATATATACTTAATTAAATAATTAATATAGCTTATTTAATGCCCATTCTTTCAAAATTCATCAAAACAAAAAGTTAGGGTTTTAGAAAAATATACCAAATGAATTCAGCTAGAACAATGTGGGTAAAGGGCATTAGAGCTTTGTTGGTGGGAGAGGACTACTCACCAGTCCCGACAGACGCTGGCAGCAGTTGCCCGGTGATACACCATTGCTGCTCTACTGATATTGCCTTGCTGCCATAGACAACAATGATTGGACGAGCTATGGGCTATGGTGGCACGGTTGAACGACAGTGAGGTGGTTTGTTCGTGGTTCTATGCTCAACGAAATAGAGGAGGGAGTAGGGGACTCGGGCTTTAGTACTACACACACAAAAGGATGAACAGGTCAAGATAATAAAGAAAATAAGGGGATGGGGGTAGTTGGTATTAACCTAAAATTTTTAATATTAAAATATCTACAAAAGTTATATCAAAAATATAATTTCAACTAGATTAAATTTAACTGAAAAATTTTATAAACAGTTTTCGGAAACAAAAAAAAGACTTATCCGATAAAAGCTTTTATTTAAAATAAATCAGAACACTTTTAAAATAGAAATACAATTTAAATTAAATAACCCAATTAAAATTAAATTAAATGTTAAAACTCATAAATCAACACTAATATTTATACAAATTAGGTTTTTAAGAAGCGGGGTCTTACTCTACGTACAGTGTCCCTATACCTCTAGATCTCTGACAAGTCCGCAAGACCCTCATCCTAGGTTATTCGAAACACAACTTAACTAATTATTATTTTTATCATGATATTTATTAAAATAATGCTTACAATAATAATAGTTATTTATTAAGTTTAAGGAAGTTGAATTTGAAAAATATGAGATTTTAAAACAATTATATGAATAATTATAATAATATTAGGCTAAATAATAGCTAACAAATAGGGGTTATAGTGCCCCCTAGGCCCCTATTACACCGATCAAGTAGTGAGACGTCATCACATATGTCATTCGAAGCGTGAGTTGATTGATTATTACTTTTATTATAATTTTTATTTTTTAAGAATAATTTCTATTATTTTAATTATCATAGTTATGTTATAATAATATTAACATTGACTATAATGTTAATTATAAATATGGTTATATATATATATATATATATATATTATATTATTCGTATTTCATATAAAATTGGAAATTATGATAATAAGATAAGTGCCTCATGTATAAGAGGAATGAATGTGTTGTGCAAAAGGATATAACAATAGTTGAAACATTTATCTTCCTTTTATACTATTACCAATAGATATATGAGTGGGTATTAGTTTTATTGGTATAATACTACTAATACCCACAGATATAAAAGTAGGAAAAAGGTCTATTGGTATAACATACTATTATAAATAAATAAAAAATTTATATATAGAAAACTATCTTCATTGCACACAAAAATATATCTGTTGGTAATAATAACTTTTGCCAACATAAAAAAAATATGTGACTAAATTACTGTTGGTACAAGTCATATATTTTGTAGTGATAAAATATGGATATATATGACGTTTATGTTGGAACTTTAGGCATACATATAAAATTTGGTTTTCATGTGAGTCTCAGGCAAAAAATTATAATTGAATTGTAAAATTAGGGTTTAATAGGGAAGGTGGATAGTGACCTTAATAGGTAGGCTATTATCGCATATGTAAGACGTGGGAGTTGGACCTCAATTTTTGTATATGATGTCAATAGTAATATTTTAGGAATATATATAAAATTTGTTGGCTATATGGGTTTTATGGTCAAAGTTATAATTAAATAGTAAACTTAGGGTTTTATAGGCATTGTAAATAGTAACCCTAAAGGTAGGCTATTATTGCATGTGTAAGACATTGGAGTTAGACGATGATTTTTGGATATGATTTTAATAATAATATTGGAAGGATGGGTGTATAATTTGGTGATAAAATGAGTACGAAGGGTAGTTATGCTATATTCATGATATTAGGGCTCTTAGGGGAATATAGTTTGTCATTAGGAGTATATATTGGGACTTGTGCCTTGCATGACTATGTGTGTGGGTTGTAATGACCTTGCAATAAATAATCGTGAAAAAGATATTAATCATTTATAGGGAAAGACCAAATGATTTAGGACCGGTTGTAAATGGATAATGTCTTATTCAATAGGTACCTTCTTACTAGACATGCATGCCCCATTGGACTTTCCATTCTCACCCTTTCACTCTAGCTCCCCTAAATAGCTCCATCCCTTATCTTATGACCTCTATGCACCCTAGGAATCCAATAATTCTTCCTCATCTTTCCTTTACTCACCATGAAAAACCCAAACTCCTAAGTACGTAGATCAAGGCCCACTTCCCCATATCTCCACTTTAACTCATCATCATCCTCTAGGGTTTCCTTTAGAAATCCTATCTAGTTTATGTGGCCCTAAAGTCTCTCTATAATACATATCCCATGCTCCTTTTGCTTCTAGCACTATCACTCAACTCAATCCATACCTAACATCCCAACCTTACTTCCCATCCTTCACATATGATCATGGAAACCCTAGTTGGCCATTCGAAACCCTAGTACTTCTCCTTTCTTTTATGTCCTCCCCTCATCACACACACACACTCCACCATCCTTTCCACTTAACTCATCCCCCTTCTATAAGACACCCTCCTAGTCCCAACCCACACTCCAACCACTTACCATCAACTCTCCCTTCCACACACTACCCCCAATTAGGGTTTTTCCCAGAAACCCTAGCTAAGTCCCCTATACACACTTCTACCAACTCACATACTATTTTCACCCATGGACTCCAATCACCCAAAATACTCTTCCCTAACCTTTCTTAACCATTAAATCATCTTTTTACAAGTAAACGTTACCCCCATGCAAAGACTAGCCAACCCATGCAAGCCTTACACTTCTCATGTAAGATTTATTCCAACCTTTCATTTTATTTGTATTATCATTTTATTTGGCCACCTATCAGTCATAAGGTACTTAGGCTTTTCTCACTTCTCTCTAATCACTCCACTTTCTTTATTTCTTTTTGCTCCCCACAACCTCATTATACCACTTAAGGCCTCCTAGCATGCATGTCATATTAGAGCAACAATACATAAGGGCATATCACAAAATACAAGCTATATCACCCATATTACATACATCATAACGTATACACAACTTACCTCAGCTTTATGAATAGCAAGCTGCACTACAAGCATTTATTCTATACTCACATATGATACAAGAACATAACCAAACACACACGAACACATAAACACACAATTTGGCCTTAACCATATCCTTACCTAGATGGATGCCGGGTATGCAACACGAATCCTACGCCTCCTTAAAGGAAGGGTTTGGTTCACCTATAAGAGTAGAACACTAATGTTAACTTTTCTCCTAATCCTTTTTCTTTCATTATCCCTAACTAATTATTAGTAAAGGAATACTAATAGTAATGATAATGATAATAGTCTTAATAATAATAACATTAGTATTAGTAATGATATTAACAATAATAATAATAATAATAGTAGTAGTAGTAGTAGTAGTAGTAGTAGTAGTAGTAGTAGTAGTAGTAGTAGTAGTAGTAATAATAATAATAATAATAATAATAATAATAATAATAATAATAATAATAATAATAATAATAATAATAATAGTATAATAATAATAATAATAATAATAATAATAATAATAATAATAATAATAATAAGACTAATAATGATAATTATACAAAATAAATTACACTTAAGTACAAATAAGGGTTAGGGCAAAACCAAGGGTAGGGAGGATAGTGCAAGGAGAGTTAGAGGTGGGGAGTGGTCTTGTTTAGTAGAAGGTAGTGTAGGGAAGACAGTGGGTGGAAGTTTAGATTGCTATGAGGCTTGACAGTGGTTGGGGAAGACAGTGTTTGAAGGGGCAGCGGAAAAGGGTTTCGGGGAATTTCTAGGCAGAGCAAGAAGAAGAGGAAGAATGGTGAGGGATGGGTTTTTATAGGTGTGGGGAGGAGAAGAGGACAAGGGAGGATGAGGACAAGAGAGTGGGAGGGGCAAGTGGTTGTCGGCTAGCGGTGGCAAGCTAGTGCAGGCCTGTAGAGGTGTAGGTTCACAGGGGGGGTTAGGTGGTGTGTTGGGGCTGTAGAGGGGCAGGGACCAATGCAGGCCAGTGCTAGCTACATGCTTTGTAGGTTTGGTCAAGGGGAAGGTGAGGGGAGAGGGAGATCCATGGCTGCGAAGCAGCCATGCACATCAGTTGGTCGAGGGGTAAGGTATGAGACAAGGGCAGAAAGGGGAAATGAGATAAAATGAAGGAGACCCATTCCTTTGAAACCCTAATCGAACCTATGTGGCCCAACTTTTCTTTTATCGTCCCACACCTCATCTCAATTAGATTCGACCCAAATCCCATCACTCTACTCACCAATTATACATGTGACCATAAAACCCTAGTTGGCCGCTCAAACCCTAACACCTTTCTTACGTAAGGATCATCCCATGAAAACCCTATAAATCTCCCATGCAAGAGTTGCATCACTCATTCATTTTATTTAAGTCCCCTTTTATTCATCCACTCATGGATCATGGGTTATTTAGGTCATTCCTACCTATGTTAGCTAACTTACTTCCCCTTGGTTATCTTACTTTCCCATTTTTTTTCCTTTTTCATCATTCCATCCCACATTACTACATTAAATATCCTAGTATACATGTCCTAGAGGGTCACATCACATAACATCGTACGCACAACAAATATAATCATCATCCACATGTCGTAAGGAAGTCACATAAGCATATATTCACCCCATGTTGCGCTATAAATGATTAATCATTAAGCATAAAGTATACAATATGGCATAACACATGGCACACAAGGCATGTAACCCACATATAGTTGTTCTTCGCCACACCCTTACCTAGTTTAGGTCACCAAGCTATCTCTCATACTTATTAGGTCACTAATCGCCCTTCATCATTGTTACACTTATCATAATTCCCATTTGGTCGGTTTAAATTACCGAATTGCCCTTCTCCTTTGTTATAATTGTTAAATTGCCACTTTAGTTGAATAAATTACCAAATTACCCTTCTACATTATCATAATTACCAATTTGCCCTTTAGTTGGTTAAATTGCCTTCTCCATTATCAAAATTACTAAATTACCCTTTAGTTGGTCAAATTACCAAATTGCCTTTCTCTTCTAAATTTACCATAATACCCCTTTTACTTACAAATTACCATTTTATCCATTTGCTTACAAAATTACCAATTTACCCTTTTACTTACAAAATAACCACTTTACCCTTTGCTTGCAAAATTACCATTCTTCCCTTTACTCACAAAATTACCAAATTTATCATTTTACTTACAAAATTACTATTTTGTCCTTTGCATATAAAATTACCATTTTGCCCTTTTACATACAAATTTACCATTTTGCCCTTGAATTACAAAATTTACCATTTTACCCCTTTACCTCCAAAATTACCAATTTACCCGTTTTACTTACAAACTACCATTTTTCCCTTTCCTCCAAAATCACCATTTTAACCCTTACTTCTAAAATTACCATTTTACCCTTTACTTCCAAAATTACCAATTTACCCTTTTTTACTTACAAATTACCATTTTACCCTTACCTTCAAAATTACCGTTTTACCCCTTATTACACCACTTATACTAAATTATTATCACTACACAAAATATTAATATTAATACCTCATTCTCATTATCCAATTCCACAACTATTATGTTTAATATAATACTCATTAACACCCATACATATTAAGCCACATTCTTGCACAAGACATATTACTAAAATACCCCCAAGGCTCACAATAATATTAACTATGCATTAACGATCACAATAGCATAATACAACATGGATAAATACTTAACATTTTCATTAATAACCAAACTATTACCTTAAGCAATAATTCCATACATAGCATATAATCTAACATGCTTTATTTATTTATTTATCAATCAACATAAGAAACTACATATATTATATTAAACAACATATATCAAGCATAATAACATATTAAAAAGCCTAATGTGCTAACATACGTTTATCTATACGTTTAAGTGGGTTTAACGATTACCTTAATTCCCGCAAAAATGAACCTTACCGGTATTCTGGTTAAAGGTTCAAGCTTTGATTAGCAAAACCAATACCTAAAAATAATATAAATATTTATCACATTAGAAATAATAAAATCAAAGGCATAAGACTTTATAATACTTAATTAATCAAATACTTAACTTAAAATATTATTATACCTTAAAATTTATTAACTAAAATGACCAAGGCATGCAACATCTCATCCTACTCATGCAGGATGAGCTGCATGCAAAACAAAAGGAGAAAGGCTCCAAGGTGGGTGAAAGGAAGGGAAAAATGGGCTATTTTCAGGTTGGGGTTTGAGGCTAGGAAAGAAGGCATGTGTGGGAGGATTTAAGGAAAAGGAAGGGTGCAGAGGTGGAGAGGGGGTGTAGATGGTGGTCGGGGATAGGTTAACAGCGGCTAAGGGTGGCGGCGACAGTAACGAGGCTGCGAAGGTGGCTGCCGAGATGGAGGGGGTTGAGAAGGAAGGAAAAGGGAGGAGGAAAATGAAGGGCTACAGGTGGTTGTTTTGGCCAAAGGGGGTGTGGGGGTGGTAGAGGAGGTTGCAGGGGTTGGTTTGGTGGCTCAAGTGGTGGTAGAGGCGGCGAAACGACGATAGAAGGAGGAGGCATAGGGTGGTTGCCGAGAAGGGAGGGAAAGAAGAGAAAAAGAAGATGGGGGGAGAAGGAGGCTGTAGGGTCGCTCGAGGGGTGGTGTGATGGTTTAGGGGTGAGGTAGAGGGTGGAAGGGGGTGGTACAGGTGGCTGGTGCGGCGATGGCAGCAATGGAACAGGGGCGGTGGAGCAAAATAGAGAGGGAGATGGGAGGAGCAGAAAGGAAGGAAGAGAAGGTCGGGGAAGGGCATGGGAGGCTCAAAAAGGAAGAATGAGGTAGGGAGGGAAGAAGAAGAAAAAGAAGAGGAAGAGAAAGGAGGGGATATGGGGCTCGGTAGGGCGGCGGCCGGGTGGTAGGGGCATGGGAATGGCAAGGAGAGGGAGGGGAAAAAAGGGGCACGGGTAAGGAGAGGGAGAGGTGGTGGGGTTGAGATGGGCGAGAAAAATGGCAAGAGAGAGAGAGAGAGAGAGAGAGAGAGAGAGAGATAGGGATATTAGTAGGGGAGGAGGATTGCAGGTGGGGCGGCCAGAGATGGTGGAGGTGGTCGGGTGTAGTGTCAAAGAAAGGAAGAAGAAGAAAGAAAGGAGGGGGGAGGCTGTGTGCGTGCAGGCTGGAGATGGGGAAGAGAGGAGTGGGCAGGAAAGAAACAAAAAAAGGGAGACAGGTCGGGCAATGCATGTAGGAAAAGGAGAAGGAGGAGAGGGAGCGAGCCTGCGGCCTAGGCGCGAGGAGGAGAGCAAGTCGGGGTACTGGTGGCCCAAGGGAAGGAAAAAGGAAAAAGAAAGAAAGGAGAAAAAGGAGAAAGAGGAGAAATAGGAGAGGGAAAAGGAAAAAGGAAAAAGGAAAGAGAAAATGGGATAAAAAAAAATTAATTTATAAAATAATAAAATGCAATATTTTTGGGTAATAAATTTATTTAATAATTTAATTTAATATAATTAAATATATGTGTTTAAAAAGTTAATTTTAGGAAGAATATTGGTTTGGAAAATTATTTAAATAAAAAGAGTATAATAAAATAAAAAAATATTTATTATAATTTATTAAATATTTATATCCAATTTTATATACTCAAAATTCCATAAAATAATTAAATTTAAAAGCTAATTTATCTCAAATAAAAGTTATTTATTAAATTATAGGCTTTTAAAATTTTGGGAGATTATATTAAGGGGGTAGATCATCCACATTAAATATGTTTGATATATTCCTCAGACCCAGTGGTATCTCAAGCCAATAAGCATTACTTCCAATCTTATCAAGAACCTTGAACAATCTATCACTTCTTGGCATAAGCTTATTTTTCTTGTGGAGGGAAACCTTTCCTTTCAAAGATATAGCCATAGGAGATCTTCTGGTTCAAAATTTTATTCCCTCTGATGTTGGTTGGCCTTCCTTTTATTTCTTTCATTGACCTTCTCGATTCTTGCTCTAACTTGATCATGTAATTTCTAGAGGCTTGAATTCTATCTTTGGCTTTAAATTTGTTTGGGACTTGATAGGAAGCGAAATGATCTCGATGAGAGTGATAAGGTTGACACCATACACGATCTCAAAGGTGAATGGTCGATAGCGTATGTGGGGGATCTATTGTATGCAAATTTGACTTGAGGAAACTTAAGGTCCCAATTCTTGATGGACTTGTGCTCTAAGCTACGTATGATAGTTGTTAGGGTTTGGTTGGTTACTTTAGTTTAGGAATCCATTTGGGGTGGTAAGCGGTGATAAATAGAAGTTTAGTACCAATAAACCTTCGTAAAGGTTTCCAGAAATAGCTAAGGAACTTAGTATCCTTATCTAAGACAATAGACTTAGGAATACCATGCAACCTTACTATTTCTTTAAAGAATATATCTTCTATATAAGAGGTATCATTCGTCCTATAACAAGGGACAAAGTGATCTATCTTAGAAAACTGATCCATCACTACCATAATGTCATCATTTTCCTTTAAGTTCTAGGCAAAGCCACTATGAAGTCCATACTCACATGGTCCCAAGATTGATCAGGGACATGCAATGGAGTGTAGATACCTTGGTGGAAGTGACTCTTAGACTTTTGATAGGTAGCACATCTAGCTATGAATCTATGTACATCACTTATCATCTTAGGCTAATAAAAATGCTCTTGAAGTAAATCAAAAGTCTTATTGATCCCAAAATATCATGCTAGCCAATCTCCATGTGCTTCTCTTATCAAAGGCTCTCGAATGGGACTCTTCGAGATGAAAAGCTTGGTGTTCTTGAAGAGGAATCCATCTTATATGACATAAGGGAATCAAAGCTTATCTCGGTATTCAAGATATCTTGCAAAGTCTTTATCCTCCTTATATAGCACCTTTAAGCATCCAAACCCTAAGAATAGAGCTTTTAACAGGGATAACGTATAATACCTTTTAGAGAAGGCATCAAGTACTATATTGATTTTGCCACTCTTATGTTTTGACACAAAAGATAAGGATTGTAAAAAATCTATCCACCTATAATGCCTAGGGTTGAGCTTATGTTGCCCATTTATATTATTTAGAGACTCATGATCGGCATGTAATACAAATTGTGCAAGCCTCAGATAATGAGACCAACAATCTAGATCCCTAATAATGGTATAAAACTCCTTATCATACATGCTATAGTTAGATCTTAATCCATTGAGCTTCTCTCTAAAATAGGCTATTGGCATGCTTTTTTGTAGTAGGACCGCTCCAATACCAACTCCACTTGCATTACATTCATCTAAAAAAAACTTCAGCAAAATTTTGTAGCCTTAAGATGGGGTCCTCGCTTAGCTTGCCATTGATCACCTCAAATTCTTCTTAAGATGTAGGTGTCCACTTGAATTCTCCTTTCTTGAGGCACTCAGTGATAGGTTCCAAAAAAGTGTTAAATCATTTTATGAAACTCTTATAAAATGACATAAGTCCATGCAAGGATGACCTTATTACCTCCAACTTTGACTCATCTATTGAAATACCATCATCAGATATAACAAAACCTAGGAAGGTGAATTTTGGTATGAAAAATTCACAGTTCTCTAGCTTTCCATACATCTTGTTGTTTCTAAGGGTCAAAAATACAAGCTTTCAATGCTTTACATGGTCTTCACTACTGTAGGAGTGCACAAGTATATCATCAAAGTACACTACAACAAATTTAGAGATAAAGGGCCTTAGGACTTCATCCATGAGCCTCATAAAAGGTGATGGGAGAATTTGAGAGACCAAAAGGCATCACCATCCATTTGTATAATCCTCCCTTAGTCTTGAGGGCAGTCTTCCATTCATCTCCCTCCTTTACTATAATCTATTAGTATCCTCTCCTCAAATCAATCTTTGAGAATACACAAGCCCCATGTAAGCAATCCAACATTTTGTCAAATCTAGGTATAGGGTACCTATACTTGTTGGTGATGTTGTTGATAGCTTTACTATCAAAACACATCCTCATATTCCCATCCTTCTTTGGTACCAAAAAGGATGGTACCACACAAGGACTAGGGGATTCTCTAATGAACCCTTTTGCAATAACTCATCAACTTATGTTTGTAATTTCTTAGCCTCCTTAGGGTTACACCTATAGATGGGCTTGTTTAGGAGTGTAGCACCGAGAAGCAATTTGATTTAAAGCTCAATTACCCTTAATGGTGGTAACTCAATAGGTAGATCATTTGGAAAGACATCCCCAAACACCCCTAGCAAAGGTTTGACCCATGGGCCACTTCCTCCACTTCCTTCATTATCTTCAAGCAACAAAAAAAAAAAATACACGACCTTCTTCTTGGCTAACGCCTTGTCTATCCCCTTCTTATCTAAAAAGAAGCCTTTTTTTCCCGTAAAGTTCCTCCCTGACAAGTGAGGAATAGAGGATAAGGGGTGTGAGTACAATGTTATTTTGGAAAAATTTCAAACAACAAGTGTTCCTTCTACCATTGTGTTAAACATGCCTATCATATTAACAAGGACTTCCTAGCAATATATGGCAAGCGTCTATGGGAACCACATCAGATACCACATTATCTTGGTAGGTTTTTCTAATGGAAAAAGGAACTACAACTTGCTTGGTTACTTCAACCATGCTTCCATTATTAAGAAATTGTAGCTTATATGGTTTGGCATGTTGAGTGGTAGGTAAGTTAAGTTTCTCCACAAGTGTGTAGGAGGCTACATTATCACAACTTCCTCCATCAATAATAAGGGAACATACCTTACCAAAGATCACACACTTGGTTTAAAATATGTTCTCTCATTGTGTTTCCTCCTTTAAGAACTCCTTGGTGTGCAATACCCTTTTCACCATTAGGGCTTCTCTTACATTTGGGGTGCCTCTTCTTTCTCTTCCTCCTCTTCATGTACTAATTTGGCCTCTTCCATTTCCTCCTTATAGGCTCCCTCCTCCAAGTCCAAAAGAGTAATAACTCTTTTATTGGACACTTTTTGATAGTGCCCTAGTCCTTGACACTTGAAGCACCTCACAATCTTTGGTTTGTTAGGTTAATACCTAAAACTTTCCCCTTTTCCTTCACATCAACATTTTGAATGGTATGGGATGGCTTGGATGATGAGGGGACCTCTTTGAAAGTGTTGGCAGTGAACTTTCCTTGAGGAAACTTTGATCCTCTCTTCTTCTTATTATGTTTCTCCAACTTAGTGGCTAGATGAAAAACCTCATCTAAGGTGTAGTACTTGTGCAAATCCACCTTGCATGTAATGTCACTTCTTAATCCTCTAAGGAAATATGACATCATGTGCTCCTCTACTTCATCTAGCTCTAACCTCATCTTCAACCACTCAAACTCCTTGATGTATTATTTAGCACTCATTGACCCTTTCCTCAAGGAGGATATCTTTTTGTACAGGCCTTGAGTGTAGGATGAGGGTAAAAAGCTTTCCCTCAAAATCTTCTTCATCTTCGACTAAGATTTTACCTTATACTTCCCCTTTTTTCTACTTTGGTGAGTAAGGCTTTCCCACCACAAGGAGGAATGTCCCTTGAGCTTAAGGATTGCAATCCTAAATCTCTTCTCATCATCATAGCCTTTTTCTTTATGCATCCTAGAGCACTTCAACTCCTACCCTAGAAAATCTACTGGATTAAGTGATCCATCAAAATCGGGCACTTTGACTTTGATGTCATGGAAATGATCTGTCCTTTCTTGTCTCCTCCTTCTATCACATAGGGAATCACTTAGTGAGGAGTTGGAATCACTAGCACCATCACTTGTGGTATAACTGGCCACATCATGTTGGTGAAAATGGGGTCTTCTTCTCGGTTTAGGGGAAATATTTGGGTGTGGGGCGTTAGGGTTTTGTATGATATTCTCTAAAAATTGTATGTACTATTCTCACTTCATTTTAGAGGTTTTCAATGGCTAGGTCTCTTCTCAAGTTTTGAGCCACTTGGGATTTGTTCATCACCCATAGATCCTTGAGTTTGAAGAAGAAAACAATAGATAAAGAGGGTGTGTTTGGTTAGGCGAGGTTAAGTGGAGTTCAAAAAATTATGGTTGGTGGATAAAATTTATTTTTGAAGTATTTGGGTTTGGATGGGGTAAAGAGAGTGAAGAAAAGATGAAAATCATCCCAAATTCTCAATCTTAAGCTTTAATACCAATTTGATGCATATGCTGAACAAGTTGGTACATGTTTAATGGAAGATGGTAGCTTACGGGATAATTGACTATCGAAAGTTAAAAAAAAGAGAGGGGGATAAAAAGTAAGATATTAATTGATCTAAGGTAGATTCAAAGATCAAACATTCACAACTACAACTTAAGGTTTTAACACTTAAGATAAAAATTGTGATGTTTTACACTTAAAATAAAGTTTTTACTCAAATTTAAAGAGATGTAATAGGGAACTTTTGAAAATTTGATTTTTAATTCAAGGGGGGTAGTGTGTCCCACTTTGTTGAGGGTAACCATATTTATAGTGGTAGCCATTTATACAAAAATTCCATTCTACCTTCCTTTTACTTACTTAGTTACATTCCAACCAATCTAGTTACCTAATAGAAGTTAACAAAGAGTTGAATTGTAACTAGGTTAGGTTCAACACATGGAGGGTGTTATGGCCTAATTTTAGTTACCCATACATTTGTATGACTGACCATACATGTTGATTTAACAAAGTACAATCAATCACTCACTTCCCATACTTAATCAATCAGTCATCATGCTTTAGTCAATCGTACATCTTGATTTGACTTGGCTGACTTTCATCACCTACTCCACCATCCACTTGTAATCAAATTTATTAATTTTTTTTGAAATTAGCCAGGTAATAAGGTTGATTTAGCTTCTTAGGTGCCATAATACTTAGTAATAACAATAAAATAGCTGGTTGGCCTTAAGCTTGATGTGCCACTGTAGTTGGTTGGGTTTGGGATGGACATGTTGCCATAATTGGTTATGCATGGGCTGGTATGTCCACTTATTTTCTCATATTTAACTAATTAATTTTATCTAAGATAAGAGTCTTTTGTGATCCCCTAACTTAAAAAAATTAATTAGTGAAATATTATTATAGGATGCTCCTGCATCACACACACATATTATTTGAGGTGGGTTTGGGGATAGGGACCAAAAACCCATCCTAAAAAAAATAATCCCTAAACCCAAACCCGATCCTTGAATTCTCCCATGATCCTAAACCCCAGATAGAGAATTTCCTACGAGACCTCAAACTTGAGGGAAAAATTGTTATTCCTCAAAATATTAAATCTAATCTCAATCTAAAACTTGAAATAGCCTAAATCAATCAAAAACTAATCTAAATTCACCTAACTCAATAATGATTCATATTTGAAATGACCTAAATTAAAATAACTCAATCTAAAAAAAAATCTATATGGAAACTTCACAATGACCCGACTTGAATTTGACCCATACTCGGACATAATTCTAAGTTTGATCCAAATTAAAGTCAAATTTAATCTACAAATGTAACATTTTATCTCATATAACTTACTACATAAACATCAATAAACTATTTTATTACTAAATTTTGATGTAAAAAATAACATACAACCCATATAATAATAAATGAAATAAAACTATAACCATCATATCGATATCATATAAACATTGATTGGATTATATCATAGAAATTATAAGTATTATTATTATTATTATTATAAATTATAATGGTAAATATAAAAATATAATATATATTATTATAATAAAAATAATAAATTTTATATTTTTATTTCTAACAACAATAACATTAACACTAATATTAATAATAATGATGATGGTGATGATGATTACATTTCTAAAGATGACAATGGGAATAATAATAATAATAATGATAATACTTAAGTATAATTGTCAAAATAATGATTATAATTAACATGATAATTATAGTTATTATAACATTCATAACAATCATTATAATTATGTATATAATAATATTTATAATTGTATTTATAACAATAACTATAATAATAATACTAATAATGATAATAATTTATTATTGTTATAACATATTTGATGATAGAAAATTGTTATATCATGACATATATTATAATAAAAATTACTATGATAAGCATAAAAATAATAATAAATTATAAAATTTAATTTATTCATTATATATTAAATTAATAATAATCAATGTCAACATAAATTTTGAACTGAATTAATCTGGTCCTAACTCTATATGACATGGAGTTTGTAGACTTGAATCAACCTAGCCCAAACCCAAAATCTATAAACGTAAATCAAACCTGAACCCAAAGAAATCTAATAGGTTAGACATCAATTTGATTTGATATTCTTCTAATTTAAAATAACACTCAACGTGGATCCAACCTAAATCACTATTGCATAAATTGCATCCAAATCCATAGGACACTGCTCTGAACTCAAATCCAATCTAATTTTATAGTAGATTTGATTTTAATATTATACAAATTAATCTAATTGGTATGACTTCGGGTTTTTGAATGAATTACTACTAAAAATTGTTTTGTTAAACATAAGTTATTCTAGTTTGTTCTATTATTTATTATATGTGGCTAATATTTGTCAGGGACTGACTGGACCTAATATTCTCTACCGCCAAGTATGTGCCTAGATGTCCGATAAGATAACCGGATGCATTAGGCAAAAACTATGGGCAAATGTTTAAAAATTGAAAGTTTAGATCATGCTTAAGTCCGAAAAGTAGTCTATACACTAGACACAAATTGCTAGCAATATGAAGTAATCTAGAGCACGATAACATTCCGTTAATTTTTCATTATAAAGAACTAAAATAAATTTTATAGTTATAAACAAACTTAATTATGTGTATTGGGAATGGAAGGTGAATAGAGATCATTAAGGTTTATGGGGTAAATTAAGCTGACATAATGCCAATAAATAATTCTGCGCAATATCTCCAAAGAGATGATATATATACAATTAAATACGTTGAAATAATGTCTTTTGATGAATAGCCTTGGTTATTTAATAAGGTAAGATTCATCATATATGAAATTAGGGACGCCATGTTAGTGCCATAATTTGTACGTAGACAATAGGAGTAAAAACTATTTTATTTTATATTTTTATTTTATGTAAATATTTAAAAATAATAACAATTATTTTATATTAAATTAAAATCTAAAATAAATATTTATTTGATATTTAATTTTTAAATTTTAAATAAATTATATAAAATATATAAATAATTTTTCATCTTTATTATCTCCTTAACAAAGGATTACATGATAAAATAAGGTGAACAGCCAAAAATATAAATATAACTACTCATAAGTTACAAATGCAAATTTAGTCGTAAAACAAAAATATATAGAGAATATGAGCATTACTAATTTAGAAACTAATTCACCCTCATTTAAACAAGCTCAATCTATTGCACCTACTTAGTTTTACTCAACGATCTTATATAAATGCCTAGAACATTACTATAAAAGCCTGAAGAAAAGATATGAAATTCAATAAGACCAAAGGAACTAACAGTAATAAATCGTGGAGAGGGGGGAGGGGGAGCGGAAAGAGGAGCAAAACTAGATTAAAATTTTAAAGCTGAATTCTTCCTTTTATCTTTTTCCTGCTAACAACATCGGTACAGAAATTTCTTCGCCAACTTCACTTGCTTGAATCACATTTTCTTCGCCAACTTCACTTGCTTGAATCACATTATATATATATCATTTACACAATAACCATCAAGTACCTAAGAACTACTATGACCACTACCACCACTTTCTCTACTTAAAATTGAAAACTTAAAACATATTGTACCGTCATTATCATCAGAAGTATAACATGTAAGTCCAATCTTATCTCCAATTCTCAATTTTCTTCTTTTTACGAAATCGGTCGACCAACCACTAATGAATACGAAGCTCCTACATGATTTATACCACCTCTTAAACGTAAGCATGTGATTCGTGTTAGTATCCTTATCGACAACCAAAACCCTTAAACCTTGCTCAGACTCAATCATACCCAGGCAATTGCTTTCAATTAGTTTAGGATATACGTACTGTTCTGCTAACTTCTTATGGATTAGTAGCCGAGCCTGTCCCCCAACGTCGCTTGCTTTAATCACTTTCTCTATTTCCCATTCATCAGCAGCTACATTCATTAATCCATTAATAACGATCGGTAGTGGTGGAATCGGCGGCCGTATATTCTCGTCCTGATCCTCAGCTACATCATAGCAGACCTCGGCCCTCTTTTCGCAGCTGGTTGCTGTGTCGGACCAATGGCATAGTCTCAACTCCAAGTCGTGTGCAGGGTCGTGATGATCGTCCACTAGATTGCCGACTTTGATCCTCTTTTCACGGCTGCTTGTACTACTACTACTACTGCTGTGCCCTAATATTAATTGCAAATCGAGGCTGCTGTTGGCTGAACTAATCACCGAGGTTTGAGTTTCTGGATCAAGGTGTGCGGAAACTAGGCTTGGTTTTTTCCTCTCCTGACCACTCAACGAAAGAGGGGGAGATAGTGAAAGTTGCCCCAAGATAGAGTCGTCACCGCCAAACCCAGAATCAGAAGAGTTGACGATGCTTTGGGCTTTTACGAGATCATCAAAGTTTTTGCTTCGACCCAAAGTCAGGTCGAGTTCCTCCGTTTCATCGTGATGGACGGCGGCAGTGGTTGAAGAATCATGGGTTTCCTTACGAGGGGTTTTGATCTTGGGAGAAGGACTAAAGCAAGTCGAGGAAAGGGATAAAGCAAGGTAATCGTCATCTTCATCGCCGATGTTGGGTTGTGGAATCTCCATTGAGGGAATGGAAGGCTTCGTAATCGTGATCGAATCAGAGATTGGGATGAACTGATGCATGCAGGGAGACTTCTTGGGAGCCCGAAGAGAAACGGCGAGGAGGGTATTTCTTGGGATGAGCCAACCCGACTCGAACACTGGAAACTTGATCTTTTTAGCTGCCAAGATCTTTTCCAGTTGCTGCTTTAGGCACCTGTAAGTCGGATGCTGCAGCTGTATATATACTTCACCCCCCCCCCCCAAAACAAACTTGGCAAGGTATGCCACTGGATGCTGCAGCTGCCCAGCGTATTCCCACTTCGTTATTTTTTTTTCTGTTACGCCTTTTACGCGATTTTGTTTTATTTATATATTCATTGCGTTTTTAAAAGTAAATAAAAATAAAAAAGCTCGACGGTAATATGGAAAATTACGCCGTCAATCTTACCATAATTCAGATTACGTCGTAGCAAAGTTTCTGAAAACCCAACCACCTTCCATATAATCTTTTTCTTATTATTACTAGTAAATCTATTATTGCAAGATTTCTCCAATTTCTCGGCTATTAGTTAATTGTCGTGATTCGACAATAAGAACGTACAAAATCACCAAATATATATATAACGAAAAATTGGTTCTTGTGCCCAAAACAAATAGAAGTACTTTAGAATGAATGAGCTAATGAAGATATAATTTTCCTAGCTCTTTCCTTTCTGTTAGTATTATTTTTCTGTTGAAATAATTAGCCGAGATTATAAAATAACTAAAAAAGCACAAGGATGTATAATTCTTTTAGTTAAATGTTTTATATTTTAGTTTATATACATGATAACATACGGGCATTATCATAATGGCAGCAATTTTATTTTATTTTTAAAGTAAAATACTTTTTAGTAAGATTATCATAAAATATTAAAAAAATTATCATAATATTTCTCACATTATCATATTCAATCTCATGAGAATTTCTACCATATAGAATTGTAGTATAACTAACATTAATTTGTAATCTCATAACAACTTCTACCATAAAAACTATAGCATTTTGTAAAGTACTGACATTATTATAACATCAAAAAATTTTATTTTATTCTTCATTAAATTATCTTTTAGTGAGTTTATAAGAAAATTAAAAAAAATCATAATATTCTTTAGATTTTTCTCTATAAATAGATACCTATATTTGATATATTTTTGATATAAAGAAAATTATAGCGAAACATAAACATGTTTATGAAAGTAACAATGGTGAAATGTGAAGGCAATTATGGTGGACCATAGTCATTTATTTAAAAAAAAAATTCATAACCGACTAATATGGATAAAATATAATAGTAAATAAGTAAAACATAGATGCAACTATATTAAAATATGAAGACAATGGTGGTAAAATATAACGATAATAGTGATAAAACATAAGGTAATTGTATTGAAATGTGAAGACAATTATAGCATAACATGACAAGTTATTTCACTATAAAAACTCACAACTTGACATTGATAAGATATAACAACAATCATACCATGAAATATGGAAGTGAATATAGTGAAACATGAATACAATTGTAATACCTGGTATCTTTAAAATTCAATTTTATTAAGCTTAATTATTTCATTAGCCTAATTTGATATAAATATTTAATTATTTTAATTTCAATTTGTTTTATGAATTTTTCAATAATTTTGACTTCATATTTGAATTTCAATTAATCATTGTCGTTGTGGATCATTCTAGTTAAATTCATTCATAGCCATGATTTTATTTTATTCATATGATTTCGAATTTCCGTTAAAAATATTTATTTTTGTTCTTTCTAGTATTTTAATTTTTAATATTTTAGACTTGTTTTCGATTATAACTTCGTCGCGCGATTACGACTTTTTTTGGAGCTATACTTTGTTAACGAAATAAATTATATAAATTATAAAATTTCCTTTTAAAATAGTAACATTATTTTAATAATTTTATTCGTAGAAAATATTTCTTACTCTGAATTTATCGGTTTTTTTAAGGTCATTAAGATCTTAAAAAAGTGTTAACTTAAAAAAGAATATTGTAACTTATTTATGGATTTCTTTCCAAAAGTTATTTTTTTTTGTTTTTCCCTTTTTGGTTTGCATAAGACCATATAAATTATTTAAATTAGTCTTGGTTTCATAGAAATTGATTTAAGTATTTTTGTATACGGTTTAAAAATTTTTTCGAGGTCTTATAATGTATTTTCATAAATAATATAGATCTTTATATTTGTTGGTAATTTCTTCCAAAAACTTTTTCAAAATTCTTTATATAGCTTTTATATTGATTTTATACATTCGCATCCTTACAAAATTATTTTTTGTTAAATAAATTTTAGATAAAATCATCTATTAATATTTTTAGACTCAATTGTGTATTTGTATTAGTAAAAAACAAAAGGCACTGGCCTCTCATTCCTTTTTCATTTTCTCTCTTCTTCTCTCTTTTTTCCTTTCTTCTTTCCCCCAACCTATTTCTTCTACAACCAAACCCTAGCCCTCTCCTTCTCCTTGCTCCTCCTTCATCGACCACCAACTTGCCAGCCAACCACTAGCCATGATCGACCATTCTCTATCACCAATCCACCTACATGACGCTGCCACCCATAGCACAAGTAGCAACAACCGGTGAGTGTAGTAGCAACAACCATTGCATCAGTGAACAGTAGTAACGACGCCGTCGTTTGGTTTCTACCGATATCGCCCTACAATTAGCGAGTGGTCCTTGCCCTCCGTCAAAGCATCCCCAGTATTCACTCTCCCCAATTTGCAACTCTTTGTTTGGTATAAATTTTGGAAAACCCTAACATTTATTTTGATTAATTTGGTATGAATTAGCTTATGATAAGCTAAATTGGTTATTTACTTATGTATATATATGTTGTATGATTGATTTAGAGTGGTTAATTGTATTATATATGGCTGCTTTGTGAAAATTAAAATTTAACCTAATTATGTCTGGATTTTGTGGATTCATCCAATTAAGTAGTTTTTAATAAATTGATTATACAATATGCTATAAAATGTATCCAATATCATATCAGAATCATTAATTTGAGAAAGTTATGCAAAATCAATTGAAATTGGATTTCTAACTCAAAATCCATGTGTGACAAAATTGGATTGAATAATTGATTTGTTTCACTCAATTAATTTTACAATATCCTTTGAAAGGTATTTACTTTTATATTGGAAGCGTTAATTTGGAAAAATTGTGTGAAATTGATTGGAAGTTGATTTTTAGGTCAAAACTCTTATGAGTCTAAATTGGATTGTGAAATTGAGTTACTTTATTCAATTGATTATGTACTTTATAATAGAATACATTTAATTTTAATTCCAAGCATATATTTTAGCAAGAATTGACCAGATTTATATTTCAGACTCAAAAACCTAAGTTGTGCTAAATTAGATATTTGTTTTATTGGCTTTGATCAATTGATCATATAACATGTTATAAAATATGTCTAATTATATTTCTAAGCATTCCATTTAAATGAATAAATAAAATTTAATCAAATTTTATTTTTGGGCCTAAAACATTAGATTTCAAATGAAATTATGAATTTGGTCATTTATATAGTTGCTATTCTAAAATTGAATTTATAGAAATAATTGAAATGACACTAATTGCATTCTAATACCTTCAATTGGAATTAATTGATTTGAATTATCTTAGTTTGTGTCTTGGTATTTAAAACCCTAATTTTAGAAACTGATTATCTTGAATTGGCTAATTGGAAGAATAATTCATTAAAATTAATTATCTAGATTTATTTAAAATTACTTTAATTATAGTCCTAAGCTATTAGTTTGAGATAGTCAAAGTTAATTAGTCGAGTTATAGTTTGGGCTTAAAGACCCTAATTTTCGGAGATGGTTTTATAAGAAAATAATTTGCTTATGTTTCTATCACCAAGTAGATTACTAGTTTTTCTTTAAAATCATTTGAATTGTATTCTTATGTAATCGGGTTGGATTGGTTCCATAAAAATGGTTGGTTTGTCTCTTTGGTCGTAAAACCTAACAAGCAAGCCATTTTTTTTGACAAAATTAACTTATAATCTATTATCCTTTCCTCGGCTTTCCAAATCTATTTGATATGCCCCAAGTGATATGTATTAAACCTAATTTGATTAATATTTAATCTTAAATCTTAATAGAGCTACGCTTGCGAGCCATAGGTTTTGGACACATTTTCTAAGAAAGACCATTGCTATGTTATTATATTTATTTAATTATAATATTTAAATTTTTGATTGATATGGTAGTTTCTAACCTAGTTTTTTTTAATTTCTATTAGCGATCTAAGAAAACTTTCTTGCATATTGTCGAGCTCTCAATAGCTCTCTTTCTTTCTCAAATTGCTTAGCTAGCTTCAGATTTAGGTAAGTCATTAATTACCTTTATTTATGGCAGAATCTAGAGTGTATATCTGCTTGGAGTAGGAGGTGGTGATTATGCTTTTTGATTATTTAATTATGTCAAGCGTATACTGTGGTCTTGTGTGGTAATTGTATGTATGGATGAGTTTATAACTTCAATACATACATATAATAGTATGCCTCTTGATTATTATATGTGTTTGAGTATGTGAAGGGTTGAGTATAATTTTGTGGTTAACATGTCTAGTAAATTATGATATATTTGGCGATTTTACAGTATGTTCTAATGTGTCTAAATTATAATTGATTTAGAAAACCATACTCGTGGTTGGGTATGGATTGAAATTGTATGATACCTTATACTATATTTTTTGCCATGGAATTATTCGACTCTAATGTCACCTTAAATTTTTTAGACTTAGTGCCATTTGAATTGGTTTTGCTTTAATGTCCCTAGAATCGATCAGCTTTAATGCCACTTGAATTAGTTTGACTTCAATGCCCCTGGAATCGATTAACTATAATAACACTTGAATTTGTTCGACTTTAATGTCCCTAGAATTGATCAGCTTTAATGCCACTTGAATTTGTTCAGATTTAATGCCACTTGAAATTAATCGACTTTAATGCCACTTGAAATTGATATAATAATGGAAATTCATTATGTTGATAAAAGTGAGCTAAGTGCTATTATGTGGGGTTCATTTATGATTGGTTAGATCCTTGAATAAAATATTAATCACTTAAAGTGAAAGATCTTGAGTCAAGACTTGTACCACTCAAGTTAGCTATCCAAGTTAGGTTTAATACTTTGTACCATTCTAGTATTTTTTTCTTCTGTGATCCTGTGTGCCTTTCGAGGTTTGGAGAGGCCCTTTTCTACTCTATAGGTGTCTCGATATATTTTGACCCTATAGAGGGTATGCATACTTAAGTGATTAGGTGTCTTATTTTTTTGGTAGTCTGTTTATGTTTCTTGGAGGGCCAGCTAAGACTAGTATCGTTCGGGTACTAGATTAGTTGTTGTGATCTATTTGAGTCTCCATCCTCAAGATAATGTAATTAAATGGTTGTGATCATGATAAAGAAATATAATAATGAAGTATTCTCACTCACGCATGGACTTTATATCTCTTTTTTCTATGCATGTCTCTTGGCTGTATCCCTCACAATAGTGATACCATATGATACATGTTTATACCCAATTACCACGTGATCTATTTTTCAAATCTCATGTGGGTCTTATGTACAAAATGCTATCTTCTAGGGCAATATGCGTTACTCAGCGTGTAATTGTGGTTTCTTATACACTTGTACCCCATGTATTGTCATATCTAGTCATGTACTCATAAGCACGAATCCATAACCCATTATTTTATTGTATGTAATACTTAGATAATTAAGCATGAATTATTGTATGAGTGAAATGGTGTATGCATCACATAAATTATTGTATGAGTGGAATGGTGCATTTATCATATGCATAATTGAGCATTAGTATTATAAAATAGAGATTACCATATCTTATGTGTATCGTGTTTCCTCTCATGAGTTAGGTAGTCGTGATTTACTCAGTACTGGACTCGTATCGATGCTACCTTGGTTGAATGAGTCCTACGACAATCTACGTATGGTAGGAAGTAGATCTCTTGTGCATGCTTGAGATCAGATGTTATTATGGGGTTGAAGACTTGGCTTTGAGAGAGTAGGCAATCAGGATTCATATCCCTCGAAATTTATCTTTATTTAACTATATTTATTTTTGGAAGTTTTCAATCGTTGTATTAAAATTACAAGGGCGTTGTAATTAAATTTTAATTTCCCATTACTTTGTTAAGCTTTTAAAACTTAGGATTATTTCATTGGTTTCCACTGATTTATTTAGCGGTGATTTTATTCAGTAAAATTGTTCACTTGCCATCTGCTTGTGGATATCTCCTTATCTCATGGCATAGATGTTGTTTGAATTTTTGTGGGACATTTTTTAGACTTGCATTTAGCATGAGATAGATGATGAACATTTATCTTGTGTTTGGTGTAGCGGTAACATTTCTCAAATTCTATTTTAGGTTCCACATTATTCTTTTAAATGAAAATTCTTAGGAGTGAATTTTAGGGGTGCCACAACAATAATAGTAAAAAAAACCCACAAATATAGTAGTAGTAAAATATAAGTATAATAATGGTGAAATTCTTTTACAATAAAATTTTACAATAATTATAATGATGGTGGAACTTATAATTACGTACATTTATATAATAAATTTTAAGTCAAAAGTGTATTAATATTGATCTGTAATTGTAGAGGAATTTTTTGAAAATTTAATGATATAATTTTTAATAATCCTAGTTAAAGATAAATTAAGTTTGTTGGTTTTCAAACCGGGGTTCAAGCCAATATGATGGAGGTTAGGAAGGACCTAGAGTGGAGGATGGTGTGCGTAACCTAAGGAGGGTGTACAGTCAATTAATACATTTATGACAAATGTTTAATTGGTCCTTAGGAAACGGATGGTATAGTTAATTAGAGTATTAAATGACATTTGAGGCCTTTTATCAAAGGTATTGATGGTTTTCGTCCGTTATTTTTACTAAACTTTATGGTTGTTTTTCATCCTTAGGTTTGTAACGCTTCACATTTAGTTCTAGATTTTTTTTCTAAAGCCTATTTAAAGGTTCTTTTGTATAGAGTCGAGAGATATGAAAAGTGAGGCATATGCACAATACAACCCGTGGGTGTGCGATAGATCTAGAGAGTAGATCTAGGAAATTCTCAATTGGAAACGGAGTTCTGGAATTGAGTGAATTAATCAAGAGGGTTGTTCTTGATTAATTGGTAAAGATAAAAATACAGGGAGAGTGTTCTTGGTTCTTGTATTTTTTGAAAGGATAGCAATAAAGATTCAAGTTTGGTAAATTCTTCTTTGATTTGTTATTATTCTGCATAGTGCTTGTATTCTTGGTTTTGAAGATTTTATTTCAAATCTCAAAACTGAGGTAATCATGAATATTTCCCAACAAGTGGTATCAGAGCCAAGGTTTGTGTCAAATCTATCTGTTGGTTCGAGTCAGATTGAAGATGGATAAGATCTTGGGAGGTGGGAAGTTAGTGATGGAATTGTTTGATGGGAGCAACAATTTTGCGCTATGGCCGAGTATAATCAAATATGTTCTTATCCAATAGGGACTGCATGCTGCCCTGAACGATAAGAAGCCCACAGATATGGATGATTCCAAGTGGGAGGATATAAAGCTACGTGCAACTAGTACGATCCGGTTGGCCCTTGCTCCTAAAGTCAGGTACAATGTTCTTGAGGAGACAAGTCCGAAAGAATTATGGGAAAAGCTAGAGAAGACGTATGCGTTGAAGTCACTAGCCAACAAGTTGTTCTTGAAGAAGGATCTTTTTTTGTTCGAGATGGTAGATGAAGGCAACCTACAAGATCATCTGAATATATTCAATGGATTGATCACCCAATTGAAGAGTTTAGATGAATCCTTTAAGGCTGAGGATTAGGCAGCCTTGTTATTAGCTTCTCTTCCGAAGAGGTTTGGTCTAGTGGTGACTAGCTTATTAATAGGGAAGAAGACGCTTTCTTTGGAAGAAACAATTTTGGTTTTGCTTGAGGCGTAAAAATTGGAAGGACAAGGGGGATCTACTTCTAGAGATGGATCCAGTCTATATGCAGGAGGGCGCTCTAAGGGTGAGAAAAAGTCTATCCCAAATATCAGGTGCTTTCATTGTGACAAGATGGGGCATTTTAGGAAGAAGTGTCTGGATTAAAAGAAAGACCAGAAGGAGATGGAATGCGCGGGAGCTGCTATAGATGAGGATGATAATGTTGATGTTCTCTTGGTGCATCAGATGGATGCATGGAAAGAGAGTTGGATCCTAGATTCAGGATGTTCCCAACATGTATGTTGTAGGGAGGATTGGTTCAAACAAAAGGATTTCTGTTGCTTTGGCCAATGGAGAGGAGGTCAAAATTGAAGGAATCGGTATCAAGACCCATGATGAGAGAGTAAGGAAGCTAGTAGATGTGAGCTATGTTCCAAAACTTGGTTGAAATTTGATATCCTTGGGACGATTGGATGGCTTGGGTTATGCCATTCATATGGAGTCTGGATAGATGAAGGTCACTAAACGAGGGAAGGTGATCTTGGGAGGAACAAAGACCAAAGAGAATCTCTTCAAGCTTGCAGAAAGTAGCATTGCAGGGACTTTGGCTCAAGGGGAGGTATCATTTGGTGAAGAATGATGCCATGATCATATGACTTGATCATGAATGTGGTCACATATGGCTTTAGGGGGAGGTTGTTGGTTTTCAAACTGGGGTTCAAGCCAATGTGATGGAGGTTAGGAAGGACCTGGAGTGGAGGATAGTGCGCGTAACCTAAGGAGGGTGTATGGTCAATTAATACATTTATGACAAATGTTTAATTGGTCCTTAGGAAACGGATGGTACAGTCAATTAGATTATTAATTGACATTTAATGCCTTTTAGTAAAGGTATTGATTGTTTTCGTCCGTTATTTTTACCAAACTTTATGGTTGTTTTTCATCCTAAGGTTTGTAACGCTTCACATTTAGTTCTAGATTTTTTTCTAAAGCCTATTTAAAGGATCTTTTGTATAGAGTCGAGAGATATGAAAAGTGAGGCATATGCACAATGCAACCCAGGGGTCTGCGATAGATCTATAGAGTAGATCTAGAAAATTCTCAATTGGAAACGGGGTTCCAAAATTGAGTGAATTAATCAAGATGTTTGTTCTTGATTAATTGGTAAGGATAAAAACAGGGGGAGAGTGTTCTTGATTCTTATATCGCTTGAAATGATAGCAATAAAGATTCAAGTTTGGTAAATTTTTCATTGATTTTTTATTATTCTGCATAGTGCTTGTGTTCTTGATTTTGAAGATTTTATTTTAGATCTCAAAACTGAAGTAATCGCAAATATTTCCCAACAAATTTGAATAAAAATTAGATTATATATATATATATATATATATATATATATATATAAGATAACTTGTTATAAGGAATGATGCACCAATTGCTATCTCATTGTACAATGTGTTAAATGAGTATATCATTTTGTTATGAGAATATTATAAAAATATAAGGAAGAGAAAAGACCATAGACAATACCTTTGTTTTTCAAAGAAAAGGCTATGTTGTTTAAAAAGAAAAGTAATATCATACAAATATAAGGAAAATACCATAGTTCACATGATCATACTTAGGGTTACAAAGTGATATTTATAGCAACAACAAAATTTAAGATCATACTGTACCCCATATTTTTCAAAATTTAAGTTTATTAAGCATAATTATTATATTAGCATAATTTGATAAAAATATTTAATTATTTTAATTTTAATTTATTTTATGGATTTATCAATGATTTCAACTTTACATATGAATTTAATTAGTTGTTGTCATAGTAGATTATTCTAGATAAATTCGTTCATGTTCATGATTTTATTATATTAATATGATTTCAATTTACATTTTAAAAATATGTATTTCTGTAATACCCCATAATAATAATAATAATAATAATAATAATAATACAAAATCGGCAACAATAATAAGTTATATAAGGGAACTTATATATATGTGTATTATTTGAATGATAAGACAAAGTTTCCGATAACTATAATAGTTAAATGATAAAGATTTAAATTATAGTATTGTTATTACGTATATACATAGCATGTAAATAATAGGTTGCTAATAGAGTTTAATTAAGTAATGTTGTTATACGATATAGTTAATGGGTTATTAGTAAATAGACCTTTAATCAAATTAATTAATTATCCACTTCTAGAATTCTCTAAACATAAATTGTCTTCTTCCATAACCCTAGTAGGCTCCCATTATTATAAATAACTAGTTAGCTTCTGTAAGCCGTGTAGCCGCCGCACACAAGGAAATAAATAACATTGAAAAAGAGAGTGGTTTTATATAGAGTAAACATTCATTCTTCTGATCCGATTGGTGAAGGTGACCTACACACTTCTGTACCTATGTTTTGATTTCATCGGTTAAGAATTTTGATTCTTTTTGCGGTATGTTACTTTTAGTTTATTATTATTATTATTATTATTATTATTATTATTATTATTATTATTATTATAACATCTGCAAACTAGAGCACATATGACATATGAAAAATAATTCTGAATTGATGAATTATTGACATTAAAATATGAGGCATATAAACTCTTATATAGTATACTTATCACGTCATTAGGCTAGGGAATCAAATAAGTATATACGCATTATATAGTATACTTATCCGAATTGATGTGGGAAAATTTCTACAGCAAGCTTTAGCTCGTAGTTCCATGACATGGTTAGTGGATACTTGCAAGATACAGGGATTCAAGAAAAGAAAAGAAAATAAAATAAAAGAAAAGAAAAGAAAAGTCCTAGTGCATGCCTTACATCATAAGCTTAAAGTTCATTAGAAGCTTTGATTATTTATCACCATAATTCTCGGTATAAGGTATCAAAGACCCGTTGCTGGGTCTTAGCCATTATTTTAATTTGTACACAAAGATACTAGTCTTTGATTTTACATGCAAAGTTCTTGTAAGCATCGTAGTAGCCCATTCATAATTTTCTATTAATAGGTAATGTTTTGAAGCACATTTGGTTATCCATTAGCATAGTCCGACATCTTTTTGGTTAATTTGTGATAACTATAATAATAAATATACTATAAAAGGGTGATAATTAAATTTAGATGCATACATATTTTAAGCTTCATACTAGTTAGTACAGTTAATATATTTAATTAGTTCCTCATTTTTATATATAACAAATAAAGATCAGGGATAAATAAGTTGGTAAAATAGTAGTTGGTAACTCACTAGTAAATTATCTAATTGTTGACATCCTCCTAGCATTATTTGGGTATCTTGAACTTAAAATGGTTTTTAATCAATAATGTAAAGATGATGATTTGAAATAAAGGAATATCTTTGGGGACTTGAATAATATGTATTAAGTATTATGTATATATTTATTAGTCAATAAACTTTGAGCACTAAATTAAATTTATTTGTAGGAAACATGTGGGACTTCTGATTAACATTACTAGTAGATTAATTCTAACCTAGGGTTGCTATAATAGTTTATTTAATCAAACTAGTTGTTAGTACTTGTCTATATATATATATATATTGAGTAATCATATAGTTACATAATTATTTTAGGATTTGGGGTTTATATATAAACATTAGGCGGTAAACTAAAATATTGGTAAATTTAAGAATTTGATAAGTTGGATCTAAGTCGTTTATAATATGTTTACTTAATATATTTCATCTAGAGTTAACATTATATCGGTGTAAACTATAGGTCTAGTGACTAGTGAGCATTTGTGATCAGATCGCATTCCAAGTAACATTATTTTCAACCTTTATATGTAGATATATATGTGTGTGCGCATTCATGCATATTTTAATTACATACTTGTTGATATAATGGTCTTATCTGGCTATGTGACCTTACGTGAATATATATAATTTTATATAATTAGAACCCATGGATGATATTCTATTTTTAGTATGAATTTAATATAAATATGGGTTCCTAATGGATTTCATGTAAATATTATAATTTTATAGTTGTGTTATTTATTTGAAGTGCTTGTTATAAAGAGTTGATTTTATAAAAGTATTCCTTTATTATGAATATATCACAAGTCTCGTATCTTATATGACTAAATTATGTTTTGTTATTTATGTTAGAGTATAATTGGACCCTAAGAAACTTTGGCATTTATTTATTTATTTATATGAAGTGTTAGTTGGATAATTATTTTATTTTGTTCTATTCCATCTGGTGAGTTGAGTGGTGACTCAAAGTGGGTATGTTTTTATTTAATTTGGGAAAGTTAGCTATTATGAAAAGCGGATAAAGTGAAGCTAATATGGTGGATTGTGCGACTTCACTTAATTAAAATATCATAACTTAAAGTGAAACATAAAGTGGGCTTTGGGTCCTTTAGGTTTAGCCTCCTAAAGTTGGGGATCGGCAATAGCCTTTCTCTTTTCCCTTGTAGATATTTATTTCTTTACCTGTTATGTTTGGTTAAGGCTCCTCGTCTACTCTATAGGCTTCTTCGGACCCTATTAGGAGGTGTACACACTTAAGGATAGAATGGCTAAGGTGGTAGGTTTTCGGACTTTTGTTATCCCCTTTAGAGTATGTTCACTAGGATGATCTAGGTGCGATTTTTATTCTACCTGTGGTTGGTGGTAGGTCTTCAGACTTTGATTTTCCAGGTGACCCCCTGGTTAGTTTTTCCACTTAAAAATTGGATGTTACGATCATCTAAATAAAGAATAATAATCAGGTGATTTTCTTATGTGATTCGAATGTATGTCTATGATTTATATGCTTATATAAATGTGAGCATATAATATTATTCCTTCGTATTTACGTGTTACTTAGTTGTTCCCCTAACTAACTTGTTACATGTTTTAAACAAGATGTGATGATCTATGATGTACATGGTGAGTAGATGATCTAGTACAGGTTGGGTATGAATCTACTCAAGGTGTTGATGGCATGCATGACGGGGGATATTGAGAGTAGTGGTGACTTTCATATTTCTATTTATCATATTAATTTTAGTAGACTCTTTTCATAGTTTTAATTGTACGAACATTTTTGGTTTGAATTAATAAATATGTTTTGTATGTTTTCTTATTTTATTTAGCCTTAGCATCTAGTGTTAGTGGGACTATGGTGCCTATTTACACTAGATGTCGCCGTGATACCCTCGTTGCAATTAGCTTCCGCGCATACTCTTCAATGAGTTTTGGGTTTTGAAAATGGGGGTGTTGCAATTTTTGTTCTTTCTCATATTTTCATTTTTAATATTTTTAATTTATTTTCCATTATAACTTCGTCGTGCGATTATAATCTTTTTTTGGAGTTATATTTTGTTAGAAAAATAAATTATTTAAATTATAAAAAATTCTTTTAAAATAGTAAAATTAGTTTAATGATTGTATCCGTAGAAAATATTACCAACCTTGAATTTATCCATTTTTTTGAGGTAATTAAGATCTTTGGAAAATTTTAAATTATAAAGATTTTCATAGCTTATTTGTGATTTTGTTTGCGAAATTAATTTTCTTCCATTTTACCATTTGTGGTTTGTGGAGGACTATTTTTAGGAATTATTTAAATTAATCATGATGTCTTAGAATTATTTAAATGTTTTATTATATGGTTTTAAATATTTTTTGAGGTCTTGTTATGTATTTTTTTTATAAATAATATTGATCTTTGCCTTCGTTAATATATATATTTTTGGAAGCTTTTCTGAAATTCTTTTTATAGCTTTTATATTGATTTTATACCCTTGGATCTTTGCAAAATAATTTTTATAAATGGTTTTTTAGATAAAATTACCTATTAATATTTTTAGATATTCAATATTCTCATTTGTAAATTTGTATTTGTAAAAAAAAAACACCCTTTCGATCATTTTTCTCTCCCCTTTTCTTTTTCTCTCTTCTTGTCTTCCTCTTTTCTTCTCTTTCTCCCTCTGTCTCTCTTTGTCCCTCTCCCTCCCTCTCTCTTTCTTCCCGTTCCTTTTTGTGTTAAATCCCAACCACTGTGAACTACCTTCTCCCTACTCCATTGACCATCATATCTGACCAACCAACTGAAATGCCCCAATTTTTTTTTGAATTTTAAAGATTAGATTTAAATGAGTTTTAATTGAAAATTTAATTTAATAAATTATTTTTACTAAAATAAAAGAAAATTTATTAGGGAAAATTAATAAGAAATTTTATAAATATATTAATTAAAGACTTTAATTTGAGAATTTATTTAAATAAATTATTTTATTCAAATTAAGAAAGAGAAAATAGTTTCAAATTAATTTTAATTTTATAAATAATTAAATTAAATAAAATTTGAGTGATTTATTAATTTAAAATGGAAATTTTGGAAAATCTTTTAAAAATCCTAATTTAGCCTAAAAAGGGAATTTAAATATTATTATTTTTAAATACCGCACATATTTTAATTAATTTATCTAACCCAACCATCCTATTTAAATTTTTATTTTTTTTCCTCTTTCCTTCTCTTTCTTTCATTTTCTTCCTTGTCCCTTCTTTTTCTTTCTTCCTCTTTCCTTTTTTCTTTTTCTCGCCGAACTGGGCCTGGCTCGCAGCCTAGTCTTCTTTCCCCTTTCTCCTTCCCTTCAGCTCGGCTCGGCTCGTGTGATCGTCCTCCTTCCGCCTCCCTCGCTGCGCCGCATTTTGATTCTTTCTCCCACTCAAATGCGGCGTTTTGATCATTATTTTTTTTTTACCGTTGCGCGAAAGCCCCGGAACGCCGTTCTTTATCCCTTTTTACACCCAAAATGCATCATTCTACTTAACGAACATAACCCTCATGCCGAACCGCCCGATTTCTCTTCCTTTTTCCTTCTTTTCTCTCCCCGAGCCGCCTGGTCCAACCTCCCCCATCTTCTTCTTCCTCCTCTAGCCCGACGTCATAACTGCAACCTTCCTCCTTCCCCCGAAAATGGCGCTGCCGGCCACACGTGTCGTGACTGGCCTTTCTCCCGCCCATTCTCTTCCTCTCGACGCACACTTCGATTTGAAATGCCCCACTCTCCATTTCTTCCCCAAGTTTGCTCCCATTTCCCTCGCGAAGGTCGGGCACAATTTTGAATTTGTGCCTCCCGATCAACGGCATAACCAACCCATTTTCCCACCGAAATTGATCTTCTGGTAACCTCCACAACTTGAGCCTAACCTCCACCACTATAAATAGCCTTCATTTGGCTCGAAATCGAGCTTTCTTTTCCCGAAAACCCTAAGCACCGGTCTGTATGCCACCGCACCTTTAGACGCCCCGTTCTCCACCTTTAGCCAACCTCGCCGCCTCTTCTTCCTCCCAAACTCTTCCCTACAACACCCTCTAATTAACTAAACTATCTACAGCACGGACCTCCATAATCGTGTAAAGTTTGCTAGTTCTCTCGTCAGAATTTTTACCTCGAAACCTTAAACCACCGTCCACCACCAGATCCGCCACTTCTGCCACCGTCTAAACCAACCAATATCTCCTGCTAAGTCTCCTCCACCGACTCATAAACTTATTTTATTTTTCTCCTTCCCCCTTACCTTTTTTCTTCATTTTCACCCCTCTTAGATCACTTTTCCGGCCACCTCCGGGCACCACCGCCGGTGCCACCCATCCCCTCCAACTCAAGGTGAAACCCTAGACCTTTTTAACACTTCCTTTCGATTTATTGATAATTATTCTGCTTTTATCCAAATTTTTAATTTTAATTTGATTTTAATTATTATTGTTATCAACTGAATCCTAATTGCTAAATTTTGTTGACAGGTTTGGGAGTATTCTTAAGTTAGATAAATTATTATTCTCAAATTTTGGTTATTTAATGGAATTATTACATGTTTACAATTAATAATAATAATAATAATAATATATTATTATTATTAGTGTAATTAATTATTTAATATTGTAATTATTTCAGGAGGGGTAGAAACCTAAAAATTTAATTAAGACTCGCACATTTGCTTTTTACAACTATTATTAACATTTTTAACATTATTAATAATTATGTTATTATTATCTTTATTAACTTTTATATTATAAGTATATATAAAATATTAATATCATTATTATGTTTTTGAATAGTATTATTATTAAATGGAGTGGTTTTGAAAGCCACTTTGTAATTTTAAGAATTATGGTATTATTAATATTAATATTCTACTAATAAGAGTATTATTAATAATGTTTTACTTTTATTATTATTATTATTATTATTATTATTATTATTATTTCTATTTTGGTGAAGGGTAGAAACCTTTATATCACCACCCTTTTGAATGAAAATAATAATTTATTTGTATTTTTAAGTAATATTTTGTATAGTTAATTACAGTGTAGTATTGTTTTAATTAAAAACCAAATCTTAGAATAAGTTAGAGAATAATAAAATTTTATAAGGGAGCCTAATTCTAGTATATTTTTATATAATAGTTGAACCCAGTCAAACCCCTCAAGTGGAATAGGAGCGTGCACCAAGACCGGTGTCGTTTTAGGTAAGGGTTTACTAAGGTCATTTGTGTGTTTATATGCATTATGTGCTTCATGTGCCAAGTATTCTATGTTTATTATTATTAATTATTTCGTATGTGGCATGATTATAGAGTTGAAATATGTTGGTATGAATAAATCATGGCATGAAGATTATGTGTATGTTTATGTTATTATTATTGTATGATATGGCCCAAAGACATGCATATTAGGGTTGTAAAATAATGATGGAGAGTGTAACAATGTGGTGTTAGGATTTTGCATGAAATGGCATGGTGTTAGGGTTTTCATGAAATCACATGATGCTAAGGTTTTGCATGAAAGGGAATGATGTTAGGGTTTGCATGGAAGCATGTCTACGTGGAGTTAGGTTTGCTTATGAATTAAGGTTTGCTTGAAAGTGTGGTATATGTGGAGCTAGGGTTTGCATATGAATTGGGGTTGCATGGAAGTGTGGCATACGTGGAGTTAGGGTTTGCATATGAATTGGGGTTGCATGAAAGTGTGGTATACGTGAAGCTAGGGTTTGCATGGAAATGTGGTATACGTGGAGCTAGGGTTTGCATATGAATTGGGTTTGCATGGAAGTGTGGTCTATGTGAAGCTAGGGTTTGCATGTGGATTACGGTTTGTATGGAAATATGTCTACGTGGAGTTAGGGTTTGCATGGGAGCTAGAGTTTGCATGGAAGTGTAGTACATGGAGTTAGGGTTTGCATGTGATCTAGGGTTTGCATGGAAGTGTGGTACGTGGAGTTAGGGTTTGTATGGATGCTAGGGTTGCATGGAAGTGTGGTTTACGATGAATTAAGGTTTGCGTGGGAACTAGGGTTGCATGGAGTTAGTTATGCATGTCTAGGCAAATGTTTGTGAATGACAAATGTTGTGATTAAAACACTTAAGACATTAATCTTTTAAAGTGGAAGATTATTGAGCCAGGTCCAGACTGATCCACCGGTCAGGAATAGTGGTTCGGGTTTTTACCCTATGTGTGACCGATCCACCGGTAATAATAGTGGTTAGGACATGAGGTCCTATATGTGACTGACCCACTGGCAATAATAGTGGGGTGACTCAAGCTCAATAAACATAAACTAGAATTATTAAAGCTCTTAAAAGACATTAATTACTTACAGTGAAACACCAGCGAGTAGGAACCAGACCGATCCACCGGTCAGGAATAGCGGTTAGGGTTTTACCCTATATGTGACCGATCCACTGGTAATAATAGTGGTTAGGACATGAGGTCCTATGTGTGACCGACCCACTGGTTATAATAGTGGGGTGTTCCTGTTTCTGCATGGATCCGATAAAATGCATGGTGTTTATCGACTTTTGATAAAAGAAAGATTAAATGATTAATCTGGATCTTTTTGGGCCTCATGTGTGGATTTGTTGATTATAAATTATAGATTTCATTTTATGCGTCTATGTATCATATGTGTGATTTTGTAAATGTATGTTGATCATTATCCTACATGAATTAATGTGTTATGTGCCGGCCTTAGTACTCGGTTACCTTATTCAGTACGTAGCGTACCGACTACCCGTTTCATGGGTGCTGCTCATTCCCACGAGCAGAAGGCCCGTCTAACCTATTACAGGTATGAGACACCTACTTTGATGCTATCGATGTCTACGGGACATCAGGAGGGGCAGAGTGATAGCTGGGCTGGATCGATTTCTAGAGAGACGTGGCCGTTTTCTTTTTAATTTATAACTCATGTTATTTTTATCATGTTTAAGATGCAGAAACAACTTTATTAATGTTGTTTAATTATTATTTGAAAAACAATAGTTGGTATTTCGAATTATGTAAGACTTGCGCATATTCTGATTCCCGTTTTTATAATTTTGAATTGGTATGGTATTACTGACAGTGTTTTCTTAGCCTTAGCATTTGGTATCGGAACGGTAGAAGTGAACTAGTCTGGTACTAAGTGTGGCGGTAACATCTCTAGAATTTACGGTTTTAATTTATGAGTCTTACTATAAAAAAATGTGTAAATTTTGAAGTGTTACACCAACCTACACAATCACCACCTCTCTTTATTGGCCCTTCTCCCTCCTCTCGTCACCGCCATCCTCCACCAACACAAGCAACAATGGAGACATGCAAGGGACAATAACACTGACTAGCAGATATAGGTCGCGCCATCACTATTTATCCTCCATAAGCCTAGCTGATTGTCGGCGCGCGACAGTCAACCTCTAACGGAGTTTCTTTGGTCTTCACTCTTCCTAATTTTACAACTCTTTGCTTGATATAAATTTTTAAAAACCCTAACTTTTGTTTTAAGTAATTTTGGCATGAACTAGCTTATGATAAGCTAAATTGGTTGTTTAATTATGTATACATATGTTGTATGATTGATTTAGAGTGGTTAATTGTAGTGTATGTGATTGATTTGTGAACACCAAAATTTTAACCTGATTATGCATGAATTTTTCGAATTCGTCCAATTAAGCTATTGTTGATATATTGATTATAAAGTATGTTGTAAAATGTATCTAATTTCATATTGGAATCAATAATGTGATAATTTTATGTATAGTTATTCAGCATTGGATTTCTAGGTCAAAATCTGTGTGTGACGAAATTGGATTACATAATTGAGTTATTTTATTCAATTGATTTTACAATATGCTTTGAAATGTATTTCATTTTATGTTGGAATTTTTAATTTGGGAAAAGTGAGTGAAATTGATTGAAATTGGGTTGTTAGGTCAAAACTCTTGTGGATCTAAATTGGATTGTGTAATTGAGTTATTTTATTTAATTGATTATATAATTTACATTAGAATACATCTAATTGTAATTCCAAATAGTTGATTTATATATTTTAGTAAGAATTGACTAGATTTTTATTTTAGATTCACAAACCCTAATTGTATTTAAATTAGGTATTTGATTTATTAGTTATGATCAATTCATTATATAATATGTTACAAAATATGTCTAATTGCAATTCTAAACATTTAATTTAAACAAATTAATAAAATTTAATCGAATGACACTTTTGGGCCTACAACCCCAGATTTCGAATGAAATTGGTCATTTGTATAGCATTTTTTTCTTCTAAAATTAAAATTTTAAAAATAGTTGAAATTACCATAATACCCCTTATAAAATTACCATTTTGCTATTTACTTATAAAATTGCCATATTGCCCTTTTGCCTCCAAAATTACCACTTTACCCCCTTTGTTACACCACTTTTATTAAATTAACATTACCACATGGAATAATAATATTAATACTCCATTAACAATATCCAAGTCCACCAACTATTATATTTTAATATAATACTTATTAGCACCCATACATATTAGGCCACATTCTTGCACAAGAAATATTACTAAAATGCCCTTAGGGCTCACAATAATATTATTCATGCATAAATGGTTATGATAACATAATACAACATGGATAAGTACCTAACACTTTCATTAATAATCAAACTCTTTCCTTAAGCAGCATTTCCATACATGGCATATAAACTAGCATACTTTCCTTTTTATCAATCAATACAGGCATAATTATATATATATATATATATATATATATATATATATATATAATGTTAAACCACAAATATCAAGCATAATAACATATTAAAAATCCTAATGAGCTAACATACGTTTATCTATGCGTTTAAGTGGGTTTAACAATTACCTTAATTCCTGCAAAAATCAAACCTTACCGTTATCCCGGTTAAATATTCAAGCTTTAGATAGCAAAATCAACACTTAAAAATAATATCAATAATTATTATATAAGAAGTAGGAAATTAAAAGGATAAAACTTTATAAAAACTTAATTAATAATACACTTTACTTAATCATTAATATACCTCAATAATTAAACAAAACCACTCCCAAAATAATGTGGAACTCACGCTGCATGAGCAGGGTGAGCCACATGTTGGTTATAATGGGGAAAGAGGGTCGAATGTAGGGGTAGAAGGGAGGGATGGTCATTTTCGGGTTGAGGTCTTTAGGATAGGAAAAAAGGTAGATGGGGGAGGATTTTGGGCAAGGGAAGGGTGCGAGAGTGAAGAGGGGGTGTAGATGGTGGTCGGGGGTAGGTTGTTGGTGGCCAAGAGTGGCGGAGGCGATGGCGGTGAGACGGCGAAGATAGCTGCCGAGGTGGACGGGCCTAAGAAGGAAGGAAAAGAGGGGAGGAAAATGAAGGGGTGTAGGGCCTAGTTTTGGGAAAAGAAGGTGTGCGGTGGTAGAGGAGGTTGCAAGGAGTGGATTGGTGGTTTGGGTGGCGATAGAGGCAGCTAGACGATGGCGAATGGAGGGGTTGTAGGGAGGCTGCCAAGAAATGAAAAAAAAGAAGAGAAAAAAAATAAGGGGGAGGAATAAATGACTATAGGGGGCTCGAGGGGGTATTGTGGTGGTTTAGGGAATTAGTATGAGGTGGCAGGAAGCACTTCAGGCGGTTGGTGTGGCGGAGGAAGCGGAGGAGGGGCGGTGGTGCACAAAACAAGGATAGAAATGGAAGGAGAAGAAAATGAGAGGAAGGAGGTTGGGGAAGGTAAGGAGCTCGAACAATGAGGCAGGAAAGTGGCTGGTGAGGAGAAGAAAACGAAGAGGGAGGATAGGGGGAAACTACCTGGCCGGTGGCAGCATGTAGGGTGGCAGGGTGGTAGGGAGAGGGAAGGAAAGAAGAGGAAAGGGTGGCCATGCGGGATGAGGTGCATGGCTGGCTGGTTCCAAAATGGTGAAAAAAAAGGACAGGGAGAGAGAGAGAGAGAGAGAGAGAGAGAGAGAGGCAGGTGGTGGCAGTGGTTGCAGGATGAGGTGGTTGGGCGTGGCTGAAATGCCCCGAAAATTTCTAATTTTAAATATTATATTTAAATGAGGTTTTATTATAAAAGTTAATTAAGTATATTACTTTATTTAAAATAAAAGGAAATTAATTAGGACAAATCAAGAATAAATTTATAAGTATTTTAATTAGGAGGAATTTGGGTATTTTAACTAATTAAATATTTTAATTTGGGAATTAACTAAATAAATTATTTTATTTAAAATAAGGAGGATAAAATAGTTCCAAATTAATATTAATTTTATAAATAATTTAATGGAAGAAAATTAGGGTGTTTTGCTAATTAAAATGGAATTTATGGAAAATCTTTTAAAAATCCTAATTTAGCCTGAAAAGGGATTTAAATATTATTATTTTTAAATAACCCAAATATCCAAATTAATTTAATTAAGCCAAACCATTATTTTTCCCTTTTCCCTTTTTCCTTTTCTTTCTCCTTTTTCCTTCTTTTTATTTCTTCTTCCTTTCCTTTTTCCTTTTCTCTTCTCTCCGAACTGGGCCTGTCTTGGCGGCCCAGTTTCCTTCTCCTTTTCCTTTTCTTCGTTGCCCAGCGTCGCTAGCGCCTTCCTGTGTGTTTCCAGACGCGGCGTTTTGGGGCGTTTTATGTCGAGACGCTGCGTCTCGTTTAATGAAGGAAATAACCGGCATCAACTGGCCCGGTTCTCCCCTTTTCCTTTTCTTTCCCGGCCGACCAGACCGCCTCCTTTCCTTCTTCCTTCTTCCTCCTTCCTCCTCCGTCGTCGCAGCTGCAACTCTCGACCCCGTCAATGGCTTCTCCGGCTACAGAAACTTTGACCGGCCGTTTCTTGGCTCATTGTATTCCTCTTTACTCAAGGAATAAATTGGCATAACTCTCGTCCGTTATCTCTCGCCCGTTTCCTCTCCCCAGTCTCGCGAAATTTCGAAGCAACCCAAACGATGGCCGATCAATTACTGCCACCGGCCACCCAAATTCTCGCACTTAATACCTCCCTGTCGAGCTTCAACACCCTATTATCTCATCTACAACTCTATAAATAGCCTAGTTGTAGGATTTTTTGGAGTTTTTCTTCCCTGAAAACCTTAAGCCAGAGCTAGCCGCCACCCTGACTTCAGATGCTTCCCCCGTCGCCGATAGCTAACCTCCGCGCCACCGCAGCATTCCAATTTCTTCCCTGAAATTTCCTCTAATTAACTAAACCATTTTCAACCTTCGATTCTTCTTGCACGTGCCTCCATTACCGTGCAAAGTTTGTTGCTCATCTCGCCAGAATTTTCACCCCAAATCCTTAAGCCGCCGTCCGTCGCCGTTTCCGCCACTTCTACTGCCCTTGGAACCACCCAAAAACTCCCCCTAATCCTCCTCTACTGAACCATAACCTTATTTTAATTTTCCCCTGCTCCTTCTCTCTTTTTCTTCATCTTTTTCCCTCTTAGATCATTTTCCGGCCACCGCCGGTGCCGCCCATCCCCACCGACTCAAGGTGAAACCCTAGACCTTCTTAGTCATTATTTACTATTTATAGTAAATTATTCTATTTTTATTTTATTTATTAGTAACTATTCAAATATAATAATTATTTCCTTACTATTAATATTATTATTATTTGATATAAAATTTATGTTGAATTATACTTGCAGGGTAGAGAGTGGTAATAAAATAATTTTATTGTTAGTTACGAATTTTAAGTTATTAATTGAATTATTATATGATAATTATCATTGTTCTTATTATTTTTAATATTATAATTATTAGAATAATTATTATATTCATTTTATTAATGATTCTGGAAATCTTAGGCCCTAATTTTGTATTAACACTCGCACTTATGTATTTTAGTATTATTATTTCTATTTTTTTTATAACCATTAATAATAATAATATTATTATTATATTTATTATTTTAATATTATTATATATGTTATTAATTTTATTATTAATATTTATAATTAGTAGGTCATTAGTTATAAGTAGGGTCGAAACCCCACTTTAAATTTAAAGCTTATATATTATTATTATTATTAGTATTATTATTTTTAATATTATCTGTATTTATAATATTTAGTTATTATTATTATTATTATTATTATTATTATTATTATTATTGTTATTATTATTTTATCTTTACTAATATTATTTTGGTGAAGGGTAGAAACCCTTATATCACCTTTTTATTTTGAACTGCATTAGTTTTATTATTAATATTCTACTAGTATTTTGTAGAGTCAATTCTAGTATAATAATTTTTAATTAAAAATAAGGTCTTAGGATAAGTTAGAAATAATAGCATTCTTAAGAGAAAACCTAATCCTAGTATTTTCCCATAGTAGGTGAGCCCAATCAAAGCTCTCAAGTAATATAGGAGCGTGCTCCAACACCGGTGACGTTTTAGGTAAGGGGTGCTAAGGCCATACTTGTAATATGTGATTTTATGCTATGCACGCCATGTGATGTTAATTATAGTGTATTTCAAGTGAATATTGTATAATTGTTATTAATACAATATGATTATGGGATTGGAGTATGTCGGTGTGGATAAATGGTGGCATGAGAATCATGTGTACATTTATATTATTATTGTTATATAATGTGGCCTTAAGACATGCATGATGGGGTTGTAAAATAATGATGGAGCAGTAAGATATAATTATAGGGTTGTAAGATAATGATGGGGTCTAAAATAATGATGGAGTTATAAAATATTAATGGGGAGTTGCATGTGTTAGGGTTTTGCATGGGTTAGGGTTTCGCATGAGGTTGCCTGGTGATTAGAGTTGCATGGTGGTATTAATGGTCGTATGGTGGTATTAGGGTTTACAGGATGGTATTAGGGTTTGTATGGTGGTATTAATGGTTGTATAGTGGTAGTAGGGTTTGCATGGTGGTATTAATAGCTGTATGGGGATATTTATGGTTGTATGGAGGTATTAGGGTTTGCATGGTGGCATTAGGGTTTTGCATGGGAGTTAATGATTGCATGAGATTTAGGATTGGCATGAAAAAGGTTCGAAGGTTTGCATGGGGAGATTAATGTCTGCATGGGTATGAAATTTACGTGTGGAAAGTTAATTTGGGATGTAATGAAGGGAATGTAAGTGTTGTTTGGGTGTTTGAGCACTTGGGATGAAAAATAGCACGTGGAGAAAATTAAGGGTACGAAGGAGACTGAATTAGGGTTTGGAATGATTAACTATAGGTTGTTGTGGTTAATTAGGGTTTAGTGTGGCTGATTGTTTTTTTTTTGTGTTATCATGTGTATGTGGTGATTAAAGATGATGATGAATATGGAATTTATGATTTATAATTCGTGCATGTCCATGGTGAAAGCCTTTGAATAAGATACTTAAGACACTGATCATTTAAAGTGGAAGATTATTGAGCCAGGTCCAGACCGATCCACCGGTCAGAATTAGTGGTTAGGACATGATGTCCTATGTGTAATCGGTCCACTAGTAATAATAGTGGTCAGGCTTTGTACCTGTGCGTTTCCGGCCCACCAGCAATAATAGTGGGGTGACTTGAGCTCAATAAAAACAAACCAGTGTTACAAATGCTTAAAAGATACTAATTACTTACATTGAAATACCATGTGAGAAGGAACCAGACCGATCCACCGGTCAGGAATAGTGGTGTGGACTTTGTCCCGCAAGTGACCGATCCACCGACGAATAATAGTGGTGTGGACTTTGTCCCGCAAGTGACCGACCCACCGGCAATAATAGGGGTGTTCTTGTACTTACATGGATTTGATAAAAGGCATGGTGTGTATCGACTTCCGATAAAAGATTAATTAAATAATTAATCTGGATTATAATTGGGCCTTTACGTATGTACCCGAATGATTATTCGTTGTTATGATATCATGATCGTCTTTATGATCTTTTATTCTTTATGGATTATGTGCTTATGTGTTGGCCTTAGTGCTCGGTTACCTTACTCAGTACGTAGCGTACTGATCACCCTTTTTATGGGTGCTGCTCATTCCCACGAGTAGTATGCCCTTCTGAATTTGTGCAGGTAGGTGAGACATTAGTTGGGGCTGAGTGTCGAGCATGTTTTGGCTTAAAGTTCGAGAGGGTCGTGGCCATAATTTTCTTCACGTGATTTCATTTCGTTATGATACTTCTTATGATTCACATTTACTCTTTTTAATTTATTACCTTATGTTAAATGTTTCGACTTAACCATTTATAAATTGTAAGATTATTCCCTTCGAGGAATTTTGCTTTCGCACTCTGATTTCTATTTTATTATTAATTATGATTCTTTATGCACACTCTGATTTTAATGTATGATCTTTCGAGTTCTTTTATGAACTGTTAGTTTGAGTTTAATGTAAATATTTTCTTTAACCTTAGCACTTGGTACTGAAACGGTCGGAGAGAACCGGTTTGGTACTAAGTGTGGCGATAACATTTTCAGAATTCACAGGCTTTAAGTATTTTATTTTAATTCTTCCGCTTTTTTTTTTTTAAAAAAAAGTAGTGAATTTTGGGGTGTTACAGTGGCGTTCGGGGTGGCAGAGATAGCGACGGGGACAAGTTGGGGGTGTTGGGTCGAGGCAGAAGAAGGGGGAAGAAAGGAAGGGGAGTAGGCCATCATAGGGGGGAGAAAAGGAGTTGTGCCGACCTGGGTAGGAGGGGGAAGGAAAAGAAAGAAAAAGAGGGGGGATCTGGGCTAGTCGGTGTGGGCGGGGGAGAAGGAGAACGGGCCAACGATCCAGGTGCGCAGGGGGGAGGGGCTGGCCTAGCGCAGGTGGCCCGAAGGAGGGAAAGAGTAAAAGAAAAGAAAGAAGAAAAAGGAGAAAAGGGGAGAAAAAAAGGAAAAAAGGAAAAATAATTTAATTTAATTTTTAAAATAATAAAATGTAATATTTTTGATAATTTATTTAATTTAATAATTTAATTCAATGTAATTTAATATATTGGTTAAAAAGGTTAACTTTAGTAAAATCTTAGTTTGGAAAATTATTTAAATAAAAAGAATATGATAAAATAACAAAAATATTTATTTTTAATTTATTAAATATTCTTATCCAAATTTATATATTAAAAAATCCATACAATAATTAAAATAAATAATTTTAAAAGCTAATTTATTTCAAATATTAGCTATTTATTAAATTATAGGTTTTTCTAAAATTTTGGGGAATTACAGTGTTATAAGGATTTATCTAGGTACTTATATAAATATGGTATACCATCCTTTTCGTGATTCCGTCTTAAAAATTTCACAGTTAAGCATGTTGGTCATAGAGCAATTTCTATGTTAGGTAACCCTCTGGGAAGTTTCTGAACTTTTTTGAAAGGAAGTGCTTGTGTGAAAAAAAGTATGCTGAATATACTTGTGTTTATCTGTGGAGTCAGGTAATTAATCCTAAAGCGATCCAAGGTAGCCCCACGTGGTTGTATTGACTTAAAGTATTGCAATTCAACCCATATAATAACAAATGAAATAAAATTATAACAATCATGTTGATATCATATAAACATCGATTGAATTAGATCATAGAATTATAAGTAATATTATTATAATTATATGAAATTATAATTTTAAATATAATACCTATAATATATATTATTATAATAAAATTTATATTTGTATTTCTAACAAACGAAAAGCAACTACAACAACTACAACAACAATGATGATGATGATGATGATGATGATGATTATTACGTTTCTAAAGATGACAATGGCAATAATAATAATGATAATAATTAAATATAATTATAAAATTAATTATTATAATTAACATGATAATTATAATTATTAAAACATTCATAACAATCACTATGATTATGTATATAATAATATTTATAACAATAGCTATAACAACAACAACAAGAACAACAACAACAACAATAATGATAATAATTTATTAATGTTATTACATGTTTTATGATAGAAATTTGTTATATGTTGACATAAATAATAATAAAAATTGCTATAACAAGCATAATAATAATAATAATAAATCAGAAATTTTAATTTATTCATTATATATTAAATTAATAACAATTAATGTCAACATAAATTCTAAACTAAATTAATTTGATCTATATTCGATATGACCTAAAGTTTGTAGACATGAATCAATATAACCAAAACCTAAAATCTATAGCCTTAAATCAAACTAGAAGACAAAGAAATCTAATGGGTTAGATGCAAATTGGACTCAATATTTTTCTAATTCGAAATAGCCTAACCTAACATGGACCCAACCCGAATCACTAGTGTCCAAATTGAATTCGAATTTAAAGGAAAGTGATCTGAACTCAAACCTAATCTAATTTTATAGTAGATTCGATTTTCATCTGATCCAAATTAATCCAATTGGTATGACCCATTTACGACTTCTAATTAAAGTTATCGTAGTTGTGTATTTTTTTGTCATATACACAAAAACATACTTTCTTTTATTAAATTTGTGCACTGTCATAATTAGTGACCCATCAACTTTTTTAATATTTTATTTATTTATCATATTTTAGAATGAATTATTGCTATAAATTGTTTTCTTAAACATGAGTTATTTTATGGCCGAAATTAATCAGATACCGTATGGGCCTCATATTCTCTACCGGCAAGTATGAATCTAGATGTCTGATAAAGACAATCAAGTGCATTAGGCAACAACTCTGGGCAAATCTTTAAAAATTGAAAGTTTAGACCATGCCAATAAATAATTCTGCACAATATCTCCAAAGAGACGATATATATACAATTAAAGACGTTGAAATAATGTCTATTGATGAATAGTCTTGGTCATCTAATATGGTTAGACTCATCATATAAGTAGGGAGTACATACTACAACAATGGTACTATCAAAATTGAAAAATCAAATGATGCACCATGTTAGCACGATAATTCGTACGTATATAATAGGAGTAAAAAATATTTTCATTTATTTTTTTATTTTATGTAAATATTTAAAATTAATAAAATATTAATTTTATATTAAATTAAAATGTACAATAAATATTCATTAAAAAATTAATTTTTAAATCTTAAATAAATTATATAAAATGTAACGATAGTTTTTTTTTATCTTTATTATTTCCTTAACAAAGGATCACAAGACAAAATAAGTCGAACAACCAAAAATATAAATATAACTACTAATAAGTTACAAATGCAAACCTAGTCGCAAAACAAAATATATAGAGCATATGATCATTACTAATTTAGAAACTAATTTGCCCTCATCTAAAAAAGCTTAATCTACTCAATGATCTTATATAAATGCCTAGAACATTACTATAAAAGCCTGAAGAAAAAATATGAAATTCAATAAATCTAAAGGAACTAATAGCAATAAATCGTGGAGAGGGGGAGGGGGAACGGAAAGAGGAGCAAAACTAGATTAAAATTTTAAAGCTGACTTCCTCTTATTTTTTTTTCTACCAACAACATTCGTATGGATGTCTCTTCCCCAACTTCACTTGCTTGAATCACATTGTGTATATCATTTGCACAACAACCAGTAAGTACCCAAGAACTACTACTGACCACCACCACTACTTCCTCTACTTAAAATCGAAAACTTAAAATATACTGTACCGGCATTATCATCAGAAGTATAACATATAAGTCCAATTTTATCTCCAATTTTCAATTCTCTTCTTTTTACGAAATCAGTCGACCATCCACTAATAAATATGAAGCTCCTACATGATTTATACCACCTCTTAAACGTGAGCATGTGATTCGTGTTAGTATCCTTATCAACAACCAAAACCCTTAAACCTTTCTCAGACTCAATCACACCCAGGCAATTGCTTTCAATTAGTTTAGGATATACGTACTGTTCTGCTAACTTCTTATGGATTAGCAGTCGAGCCTGTCCCCCAACGTCGCTTGCTTTAATCACTTTCTCTATTTCCCATTCATCAGCAGCTACATTCATTAATCCATTAATAACGATCGGTAGTGGTGGAATCGGCGGCCGTATATTCTCGTCCTGATCCTCAGCTACATCATAGCAGACCTCGGCCCTCTTTTCGCAGCTGGTTGCTGTGTCGTACCAATGGCATAGTCTCAACTCCAAGTCGTGTGCAGGGTCGTGATGATCGTCCACTAGATTGCCGACTTTGATCCTCTTTTCGCGGCGGCTTGTAGTACTACTACTAGTTACTACTACTGCTGTGCCCTAATATTAATTGCAAATCGAGGTTGCTGTTGACTGAACTAATCACCGAGGTTTGAGTTTCTGGATCAAGGTGTGCGGAAACTAGGCTTGGTTTTTTCTTCTCCTGACCACTCAACGAAAGAGGGGGAGATAGTGAAAGTTGCCCCAAGATAGAGTCGTCACCGCCAAACCCAGAATCAGAACAGTTGACGATGCTTTGGGCTTTTACAAGATCATCAAAGTTTTTGCTTCGACACAAAGTCAGGTCGAGTTCATCCGTTTCATCGTGATGGACGGCGGCAGTGGTTGAAGAATCATGGGTTTCCTTACGTGGGGTTTTGATCTTGGGAGAAGTACTAGAGCAAGTCGAGGAAAGGGATAAAGCAAGGTAATCGTCATCTTCATCGTCGATGTTGGGTTGTGGAATCTCCATTGAGGGAATGGAAGGCTTCGTAATCGTGATGGAATCAGAGATTGGGATGAACTGATGCATGCAGGGAGACTTCTTGGGAGCCCGAAGAGAAACGGCGAGGAGGGTATTTCTTGGGATGAGCCAACCCGACTCGAACACTGGAAAATTGATCTTTTCCTCTGCCAAGATCTTTTAATCATTTGTTTTACGGCATACGTATATATACTTCACCCCCCCCCCAAAACAAACCTGGCAAGGTATGCCACTGGATGCTGCAGCTGCCCCGCGTATTCCCACTTCGTTATTTTTTTTTTCTGTTACGCCTTTTACGCGATTTTGTTTTATTTATATATTCATTGCGTTTTTAAAAGTAATAAAAATAAAAAAGCTCGACGGTAATATGGAAAATTACGCCGTCAATCTTACCATAATTCAGATTACGTCGTAGCAAAGTTTCTGAAAACCCAACCACCTTCCATATAATCTTTTTCTTATTATTACTAGTAAATCTATTATTGCAAGATTTCTCCAATTTCTCGGCTATTAGTTAATTGTCGTGATTCGACAATAAGAACGTACAAAATCACCAAATATATATATAACGAAAAATTGGTTCTTGTGCCCAAAACAAATAGAAGTACTTTAGAATGAATGAGCTAATGAAGATATAATTTTCCTAGCTCTTTCCATTCTGTTAGTATTATTTTTCTGTTGAAATAATTAGCCGAGATTATAAAATAACTAAAAAAGCACAAGGATATATAGTTCTTTTAGTTAAATGTTTTATATTTTAGTTTATATACATGATAACATACGGGCATTATCATAATGGCAGCAATTTTATTTTATTTTTAAAGTAAAATAAATTTTAGTAAGATTATCATAAAATATTAAAAAAATTATCATAATATTTCTCACATTATCATATTCAATCTCATGAGAATTTCTATCATATAGAAATGTAGTATAACTAACATTAATTTGTAATCTCATAACAACTTCTACCATAAAAACTATAGCATTTTGTAAAGTACGACATTATTATAACATCAAAAAATTTTATTTTATTCTTCATTAAATTATCTTTTAGTGAGTTTATAAGAAAAAAAATCATAATATCCTTTAGATTTTTCTCTATAAATAGATACCTATATTTGATATATTTTTGATATAAAGAAAATTATAGCGAAACATAAACATGTTTATGAAAGTAACAATGGTAAAATGTGAAGGCAATTATGGTGGACCATAGTCATTTATTTAAAAAAAAATTCATAACCGACTAATATGGATAAAATCTAATAGTAAATAAGTAAAACATAGATGCAACTATATTAAAATATGAAGACAATGGTGGTAAAATATAACGATAATAGTGATAAAACATAAGGTAGTTGTATTGAAATGTGAAGACAATTATAACATAACATGACAAGTTATTTCACTAGAAAAATTCACAACTTGATATTGATAAAATGTAACAACAATCATACCATGAAATATGGAAGTGAATATAGTGAAACATGAATATAATTGTAATACCCGGTATCTTTAAAATTTAATTTTATTAAGCTTAATTATTTTATTAGCCTAATTTGATGTAAACATTTAATTATTTTAATTTCAATTTGTTTTAGGAACTTTTCTATAATTTCAACTTCATATTTGAATTTAAATTAATCATTGTCGTTGTGAATCATTCTAGTTAAATTCATTCACAACCATGATTTTATTTTATTCATATGATTTCAATGTTCAGTTAAAAATATTTATTTTCATTCTTTCTAGTATTTTAATTTTTAATATTTTAGACTTTTTTTTTATTATAACTTCGTCGCGCGATGACGGCTTTTTTTGGAGCTATACTTTGTTAACGAAATAAATTATTTAAATTATAAAATTTTCTTTTAAAATAGTAAAATTATAGATCTTTTTATTCATTGGTAATTTCTTCCAAAAACTTTTTCAAAATTCTTTATATAGCTTTTTTATCGATTTTATACATTTGCATCCTTACAAAATTATTTTTCGTTAAGTAAATTTTAGAAAAAATCCTCTATTAATATTTTTAAACTCAATTGTGTATTTGTATTAGTAAAAAAAATACCACTGGCCCCCCTTCCTTTTTTCCTTTTCTCTCTTCTTCTCTCTTTTTTCTTTTCTTCTTTCCCTCAATCTATTTCTTCCACAACAAAACCCCAACCCTCTCCTTCTCTTTGCTCCTCCTTCATCGACCACTAACCTGCCAGCCAACCACTAGCCATGATCGACCATTCTATATCATCAGTCCACCTACATGATGTTGCCACCCACAACATAAGTAGCAATAGCCGGCGAGTGTAGTAGTAGCAACCGCTGCATCAGTGAACAGTAGTAGCGACGCCGTAGTTTGGTCACTGCCGATATCGCCCTACCATTGGTAAGTGGTCCTTTCCCTCCGACGAAGCTTCCCCAGTCTTCACTCTCCCCAATTTGCAACTCTTTGTTTGGTATAAATTTTGGAAAACTCTAACCTTTATTTTGATTAATTTTGTATGAATTAGCTTATGATAAGCTAAATCGGTTATTTACTTATGTATATATTTGTTGTATGATTGATTTAGAGTGGTTAATTGTATTCTATATGGTTGATTTGTGAAAATTAAAATTTTAACCCAATTATGTCTTGATTTTGTGGATTCATCCAATTAAGTAATTTTTAATAAATTGATTATACAATATGCTATAAAATGTACATAATATCATATCGGAATCGTTAATTTGAGAAATCTATGCAAAATCAATCGAAATTGGATTTCTAAGTCAAAATCCTTATGTGACAAAATTGGATTGAATAATTGAGATGTTTCACTCAATTAATTTTACAATATCCTTTGAAAGGTATTTACTTTTATATTGGAAGCGTTAATTTGGAAAAATTATATGAAATTGATTGGAAGTTGATTTTTAGGTCAAAACTCTTGTAAGTCTAAATTGGATTGTGAAATCGAGTTACTTTATTTAATTGATTATGTAATTTGTAATAGAATACATTTAATTTCCATTCCGAAGATATATTTTAGCAAGAATTGACTATATTTATATCTTAGACTCAAAAATCCAAGTTGTGCTAAATTGGATATTTCTTTGAACATGTATAAAATATATCTAATTATATTTCTAAGCATTCAATTTAAATACATTAATAAAATTTAATCGAATTGTATTTTTGGGCCTAAAACCCTAGAATTCAAATGAAATTATAAAATTAGTCATTTATATAGTTGCTATTCTAAAATTGAATTTATAAAAATAGTTGAAATGATACTAATTGTATTATAACACCTTCAATTGGAATTAATTGATTTAAATTATCCGAGTTTGTTTCTTGGGATTTAAAACCCTAATTTTAGAAACTGATTATCTTGAATTGGCTACTTGAAAGAATATTTCATTAAAATTAATTATCTAGATTTGTTTAAAATTAGTTTAATTATAGTCCTAAGCTATCAATTTGAGATAATCAAAGTTAATTAGTTGAGACCCTATTTTTTGGAGATAGTTTTATAAGAAAATGATTTGCTTATGTTTCTCTCACCTAGTAGATTACTAGTTTTTATTTAAAATTATTTGAATTGTATTCTTATGTTATCGGGTTGGATTGGTTCCATAAAAATGGTTGGTTTGTCTCTTTGGTCATAAAACCTAATGAGTACGCCATTTTTTTTTAACAAAATTAACTTATAATCTATTATCCTTTCCTCGACTTTCCAATCTATTTGATATGCTCCAAGTGATAAGTATTAAACCTGATTTGATTAATATTTAATCTTAAATCTTAATAGAGCTACAATTGCAAGTCTTAGGTTTTGGACACATTTTCTAAGAAAGACCATTGGTATGTTATTCTATTTATTTAATTATAATATTTGAATTTTTGATTGATATGGTCGTTTCTAACCTAGTTTTTTGATGTCTTTTGGCGATATAGGAAAATTTTCTCGTAGATTGTTGAGCTCTCAATATCTCTCTTTCTTTCTCAAATTCCTTAGCTAGCTTCGGATTTAGGTAAGTCATTAGTTACCTTTATTTATGGTGGAATCTAGAATGTATGTCTGCTTGGAGTAGGAGGTGATGAGTATGCTTTTTGATTATTTAATTATATCAAATGTGTACAGTGGTCTTGTGTGGTAATTGTATGTATGGATGAGCTTATAACTTCAATACGGACGCATGATAGTATGCTTCTTGAATATTGTATGTGTTTGAGTATGTGAAGGGTTGAGTATAATTATGTGGTTAACATGTCTAGTAAATTATGGAATATTTTATGATTTTACGGTATGTTCTAATGTGTCTAAATTATAACTGATTTAGAAAACCATATTCGTGGTTGGGTATAGATTGAAATTGTTTATGTTGTATTTTTTTCCATGTAATTATTCGACTCTAATGTCACCTTGAATGTTTTAGTCTTAGTGCCACTTGAATTGGTTTTGCTTTAATGTCCCTAGAATCGATATACTTTAATGCCACTTGAATTAGTTTGACTTCAATGCCCCTGGAATCGATCGACTTTAATACCACTTAAATTTGTTCGACTTTGATGCCCCTAGAATTGATCAGCTTTAATGCCACTTGAATTTGTTAAGATTTAATTCCACTTGAAATTAATCGACTTCAATGCCACTTGAAATTGATATAATAATGGAAATTCATTGTGTTGATAAAAGTGAGCTAAGTGCTATTATGTGGGGTTGATTTATAATTGGTTAGATCCTTGAATAAAATATTAATCACTTAAAATGAAAGATCTTAAGTCAAGGCTTGTACCACTCGAGTTAGCTATCCAATTTAGGTTTGGTACTTGGTACCATTCTAGTGTTTTTCTTTTCTATGATCCTGTGTGCCTTATGAGGTTTGGAGAGGCCCTTTTCTACTCTATAGGTGTCTCGATATATTTTGGCCCTATAGAGGGTATGAATACTTAAGTGATTAGGTGTCCTATTTTTTTGGTAGTCTGTTTATATTTCTAGGAGGGCCAGCTAAGACTAGTACCATTCGAGTACTAGATTATTTATAGCAATCTATTTGAATCTCCATCATCAAGATAATGTAATTAAATGGTTGTGATAATCATAAAGAAATATAGCAATCTATGCATGTCTCTTAGTTGTATCCCTCACAATAGTGATACCATATGATACATGTTTGTACCCAATTATCACCTGATCTATTATTCAAATCTCATGCGGGTCTTATGTACAAAATGCTATCTTCTAGGGCAATGTGCATTACTCAGCATGTGATTGTGGTTTTTTATATACTTGTACCCTATGTATTGTCATGTCAAATCATGTACTCATAAGCACGAATCCATGACCCAATGTTTTATTGTATGTAATACTTGTATAATTAAGCATGAATTATTGTATGAGTGGAATGGTGAATTTATCATATGCATAATTGAGCATTAGTATTATAAACTAGAGATTGCCATATCTTATGTGTATCATTTTTCCTTTCATGAGTTAAGTAGTCATGATTTACTTAGTATTGGACTCGTATCGATACTACCTTGGTTGAATGGGTCCTATGACAATCTACGTATGGTAGGAAGTAGACCTCTTGTGCAGGCTTGAGATCATATGTTATTATGGGGTTGAAGGATTGGCTTTGAGAGAGTAGGCAATCAGGATTCATATCCCTCAGAATTTATCTTTATTTAACTATATTCATTTTTGAAACTTTTCAAGTGTTGTATTAAAATTACAAGGGTGCTATAATTAAACTTTAATTTTCCATTACTTGGATAAGCTTATAAAATCTAGGATTATTTTATAGGTTTCCGATGATTTATTCAGCGATGATTTTATTTAGTAAAATTGTTCACTTGCCATCTGCTTGTGGATATCTCCTTATCTGATGGCATAGATGTTGTTTGAATTTTTTTTGGATAGGTTTTAGACTTGTATTTAGTATGAGATAGATGATGGACATTTATCTTGTGTTTGGTGTAGCAGTAACATTCTTCAAATTCTATTTTAGCTTCCACATTATTCTTTTAAATAAAAATTTTTAGGAGTGAATTTTAGGGGTGTTACAACAATAATAGTAAAAAAAACCCACAAATATAGTAGTAGTAAAATATAAGTATAATAATGGTGAAATTCTTTTATAATAAAATTTTACAATAATTATAATGCATAATTATAATGATGGTGGAACTTATAATTAATTACATTTATATAATAAATTTTAAGTCAAAATTATATTAATATTGTTCTCTAGTTGTAGAGGAATTTTTTGAAAATGTAATGATATAATTTTTAATAATCCTAGTTAACGATAAATTAAGTTGAATAAAAAGTAGATAATATATATATATATATATATATATATATATATATATATATATATATATAATATAACTTGTTATAAGGAATGCTACACCAATTGCTATCTCATTGTACAATGTGTTAAATATGTGTATCATTTCGTTATGTTAGTATAATAAAAATATAAGGAAGAGAAAAGACCATAGATAACACCTTTGTTTTTCAAAGAAAAGGACATGCTATTTGAGAAGCAAAGTAATATAATACAAATATAAGGAAGAGAAGAAACCATAGATAATAAAAATTATTTTACCATATTAAAATACCATAGTTCACATGATCATACTTAGGGTTACAAAGTGATATTTTTAGCAACAACAACATTTAAGTTCATACTATACCCCGTATTTTTCAAAATTTAAGTTTATTAAGCATAATTTGATAAAAATATTTAATTATTTTAATTTTTATTTATTTTATGGGTTTATCAACGATTTCAACTTTGTATTTGAATTTAATTAGTCGTTGTCGTAGTAAATTATTCTAGATAAATTCGTTCATGTCCATGATTTTATCATATTAATATGATTTCGATTTTCATTTTAAAAATATGTATTTCTGTAATACCCCATAATTTTTAATTATAATAATAATAATATAAAATCGGCAACAATACTAAGATATATAAGGGAACTTATATATATGTTTATTATTTTAATGATAAGACTAAGTTTCCAATAGCTATAATAGTTAAATGATAAAGATTTAAATTATAGTATATACATAGCAAGTAAATAATAGGTTACTAATAGAGTTTAATTAAGTAATGTTATTATACGATATAGCTAATGGGTTATTAGTAAATGGACCTTTTATCAAATTAATTAATTATGCACTTCTAGAATTCACTAAACATAAATTACCTTCTTCCATAAAGCTAGTAGCCTCCCATTATTATAAATAACTGGTTAGCTTCATGTAAGCCGTGTAGCAGCCGCACACAAGGAAAAAAATAACAACGAAAAAGAGAGTGGTTTTATATAGAGTAAACATTCATTCCTCTGATCCGATTGGTGAAGGTAACCTGCACACTCTTATTTTTCGTACTCTTCAGTACCTATGTTCTGATTTCGTCGGTTAAGAATTTTGATTCTTTTTGTGGTATGTTACTTTTAGTTTATTATTATTATAACATTTGCAAACTGGAGCACATATGACATATGTAAAATAATTCTGGATTGATTGTTGACATTAAAATATGAGTCATATAAACTCTTATATAGTATACTTATCACGTCATTGGGCTAGGGAATCAAATAAGTATATACGTAATATATAGTATACTTATCCGGATTGATGTAGGAAAATTTCTACAGTACGCTTAAGCTTGTAGTTCCATGACATGGTTAGTGGATACTTGCAAGATACAAGGATTCAAGAAAAGAAAAGTCCTGTATGCCTTACGTCATAAGCTTAAAGTTCATTAGAAGCTTTTATTTTTTATCACCATAGTTCTTGGTATAAGGTGTCAAAGACCCACTATTGGGTCTTAGCCACTATTTTAATCTGTACACAAAGATACTAGTCTTTGCTTTTACCTGCAAAGTTCTTGTAAGCATCGTAGTAGGCCATTCATAATTCTCTATTAATAGGTAATGTTTTGAAGCAAATTTGGTTATCCATTAGCATAGTCCGACATCTTTTTGGTTAATTCATGATAACTATAATAATAAATATACTATAAAAGGGTGATAATTAAATTTAGATGCTTACATATTTTAAGCTTCATACTAGTTAGTACAGTTAATATATTTAATTAGTTCCTCATTTTTATATATAACAAATAAAGATCAAGGATAAATAAGTCGGTAAAATAGAAGTTGGTAACTCACTGGTAATTTATCTAATTGTTGACACCTAGCATTATTTGGGTATCTTGAACTTAAAATGGTTTCTAATCAATAATGTAAAGATGATGAGTTGAGAGAAAGGAATATCTTTGGGGACTAGACTAATATGTATTAAGTATTATGTATATATTTATTAGTCAATAAACTTTGAGCACTAAATTAAATTTATTTGTAGGAAACATGTGGGACTTCTGGTTAACATTACTAGTAGATTAATTCTAACATAGGGTTGCTTTATCAGTTTATTTAATCAAACCGGTTGTTAGTACTTGTCTATATATATATATATATATATATATATATAGAGTAATCATATAGTTACATAATTATTTTAGGAGTTGGGGTTTATATATAAACATTAGGCAGTAAACTAAAATATTGGTAAATTTATGAATTTGATAAGTTGGATCTAAGTCGTTTATAATATGTTTACTTAATATATTTCATCTAGAGTTAATATTATATCGGTGTAAACTATAGGTCTAGCGACTAGTGAGCATTTGTGATCAGATCGCATTCCAGGTAACACTACTTTCAACATTTATATGTAGATATACATGTGTGTGCGAATTCATGCATATTTTAATTACATACTTGTTGATATAATAGTCTTATCTAGCTATGTGACCTTACGTGAATATATATAATTTTATATAAGTAGGCCCCATGGAATATTTTTAATATGAATTTAATATAAATATGGGTTCCTAATAGATTTCATGTAAATATTGTAATTTTATAGTTGTGCTATTTATTTGAAGTGTAGGTTATAAAGAGCTGATTTTATAAAATTATTCCTTTATTATGAATATATCACAAGGATCGTATCTTATATGAATAAATTAAGTTTTGTTTTTTTTATGTGAGAGTATAATTGGGCCCTAACAAACTTTGGCATTTATTTATTTATTTGAAGTGCTAGTTTGATAATTATTTTATTATGTTCTATTCTAGCTGGTGAATTGAGTGGTGACTCCAAGTGGGTATGTTTCTATTTAACTTGGGAAAGTTACCTATTATGAAAAGTGGATAAAGTGAAGCTAATATGGTGGTTGTGTGACTTCACTTAATTAAAATACCATAAATTAAAGTGAAACATAAAGTGGGCTTTGGGTCTTTTAGGTTTGGCATCCTGAAGTTGGGGATCGATAATAGCCTTTCTCTTTTCCCTTGTAGATATTTATTTCTTTGCCAGTTATGTTTGGTTAAGGCTCCTCATCTACTCTATAGGCTTCTCTAGACCCTATTAGGGGGTGTACACACTTAAAGATAGGATGACCAAGGTGGTAGGTCTTCGGACTTTTGTTATCCCCTTTGGACTATGTTTACTAGGATGGCCTAGATGCGACTTATATTCTACTTGTGGTTGGTTGTAGGTCTTCGGACTTTGATTTTCCAGGTGACTCCCTGTTTAGTTTTTCCACTTAAAGATTGGATGTTACGATCACCTAAATAAAGAATAATAATCGGGTGGTTTTCTTATGTGATTCGAGTGTATGTCTATGATTTATATGCTTATATAAATGTGAGCATATAATATTATTCTTTCGTATTTACATATTACTTAACTGTTCCCCTAGCTAACTTATTGCATGTTTTAAATGGGCTGTGATAATCCATGATGTACCTCGTGAGTAGATGATCTAGTACATGTTGGGTATGAATCTACTCAAGGTGTTGATGGCATGCATGACAGGGGATAATGAGAGTAGTGGTGACTTTTAGAGTTTTATTTATCATATTAATTTTAGTAGACTATTTTCATAGTTTCAATTGTAGGAAAATTTTCGGTTCGGTTGGTTTGAATGAATAAATATGTTTTGTATGTTTTTTTTTATTTTATTTAGCCTTAGCATCTGGTGTTAGTGGAACTATGGTGCCTATTTACACTAGATGTGGCAGTGATACCCTCATTGCAATTAGCTTCCGCACGTACTCTTCAATGAGTTTTGGGTTTTGAAAATGGGGGTGTTCCAATTTTCGTTCTTTCTCATATTTTAATTTTTAATATTTTAAATTTATTTTACATTATAACTTCACCGTGCAATTACAATATTTTTTGGAGTTATATTTTGTTAGCAAAATAAATTATTTAAATTACAAAAAATTCTTTTAAAATAGTAAAATTATTTTAATGATTGTATCCGTAGAAAATATTATCAACCTTGAATTTATCCATTTTTTTAAAGGTAATTAAGATCTTTGGAAAGTTTTAAATTATAAATATTTTCATAGCTTATTTGTGATTTTCTTTGCGAAATTAATTTTCTTCCATTTTACCATTTGTAGTTTATGGAGGACCATTTTTAGGAATTATTTAAATTAATCCTGATATCTTAGAATTTGATTTTAATGTTTTCTTATATGGTTTTAAATTTTTTTGAGGTCTTGTTATGTATTTTTTTTATAAATAATATAGATCTTTACGTTCGTTAATATATTTTTTTTGGTATCTTTTCTGAAATTCTATAAATAGCTTTTATATTGATTTTACACCCTTCGATTTTTGCAAAAAAAAATTCTATAAATGATTTTTAGATAAAATTACCTATTAATAGTTTTAGATGTTCAATATTCTCATTTGTAAATTTGTATTTGCAAAAAAAAAAATCACCCTTTCGATCGTTTTTCCCTCCCCTTTTCTTTTCCTCTCTTCTTCTCTTCCTCTTTTCTTCTCTTTCTCTCTCTCTCCCTCTCTCTCTTTCTTCTCATTCCCTTTTGTGTTAAATCCCAACCATTGTGAACTACCTTCTCCCTACTCCTTCATTGACCATCACAACCGACCAACAAACCTCCACAACCACTACCTCTCTTTATTAGCCCTTCTCCTTCCTCTCATCACCTCCATCCTCCGCCAACACAAGCAACAGTGGAGATATGCAAGGGACAACAATAGTGACTGGCAGATATAGGTCGCGCCATCACTATTTAGCCTCCATGAGCCTAGCTGATTGTCAACGCACGACATTCGACCTCTAACGGAGTTTATCTGGTCTTCACTCTCCTTGATTTTACAACTCTTTGCTTGATATAAATTTTTAGAAACCCTAACTTTTGTTTTAAGTAATTTTGGCATGAACTAGCTTATGATAAGCTAAACTGGTTGTTTAATTATGTATACATATGTTGTATGATTGATTTAGAGTGGTTAATTGTTGTGTATGTGGTTGATTTGTGAACATCAAAATTTTAACCCGATTATGTCTGAATTTTTCGGATTCGTATAATTAAGCTATTGTTGATATATTGATTATAAAATATGTTCTAAAATGTTTTTAATTTCATATTGGATTCGTTAATGTGATAATTTTATGTCTAATTATTCAGCATTGCATTTCTAGGTCAAAATCTATGTGTGACGAAATTGGATTACATAACTGAGTTGTTTTATTCAATTGATTTTACAATATGCTTTGAAATGTATTTAATTTTATGTTGGAATTTTTAATTTGGGAAAAGTGTGTGAAATTGATTGAAATTGGATTTTTAGGTCAAAACTCTCGTGGATCTAAATTGGATTGTGTAATTGATTTATTTTATTCAATTGATTATATAATTTACATTAGAATACATCTAATTGTAATTCCGAACCGTTGATTTATATATTTTAGCAATAATTGACTAGATTTTTATTTTAGATTCACAAACCCTAATTATATTTAAATTGGGTATTTCATTTATTTGTTATGATCAATTGATTATATAATACGTTACAAAATATGTCTAATTGTAATTCTTAATATTTAATTTAAATAAATTAATAAAATTTTAGCAAATGATAATTTTGGGCCTACAACCCCAGATTTCAAATGAAATTAGTCATTTGTATAGCATTTTTTCTTCAAAAATTAAATTTATAAAAATAGTTGAAATGACCTTAATTTCATTCTAACACCCTCAATTTGAATTAATTGATATGAATTATCCGAGTTGGTACCTTAGGCTTTAAAACCCTAATTTTGGAAAACGATAATCTTTCGTAAGATTATTTTGTTGAAATTGGTTATCTAGATTTATTTAAAATAATTTTAATTGTACTATTAGGCTATCAATTTGAGGAAATTGAAGTTAATTAGTTGGTTTATAGTTCGGGTATAGAAAACATAATATTTGGAGATAGTTTTACGAAAATGATTTGATTATACTTCTTTCACCTAGCATATTACTATCTATGATCTAAAATCATTTGAATTATGTTTTTACCTTATCAGTATAGATTAGCTCTTTAAAAACGGTTGGTTTGTCTTTTTATTTGTAAAACCTAATTAGTAAGCCAATTTCGATAAAAGTAACTTATCCTCCATTATTCTTTCTTCAGTTTTCCAAATTAATTTAAAATGTACTAAGTGATATGTGTTGAACCTAGTTTGGTTAATATTTAACTTTAAATCTTAATAGAGCTGCGCTCCCGAGTCTTAATTTTTGGACATGTTTTCCAAGAAATACCATTTGCGTCTTCTTTTATTCATTAAATTATAATACTTGAATTGTTGACCAGCCAATTGATTTTACAATATGCATTGTAATGTATTTAATTTTATGTTGGAAGTGTCAATTTTAAAAAATTGTGTGAAATTGATCGGAACTAAATTTTTAGGTTAAGACTCATATTGATCTAAATTGGATTGTGTAATAGAGTTATTTTATTCAATTGATTATATAACTTACATGAGAATACATCTAATTGTAATTTCAAACCGTCAATTTATATGTATTTTAGTAAGAATTGACCAGACTTGTATTTTAGGCCAAATACCCTAATTGGTTAAAATTAGGTATTTCTTTTTATTTTTTTGATCGATTGATTAAATAATATATTACAAAATATGTCTAATTAAATTTCTACACATTCAATTTATATAAATTAATAAAATTTAATTGAATTACATTTTTGGGCCTAAAACCCTAGATTTCAAATGAAATTAGTCATTTGTATAGTTTTTTTCTTTCTAAAATTGAATTTACATAAATAATTGAAATGACCTTAATTGCATTCTAACATCCTTAATTGGAATTAATTGATTTGAATTATCCGAGTTAGTGCCTTGAGCTTGTAAACCCTAATTTTGAAAAACAATTATCTAAAGTTGCCTACTTGTAAGATTATTTTTTAAAAAAATTGATTACCTAGATTTATTTAAAACTAGTTTAATTGTACTCTTAAGATATCAATTTGAGGTAATCGAAGTTAATTAGTTGGTTTGTAGTTTGAGCTTAGAAACCCTAATTTTCAGCGATAGTGTTATGAAAATGATTTGCTTATGCATCTTTCTCCTAGAGGATTGCTATCTTTGATATAAAATCATCTGAATTATGTTTTTATTATTATCAATGGATTAGTTCTTTAAAAAGTATTAGTTTGTCTTTTTGGTTGTAAAACCTAATTAGCAATTCATTTTCGATATTATTTCCCCAATTTTTTAAATTAATTTGAAATACCTTAAGTGATATGTGCTTAAATAATTAGCCGATATTCTAAAATAACTAAAAGAGACCAAGGATATATAGTGCTTTTAGTTAAATGTTTTATATTTTGGTTTATATATATCATAACATATTGACATTTTCATAATGTCAGCAATTTTATTTTATTTTTAAATTTAAAATAATTTTTAATAAGATTTTCATAAGAAAAAATTATCACCATATTTCTCACATTATAATATGCAATCTCATGACAATTTCTACCATATAAAATGGTGCTATGACTAGCATTCTTATGTAACCTCACAATAATTTCCACCATATTAATTGTAGCAATCTATAGAATAATGACATTATCATGATGTCAAAACATTTTTTTCATTAAAATATATTTTGATAAGTTTATATGAAAAAAAAATTATATTATTCTTGAGGTTTCTCTCCATATAAATTCCTATATTTGATATATTTTTGGTATAAAAATTATAGTGAAACATAAACATATGAATTAAAGTAACAGTGGTGAAATATAAGGGCAATTATTGTAATATTCTCTTTTTAGAAACCTTAATTATAATTAATAATTATGTGTGATTAGTTATAATTATTGTTTTAGGAGGTTTAGTATTAAAAGTGTTATTATTATTTGTATTATTACTTTAAATATAAAAATAATCAGGCTAAAAAAATTGATAGAAATTGAACTATTAATTTTAATCCTAGTTTATATCCATAAATATTAGCCTAATTATTTTATTAATAACCTTTACTCATAATCCAAAATACTCCCCTAAAATGTATTTCCGATTATTTTATCTTTTCTTATTTTATTAAACCTATCCTTGATCGGATCATTTTTCTATCCGATATCATAATCTATTCAAACTAAACCTAAAATAAAAATAAAACTATTTTTTTACTCCACCATTTTATCTTCTGATCTTACTCGTTACTTGCCCCAATTCCCTCTCCCAATCACTTTCCTTGTCTCCCTTAATTCCTTAATTCACTCAACCTAGCATCCTCTATATTATATACATATACACGCTACACACGCATGCGACACCCAACCTTTGTTCCATTTTAGCCCATCCTTCAAGCAACTCCTCCATCCAACCCCTTCCCTCTCTCTATTTTTGTTTGATTTTCGCAGCTCCCTCATTCTTCTCATCCTCCTCATCCTCCTCCCCTCTCTCTTTTTTTTGTTCAGGTTTTTCCAACCACCCTTCCCCAAGCCAAACCCAGCCCCCTACATTATATACATACACTGTGCATTATATACATACAGACACATACTGTAACACCCCCAAAATTCATTATTAAAAAAAATTTGTTTTATTAAAATAATTAGCAGAAGCGAAATAACAAAACTGTGAACCTTGGGGATATTACCACCACACTTAGTACCAGATTGGCTCACTCATACCATTCTAGTACCAAGTGCTAAGGCTAAAAGAGTAAATTACAATTTACGAGAAACTCAAGCATATTTAAATTAGAGTAGCGCAAGTAAATATAATCCATCAAGTGGTGGTTACAAAACAATGAATACATTGAAATTGTGAATTTAAAGGAGACAGAGTAAAACCCTAACAGTTTCGGATAGTTCCTTATGCTCCTTCCCGAGGCCCACTTGAATAGCGCCTAAAAACGACCTGCAAGGGACACTGCCCATTGAATAGGCAGGGGCCCCACGAATGGAACCCTTCAGTACTAAGGTACTGAGTAACCCTTTAAAAATACACTTAATAGTAGGCATGCAATGTAACACATGATATACTACTGTATCCATACATAACGATAGGTGTAAACATGATATTTAGATCCATACATTCACACATCCAACAAGTCAATCAAATATTAATGGGGTATACGTAACATTCACTTTCGTACATCCGCATACTTAAGAAGTTAGTAAAATATTAATAGGCTATAATGAATAGTCGATACTCTTAGGGCCTTAAGGCCACTGGTCCATCATTAATCAATTATATCGAGTTATAAATGTCCATGTGAGTGCGGGAATCCCACTATTATAGCCAGTGGACCGGTCATGCAGAGCAAAACGCTCCTGGACACTATTATTTGCCGGTGGACCAGTCTGGCCCTGACTCACAAGGTGTTCCACTATAAGTAATTAGTGTCTTCCCCGTGTCTTATTGTTTTTACGTTTGGTTTGTTGAGAACAGAATCCCCCACTATTATAGCCAGTGGAACGGTCATGTAGGGCAAAATGCACCTGGCCACTAGTATTTGCCGGTGGATCGGTCTGGTTCCGGCTCAACATCTTTCTCTTTAAGTGATTAGTGTCATAATCGTATCTTATTTGAAAGTATTTCACCCTCGACATGCATGACTAACTATATCCACACTTATCCTCCCAGGAGGGCCTGCCCCATATCTTGAGACTTTTGCACCTCCTAACTCGCCCTAACATCCTTCCCTTAATCCATTTTCTCACACTAGGAGCTCGACTCCTAAGTGTGTGGATCAAGCCCACTCACTGCCTGACTCTAGGGTTTTCTCCAAAAACCCTAATCTGGGCCTATGTGGCCCATGCTTCTCTACGTTACACATCTTAAACTATTTGAACACTCCATGCGTTACGACCCTTATATTCAACTCTCACTTCGTACCCCATTCATTCTTATTTATTTTATTATTATTATTTTCTTTTTCTTTCTCAACCTTCTCAATTTAGGGTTTCCTCCTAAACCCTAGCCTAGTCTCCTACACATCCTTATACTGTCCCACGTACTATTTTTGCCTGAAGCCCCTAGACACCCAAACGACACTTCTATCACCTTCCTCATGCCCCGAGGCAACTTTCCATATGTAAAGTTTGCCTCCATACGGACTCTAACTATCCCATGCAAACCCTCGATTCTCCCACTCCTTCATTTTATTTAAGCCCCCTTTCACTCATCCACTCATCCACTCATGGATCATGGATTATTTAGGTCATCCTTACCTACATTAGCCAACGTACTTCCCATTGGTTATCTTTCTCTCCCATTTCTCTTTTTCATGCCTCCATCCTACATCACCACATTAATTATCCTAGCATGCATGTCCTAAAGGGCCATATCACATCACATCATAATTTACAGCATATCCATAGTAGCATATACCAAAAGAGGGCATATGAACATACCTCTTTTCCAAGCCACGCCCACATGAAACAGTTAAGATAATAGCATATAGAACAAGATATATAATTATATAGGACATCCAAGGCATGTAAGACACATAGCATGCATTCGGCCTTAGCTACACACTTACTCAGTTTAGGTTACCGAGCTATCTCCCACACTTATTAGGCCACTAATCACCCTTCGTAATTATGACACTTAATATATTTTCCATTTGGTTGGTTAGATTACAAATTTTCCCATATCCTTTACTATAATTAACAAATTGCCCTTTAGTTGGTCAAATTACCAAATTACCCCTGTTCATTATCCTAATTATCAAATTACCCCTTTAGTTGGTTAAATTACCAAATTGCCCTTCACATTTATCATATTTACCATTTTACCCTTCACCATTAGTAAATTATCATTTTACCCTTCTCAATTATTATAATTGCCAAGTTACTCCTTTTCGATTTCCACTTTACCCCTTTTATTTACAAAATTACCATTTTACCCATTTACTTTCAAATTTACCATTTTACCCCTTAACTTCCAAAAATTACCATAACACCCTCTCACTTTTAAGATTATCATTTTATCCTTAATTACGCAATTACAATTTGACCTCTTTTAATTTCAAAATTTCCATTTTGCCCTCTAATTATGAAATTGCCATTTTACTCTTTTATTATAAAATTACCATTTTGCCCTTTAATTATAAAATTACCATATTACCCTTTTATTACGAAATTACCATATTACCCTTTTATTACCAAATTACCACTTTGCCCTTCAATCACAAATTTACCATTTTGTCCTTTAATCACAAAATTATCATTTTACCCTTTAATTAAAAAATTACCATTTTGTCCCTTTAATTACAAAATTACCCTTTTTCTCTTTAATTACAAAATTACCACTTTGCCCTTACCTCCAAAAATTACCCTAATACCCTTTATCTCCAAAATTACCATTTTATCCTTTAATTCCAAAATTACCTTTTTACCACTTTGCCCTTGCCTCCAAAATTACCATAATACCCTTTTTAATTTAAAATTACCATTTTGCCCCTTAGTACACCACTTATATCAAATTATCATTACTACATAAAATATTAATATTAATACCTCATCCACAACTCTTATATTTAATATAATAATTATTAGCACCTATATATATGTATTAGGCCATATTATTATACAAGATACATTACTAAAATACCCCTAAGGCTCACAAAATATTAACCATGCATTAAAGATCACAATAGCATAATACTTAACATTTCATTACAACCAAACTCTTACCTCAAACAATATTTCCATACATAACATATAACCTAACATGCTTCTTTTTATCAAACATCATAAGAAACTACGCATATGATATTAAACAACATATATTAAGCATAATAACAAATTAAAAATCCTAATGTGCTAATATACGTTAATCCATGCATTTAAGTAGGATTTAACAATTACCTTGATTCCAGCAAAAACGAACCTTACCAGTATTCCCGTTAAAGGTTCAAGCTTTGACTATCAAAACCAATACCTAAAAATAATATCAAGGTTTATTATGTTAGAAATAATAAAAATCAAAGTATAAAACCTTATAATGCTTACTTAATCAAATACTTGAATTAAAATATTATTATACCTTAAAAATTATTACCCAACTAAATCAAGAAAGGCAGCAGCTCATATTGCTCATACAGCAGGAGCTGCATGCAAAGAAAGGAGGGGGAGGGGGCTAGAAGGTGGTGAAAAGAGGAAAAATGGGCATTTTTAGGTTAGGGTTTTTAGGCTAAGAAAAAGGGCATGTGGGGGAGGATTTAAGGCAAAGGAAGGATGCAGAGGTGGAGAGGGGGTGTAGGTGGTGGTCAGGGATGGATTGACGGCGGCGGAGGTGGCGGCAGCGAGGTTGTGAAGTGGTGCTGTCGAGGAGAGTCGAGATGGGGGGCTGAGAAGGAAGGAAAAGGGAGGGGGGAAAACAAAGGCCTATGGATGGTGGTTTCGGCCAAAGGAGGTTTGGGGTGGTAGAGGGGGTTACAGGGATTAGTTTGGTGGCTTAGGTGGCGGGAGAAGCGATTGGACGACAGCGGATCGAGGTGGTGTAGGGTGGCTGCCGAGAAGGGAGGGAAAGAAGAGAAAAAGAAGAGATGAGGGAGAAGGAGGCTGTGGGGTGGCTCGAGGGGTGCTGTGATCGTTCGGGGGTAAGGTAGAGAGTGGCAGGGGTGGTGTAGGTGGCTGTTGAGGCGGCGATAGCGGCAGAGCTAGGCGGCGAAGAAAAAATTAGTGAGAAAGGGGAGGAAAAGAAAAGAAGAAAAGAGGTCAGAGAAGGCATGGAAAGGCTTGGGAAAATGCAGAATGAGGCATAGAAGGAAGAAGAAATATAAGAGGAAGAGAGAGGAGGGGATAGGGTGCTCAAGGGCAACAGTAGGGTGGTAGGGAAATGGGAGTTGCAGGGAGAGGTTGAAGAGATATGGTAGGGCATAAGGGAAGGAAGAGAGGGATGGTGTGTAATACCCCAAATTGAGCGGAGTGTTATAATGATTGATTTGGCTACTTATATCAACATGGTATACCATCCTTTTGGCAATTCCGTCCTAAAGAACTCCACAGTTAAGCGTGCTGACCATGGAGCAATTTTAGGATGGGTGACTTTCTAGGAAGTTCTGAAAATTTCTCGGAAAGTGTGTGAGTGAGGACAAAGTGCACTGAAAGGACTCGTATTGATTTGTGGGGCCATTCGATCAATCCGAAAGCACTTCAAGGTGGCCCCCATGTGGTTGTATTGACTCGGGGGATTACAAATGGTATCAAAGTGAAACCGCGACCGTGAGCTGAACTTGGATGAGCCAGTTAGCCACCTAGCAGAACGATTCTTGGGATAAACTGTATTTGAGACAGTTAGTGGTTGAGGCGCAACTTGGAGATTGCGTTCTTTAAGTGGGGGTGAATGTAATACCCCAAATTGAGCAGAGTGTTATAATGATTGATTTGGCTACTTATATCAACATGGTATACCATCCTTTTGGTGATTTCATCCTAAAGAACTCCACAGTTAAGCGTGCTAGCCGTGGAGCAATTTTAGGATGGGTGACCTTCTAGGAAATTCTGAAAATTTCTCGGAAAGTGCGTGAGTGAGGACAAAGCGCACTGAAAGGACTCGTAGCCAGCCAATCAATCCGAAAACACTTCAAGGTGGCCCCCGCGTGGTCGTATTGACTCGGGGTGTTACATGGTGGGGCCGAGATGGTGCAGGAAAATGATGGGGGGGGGAGAGAGATAGGTGGAGTGGGTTGCAGGTTGGGCGACGAAGATGGCGAGGTGGTCAGGATCTTCATTGGGGAAAGAGGAAGAAGAAAGAAAGAAGAAGAAGGAGAGGGGGAAGGCTGGGCGTGATGGGCGGTTGAAGGAAAGAAGGTGTGGGCCGGCTGGGTCGAGGAAGAAAGGAGAGAAAGAAAGAGGGAGGGGGCAGGCCGGCGACGCACGTGGAAGGAAGGAAAACTGGCCAGGGGCTTAGGCGGGGGGGTGGGGGAGAGGCAGGAGAGGAGAATGGGCTAGTGGCCCAGTCGTAGGGGGAAAGGGGCAGGCCAAGGCACCGACGGCCCAAGGGAAAATTGAAAGAAGAAAGAAAGGAGAAGAAAGGAGAAAAAAGGAGAAAAAAGGAGAAAAAGGAGAAGGAAAAGCAAAAAGGAAAAAGAAAAGGGAAAATGGGGCAATTAAAAATAATATGATTTATAAAATAATAAAATGCAATATTTATGGGTAATAAATTTATTTAATAATTTAATTTAATATAATTAAAATATAAGGGTTTGAAAAGGATAGTTTTAGTAAAATAATGGTTTGGAAAATTATTTAAATAAAAAGGGTATGATAAAATAGAAAAATATTTATTTTAATTTATTAAATATTTATATCCAATTTTATATACTAAAAAATCCATAAAATAATTAAATTAAATAGATTTAAAGGCTAATTTATGCCAAATAAAATTTATTTATTAGATTATAGGCTTTTAAAATTTTGGGGGATTACACATACACTCCAACCAGCCCTCTTAAACTTACACACCCTTGTAGCACCCTGACCATCACCATCCACCATAGCCTTTGTAGAACCAGCACCACCCCAGCAACCAACCACGCCTTCCTTTGAGCCACCATCGAGCCATCCCACTATTACCACCAAGTGGCACTAGTGAACCCAGCCTAGCCAATCCACCACCACTTCCCAGCCTTCTTCCTCTGCACTCCCCTTCCTGCCACCTTTCTTGTAGCCTTCTCCCCTACTCCTTGTGTTACCCACGTCACCCTCCAGTGCAGCCTCCTAGCAGCTGCAACCATATACCACCATCAACTCTGTGCCCAACCTTCTTTGCACTCCCCTTCCTACCTATCTACCTATAGCAAAACCGCCACCTTTCCCTGCATGACAAAATTGCCTTGCCTCCACCCTCCATTGAAGCCTTGCCACTTCTAGCGCAAACCAACAACCTCCACCAGCTCCGACAACACCACCTCGTCACCATCAACCATCATTGTCACTTAACCCAGCCATCTCCACCGCCTACTACCAACCTAGCTTTCCCATAACAACCCCTCCAATTTTTCTTATGCACTACTCATGATGCACATGTAATATGAGGCATTTTTGGTTTTTACAAAAAATTGGTAGCCATATTAAATGTAAGGGTATTTTGGTAATTTTAGAAAAATAAATATTTTTATATTATAATTATTATTCTATCTGATAGATATTAATTCGATAAGTGTGGTCTTATTTTTAGGTGCAAAAGTTGATTAGTAGAGCCTAATAATTTTTAGTTAATACCACTAATTTTACATTTTTACTAGAATTTAGGTAACTGTTATACCTTACTAAAATGATAAATATCGTGTGATAGCACATTAGAGTTTTTGGTGTATAAAATATGTTAAGCATGATTTATTACGATATAATTATGTGTTAATTTTGATTATTATAAAATTGGTAAAATGAGCATGTTATTCGATGCAAAATATTTAAAGTACTAAAGTACGATTAAAATAATTCTAATGACTAAAAAATATTTTATGTTATAAGTATGTATAAAATAATAGGGTAAGCATGCTTAGATATAATTATGGATGTGTGCCCGAGGGGCAATTTAGTCATTTGTAGTGTATTATGATATTTATCCTAAAAATCATGTCTAATATATATTTTCTATTGTTGATTATGCAATCATGTGTTTTGGATATTTTAGAAGTATATGATAGGGTTTTGCATATAGAAACATGCATAAGGGCAAAATGGTCTTTTGACATAGCTGATAATTTAAATGGAATGATGAATAATAAAATTATTTTATTTTAGCATTTTCATGATAAATTAATAAATAAAATGGATTTAGTATTTAAATAGATGATAATCTGATAATTATTGGTCTTAAGGGCATTTTGGTCATTTCGACCTAATGTGCCCATATGTGAATAATTGGACATAGGATGGCCTTATACTTTTAATAGGTTGACCTTAGTGTTGACTTTGACTTTGTTTTGGACCGTCAACCTTAGGGTTGTTGGATAATTGAAAATATAGGACAAATAGATAAATATGGAAATGTGAATGATTATGTAAAATGTGTTATCTGTGATCACCTTAAAAAATACTAATAGGTAAAGTGGAAGACCTCGAATTTGGAAATAGTTTCTCTCTAGAGGCAGCTACCCTAGAGATGAGGTAGGATTCCTCAATTTATTTGGGCTTTTGGTGTGTTGGTTATATCTTAGTAAGACCCTAGTCTACTCTATAGGTGACCTATAATTATTGTATCTTGATCATCTCATGCATGTTTTATGATTATACCATGTATTATCGTGATTCCTTATGGTTATTGTGTTAGGGTTTTCTTCTAATAATACTTCAGGGAGTATCTTTGGGTTGTTCATTTGGTAAGTCTAGTTGTTTCAGATAAATGAATATGAGTAATACATGAACTAGATGAAATTTGATTATCTAAATGATTATTGTATCTCAATCCTCGTATGTGTATGTATATGTCTTATACAATGTTAGCTGTATGCCTTGCATGTGTTCCATGTTTTTTGTTTATCATATTAGTTTGGTATAAAGGGTTGCTTAGTATCGTAACACTAAAGGATTTGTTTTCGTGGGCCCCTAACTATTCAATGGATAGTGGACTTTGTAGGTTGCAGGTTAGCTTCTGCATTCAGTTGAAAAATGTTAATCGGTTTTGAGAGCATAGGAATACCCGATGCCTCTTTTGCTACCTGGTCTCCTATTGTATTTAGACTTTCATATCCTCATGTAATTTCTCTGTTGAATTTTGGTAAACTGCTGATGTGGCTTTTAACTAGCACCATACTTATCTATTATACTTTGTGTTCTAACTTTTGTAATCATGTTGATTAAGTAAAGTAATGTTTTAGTATTATCACTTAGTATAAGAATGGTAGAGGATGCTAGACTTATACCGAGTGTGGCGGTAACACCCATTAATTTTGAAATTAATGCTTTTGCAAAATGAAAATTTTTAGTTGTAAAAATGGAGGAGTTACAGTTATGGTGGAACACAGTTATTTATTTATTTATTTTTCAAAAAATACAATAACTAATATGGATAAAATATAATAGTAAATTAGTAAAGCATAGATGTAACTATAGTAAAATATGAAGGCAATGGTAGTGAAATATAACTATAAAAGTAACGAAACATAACATAATATTATTGAAATGTGAAGACAATTATAGAAAAAAATGACAAGTTATTTCTCTACAAAAACTCACAACTTGACGTTGATGAGATATAATAACAATCATACCATGGAATATGGAAGCGAATATAGTGAAACATTAATATAATAATGGTAAAAAAAAGAAACACAAACATAGTAGTAGTGAAATATAAGTATAATAATGGTGAAATTATTTTACCATAAAATATTTCAATAATTGTAAAGTATAATTATAATAATGGGGGAACTTATCATTAATTACATTTTATATAATAATTTTTAAATCAAAAGTATATTAATATTAATCTCTAATTGTAGAGAACTTTATTGAAAATGTAATGATATAATTTTTTAATGATCCCAGTTAAAGATAAACTAAGTTGAATATAAAGCAGTTTATATATATATATAACTAGTTATAAGGTATGCCACACCAATTGGAATCTCATTATAAAATGTGTGTATCATTTTGTGATAATAAGATAATAAAAATATAAGGAAGAGAAGAGACTATAGACAATGCCTTTATTTTTCAAAGAAAAAGACATGTTGTTTGAAATGCAAAGTAATATAACAAAAACATAAGGAAGATAAGAGACCATAGATAATAAAAATTATTTTACAATATTAAAATGCCATAGGTTATATGATCATACTTAGGGTTATAAAGTGATATTTACAACAACAACATTTAAGGTCGTATCTTCACATATTTTCACTTTCCATAGATTTAGTACCACATCATCGTACCATTACATTATCACCATAACATTTTTCATCATAATAATATCATAAATGTGATACAATTCAAAATATACATTACACACAAAAATCTTAGCTATAATATATATCCTTATCAAAGTGTCTCCAGTATAAACACATGTAAGACCTACGCTTCATCCTTCATTATTACAAGGGTATCACCTAGAAGTTAAAATACACACAAATATACTTAGAAAATGTAATCTAGGAAAATCTAAGGTAAGGTAGAGAGAAAAAAATAGAGATGACCAAAAGTGGGAGGCTTAGGCAAGGTGGTGGACGACAATGGTGTGGTAGCTAAGGTGGTGGTGGTTAAGGGTGATTGTGATGCGGTAGAGTTGGTGGTAGTTAAGGTGGTGATGCGGTGGAGTTGGTGGTGGTTAAGAGTGGTGGTGATGGTGGTGCTAAGACTACTTTGAGTTTACGGAAGGGAGTGGTGGTGGTGACCGTGTCCAACTGCAGAGGGTGGTGTGGTCAGCAAATGGGAGAGAAAGAAGGAAGGTAGAGGAAAGTGGGAATTGGGGGATGTGTTTGATGATAGGGAAAGGATAAGAGGAGAAGAGAAATAGAAGAAGAAGAGGGAAGCTCAATGGTGGTGGTATTGGGTGCAAATAGGTGGTGATGAAAAAAGAACAAGGAATATAGGGAGAGAAGGAGGAGGCTCAATTAGGGTGAGGGAAAATGGCAGAGAGGTGGATAGTGGTTAGGTGTATAACACTGCAAAATTTACTAATAAAATTTATGTAAATTAGAAGAATTAACATAATATAGCAAATGTTTCCCGCCACACTTAGCATGAATCTAGTCCATACCTTCCTCGTACTAAGTGTGAGGCTAAAATGATATGACAAATAAATTAAAATTTACATAAATATATAGAAATAGCATAAGACTTTAATAAATTAAATGTAAGAATGGAATATGGAGTACATGCTATAGGTAATGCAATACATCAAAAGAGATAAGGGAATAAAAGAGATAAAGAGTCCAAAAGAGATATCTAGAATCTAATTCACATAACATGTGTAGTCTCGAATATATATAACTCTACACCTTAACCTCGAGGTATAAACCCTCATCACTCCACGTAAGAAACCTTCTCAAAGTCAGTAGGATCATCATCATCATATACATGGGACATAACACCTACAATGTGTAGTATCAGTATGTATCTTGTATTGAGTAACCCAACTATTTTAAAGAGATAGCATTATGTATGAGGCCCATGCAAATAAAGTAATAGAACATGCAAAGAAGGAAATAGAACATGTAAAGAAAGCAATAGAACATGTAAAAAAAATAATAGAACATGATATAACAAGATGATAACATGCTTACAAATAAATGTCAATTGAGAAGAAGAAAACTCAACCATCAAGCATAGAATAATGTGATATAAATACATGGACAGATGGGATTCATTGATTATTATATTTTATTTTCATGATCACAACCAATAAATTATATTAACTTGAGGATGGAGGCTCGAATAAAAAATAATAACTAATTTAGTACTCAAATGGTACTAACCCTAGCCGGCCCATCTAAAAACGTAACTAAACAACTAAATAACAAGACACCTAATTACTTAAGTATGCATATCCCCTATAGGACCAAAATATATCGAGATAACTATAGATTAGAATAGGGCCTTCCAAACCTCGTTAGGCACCCATAAATCACATAATAGAAAACACCAAAATGGTACCAAGTGAATACCAAACCTGAATTAAGATCTTTCACTTTATGTAATCAATGTCATATACAAGATTTAGGTTAAATGAGAACAAAAGATAATAAAACATCACTTAACTATATGTATGAATATAAGACTATTATTTTAGCAAATTTTGATACTATCCACGCACTTGGTCCATAGAGGAATCAAGACCCAAACCATTTAGAGCATAGAGGCCCATTAACATGCCATTAAGGCCTAATTGAATATATGGAGCATTAAAAAAGCTAATGAAGATTATCGAGGTATTAAAGCATTAAAGTTCAAGTTCTATGCCATGAAAGGCCCAATAAAATTTGATATCAATGTACATTAAATATAATTATTTGAGATAAGGTTCAATAACCAAAATCTAAGTCAACAAAGGGTTCACATATAAGGCCAAATCAAATCACTAGTCTAAAGGCACATAAATTGACTAAAGTATCTTTAAAACCAACTAATTTACTTTAATATTAAGATATTTATATTTCATGCTAAAAGGATTATACTTAACCAGTTATTTTCTTAAGATGAAATATAAATAAGACACCAAGATAAAATTCTAATATTACTCAGCGTACCCAAAGTATAGATTTCTCTTTTTCTCATTCTTGCTTAATCAATTATTTTAATTAAGATATCTAGGTCTGCTCATAAAATTTCACCTAAGTTTCAAACTTATCTATTTAAAATTATTTTATTAACATAATATCCATTTAGTTCTCAAAATTTCTAGAATTTAAATGCAATGGCAAAAATGCCCTTATTCACATAATATTACATCAAACTTCTAAAATTCATAACTTACTCTTAACAACATCGGACCCTTACATATCTTCTACCAAATTTTATTTTAAAGGCACAATGAATATAATGGTGCACTTAAAACATTAAAAAAAATGTATTTCCCAATGTACCCATGGCCAAATATGTCTGAACCTTAAAAAAATTCATTTCAACTCTAAATAATCTAAAATTCATAACTTAGCTTCTATATCCTATTATACATACAATATAATACTTAGATAAATTTAAAACAACCAAAACACACATAAAATAACAAATAAGAGAGCTAAATTGCTAAAATTTAGACATTCTCATCATGATTCCACTAACAATTTAGCATAGATCCACTGTACATTCACTACAACTCCACTGAATATTCATCACATTTCACGCAGGCATAAGAACATGCGAAAATCACACAAATCATCCTCTCATTCTATTTTCATGCTTATACACATAAGATAGAAACATACACATGTTATAAAATATTTTCCAAGGTATTATTTCATGCTTATATTTAGATTAAAGCTAATCATGCATAAAATAACATATAATAAACCTAGCACAAAATCCTATTTTGAAAGGTTATTCTTACGATCCTTAGCAAAGCTAAAATAAGGAATCTAGAAATTATTTCTCTAAATCCACTTGTTCACCATCAAGAATATAATATAAAAGAGTTTGATAAATCATGATTTATAAATAAGAAAAATGGGAAAGAAGGAAAATTGAAATGGAATAAGTGATGTGGGAAAGATTACTCTTGAATATAGAGGCCAAAAAACCACCACAAAAACAACTAACAACCAACAAGGAATGATAAATAAAGGTTATATAGGGTTAATATGAAGGAAACTAAGGATAAAAGAAGGGATGAATGGCACAAAATCTTTGCTGAAACACACATAATAGCTGAATAAAAAATTCCAAAGTTGCTTGGCAAGGTAGATAGGAGAGGAAAGCAAAGAGGTGAGGGGCATGCTTTCGTGGTTGAAAATGGTTCTTAGATATATTATAACATCGAAGGAACAATAAAAAATAAGAATATAAGGTTTAGGAAGCAAGGTCAGCATGTGGTAGCTGTTGGAATTCACAAAAAAAATCAGCTTTGCTATAGTTGTGAAGTTGGTCGAAAAGCAAAAGTTTTATTTTAAGAGAACTTAAAAGGGCTCGATTTCAGGGATGCAATTGGTATGGAGTTGTATTATGAAATTAAATATTTTATAAGAAAAAAAAAGGAATAAGACATGAAGAGAGACAAAATAAACTTTTGCAAGTTGGAAAGAAATCAACTTTGATCACTGTTGGAAATATATGAATTTATGTGCATTTTGTATAGGAATGCATGATTAGCTAAAAAAAAGAGTGAGATATGATAGGTATTATTTTTTAGTGTGTTTTATGTTTTACTTTATCCTCACTTGATTGCTAGGATTAGGGGTATAAGAGAGAAGTTAGGCTATGGTTTAGTGTGTAAGAGGAATGTCATAAAATCATAATTATGGAACTTGTTGCTCTTTTTGGTTGGGTGAAAAGTAACTAAGTTACAATCTAATTTGGTTTGGTTAGGGGATTATTTATGGTTGAAATAATAGTTAGAGGATTAGTTACATATTATTTTGATTGATTATATTGTAATAAAGTCTAACAATGGGTACTTATCAGAAAAAATATCAATTAAATTTCAAAAATCATAAAAATTTATAAAAAAAGGTATGGAATAATTTTAGAAACTCAAATATATAACCATATTGGATATCAAAGTTGGTTTGAAGTTTGACAGATGGAAAACAAGCAAAAATGGTAAAAATGAATAAGTCATAGAAATACGTTTTTCTGCAATTACACAAAATGAATGATAGGAATTTTAAATTATCACAAATTGATGCAAAATATTTTTAAAAAACAAAATAAATAAAAATATTTGGTCTTGGAAATTATTTTATGACCAGTGGATTAAAAATGAAAAAAGGGTCTAAAATTGTCTAATTGTGTAAACAGAATTTTCTGTAATTTAACAATTCGTAAGGAAAATGTGAAACATGAATGAATAGAATGGATGAATGAAATGAAAAATATTTTTGGATTGCTTCTCATTTTTGAATGGGTTAGAAAGGGTGAAAATATTGGAATAAAAAGAATTGCAATAAATGTATTTTTTACAAATGAGAGAAAGGGTCGACTCAAGGTTTAAAATTAACATGAATGGAATGGGACTTAATAATAGAATATACAGGTTTTTTAAATATTTGTTACTAAACCAATCACATATAATAATTTAAGGTATAAGATAATGGGTTATTACAAGGTGAGTGTAGCAAGAACGACAGGGTAGGGAGGAAGAGGTAGAAGGATGGGGTGGTGGCTCTGGGTGTGCCATTAGACATCGGTAAAAATAAGGCATTAGGGTTTGATGTGTCTATGATAGGAAAAGAAAGGAAAAGAGGAGAAGGGAGGAAAAAGGAAGTGTATACATGAATGTTTAGATATATATACATATGTGCATGGTTAGATAGACTAACAAGGAAAATAGAAAAGGAAGAGGAAGAAAATGACGACATTGCATGTAAGGGAGTAGATAGGAGAAGGAAAAGGTTAAAGGGTTGGGTATGGGTTGCAAGTGAGCACCTTGGAATGATTAGCTCGCGTGCATGGATAGAAGGGAAGGAGGAAGGACATTGGTAAGGGGTGGTGTGCAAGGGTCTATTAGGCTGAAAAAAGAAAGGGGAATGGGAAAGGAAGAAGAAGAAATGGGTGATGCCACAAGAAGGAAGGCAAGAAAGAGAAAAGAGAAGAAGGGAGAGGAGAGTAGGCTAGGTTAGGACAAGCCATGAAAATAAGAGAGAAAAAAGAGTGGAGTGAGTATAGGTGTAGCCAAGGATAGAAAGGGAAGAAAAAAAATAGAAAAGAGAAAAAAAAGGTGAAAGAAATGAGGGAAAAGGAAAAAGGAAAAATGATTTTTTTTATACTTTGGAATAGGATTTAGGTTTAGGTTTAAAATTTTAAAAATTAATCTAAAATTTTATCTATCAATTATTCAAGGTTAGGGTTAGGTTAAAAATAAAATAAAACGACCTAAAAATGAGAATTTGGATTAGGTTAAAATGTTAATTATTCAAGATGAAATTTTGATAAATTTTTTGGGTGTTATAGTAATCTAAATCCTACATTTTAAAATAGGTTTCCAAATTAGTACTAAACAACTTGGAATATGTCATGAAACCTATTTAGAACTTTGTTCACGTACTACTCGCATAAAGATGATTATGACTAAAGTCTTGATTAATCTCCATGCCAAGTATCATCATTATAGGTCCAATATATTTCATCTCAAACTTAATCTTCAACATTGTTTTCATGTTTTTCACCTCAAATAAATCTTCCCCCCCTAAAAGGAAACCATCAACATACAACAAAATGCACACTAGAGAACCACCTACCTTCATTTGGTATACACACCCATCATAATCACACCTAAGGAATCCATGCAAAATCATGAGGTTATCAAACCTCTTATGCTAATATTAAAGCCATTAATTAAGACCATACAAGGACATCTTAAATAAGCGCATATGATCTTACATGCCTTTAATAATGAAACCATCTAGTTGGTGCATATATATTTCCTCAATCTCACCATTTAGAAGCATTATTTTGACATCTAATTACTCTAAATCCAAATCTTTTATCACCATAAGCACAAGTAGAGTATGAATATAATTATTCCTAACACTAATATTGTAAAATTTTATATCTCCAAGTCCATATCTTGCATAGTGTGAGACCCTAAATTTTTATATAATCCTGATCCAGAGTAATTTTATTCTAATCTTGTTCATGAGTAGTTGATAATTTTATTTTATCAAAATTCCTTGACCCTACATCTAAATCAAATCCTAATTCTAGGTCATTTATATTCTAACCTAACCCTAACCCTAGACATTTAATATATTAGTTTGGCTTAATCCCCTTAATTTACAATGTAAGCCTAACTATAAACCTAATACAAATTCCCTTTATATTCTTACTTGATTTTTCTTCTTTCTCCTCATCTTTCTTGGGTTTCCTTCCCTTCTTCCCCATCATGCCATGAAAATATCTCCCCACATGGTTCCATTTTCGTTTCTCTTTCTTTTCTTGGTTATGCATCGTCACTCCCTACACTGCCCATACACTACACCAACCACCTACCCTCTACTCTATCTTCACCACTAAGTTATCCATTCCTCTTTGATCTGTTTCATGAAAACAATAATAATACATGCCCACTCCCTAAGCTTCAACCATTCAAATTTTCATTCCTCACCCCCTCTCCTATAAATACCTCCTTTTATCCTACTTCATCTTCTTTACTACCTACACAACCTAACCCTCCTCTTTAATTCTCTTGTGTCCTCTCCATTTTTGATGAATATCAACAAACAAATCCATCTTATTTTCTTTCATTAATTCCTTTCTCCTTACCTTACTATTGCCACAAGCTTTATACTAACCAAGCAATGCCCTTCACCACTATAGCCTTTCCATTTGTGGGGTTCCTAAGCTTAGTATAAATAGAAATATGATTTTGAGATAAGTAATAATGACGAAGTTATTAATCACATAAAGTGAAAGATTACATGAGTTAGGACTAAGACGTTGTGTATGTTTCACAAGATAATAATAGTAGCTCAAGATCATTTTATCCTAAGAGATACTCTAGACCATTCCATTATAATATAACTTTGAGGTAAGAAATATGAATAAGATATTAATTTAGTTAAGCTCAACATAAACCGGAATATGACCTTGAGATTTGTAATACGAATAAGATATTAATCACTTCAAGTAAAAGATTATATGAGTTAGGACCAAGGTGTTGGGTACATTCTACTTAATAATAATAGTGGCTTAGGTGTGTTTTCCCTCAGAGGTGTTTAAATTATTCTATCAATTTAAGAATAATAGGGTCTCTAAATTCAACATAAATATGAAAATGGATTATGATTGTAACAAATGATGGACATGTGGAATCAGAATTACCTTGCATAATGCTTATTGTACTCAGTTGTGCTTCTATATGATTTATGTTTTATGTGTAACCTAATTATGGTTGTATTTGTACCTTACATAGTATGTAGCATACTGGTCATCCTTTTTATAATTGCTACTCATTCCCATGATCAAAGGACCCAATTAAGTTTTTACAGGTCATTGAGGATTCATTAAATGATTATGCTGCTTATAATGCCTTCATTGGGGAGGAGTGATCATATCTTATATATGGGGTGTGATCAAATAGTTATGTTGTCTGGTTCCTTAGTTTGACCCATATACTTTTTTTGACTCTTTGCATAGGGTATTCCTTTATGTATATGGATATTGTATTTGGATTTAGTCTCTAAACCTCTTATCTATATTTATGAACGTTTAGTCATTTTAGGTTTACTATATTTTACGTTCAAAATTTTTTATCCGTATAATTGATGTGAGAATGGTATACAATCCAAACTTATGTCAATTATGGTATACTACTTTTTTACATTTGTTTTATGCCTCAATTTAAACAAAAAATTTCACTCCTAAATATTGGGGCATTACACTTAGTCACAAGTATGTTTGATAGCATGAAAAAAATACCTCATTATGGTTTACATAGTGTATCAAGATAAGCTTGCATGAAGCTAAATGAGCTGTGTATTTTGGTATCTCAACTCCTATTGATGAAACCCCAAATACTCTTAGCACCCTTACTAAGATAAGCGTCAATAATCCTTTAAAAATAATTAATTATCTTTATATTTTTATTTTGTAGGATAATCAAGTAAATTGACAAATTAACCAAGAAATCGGGGAAGAGGATCCAAGACTGTTGCTATCAAGAAACGGGATTTTGCTGTTGAGAAGAAATATTTGAGTTTTAATATTATTAACAAAAATAAAGGCATTATTGCCCAATTAGCAAAATTTTATTATTATTATTTTTGTTTTGTATATTTATTTTGTTATCTTGTAAAAGGGGTATTAAGCAACTAGTTAAATTGGGACTTGCCTAACCCACCATTAAACTACCTTCAATGTCCAAATCAACCTTTAATCCTGCCATAACCTTAGCCCAAATAAAATGCCATAACCTCAGTGCAAATAAAATAGACACCGAGGCCCGAACCACATACACACCAACAGCCTTAAACTCTGCCTTCATACTCAACCCCATCAGGTCAAACGTAGCCTCAAGCCCACTCCTTCAACTCAACCAAGTCTTCTCCTACCTTCGATTGTTCCCTCCATCGTTTAGTATGACCCAGGATACCGCCTTCTTCATCGCTCACCATCAATGGTGAATGACCCCATTAATCCACTCTACTGCTCCTCCCTCTCGACCATTGCCCAACGTTCGACTCCCATTAATTCTTAGCTAGTTGCTGCCCCATATAAAGCTTCCATCTTGATGTAAAGCAGACAACTTGCTCGACTAATATTTCAGTTTATGAAATAAAGCTCTCTGCTTAATCCTTACGATTTTGTAGCGTTTATTGTCGGGATTCTGACGACCCTATTATTCTCTATTTGGAGGATTTAGATCGGGCAGTCTCGATCACCCTAACCCTATCCTTGTTTCGGTTGCTTATTCTCTATTTGGAGGATTTAGATCGGGATTCTGACGACCCTATTATCTTTGTTTCATTTTTATCAAACCCCATTTGGGGGTTCATCTCAGCTGATATCAGAGTGTCGATCTGCTTCGCTCATCTCTGGACTAATGCTTCTATTAGTCGAAACCCATTCGGATCTAGGGTGTGTTTAGCATCAATTTTTTGTTTAATTTTCTGTTGTTGTTTTCCAGTATCAACTTTGTGTCCTTAATATTCTGTCTTTGTTTTCAGTATCAATTTCACCTTTTTAATTTGCTGTCTTTGATTTCAAGTATTCCTATTTGAGTCGATTGTGAATGTGCATTTCTCCTACTGTGTTGAGTTCATAGTTCTGAAAGTTTGGTGTTTCTCTTCTTTCCAAACAAAGCCTCCATTTTCCTGAATTCGATAGTACCTTGTTTGGCTCGTCTGGGTGTCGACCTTTGCTAATTTTGTTTAATATATTTTTTTTATTTTCTTTTCCTTTTTAAAAAAAATATGTTTTTTTTTTCTTCTTGAGTTCATCAAGTACCCTTTACCTTAGTGATCAGAACTTGATACCAAAACTAATTTGGTATCCACAATTAGGGCAGGCTATCGGGTATTAGGCGGCGATTCGAAATTCTATTTCATCTAAGCCACCAACTCAAAAATCCCGTCCTATCGAAAAGTCACGGGCTAAAAGCCCAACATTCTAATCACTCACTGCTTAAAGTGATGCCAATCATTCGTGTGACTATTTAAATATAAGTAGATTGAAATGAGTTCACGAACCAGACATGCATTATTAGGACATGTGTCGAAAGGGTTCGATAGTAATTCAAACCCTATTTCCGCGCAACTACGTATCCTAATAGAAAGATTGGATCAGATCGAACAAACAATTAACAATACAACTGAACCCATTCAAACCCCCCCAACCAAACAGACATCCAAGGAACTTCCACCCCGAACCTGATATTTTCTCGTCCGATGGCTCATCAGTCCAAGAATATGCTAGGATGGGACATCGGCCTCGCTGAAATCCAAGGCAGTATGATCGGGAGGACCGAAAATTAAATAATATCAAGTTAACAATTCCATCATTTAGTGGAAAAACGATCCTCACGCATACTTGGACTGGGAAAGGAAAATAGAATTGATTTTTGACTGCTACAATTACTCAGATGAAAAGAAGATTAAACTAGCCATTGTTGAATTTACCGATTATGCCATCAATTGGTGGGATCAGCTAGTTACTAATAGGCGCCGAAATCATGAAAGGACAGTAAGGGATTGGACGAGTTCAAAGGGTTATGACGACACAGGTTTATACCTAGCTATTACTATCGAGAACTCTAACAGAAACTACAAAATCTCGTCCAGGGCTCTAAAAGTTTTGACGAATATTATAAAGAAATAGAAATTGCAATGATTCGGGCCAACATAATAGAAGATAGGGAGGCGACCATGGCTAGGTTCCTTAGTGGGCTTAACAAAGAAATAGCTGATAAACTTGAACTCCAGCACTATGTGGATATCGAGGAAATGGTTAACTTAGCCATCAAAATTGAAAAAAAAATAAAAAAGGTTAGAACTTTTAAGCCCCAATCCAACTTTCAACCCGGCTTTTCAAAGAATCATACCCGGAAACAGCCTCCTAGAAATGAAGAAAGACCAAGAGTTCAATTCGACGATAAAGTAAACCCTCTTAAGGAAAAGGGTAAGGGACATACAAGTGGTAATTCTAACATTGGACATTCAAGAAACATCAAATGCTTCAAGTGCCTGGGGCATAGTCATATTGCATCCGAATGTCCCAATAGGAAGGTGATGGTGGTTCGGCCAACAGGAGAGGTTGAGTTCGAGGATGATGAGCTTGTTGACCACTCCCCTACTCATGTTGACCCCTATGATAGTGACCCTGACCATGATGAGGTATATGCTTTCTAGGGAGAACTACTCGTCATACGACGTGCTCTGAATGTACACGTAAAATTTGATGACGATCAAATACAATATGAAAATATCTTCCATACCAGATGTCGAATCAGTGACAAATTATGTAGTTTGATTATTGATAGGATGAAATATGGTGGTGATGATTTGAAAAAAATGGATATGATTTGATGGTGATGGTTCGACTGATTTATGGTACTTAGCATATGTATTCGACAATGGTATATTGATGATGCTAAGCTTCAAAGGTTAGGGTTTTGATGAAGGATGAGATTGTGTTTATGGTTAGGGTTAGAGATTTATTTGAATAGAAAATATAAAGTGTTGTTTGGTTCAGATGAGATTGTGGCTTATGGTTAGGGTGAGGTTTTATTTAAATAGAAAAGATAAAGTGTTGTTTGGTTCAGATAAAAGGTTAGGGTTAGGGTTTTATTTGAATAGAAAATATAAAGTGTTGTTTGGTTCGGATGAAAGGTTTATGGTTAGGGTTAGGGTTTTATTTGAAAGGTTTGATGTTGGAATGCCAAAATGATTTAGGGATGCAATTAAATATAAATTAGAGTTAAGTTTGGATGATAATTATGGTTGGAAAAATATGTATTATGGAGAGTAGAAAAGAAATGAATTAATCTCTAATTCACACAGACAAAGAGATTAAAACTTTCAAGCTAAATGATTCACATAGATACGATTAACTTGAATTGACCTCACATAGAATTCAACTTGTATTCAACTCAAATATTAATCTTCAATATTCAATCATCCATAATTGTGCCTTATATGTCTGTTTATAGATAATCTACCACTTATCTAAAAGCATAATTTAAAAGATTCCAAATTAAAAGATTTTATGCTATTTTTATGCTTTATCTATTATCCAACTCTAATAATTAATTAATTAATGAGCTAAATTAATAATAGTTCTCAATTAATGCTGAAAATAAACTCCCCATACACGTGGTCATCATTCCATGCATGCCATGCACATGTACATAGATACTTAGTTGCTTGTTTGGTATGTTTATAGTAATATAACCATCCATTAGTCTTTAAAGTTGTGAGAGATACTTTTCAAATGAAGAATAACTGGTTCCATAATTATGAAAACTAATTCTTGAGTGTTTTCTCCTACATCACTAGCAATGAAATTTGAGCATGACACTAGCTTGTACACATCAATAACTATCTTTGCTCTAAAAAAACCATAACATACTAACTCCTCAAAGCCATATCTCACATTTGACTTAATAGGTCTCCATAGTCTAACTACAACAATGGCTCCTTGCTCCACTTTTTGCCTGGATCCACCCACTAGAGGGATAATGGGTCTATCAGAAGGGTGTGTCTAATCTAAATCAATCTCCACCTCCACCTAGCCCATGCACCAAGAATATTATTTGATCTTATGTTATTTCCATATGTTAGGCCATGATACTATTGTTTTAAATTTTTTATTATGTGTTATATTCCCTTATTTTTAGGCACATGTGAATAAATGTATAAATTTGTGATTGTGGTAATGTGTGAAAGGAAATGGTTGAGGTTGGTTGATTAAGATTATTGGGGAATTATAGTGGTTTGGAAATATGTTTGGTGGAATTGGGTGTAAATTTAATAAGAGTATAACATATACGTAGGTGTCTTGAGTTATATGGGGGATTATTTGAGAAATTGATTAATAGTGGTCAAAATTTTGAATTGGGAATATTGGTGTCTTTTTCAACCTAAGGGTATTTAGGTTAAATTATTTTGTTTTTATGGAAATATCTATTCCATCATATTCATTGAGGCACTTACTTAAAGTTTGATATATAATATAATTGGGTTAGAGGATTGTGAATTAAGTTATAATAATAAGAAGTCTTAAAGTGTTTAGATGAAATAAGGGTAAAATGGTAAGTTAGAGACAATCCTTAAAAATTGAGGTTATGTAAGTGTCATTGGGTTAAAAATATGATTAATGTGATTATTTTGGGGTTGATGTAACACCTTGAGTTTCCATAAACCTTATTTTTTAACGTTTAGCCTTTTATTTGGAACTTAACACTTAAATCTTAACTTAATTATTATTGTTAACTATTGATTTCTAATCCAAATAAATTATTAAATAAATTTATTCTAATTATTTTATCTCTTCTATTTACTTAAACCTGCCCTAAATTGATAAATTTTACCTTGATTTATTTTTTCTAATCAGGTATCCAAAGTCTGAATAAATTAGTTTAACCATTTTCTGAAATATAAACCTAACTCTAATTTTAACCCTAAATTTTTTTTTCTTTCCATTTTTCTTTTTTATTCCTTTTTCCTTTTGCTTGTTTTTCCCTTTCTTCCTTCTCCTTCCTGCTTTCCTCAACCTAGATTATTTCCCCTTTTAGCCAAACACACCCCCTAATCCTCTCGTGTGCCCTCGTCACTTTCCCCTTCTTACACTTGCCAACAACCATACAAGCTAAATAGTCCCCTGTGCCCCTTGTGCTCCTATAACCTAACTCTGCACCAAGCCAGTCATGCCTCTACAACCTCAACTCGTCCCATCCATCAACCCATCTTCCTTAACCCTCACTTATTCCCTCCATTTGAACCATTTTAGGCCCAACTACCTATGTTGCCTTTGAGCCCTGCTTGTGATGTTATAGAATTTATTATTATTATGCCTCTGAACCCTACCTTTGATGTATGGATACTATTAGTTTCGACATTGAGATATGACATTGATAGTGAAGGTTATGGTTATTATGTTGATATTAATTCTAATAGTTATTTTCAAAGAGTATGTAATACCCCAAAACTTTATTTTAGGATTTAAAAATAAAATAAGAATTATTAGATAAGGTTTAATTATATATGTCATTCCTAATAAAATAATAATAATAATAATAATAATAATAATAATAATAATAATAATAATAATAATAATAATAATAATAATGGCCATAAAAGAAGAAAAATGATGTAGGGATCTAATTACTATGGACTAAATTTATTTGCTAAACTAAAAATAAATTATAAGTAAATCATAATAATAATTACTAAATTAATGAAAAATTATTGTATTATTATTACTATTTTTTTTATTCCTAAAGCTCAAAAAATTCCTAACCACCCTACCAACCCCATTTTTCATTTTTTTCTTTTCCCTTTTTCTTTCTTTTCTTTTTTACCCCTTCCTTTTGCCCTTCCCTCGACCAATTGGGCTATGGCTAGAGACGACTCACTCTCCCCTTCCCTAGCCCAATTTTTTTTTTCATTTTTCATTTCTTCTCCCACACCGCCTAGCCTGCGCACACCTTCACTCCCCCTATTTTCCCTTTTTTCTCCCTTTCTTATCTCTGTCTTTCCCTTTCTGCCTCTGTCTTCTTCCTTTCCTCCAATCATAGCTACTGGGCATGACTACTTTGTAGCTCCACCCTCCTTCTTTCCTCATTTGGACCTATAGGGTGTGTAACTAGCACTACCTTGCATGGTCCTCCTCCCTCCTACAACCCCATAGCCCCACCTACTCCCCTACACCTCTAACAAAACCCGGCCCTATCTCCTTTATCATATAGCCATGCCGGCCTACATGCTGGCCGACAGCTAACCACCCCCTCCCCTTATCTTCTTCCCCCACTGATCCACTTCACCCATCCATTTGGCCTATAAATACCCCTCCCCACTCCCTCATCTTATCTCTTTTTTCTCTACCACTCACCCTCCCCTAGCCTTGCTTGCACAACCCAATCAACTAGCTCTACCCCCACTGTCGCCACACCCTCCCTTCCTCTTCCCTGCATCACCCTCCACTCAATGGACCACTCCCCCGCCCCTAACTCCCCTTCCTTTTCTCTCCCTACCTATGTAAAGTGGGAAGCTCAAGCTGCCTTTTTATACCTCCCACTGCCACCTACACCACCTTGTGCCACCACCATCGCAACAACCAATACCCTCCCTACCTCCCTTCCCGTCCAACAAATCCTCCCTTACCTTACCACACAACCACTTATCTTTTCTTACCCATTCTCCCTTCTCTTTTCCCCTTTTGCCCTCTCATATATAATAGGAGTAAAAAATATTTTCATTTATTTTTTATTTTATGTAAATATTTAAAATTAATAAAATATTTATTTTATATTAAATTAAAATGTACAATAAATATTTATTAAAAAATTAATTTTTAAAATTAAAATAAATTATATAAAATGTAAAGATACTTTTTATATTTATCTTTATTATCTCCTTAACAAAGGGTCACAGGACAAAATAAGTTGAGCAACCAAAAATATAAATATAACTACTCATAAGTTACAAATGCAAATCTAGTCCCAAAACAAAATATATAGAGCATATGAGCATTACTAATTTGGAAACTAATTTGCCCTCATCTAAACAAGCTTAATATACTCATCGATCTTATATAAATGCCTAGAACATTGCTATAAAAGCCTGAAGAAAAAAATATGAAATTCAATAAATCCAAAGGAACTAACAGTAATAAATCGTGGAGAGGGGGGAGGGGAAACGGAAAGAGGAGCAAAACTAGATTAAAATTTTAAAGCTAAATTCTTCTTTTATCTTTTTCCTGCCAACAACATCCGTACGGATGTCTCTTCGCCAATTTCACTTGCCTGAATCACATTATGTATATATCATTTGCACAATAACCTACCTAAGAACTACTACCGACCACCACCACCACTTCCTCTACTTAAAATTGAAAACTTAAAATATACTGTACCGTCATTAGCATCAGAAGTACAACATGTAAGTCCAATCTTATCTCCAATTCTCAATTCCCTTCTTTTTATGAAATTGGTCGACCAACCACTAATGAATACGAAGCTCCTAAATGATTTATACCACCTCTTAAACGTAAGCATGTGATTCGTGTTAGTATCCTTATCGACAACCAAAACCCTTAAACCTTGCTCAGACTCAATCATACCCAGGCAATTTCTTTCAATTAGTTTAGGATATACGTACTGTTCTGCTAACTTCTTATGGATTAGTAGCCGAGCCTGTCCCCCAACGTCGCTTGCTTTAATCACTTTCTCTATTTCCCATACATCAGCAGCTACATTCATTAATCCATTTATAACGATCGGTAGTGGTGGAATCGGCGGCCGTATATTCTCATCCTGATCCTCAGCTACATCATAGCAGACGTCGGCCCTCTTTTCGCAGCTGGTTGCTGTGTCATACCAATGGCATAGTCTCAACTCCAAGTCGTGTGCAGGGTCGTGATGATCGTCCACTAGATTGCCGACTTTGATCCTCTTTTCACGGCTGCTTGTACTACTAATACTACTACTGCTGTGCCCTAATATTAATTGCAAATCGAGGTTGCTCTCACTACTAGAAATGAGGGTTTTAACGACCAACAAATTTCGTCGTTAATGGCCAAATTTTGGTTGCTAAAGCTACTAACGACCAAAAAAACTGTTGGTCGTCAGTGGTTGTTATTGCTCCCTCATTAAAGGCTTTAACGACCAACTGAAATTTTTTGGTCGCTAAAGCAATAACGACTACATATTATATTGGTCGCTAATGCAATAGCAACGACGTATAATTTTGGTTGCTAAAGGTAATAACGACGAAACAAAGTGTTGGTCGTTGAAATTAATAACGACAACGCATGACGTTGGTCGCTAAAAGTAATAGCGACAACATATAATGTTGGTCGTTAAAAATAATAACGACGAATAAAATACACTGTCGTAAATAATATTAATGACCAATTTTTTTTATCGTAATTAAAAAAGTATCACACCAATAACGAATAATTTTTCTGTCAATACTAAAATTCATTCATTATTTGCGACATAATTTATTAGTCGCAAATGACATAATTATATATTCAATAATATATATAATCAACATTTCAATATTCATCTATAACCCTGCACCTATATGAATATACATATATCCATTTCAATCTTTTGAAGACCTGTACATGTATACGTATATATATTCATTTCAATCTTCTCAAGACCTGTATATGTATATATGTATATATATCCATTTTGATCTTCTCAAATCCTGTACCTGCATACATATATATTCATTCTAACATATAGATATAATTTTCTAAATATCTTTTTATAATTAAACATTCAACTAAATATTCATACAAATAATTTGTATCAAATGTCCGATACAATTTTCGGCTATGATCAAATATAAATATATTACAAAAGAGCCACAATATGTCGTTGTATTACAAAAATATCACGATTAGCAGCCGCTTAAGAATTAAACATTCTTTCCGTTGGATACAATAGACTTGGTAAGTTTATCAAAATAAACTGGATCTGCAACAATAGAAATATAAAAATAATAATTAATATAAGTATCAAATAAACAATGACATATGATATCAAAATAAAAGAAAAACATTACGCCGAATCATAAACAATGACATTAATTCATGAAATCAGATATATAAAATGAAATCTCCAAATACAAGGAAAATAATGAAAATGGAAATAAATATGATTCAATAACATCCGAACTTATTAAATGTGCTCTACTACGATAACCTAGATCATGCATCATCATTACCTTTATTCATTTTTCCTTTACTTCTCATTTTCTCTTTCTTTGTACTTCTCAATAACCAAATGGAGCTGTAATGTCAATTGTCACTGCCCAAAGTTGGTGAAATTTAATTAGCACATATGATAGCTTTAAGTTCTCTAATCGTTTAATTAATCTATGTTCTCATCTGGGAAAAGTCACAAAAAGAATGGAGTGATCTGGAAGAGAACTTTTTCAGTCTATTCTTTTCATATGATATGTCAAGGTCAAAAAATAGCTAAACTAGTTTATTAATGTTACTCGGAGAGATTTTCCCTTCTAAAATTTTCACATGATATGTCAAGGTCAAAAAGAAACTTCACTGGTTCATTAATGTTAGATCAAGTTTCAAGCTAGAAAACCAGCTAGTGAATAATTATCTAAACCTGGATAACCCCATGTTAAATCAGATTTGGGGAATTGACTGATTAAGCTAATTATTCCACTCCTACTGCAATTGGCTCTCTCTCTCTGTATCTCTGCATCTCCTAGCCCCTCCCCCTTTCCCTATTCTTCTACTGTTTTGTTCTACCTTAGTCTCTATCCTCAACCATGGGAGGGAACTCCTCTGAAGCAGGAGGAAATGACAAGTTATGGCAATTGGTAACAATTGATTCTTTATCCAGTGAATCTATGTATATAAACCAATTAGATCACTAGAGTTTGGAAGTAATTCATCAGAGTACTGTGTAACTGCTAACCAGTGTGCATGTTGATCGGTAAAAGAAAAAATTGACAAGCAACATGAAGCTGAGATGGAAGAATGTACCCTTTAGGTAGAAACAGCACGCTTATCCTTAGTGCCTGAAAATCCAAAGGACCTGGGCTGTCAAGTAGTGTCACCCAAACACCAAAAAACCAAAGATATCAAACAATGAAATAACCTGCTGAATGGAAGATTGGATAGCTTCCAGTCTACTATGTTCAGAAAAACATACCAAGAGGATTAGCCAATAATGAAAGGGCTTTCATTTGTTGTAAAGACCCAATCATTTTGACAGTATAAATAAACCTCTCAATTCCTTCTCAATAGAGCAGCAAGCGAAATGATGAAATGTATTTACCTGAATTCCGAGCATCTTGCCTATCAATCTTAGGGCCTCTTGAGTGTCCTTGTTCTCCTTGTAAAGATGAAACCTAAGAAAAACAGATTGATAATACTCTGTAAAAAGTAAAAATGGTGGACATCACTAGTATATTATGGCATATTCATGAGAGATCTGAATACTTGAACATATGCTATTGATAAATGTAAGCTAAAAAATGTAAGAAGTTATCTACTCTACTGGTGCCAAATTAGAAGGAAAAGTATAATCAGTATCTTTCGCTGTGAAAATGCATCAGAGGCTTCGTCAGTAGTAGGCTGCAATAGTTTGGTGAATGTCATTTGCATGAGAGTCTGTGGATCAAATGAACTGTAACATTTAATCATCGAGCATCTAAATAGATAAGTCTGTTGGTTAACCAGCCACCAAATTTCATGACTAATTTTATTTTATTTTTTACTGAAAAAAGCACTCTATGCTTGATTAATGACCATGAGAGCCAACCAATTCTTCGTTTCTGCTTTCTCAATTTGATTCATGATCATCATATAGTCATGCACTTCACTCAACTTTTCTATCTCACCATATAAGATTATTGTTAACTTTGTAAATGGAGGTACTTTGGCAGAATTTGGGTTGCTTACTGAAATCATGAAATTAGCAGGAGTTTGGTTCTGTGTTAAAAAGAAAAAGGAAAAAAGAAGAAGAAGAATATGTCAAGCAAGGTATCATAGGTTACTTAATATATCCATGAAAAAGAGATTGTTGTGGACACATAAACTGAAGTACTTGACATTAATCAAGGTAGACACATTTCAAGCCACTCAAAGAAAAGGTAAACATACTCCTAAAATTAACCGTTCTTGAAGCCAATAATTCTTTCACAGCAGTAGACTCGTGGATATGTGCTGGCAGAGACTTTGCCTTATGGATCATGCCTCCTTTTTTTATGTTTAATAACCAACAGAATCTGGCACACATGAGTGTGATGTATAAACATTGAAAATTCTGCATTTTTTATTAGTAATTAGTGTCATATATTTTACATCCCCCCGCCTCAAACCACCCCACTCCCCCTTTAATTGTGTATTAAAGGGGAAGAAACAAAAGACTTAGCTAGCATACTCCCACAATCTCAGTGAATCAATCTATGACAAGTTCATTGATGATCGAAATTTTTTGTATTCAATATTTGACGCCCTCCTTCATCACATTTTTGCTGCTAAGTGATGCCATTAGGAATTCTTTATGTTACACTAGAACATTTATCAATGTAGTGAAATATCGTTGAATTCAATAAAAATTTCCATGTCTACACAGTGTTTTTTTGTATTAAAATTCAATTAAATAATGAGTATACCCTTCTATAAATACATTCCAAAAGTTCCAAATATATTTCCAAAGACTTGGATGTTTCCGACAATAGGGCAATATTTTTCTTCCCTATTAAACTAATAGGGCAATATTTTTATAAACCATTAGAGCTAAAATAAAGTATGAAATAAAAAATGGTTATTATAAAGATATACATAATTACATGCACAAAAGGTTAAGAGAAGAAATCTCACCTCTACTAGGAAATATTATCACCACCAGTTAGCTTTTCAAAATCAACGACATGTTCAAAAATATATCCACTTCGATGCTGCTGGATACACATTTTAATAAATCAACCGTTAGAGCTAAAACAAAGTATGAAACAAAACTATAAATTGAAAGTACAACTCAATCTATAGAGAGTAATGTAAAGAACTAAAAAAAACTGCTGGATGTGTTATTTCTAAGTCATTCTGAAGTCTTTGTTACTACTCTAAATATTTATAATTTCCTAACCACTAGTATTAGCTTATTACTTATAATCTCTCAAAAGTCGGATGTAATTGTCTTAGGAGGGTCCCTATGCTTGTTAATTTTAAAAATTCATCCCTAGGAACCATATGTAGCTTATTTGAATTTAGTTAGATCTAAACTAGTTACTTAAGCTTATTAGACAACTAGTTAGAATTATACTCATAATAATTAACACATTTAACAATTTTTGTTGGATCATGAAATAGATCTAAACTAGTTACTTAAGCTTATTAGATAACTAGTTAGAATCATACTCATAATAATTAACACATTTAAAAATATGATGGATCATGAAAACGATCATCAATAAGGACAATCCATTCCTTATTGGGTGCCATTTTCTAAAGGAAAAAAAAGGCATAAACATAACAATTAGAAAACAATGGCCAATTAGATAAAACATGCACACTATCATTTTGAATAATACACGACAAGGATTATAAAATATAATACCAAACATCATTAATAAATTATTAATAAAGTATCTAACATGAAATTAGATTCATTTTAAAGGATATTGTAAATTCAATTTATCTAAAACGGATAAAACTGACAAATCCGGATATAACAAATGGGTCACATAATCTAATGCATCACATTATCCAATTTAAATCACAAGATACCTAAGAATCCAATACGCAATTCAAACTAACATTCCAATTCTAAATAGCCACAAATAGATATTGCTAATTCATTTGAAATTAATCAAAACATAAGTTAGGGTTTGAGTATTTATACCAAATCGTATTGCAGCGAAATTGGAGGGAGTGAGGGGTGCTGGAGCTTCGTCGGTGGTCAAGGACCACTCGCCGGTGACGAACGGCGCTGGAGGCGGATGGGCGGTGGCACGGCGCTGGAGGCGGATGGGCGGTGGCACGGCGCGGCTGTCCTCGTGCGTTGCTGGTGGCTGCTGCTGCTGCTGTATTGGACGACGACGAGGAGGAGAAACGGCAACTGTGTGCTGTCTGCTCGACCGACGGTGGCTTGCATGGTGGTGCAGTCTGGGATGAAGCCTTCGATATAGAGACGGGCAAGGCAGGGTAATGTTCGTCTAGTCGTCGAGCCGTCGAGCAAGGGTCAGGGAGCAAGGGCAAGGGTTACACTGGCAAAATAAAACAATGGTCGAAACTCGAAACATAACAGGGGCGCGAAAGGTGAAATTTTGGCCTCTTTTTATTTTTTTTTGGGCTGAAACATAACATTGGATATAGGGCGCGGGAAGTGAAATTTTGGTTTTTTCCTTAAGGAGTTGGGGCAATTAATTTTTTTATTTTTGAATTTTAGAGATTTGAAAAAAAAATATTATAAAATATATATATATAGAACTTAAATATTTTTAACGACCAATAAATTAATGATTAACGACCAAAAATTATATTAGTCGCAATAGATATACCATCAACGACGACTTTTGACAGTGGTCGTTAATAATATATTAATAACGACAAAAAAAATTGGTCGCTAAATTGATCGTTAATGCACCAGTTTGTTGTAGTGTCTTGACTGAACTAATCACCGAGGTTTGAGTTTCTGGATCAAGGTGTGCGGAAACTAGGCTTGGTTTTCTCTTCTTCTGACCACTCAACGAAAGAGGGGGAGATAGTGAAAGTTGCCCCAAGATAGAGTCGTCACCGCCAAACCCAGAATTAGAACAGTTGACGATGGTTTGGGCTTTTACAAGATCATCAAAGTTTTTGCTTCGACACAAAGTCAGGTCGAGTTCATCCGTTTCATCGTGATGGACGGCAGCAGTGGTTGAAGAATCATGGGTTTCCTTACGTGGGGTTTTGATCTTGGGAGAAGTACTAGAGCAAGTCGAGGAAAGGGATAAAGCAAGGTAATCGTCATCTTCACCGTCGATGTTGGGTTGTGGAATCTTCATTGAGGGAATGGAAGGCTTCGTAATCGTGATCGAATCAGAGATTGGGATGAACTGATGCATGCAGGGAGATTTCTTGGGAGCCCGAAGAGAAACGGCGAGGAGGGTATTTCTTGGGATGAGCCAAACCGACTCGAACACTGGAAACTTGATCTTTTCCGCTGCCAAGATCTTTTCCGGTTGCTGCTTTAGGCACCTGTAAGTCGGTAATCATTTGTTTTACGGTATATGTATATATACTTCACACCCCCCCCCCCCAAAACAAACCTGGCAAGGTATGCCACTGGATGCTGCAGCTGCCCCGCGTATTCCCACTTCGTAATTTTTTTTTTCTGTTACGCCTTTTACGCGATTTTGTTTTATTTATATATTCATTGCGTTTTTAAAAGTAAATAAAAATAAAAAAAGCTCGACGGTAATATGGAAAATGACGCCGTCAATCTTACCATAATTCAGATTACGTCGTAGCAAAGTTTCTGAAAACCCAACCACCTTCCATATAATCTTTTTCTTATTATTACTAGTAAATCTATTATTGCAAGATTTCTCCAATTTCTCGGCTATTAGTTAATTGTCGTAATTCGACAATAAGAACGTACAAATCACCAAATATATATATAACGAAAAATTGGTTCTTGTGCCCAAAACAAATAGAAGTACTTTAGAATGAATGAGCTAATGAAGATATAATTTTCCTAGCTCTTTCCTTTCTGTTAGTATTATTTTTCTGTTATTAGCCGAGATTATAAAATAATTAAAAAAGCACAAGGATATATAGTTCTTTTAGTTAAATGTTTTATATTTTAGTTTATATACATGATAACATACGGGCATTATCATGATGGCAGCAATTTTATTTTAATTTTAAAGTAAAATAAATTTTAGTAAGATTATCATAAAATATTAAAAAAATTATCATAATATTTCTCACATTATCATATTCAATCTCAAGAGTATTTCTACCATATAGAATTGTAGTATAACTAACATTAATTTGTAATCTCATAACAACTTCTACCATAAAAACTATAGCATTTTGTAAAGTACTGACATTATTATAACATCAAAAAATTTTATTTTATTCTTCATTAAATTATCTTTTAGTGAGTTTATAAGAAAAATAAAAAAAATCCTAATATCCTTTAGATTTTTCTCTATAAATAGACACCTATATTTGATATGTTTTTGATATAAAGAAAATTATAGCGAAACATAAACATGTTTATGAAAGTAACAATGGTGAAATGTGAAGGCAATTATGGTGGACCATAGTCATTTATTTAAAAAAAAAATTCATAACCGACTAATATGGATAAAATATAATAGTAAATAAGTAAAACATAGATGCAACTATATTAAAATATGAAGACAATGGTGGTAAAATATAACGATAATAGTGATAAAACATAAGGTAATTGTATTGAAATGTGAAGACAATTATAGCATAACATCACAAGTTATTTCACTAGAAAAACTCACCACTTGACATTGATAAGATATAACAACAATCATACCATGAAATATGGAAGTGAATATAGTGAAACATGAATACAATTGTAATACCTGGTATCTTTAAAATTCAATTTTATTAAGCTTAATTATTTCATTAGCCTAATTTGATATAATTATTTAATTATTTTAATTTCAATTTATTTTATGAATTTTTCTATAATTTTGAATTCATATTTGAATTTCAATTAATCATTGTCGTTGTGGATCATTCTAGTTAAATTCATTCACAACCATGATTTTATTTTATTCATATGATTTCGAATTTCAGTTAAAAATATTTATTTTCGTTCTTTCTAGTATTTTAATTTTTAATATTTTAGACTTATTTTCAATTATAACTTTGTCACGCGATTACTACTTTTTTTGGAGCTATACTTTGTTAACGAAATAAATTATTTAAATTATAAAATTTTCTTTTAAAATAGTAACATTATTTTAATCATTTTATTCGTAGAAAATATTTCTTACTCTAAATTTATCGGTTTTTTAAAGGTCATTAAGATCTTAAAAATGTTTAAATTAAAAAAGAATATTGTAACTTATTTATGGATTTCTTTCCAAAAGTTGTTTTTTCTATTTTACCCTTTGTGGTTTGCATAAGATCATCTAAATTATTTAAATTAGTCTTGGTTTCATAGAAATTGATCTAAATATTTTCGTATATGGTTTAAAATTTTTTTTGAGGTCTTATAATGTATTTTCATAAATAATATAGATCTTTGTATTCGTTGGTAATTTCTTCCAAAAACTTTTTCAAAATTCTTTATATAGCTTTTATATTGATTTTATACATTCGCATCCTTACAAAATTATTTTTTGTTAAATAAATTTTAGATAAAATCATCTATTAATATTTTTAGACTCAATTGTGTATTTGTATTAGTAAAAAAAAAGCCATTGGCCCCTCATTCCTTTTTCATTTTCTCTCTTCTTCTCTCCTTTTTCTTTTCTTCTTTCCCCCGACCTATTTCTTCTACAACCAAACCCTATCCCTCTCCTTCTCCTTGCTCCTCCTTCATCGACCACCAACTTTCTAGCCAACCACTAGCCATGACCGACCATTCTCTATCACCAATCCACCTACATGACGCTGCCACCCATAGCACAAGTAGCAACAACCGGCGAGTGTAGTAGCAGCAACCACTGCATCAGTGAACAGTAGTAACGACGTCGTCGTTTGGTCAATGCCGATATAGCCCTACCATTAGCGAGTGGTCCTTGCCCTCTGTCGAAGCTTCCCCAGTCTTCACTCTCCCCATTTTGCAACTCTTTGTTTGGTATAAATTTTGGAAAACCCTAACATTTATTTTGATTAATTTGGTATGAATTAGCTTATGATAAGCTAAATTGGTTATTTACTTATGGTTATTTACTTATGTATATATATGTTGTATGATTGATTTAGAGTGGTTAATTGTACTCTATATGGTTGCTTTGTGAAAATTAAAATTTTAACCCAATTATGTCTGGATTTTGTGGATTCATCCAATTAAGTAATTTTTAATAAATTAATTATATAATAAGCTGTAAAATGTATCTAATATCATATCAGAATCGTTAATTTGAGAAATTTATGCAAAATCAATCGAAATTGGATTTCTAAGTCAAAATCCGTGTGTGACAAAATTGGATTGAATAATTGATTTGTTTCACTCAATTAATTTTACAATATCCTTTAAAAGGTATTTACTTTTATATTAGAAGCGTTAATTTGGAAAAATTGTGTGAAATTGATTGGAAGTTGATTTTTAGGTCAAAAATCTTGTGAGTCTAAATTGGATTGTGAAATTGAGTTAATTTATTCAATTGATTATGTAATTTATAATAGAATACATTTAATTTTAATTCCAAACATATATTACAGCAAGAATTGACCATATTTATATTTCCGACTCAAAAACCCAAGTTGTGCTAAATTAGATATTTCTTTTATTGGCTTTGATCAATTGATCATATAATATGTTATAAAATATGTCTAATTATATTTCTAAGCATTCCATTTAAATAAATTAATAAAATTTAATCGAATTGTATTTTTGGGCCTAAAACCCTAGATTTCAAATGAAATTATGAATTTGGTCATTTATATAGTTGCTATTCTAAAATTTAACTTATAGAAATAATTGAAATGACACTAATTACATTCTAACACCTTCTATTGGAATTAATTGATTTGAATTATCTTAGTTTGTGTCTTGGTATTTAAAACCCTAATTTTAGAAACTGATTGTCTTGAATTGGCCACTTGGAAGAATATTTCATTAAAATTAATTATCTAGATTTATTTAAAATTACTTTAATTATAGTCCTAAGCTATCAGTTTGAGATAGTCAAAGTTAATTAGTCAAGTTATAGTTTGGGCTTAAAGACCCTAATTTTCGGAGATGGTTTTATAAGAAAATGATTTGCTTATGTTTCTCTCACCTAGTAGATTACTAATTTTTATTTAAAATCATTTGAATTGTATTCTTATGTTATCGGGTTGGATTGGTTCCATAAAAATGGTTGGTTTGTCTCTTTGGTCGTAAAACCTAATGAGTAAGCCATTTTTTTTTGACAAAATTAACTTATTATCTATTATCCTTTCCTTGGCTTTCCAAATATATTTTATATGCCCCAAGTGATATGCATTAAACCTAACTTGATTAATATTTAATCTTAAATCTTAATAGAGCTACGCCTGCGAGTCTTAGGTTTTGGACACATTTTCTAAGAAAGACCATTGGTATGTTATTATATTTATTTAATTATAATATTTAAATTTTTGATTGATATGGTAGTTTCTAACCTAGTTTTTTTATTTCTATTGGCGATCTAAGAAAACTTTCTTGTATATTGTCGAGCTCTCAATATCTCTCTTTCTTTCTCAAATAGCTTAGCTAGCTTCAGATTTAGGTAAGTCATTAATTACCTTTATTTATGGCAGAATCTAGAATGTATGTCTGCTTGGAGTAGGAGGTGATGAGTATGCTTTTTGATTATTTAATTATGTCAAGCGTATACTGTGGTCTTGTGTGGTATTTGTATGTATGGATGAGCTTATAACTTCAATACAAACACATAATAGTATGCCTCTTGATTATTATATGTGTTTGAGTATGTGAAGGGTTGAGTATAATTTTGTGGTTAACATGTCTAGTAAATTATGAAATATTTGGTGATTTTACAGTATGTTCTAATGTGTCTAAATTATAATTGATTTAGAAAACCATACTCGTGGTTGGGTATGGATTGAAATTGGATGATACCTTATGCTGTATTTTTTGCCATGGAATTATTCGACTCTAATGTCACCTTAAATTTTTTAGACTTAGTGCCACTTGAATTGGTTTTGCTTTAATGTCCCTAGAATCGATCGGCTTTAATACCACTTGAATTAGTTTGACTTCAATGCCTCAGAATCGATTGACTATAATAACACTTGAATTTGTTTGACTTTAATGCCCCTAGAATTGATCAGCTTTAATGCCACTTGAATTTGTTCAGATTTAATGCCACTTGAAATTAATCCACTTTAATGCCACTTGAAATTGATATAATAATGGAAATTCATTATGTTGATAAAAGTGAGCTAAGTGCTATTATGTGGGGTTGATTTATGATTGGTTAGATCCTTGAATAAAATATTAATCACTTAAAGTGAAAGATCGTGAGTCAAGACTTGTACCACTCAAGTTAGCTATCTAAGTTAGGTTTGGTACTTTGTACCATTCTAGTGTTTTTCTCTTCTGTGATCCTGTGTGCCTTACGAGGTTTGGAGAGGTCCTTTTCTACTTTATAGGTGTCTCGATATATTTTTTCCCTAAACAGGGTATGCATACTTAAATGATTAGGTGTCCTATTTTTTTGGTAGTCTGTTTATGTTTCTAGGAGGGCTAGCTAAGACTAGTATCGTTCGGGTACTAGATTAGTTGTTGCGATCTATTTGAGTCTCCATCCTCAAGATAATATAATTAAATGGTTGTGATCATGATAAAGAAATATAATAATGAATTATTCTCACTCACACATGGACTTTATATCTCTTTTTTCTATGCATGTCTCTTGGTTGTATCCCTCACAATAGTGATACCATATGATACATGTTCGTACCCAATTATCACGTGATCTATTATTCAAATCTCATGTGGGTCTTATGTACAAAATGCTATCTTTTAGGGCAATATGCATTACTCAGCATGTGATTATGGTTTCTTATACACTTGTACCCTATGTATTTTCATATCTAGTCGTGTACTCATAAGTACAAATTCATGACCCAATGTTTTATTGTATGTAATACTTATATAATTAAGCATGAATTATTGTATGAGTGGAATGGTGTATGTATCGCATGAATTATTGTATGAGTGGAATGGTGGATTTATCATATGCATAATTGAGCATTAGTATTATAAAATAGAGATTACCATATCTTATGTGTATCATGTTTCCTCTTATGAGTTAGTTAGTCGTGATTTACTTAGTACTGGACTCGTATCGATGCTACCTTGATTGAATGGGTCCTACGACAATCTACGTATGGTAGGAAGTAGATCTCTTGTGCATGCTTGAGATCAGATGTTGTTATGGGGTTGAAGGCTTGGCTTTGAGAGAGTAGGCAATCAGGATTCATATCCCTTGGAATTTATCTTTATTTAACTATATTTATTTTTGGAAGTTTTCAACTGTTGTATTAAAATTACAAGGGTGTTGTAATTAAAATTTAATTTTCCATTACTTTGATAAGCTTTTAAAATCTAGGATTATTTCATAATTTTCCACTGATTTATTCAGCGGTGATTTTATTTAGTAAAATTATTCACTTGCCATCTGCTTGTGGATATCTCTTTATCTCATGGCATAGATGTTGTTTGAATGTTTTGTTGGACATTTTTTAGACTTGCATTTAGCATGAGATAGATGATGGACATTTATCTTGTATTTGGTGTAGCGGTAACATTCCTCAAATTCTATTTTAGGTTCCACATTATTCTTTTAAATGAAAATTTTTAGGAGTGAATTTTAGGGGTGTTACAACAATAATAGTAAAAAAAAACCACAAATATAGTAGTAGTAAAATATAAGTATAATAATGGTGAAATTCTTTTACAATAATTATAACATATAATTATAATGATGGTGGAACTTATAATTACGTACATTTATATAATAAATTTTAAGTCAAAAGTATATTAATATTGATCTCTAATTGTAGAGGACTTTTTTGAAAATGTAATGATACAATTTTTAATGATCATAGTTAAAGATAAATTAAGTTTGTTGGTTTTCAAACTGGGGTTCAAGCCAATGTGATGGAGGTTAGGAAGAACCTAGAGTGGAGGATGGTGTGTGTAACCTAAAGAGGGTGTATGGTCAATTAATACATTTATGACAAATGTTTAATTGGTCCTTAGGAAACGGATGGTATAGTCAATTAGAGTATTACATGACATTTAAGGTCTTTTATCAAAGGTATTGATTGTTTTCGTCCGTTATTTTTACTAAACTTTATGGTTGTTTTCATCCTTAGGTTTGTAACGTTTCACATTTAGTTCTAGATATTTTTTCTAAAGCCTATTTAAAGGTTCTTTTGTATAGAGTCGAGAGATATGAAAAGTGAGGCATATGCACAATACAACCTGGGGGTGTGCGATAGATCTAGAGAGTAGATCTAGGAAATTCTCAATTGGAAACAGAGTTTTGGAATTGAGTGAATTAATCAAGAGGGTTGTTCTTGATTAATTGGTAAGGATAAAAATACAAGGAGATTGTTCTTGATTCTTGTATTTCTTGAAAGGATAGCAATAAAGATTCAAGTTTGGTAAATTCTTCTTTGATCTGTTATTATTCTGCATAGTACTTGTATTATTGGTTTTGAAGATTTTATTTTAGATCTCAAAACTGAGGTAATCGCGAATATTTCCCAACAAGTGGTATTAGAGCCGAGGTTTGTGTCAAATCTATCTGCTGGTTTGAGTCAGATTGAAGACGGACAACATCTTGGGAGGTAAAAAGTTAGTGATGGAATTGTTTGATGGGAGGAACAATTTTGCGCTATGATAGAGTATGATCAAAAATGTTCTTATCCAACAGGGACTACACGCTACCCTGAACGATAAGAAACCCATAGATGTGGATGATTCCAAGTGGGAGGATATGAAGCTGCGTGCAACTAGTACGATCCAGTTGGCCCTTGCTCCTGAAGTCAAGTACAATGTTCTTGAGGAGACAAGTCCGAAAGAATTATGGGAAAATCTAGCGAAGACGTATGCGTCGAATTCACTAGCCAACAAGTTGTTCTTGAAGAAGGATCTTTTTTCGCTCGAGATGGCAGATGAAGGCAACCTATAAGATCATCTGAATATATTCAAATGATTGATCACCCAATTGAAGATTTTAGATGAATCCTTTAAGGCTGAGGATCAGGTAGTCTTGTTATTAACTTCTCTTTCGAAGAGGTTTGGTCTAGTGGTGATTAGCTTATTAATAGGGAAGAAGACGCTTTCTCTGGAAAAAACAATTTTGGTTTTGCTTGAGGTGTAAAAATTGGTAGAACAAGGGGGATCTACTTCTGGAGATGGATCTATTCTATATGCAGGAGGGCTCTCTAAGGTGAGAAAAAGCTTAACCGAAATATCAGGTGCTTTCATTGTGACAAGGTGGGGCATTTTAGGAGGAAGTGTCAAGATTACAAGAAAGACCAGAAGGAGATGGATTACGTGGGAGCTGCTATAGATGAGGATGATAATGTTGATGTTCTCTTGGTGCATGAGATGGATGCATGGAAAGAGAGTTGGATCCTAGATTCAGGATGTTCCCAACATGTATGTTGTAGGGAGGATTGGTTCAAGTCCTTGACCAGAAGGATGTCTGTTGCTTTGGCCAATGGAGAGGAGGTCAAAATTGAAGGAACTGATGAGATTGAGATCAAGACCCATGATGAGAGAGTGAGGAAGCTATTAGATGTGAGCTATGTTCCGAAACTTGGTCGAAATTTGATATCCTTGGGACGATTGGATGGCTTGGGTTATGCCATTCATATGGAGTCTGGATGGATGAAGGTCACTAAACGAGGGAAGGTGATCTTGGGAGGAACAAAGACCAAAGGGAATATCTTCAAGCTTGCAGGAAGTAGCGTTGCAGGGTCTTTGGCTCATGGGGAGGTATCATTTGGTGAAGAACAATGCCATGATCATATGACTTGATCATGAATGTGGTCACATATAGCTTAAAGGGGAGGTTGTTGGTTTTCAAACCGGGGTTCAAGCCAATATGATGGAGGTTAGGAAGGACCTAGAGTGGAGGATGGTGTGCATAACCTAAGGAGGGTGAATGGTCAATACATTTATGACAAATGTTTAATTGGTCCTTAGGAAACGGATGGTATAGTCAATTAGAGTATTAATTGACATTTAAGGCCTTTTACTAAAGGTATTGATTGTTTTCATCCATTATTTTTACCAAACTTTATGGTTGTTTTTCATCCTTAGGTTTGTAGCGCTTCACATTTAGTTCTAGTTTTTTTTTTCTAAATCCTATTTAAAGGCTCTTTTGTATAGAGTTGAGAGATATGAAAAGTGAGGAATATGCACAATACAACCCAGGGGTCTGCGATAGATCTAGAAAATTCTCAATTGGAAACGGGGTTCCAGAATTGAGTGAATTAATCAAGAGGTTTGTTCTTGATTAATTGGTAAGGATAAAGGGGAGAGTGTTCTTGATTCTTGTATTGCTTGAAATGATAGCAATAAAGATTCAAGTTTGGTAAATTCTTCTCTGATTTGTTATTATTTTGCATAGTTCTTGAGTTCTTAGTTTTGAAGATTTTATTTTAGATATCAAAACTGAAGTAATCGTGAATATTTCCTAACAAATTCGAATAAAAAGTAGATAATATATATATAAGATAACTTGTTATAAGGAATGCTGCACCAATTGCTATCTCATTGTACAATGTGTTAAATGTGTGTATCATTTCGTTATGATAATATAATAAAAATATAAGGAAGAGAAAAGACCATAGACAATACCTTTGTTTTTCAAAGAAAAGGACATGTTGTTTAAAAAGCAAAGTTGATTCATACAAATATAAGGAAGAGAAGAAACCATAGATAATAAAAATTATTTTACCATAGTTCACATGATCATATTTAAGGTTACAAAGTGATATTTATAGCAACAACAACATTTAAGATCATTCTATACCCCGTATTTTTCAAATTTAAGTTTATTAAGAATAATTATTATATTAGCATAATTTGATAAAAATATTTAATTATTTTATTTTTAATTTATTTTATGGATTTATCAACGATTTCAACTTTAGATATGAATTTAATTAGTCATTGTCATAGTAGATTATTCTAGATAAATATAAGGGAACTTAAATATATGTGTATTATTTGAATGATAAGACTAAGTTTCCGATAACTATAATAGTTAAATGATAAAGATTTAAATTATAGTATTGTTATTACGTATATACATAGTAAGTAAATAATAGGTTGCTAATAGAGTTTAATTAAGTAATGTTATTATACGATATAGTTAATGGGTTATTAGTAAATGGACCTTTTATCAAATTAATTAATTATCCACTTCTAGAATTCTCTAAACATAAATTACCTTCTTCCATAACCCTAGTAGCCTCCCATTATTATAAATAACTAGTTAGCTTCCTGTAAGCTGTGTAGCAGTCGCACACATGGAAAAAAATAACAATGAAAAAGATAGTGGTTTTATATAGAGTAAACATTCATTCTTCTGATCCGATTGGTGGAGGTAACCTGCACACTCTTATTTTTCGCACTCTTCGGTACCTATGTTCTAATTTTGTCGGTTAAGAATTTTGATTCTTTTTGCGGTATGTTACTTTTAGTTTATTATTATTATTATAACATCTGCAAACTATAGCACATATGACATATGCAAAATAATTCTGAATTGATGAATTGTTGACATTAAAATATGAGTCATATAAACTCTTATATAGAATACTTATCACGTCATTGGGCCAGGGAATCAAATAAGTATATACGCAATATATAGTATACTTATCCGGATTGATGTGGGGAAATTTCTATAGCAAGCTTAAGCTCGTAGTTCCATGACATGGTTAGTGGATACTTGGAAGATACATGGATTCAAGAAAAGAAAAGAAAAGAAAAGTCCTAGTGCATGCCTTACGTCATAAGCTTAAAGTTCATTAGAAGCTTTGATTATTTTTCACCATAATTCTCGGTATAAGGTATCAAAGACCCGTTGCTGGGTCTTAGCCATTATTTTGATTTGTACACAAAGATACTAGTCTTTGCTTTTACATGCAAAGTTCTTGTAAGCATCGTAGTAGGCCATTCATAATTTTCTATTAATAGGTAATGTTTTGAAGCAAATTGGGTTATCCATTAGCATAGTCCGACATCTTTTTGGTTAATTCGTGATAATTATAATAATAAATATACTATAAAAGGGTGATAATTAAATTAGATGCATACATATTTTAAGCTTCATACTAGTTAGTACAATTAATATATTTAATTAGTTCCTCATTTTTACATATAACAAATAAAGATCAGAGATAAATAAGTTGGAAAAATAGCAGTTGGTAACTCACTGGAAATTTATCTAATTGTTGACATCCTCCTAGCATTATTTGGGTATCTTGAACTTAAAATGGTTTTTAATCAATAATGTAAAGATGATGATTTGAGATAAAGGAATATCTTTGGGGACTAGACTAATATGTATTAAGTATTATGTATATATATATTAGTCAATAAACTCTGAGCACTAAATTAAATTTATTTGTAGGAAACATGTGGGACTTCTGATTAACATTACTAGTAGATTAATTCTAACATAGGGTTGCTCTAATAGTTTATTTAATCATATATATATATATATATATTGAGTAATCATATAGTTACAAAATTATTTTAGGAGTTGGGGTTTATATATAAACATTAGGCAGTAAACTAAAATATTGGTAAATTTAAGAATTTGATAAGTTGGATCTAAGTCGTTTATAATATGTTTACTTAATATATTTCATCTAGAGTTAATATTATATAGGTGTAAACTATAGGTTTAGCGACTGGTGAGCATTTGTGATCAAATCGCATTTCAGGTAACATTACTTTCAACCGTTATATGTAGATATATATGTGTGTGCGCATTCATGCATATTTTGATTACATACTTGTTGATATAATGGTATTATCTGGCTATGTGACCTTACGTGAATATATATAATTTTATATAATTAGGACCCATGGATGATATTCTATTTTTAATATGAATTTAATATAAATATGGGTTCTTGATGGATTTCATGTAAATATTATAATTTTATAGTTGTGTTATTTATTTGAAGTGCTTGTTATAAAGAGTTGATTTTATAAAAGTATTCCTTTATTATGAATATATCACAAGGCTCGTATCTTATATGACTAAATTATGTTTTGTTATTTATGTTAGAGTATAATTGAACCCTAAGAAACTTTGACATTTATTTATTTGTTTATTTGAAGTGTTAGTTTGATAATTATTTTATTCTATTCTATTCTAGTTGGTGAATTGAGTGGTGACTCAAAGTGGGTATGTTTCTATTTAATTTGGGAAAGTTACCTATTATGAAAAGTGGATAAAGTGAAGCTAATATGGTGGATTGTGTGACTTCACTTAATTAAAAGACCATAACTTAAAGTGAAACATAAAGTGGGCTTTGGGTCCTTCAGGTTTGGCCTCCTAAAGTTGGGGATCGGCAATAGCCTTTCTCTTTTTCCTTAATTCTTTGCCAGTTATGTCTGGTTAAGGCTCCTCATCTACTCTATAGGCTTCTCCGGACCCTATTAGGGGGTGCACACACTTAAGGATAGGATGACTAAGGTGGTAGGTCTTTGGACTTTTGTTATCCCCTTTAGACTATGTTCACTGAGATGGCCTAGGTGCGATTTATATTTTACCTGTGGTTGGTGGTAGGTCTTCGGACTTTGATTTTTCAGGTGACGCCCTGGTTAGTTTTTCCACTTAAAAATTGGGTGTTACGATCACCTGAATAAAGAATAATAATCAGGTGATTTTCTTATGTGATTCGAGTGTATGTCTATGATTTATATGCTTATATAAATGTGAGCATATAATATTATTCCTTCGTATTTACGTGTTACTTAGTTGTTCCCCTAGCTAACTTGTTACGTGTTTTAAACAAGCCGTGATGATCCATGATGTACATGGTGAGCAGATATGAATCTACTCAATGTGTTGATGGCATGCATGACGGGGGATATTGAAAGTAGTGGTGACTTTCAGAGTTTTATATATCATATTAACTTTAGTAGACTCTTTTCATAGTTTCAATTGTAGGAACATTTTTGGTTTGGTTGGTTTGAACTAATAAATATTTTTTGTATGTTTTCTTATTTTATTTATCCTTATCATCTAGTGTTAGTGGGACTATGGTGCCTATTTATACTAGATGTGGCGGTGATACCCTCATTGCAATTAGCTTCCGCGCATACTCTTTAATGAGTTTTGGGTTTTGAAAATGGGGGTGTTACAATTTTCGTTCTTTCTCATATTTTAATTTTTAATATTTTAAATTTATTTTCCATTATAACTTCGCCGTGCGATTATAATCTTTTTTTGGAGATATATTTTGTTAGAAAAATAAATTGTTTAAATTATAAAAAATTCTTTTAAAATAGTAAAATTATTTTAATGATTGTATCCGTAGAAAATATTACCAACTTTGAATTTATCCATTTTTTTTAAGTAATTAAGATCTTTGGAAAATTTTCAATTATAAAGGTTTTTGTAGCTTATTTGTGAAATTAATTTTCTTCCATTTTACCATTTGTGGTTTGTGGAGGACTATTTTTAGGAATTATTTAAATTAATCATGATGTCTTAGAATTATTTAAATGTTTTATTATATGGTTTTAAATATTTTTTGAGGTCTTATTATGTATTTTTTTTATAAATAATATAGATCTTTGTGTTAGTTAATATATATTTTTTTGGAAGCTTTTCTGAAATTCTTTTAATAGCTTTTATATTGATTTTACACCCTTGGATCTTTACAAAATAATTTCTATAAATGGTTTTTTAGATAAAATTACCTATTAATATTTTTAGATGTTCATTATTCTCATTTGTAAATTTGTATTTGCAAAAAAAAAAGCCTTTCGATCGTTTTTCCCTCCCCTTTTCTTTTTCTCACTTCTTCTCTCTCTCTCCGTCTCTCTGTCTCCCTCTCTCTTTCTTCCCATTCCTTTTTGTGTTAAATCCCAACCACTATGAACTACCTTCTCCCTACTCTTTCATTGACCATCATAGCCGACCAACCAACCTCCACAATCACCACCTCTCTTTATTGGCCTTTCTCCCTCCTCTCATCACCGCCATCCTCCGCCAACACAAGAAACAATGGATACATGCAAGGGACAATAACAATGACTGGCAGATATAGGTCGCGCCATCACTATTTAGCCTCCATAAGCCTAGCTGATTGTTGGCGCACGACAGTCAACCTCTAACGGAGTTTCTTTGGTCTTCACTCTCCCTAAATTTACAACTCTTTGCTTGATATAAATTTTTAAAAACCCTAACTTTTGTTTTAAGTAATTTTGGCATGAACTAGCTTATGATAAGTTAAATTGGTTGTTTAATTATGTATGAGCTAGGATTGGTCTAGTCCTAGCTCAATAATTTTTCACTTTAAATGGATAATGTTTTATTCAACAGGTACCTTCTTACTAGACATGCATGCCCCACTGGACTTCCCATTCTCACCCTTTCACTCCAGCTCCCCTAAATAGCTCCATCCCTTATCTTAGGACCTCTATGCACCCTATGAATCCAATAATTCTTCCTCATCTTTCCCTTACTCACCATGAAAAACCCAAACTCCTAAGTACGTAGATCAAGGCCCACTTCCCCATATCTCCACTTTAACTCACCATCACCCTCTAGGGTTTCCTTTAGAAATCCTATCTAGTTTATGTGGCCCTAAAGTCTCTCTATCATACATATCCCATGCTCCTTTTGCTTCTAGCACTATCACTCCTCTCAATCCACACCTAACATCCCAACCTTACTTCCCATCCTTCACATATGATCATGAAAACCCTAGTTGGCCATTCGAAACCCTAGTACTTCTCCTTTCTTTTATGTTCTCCCCTCATCACACACACACACACTCCACCATCCTTTCCACTTAACTCATCCCCCATCCATAAGACACCCTCCTAGTCCCAACCCACACTCCAACCACTCACCATCCACTCTCCCTTCCACACACTACCCCCAATTAGGGTTTTTCCCAAAAACCCCAGCTAAGTCCCCTATACACACTTCTACCAACCCACATACAATTTTCACTCATGGACTCCAATCACCCAAAATACTATTCCCTAACCTTTCTTAACCCTTAAATCACCTTTTTACAAGTAAACGTTACCTCCATGCAAAGACTAGCCAACCCATGCAAGCCTTACACTTCTCATGTAGGATTTATTCCAACCTTTCATTTTATTTGTATTATCATTTTATTTGGCCACCTATCAGTCATAAGGTACTTAGGCTTTTCTCACTTCTTTCTAATCACTCCACTTTCTTCATTTCTTTTTGCTCCCCACAACCTCATTATACCACTTAAGGCCTCCTAGCATGTATGTCATATTAGCTCAACAATACATAAGGGCATATCACAAAATACAAGCCATATCACCCATATTACATATATCATAACATATACACAACTTACCTCAGATTTATGAATAGCAAGCTACACTAAAAGCATTTATTCTATACTCATATATGATACAAGAACATAACCAAACACACACAAACACATAAACACACAATTTGGCCTCAACCATATCCTTACCTAGATGGATGCCGGGTATGCAACACGAATCCTACGTCCTCCTTAAAGGAAGGGTTTGGTTCACCTATAAGAGTGGAACACTAATGTTAACTTTCCTCCTACTCCTTTTTCTTTTATTATCCCTAACTAATTATTAGTAAAGGACTACTAATAGTAATGATAATAATAATAGTCTTAATAATAATAACATTAGTATTAGTAATGATATTAACAATAATAATAGTAATAATAATAATAATAATAATAATAATAATAATAATAATAATGAGATTAGTAGTAGTAGTAGTAGTAGCAATAATACTAATAATAATAATAATAAGACTAATAATGATAATTATACAAAATAAATTACACTTAAGTACAAATAAGGGTTAGGGCAAAACCAAGGGTAGAGGTGGCAGCTAGGGGGTGGTAGTGGCACAAAGCAATGATGATTTAGAAAGACCGAATTTGGGGTTGGAAAAGGGGAAGGGAAGTGGTAGGGTTCTTGGACCAAGAGGGTTATAGTGGTGGCGGTGGCATGCCAAGGCATTAGTGTAGGTGGCGGCGACAGTTGTGGCTGAGGGTGGAGGAGAGGAAAGGAGGATGAAAGAGGGGGAGAAAAAGGAAAGGGAGGGTATGGGGAGGTAGGGGAAGGATTGATGAGCAAATAGGGGGTAACGGTAGGGATGGTAGCATATCGGGTACGGATCGGGTACCCCCTTTCCATTACCCAAACCTGATAAGAAAACCTATATTCATATCCGTATCTAGAGCTGGCAAAAGTTGACTCGATCCAAAAAATCCAGCGAATACCGACTCGATCCGTCCGAAATCCGATCCGATTTTATCCGAATAATTAAAAGCCCGAAACCTATCCGATCCGATCTGATACATATCCGATATCCGATATAACCCGATAAATCGTAAGCCCGAAATAAACCCGACCCGACCCGCTATTCACCTGAAACCCGATATAACCCGAAAAACTATAAATCTGAAATGACCCGACCGGATCCATTATTTATCCGAAATTCGATATTATCCAAAAAATTATAAATCTATAAAGATTCAACTTGGTAATACCTGAAAATTAACATTAACTCTTAACTCAAAATTTCCAAAACTTCATAAAACATAAAATAATATAGATGTGCAACTAATCCATACTAGCACTTACATCAAAATCTAAAAATCATAAAATTTATATCACTTATGTATATACAAATAAAATATCCATTGATACCAATATAAAAGTATAGAAATAAAAGTAGAGAAAAAAAAACTCTACTACGCCATCTAAATATTAGTTCACTTCTATGATTGCATCTAGTACCATAAGATAATAACAATGCAGCCTTGAATACAATATAAAAGTATCTATACAGCCATACCTTGTAATATCGCACCTACAACATCATAGGAAAGTAGAAAAAATCTAGAGTGAGAATGTTAGTTATTCATTATGAAAATTTAAGATTAATATTTTTATCACATCAACAATGTTAAATAGTAAGAAGTCAATATTAGTTAGTCTTTTGTCAATAATAGTCATTATTTACTTACTTTATCTAATTTTTATCTTATTTTGCTTGATATAATATAATCAAAATATATAATAAAAAAACTAATGTGTTATTATTATTTTTGCCATAATTTATATTCATTAATTACTATTATTATTGTTATCATTATTTTTGTATTATTATTATTATTATTATTATTATTATTATTATTATTATTGTATTTATTAAAATTATGTTGATATGATGTGATTAATCTCTTATAAAAATAATATGAGAAGCACAACCTTAGAAGCCTTCATTTGTTATCAATTATCAATGATTATTATAAGTTAATATTATGTAAGGAGCGTATAAAATATTAAAATAATATTTGAACTCAATATAACCAAGCTAATAATGGAGTTAAATTATAAGCTACACCTTAACATAAAAAGAAAAGTGATATGATTTGAAAACTTTTAAATTTAAAATGTCAAATAAATCTCCAAAGATTAAATAATAATAAAAAATTCTAAGACCCTAAAATAATTAATATAATAATTCACTTTTAATTGAATAAGATAAATTAAAATAAATGATCTTAAAATAATTAGCTTTTAATAACATCTTGGAATAAAAAAAGAAAGAAAATGACAAAAGCATGACTCAAATATGAAATAACCTAAATACAATCTAAATTTTACCCGAAAATATAATAATTCAAACTTACCCGAACCGAAATTAGAATAACCCAAATTTACCCGAATCCGAGTCCATCCGATCTCAACCAGACCCGATCCGAGAGCTTAGAATGACCCGAGATTATCCGATATTGAGTTGATCCGAATCAAACCCGACCCAGCCCGACCCGAGAAAATAATCCGAAATTATCCGAAACCGATATGACCCGATTATCATATAACCCGATCCGATAGTGACCCGACCCGCCCGATTGCCAGCTCTATCCGTATCCAAACTTGGTAGGTATTTTTTTTTCCTCATCCATTTAAATATCCATCTGGTAAAACCCATTGTGTTTCAGGTAAAACCCATTAATTATAAAGTAAAAATCATTTAATGTTAGGATTATATACTTATATTGTTAAAAGTTAATTAAATATATGGACTCCAATCACCCAAAATATTCTTCCCTAACCTTTATTAACCCTTAAATCACCTTTTTACAAGTAAACGTTACCTCCATGCAAAGACTAGCCAACCCATGCAAGCCTTACACTTCTCATGTAAGATTCATTCCAACCTTTCATTTTATTTGTATTATCATTTTATTTGGCCACCTATTAGTCATAAGGCACTTAGCCTTTTCTCACTTCTTTCTAATCACTCCACTTTCTTCATTTCTTTTTGCTCCCCACAACCTCATTATACCACTTAAGGCCTCCTAGCATGTATGTCATATTAGTGCAACAATACATAAGGGCATATCAAAAAATACAATCCATATCACCCATATTACATATATCATAGCATATCCACAACTTACCTCAGCTTTATGAATAGCAAGCTGCACTACAAGCATTTATTCTATACTCATATATGATACAAGAACATAACCAAACACACAATTTGGCCTCAACCATATCCTTACCTAGATGGATGCCGGGTATGCAACACGAATTATACGTCCTCCTTACAGGAAGGGTTTGGTTCACCTATAAGAGTGGAACACTAATGTTGACTTTCCTCCTACTCCTTTTTCTTTTATTATCCCTAACTAATTATTAGTAAAGGACTACTAATAATAATGATAATAATAATAGTCTTAATAATAATAACATTAGTATTAATAATAATAATAATAATAATAATAATAATAATAATGAGATTAGTAGTAGTAGTAGTAGCAATAATAATAATAATAATAATAATAATAATAATAATAATACTAATAATGATAATTATACAAAATAAATTACACTTAAGTACAAATAAGGGTTAGGGTAAAACCAAGGGTAGACGTGGCAGCTAGGGGGTGGTAGTGGCACAAAGCAATGATGATTTAGAAAGACCTAATTTTGGGGTTGGAAAAGGGGAAGGGAAGTAGTAGGGTCCTTGGACCAAGAGGGTTATAGTGGTGGCGGTGGCATGCCAAGGCATTAGTGTAGGTGGCGGCGGCAGTTGTGGCCGAGGGTGGAGGAGAGGAAAGGAGGATGAAAGAGGGGGAGAAAAAGGAAAGGGAGGGTATGGGGAGGTAGGGGAAGGATTGATGAGCAAATAGAGGATACTGGTAGGGATGGTAGCATATCGGGTACGGATCGGATACCCCCTTTCCATTACCCAAACCTGATAAGAAAACCTATACCCATATCCGTATCCAAACCTGGTAAGTATTTTTTTCCTCATCCATATCTATATCCATTTAAATATCCATCAGGTAAAACCCATTAATTATAAAGTAAAATTCATTTAATGTTAGGATTATATACTTAGATTGTTAAAAGTTAATCATATCTTCACTTTTAGCCTTAGAAAATATACTTAAGGTTACATAAATGAAGGTAAAAATGTAATTTTATATCGGATAAACGGATGTGGGTATGGGTACAGATTTAAGGATCCCTCACTCATATCCTTACGCAAACGCGACGAATATTTCTCCACTTTGTCCATATCCGTATCCATATCCATTTATCCATATCCGTTTACACATCCGATGAATAGAACCCTAGGTAACAGGGTGGTAATTGTGGCGAAGGAGGCAACGTAGGGTGGCGCAAAAGGCGGTGATAGGGTGCAAAGGGCAACTCGAGCTACGTACTTTACACGAGTAGGGAGGATAGTGCAAGGAGAGTTAGAGGTGGGGAATGGTCTTGTTTAGTAGAAGGTAGTGCAGGGAAGACAGTGGGTGGAAGTTTAGATTTCTATGAGGCTTAGCAACGGTTGGGGCTGTGTTTAAGGGGCAGCGGAAGAGGGTTTCGGGGAATTTCTAGGTAGAGAAAAAAGAAGAGGAAGAATGGTGAGGGATGGGTTTTTATAGGTGTGGGGAGGAGAAGAGGACAAGGGAGGATGAGGACAAGAGAGTGGGAGGGGCAGGTGGTTGCCGGCTAGCGGTGGCAAGCTAGTGTAGGCCTGTAGAGGTGTATGTTCACAGGGGGGTTAGGTGGTGTGTTGGGGTTGTAGATGGGAAAGAAAAATGGCGAGAGAGAGAGAGGGGGGGGGGGAGATTAGTAGAGGAGGAGGATTGCAGGTGGGGCGGCTAGAGATGGTGGAGGTGGTCGGGTGTAGTGTCAAAGAAAGGAAGAAGAAGAAAGAAAGGAGGGGGGAGGCTGCGTGCATGCAGGCTGGAGATGGGGAAGAGGGGAGTGGGCAGGAAAGAAACGAAAAAAGGGAGGTAGGTCGGGCGATGAATGTAGGAGAAGGAGAGGGAGCAGGCCTGCGGCCTAGGCGCGAGGGGGAGAGCAAGTCGGGGTACAGGCGGCCCAAGGGAAGAAAAAATGAAAAAGAAAGAAAGGAGAAAAAGGAGAAAAAAGAGAAGGAAAAGGAAAAAAGAAAAAGGAAAGGGGAAATGGGATAAAATAAAAAAAATTAATTTATAAAATAATAAAATGCAATATTTTTGGGTAATAAATTTATTTAATATAATTAAATATATGGGTTTAAAAAGTTAATTTTAGGAAGAATATTGGTTTGGAAAATTATTTAAATAAAAAGAGTATAATAAAAAAAAAATTTATTATAATTTATTAAATATTTATATCCAATTTTAAATACTAAAAATTCCATAAAATAATTAAATTAAATAAATTTCAAAGCTAATTTATATCAAATAAAAGTTATTTATTAAATTATAGGCTTTTAAAATTTTAGGAGATTATAGTAAGGGAGTAGATCATCCATATTAAATATGTTTGATATATTCCTCATACCTAGTGGTATTTCAAGCCTATAAACATTACTTCCAATCTTATCAAGGACCTTGAACAATCCATCACTTCTTGGCATAAGCTTATTTTTCTTGCGGAGGAAAACCTTTCGTTTCAAAGATATAGCCATAGGAGATCTTCTGGTTCAAAATTTTATTCCCTCCGATGTTGGTTGGCCTTCCTTTTATTTATTTCATTGACCTTCTCGATTCTTGCTCTAACTTGATCATGTAATTTCTATAGGGCTTGAATTCTATCTTTGGCTTTAAAATTTGTTTGGGACTTGATAGGAACCGAAATGAGCTCGATGAGAGTGATAAGGTTGACACGATACACGATCTCAAAGGTGAATGGTCGATAGCGTATGTGGGGGATCTATTGTATGCAAATTTGACTTGAGGAAACTTAAGGTCCCAATTCTTGATGGACTTGTGCTCTAAGCTACGTATGATAGTTGTTAGGGTCTGGTTGGTTACTTTAGTTTGGGCATCCATTTGGGGTGGTAGGTGGTGATAAATAGAAGTTTAGTACCAATAAACCTTCGCAAAGGTTTCCAGAAATAGCTAAGGAACTTAGTATCCTTATCCAAGACAATAGACTTAGGAGTACCATGCAACCTTACTATTTCCTTTAAAGAATAGATCTACTATATAAGAGGTATCATTCGTCCTATAACAAGGGACAAAGTGAGCCATCTTAGAAAACTGATCCATCACTACCATAATGTCATCATTTTCCTTTAAGTTCTAGGCAAAGCCACTATGAAGTCCATACTCACATGGTCCCAAGATTGATGAGGGACAGGCAATGGAGTGTAGAGACCTTGGTGGAAGTGACTCTTAGACTTTTGATAGGTAGCACATCTAGCTATGAATCTATGTACATCACTTATCATCTTAGGCTAATAAAAATGCTCTTGAAGTACATCAAAAGTCTTATTGGTCCCAAAATATCCTGCTAGCCAATCTCCATGTGCTTCTCTTATCAAAGGCTCTTGAATGGGACTCTTCGAGATGAAAAGCTTGGTGTTCTTGAAGAAGAATCCATCTTATATGACATAAGGGATTCAAAGCTTGTCTCGGTATTCAAGATATCTTGCAAAGTCTTTATCCTCCTTATATAGCTCCTTCAAGCATCCAAACCCTAAGAATAGACCTTTTAATAGGGATAACGTATAATACCTTTTAGAGAAGGAATCAAGTACTATATTGATTTTGCCACTCTTATGTTTTGACACAAAAGATAAGGATTGTAAACACTCTATCCACATATAATGCCTAAGGTTGAGCTTATGTTGCCCATTTATATTCTTTAGAGAGTCATGATTGGCATGTAATACAAATTATGCAAGCCTCAGATAATGAGACCAACGATCTAGATCCCTAATAATGGTATAAAACTCCTTATCATACATGCTATAGTTAGATCTTAATCCATTGAGATTCTCTATAAAATAGGCTATTGGCATGCTTTTTTGTAGTAGGACCGCTCCAATACCAACTCCACTTGCATTACATTCATCTAAAAAAAACTTCGGCAAAATTTTGTTGCCTTAAGATGGGGTCCTCGCTTAGCTTGCCATTGATCACCTCAAATTCTTCTTAGGATGTAGGTGTCCACTTGAATTCTCCTTTCTTGAGGCACTCAGTGATAGGTTCCAAAAAAGTTCTAAATAATTTTATGAACCTCTTATAAAATGAGGTAAGTCCATGCAAGTATGACCTTATTACCTCCAACTTTGACTCATCTATTGAAATACCATCATCAGATATAAAAAAACCTAGGAAGGTGAATTTTGGTATAAAAAAGTCACACTTCTCTAACTTTCCATACATCTTGTTGTTTCTAAGGGTAAAAAATACAAGCTTTAAACGCTTTACATGGTCTTCACTACTACAGGAGTACACAAGTATATAATCAAAGTACACTACAACAAATTTAGAGATAAAGGGCCTTACGACTTCATCCATGAGCCTCATAAAGGTGATGTGAGCATTTGAGAGACCAAAAGGCATCACCATCCATTTGTATAATCCTCCCTTAGTCTTGAGGGTAGTCTTCCATTCATCTCCCTCCTTTACTATAATCTATTAGTATCCTCTCCTCAAATCAATCTTTGAGAATACACAAGCCCCATGTAAGCAATCCAACATTTTGTCAAATGTAGGTATAGGGTACCTATACTTGTTGGTGATGTTGTTGATAGCTTTACTATCGAAACACATCCTCCTATTTCCATCCTTCTTTGGTACCAAAAAGGATGGTACCACACAAGGACTAGGGGATTCTCTAATGAACCCTTTTGTAATAACTCATCAACTTGTGTTTGTAATTTCTTAGCCTCCTTAGGGTTACACCTATAGATGGGCTTGTTGGGGAGTGTAGCACCAAGAAGCAATTCGATTTAATGCTCAATTACGCTTAATGGTGGTCGCTCAATAGGTAGATCATTTTGAAAGACATCCCCAAACACCCCTAGCAAAGGTTTGACCCATGGGTCACTTCCTCCACTTCCTTCATTATCTTCAAGCAACAACAAAAAATACATGACCTTCCTCTTGGCTAACGCCTTGTCCATCCCCTTCTTATCTAAAAATAAGCCTTTTTTTTCCTGTAGAGTTCCTCCCTAACAAGTGAGGAACATAGGATAAGGGGTGTGAGTACAATGTTCTTTTGGAAAAATTTCAAACAACAAGTGATCCTTCTACCATTGTGTTAAACATGCCTATCATATTAACAAGGATTTCTTAGTAATATATGGCAAGCGTCTATGGGAACCACATCGGATACCACATTATCTTGGTAGGTTTTTCCAATGGAAAAAGGAACTACAACTTGCTTGGTTACTTCAACCATGCTTCCATTATTAAGAAATTGTAGCTTATATGGTTTGGCATGTTGAGTGGTAGGTAAGTTAAGTTTCTCTACAAGTGTGTAGGAGGCTACATTATCACAATTGCCTCCATCAATAATAAGGGACCGTACCTTACTAAAGATCACGCACTTGGTTTGAAATATGTTCTCTCATTGCGTTTCCTTCTTGGTGTGTAATACCCTTTTCACCATTAGGGCTTCTCCCACATCTAGGGTGCCTCTTCTTTCTCTTCCTCCTCTTCATGTACTAATTTGGCCTCTTCCATTTCCTCCTTATAGGCTCCCTCCTCCAAGTCCAAAAGAGTAATAAATCTTTTATTGGGACACTTTTTGATAGTGCCTTAGTCCTTGACACTTGAAGCACCTTACAATCTTTGGTTTGTTAGATTAATACCTAACACCTTTCCCCTTGTCCTTCACATCAACATTTTGAATGGTAGGGGATGGCTTGGATGATGAGGGGACCTCTTTGAAGGTGTTGGCAGTGAACTTTCCTTGAGGAAACTTCGATCCTCTCTTCTCCTTCTTATGTTTCTCCAGCTTAGTGGCTAGATGAAAAACCTCATCTAAGGTGCAGTACTTGTGCAAATCCACCTTGTATGAAATGTCACTCCTTAATCCTCTAAGGAAATATGACATCATGTGCTCCTCTACTTCATCTAGCTCTAACCTCATCTTCAACCACTCAAACTCCTTGATGTATTATTTAGCACTCATTGACCCTTTCCTCAAGGAGGATATCTTTTTGTACAGGCCTTGAGTGTAGGATGAGGGTAAAAACCTTTCCCTCAAAATCTTCTTCATCTTCAACTAAGATTTTACCTTATACTTCACCTTTTTTCTACTTTGGTGAGTAAGGCTTTCCCACCATAAGAAGGAATGTCCCTTGAGATGAAGGATTGAAATCCTAAATCTCTTCTCATCATCATAGCCTTTTTCTTTAAGCATCCTAGAGCACCTCAACTCCTACTCTAGAAAATCTACTGGATTAAGTGATCCATCAAAATCGGGCACTTCGACTTTGATGTCATGGAAATGATCTCCCCTTTCTTGTCTCCTCCTTCTATCACATGAGGAATCACTTAGTGAGGAGTTGGAATCACCAGCACCATTACTTGTGGTAGAACTGACCACATCATGTTGGTAAAATTGGGGTCTTCTTCTCGATTTGGGGGAAATATTTGGGTGTAGGGCGTTAGGGTTTTTGTATGAGATTATCTAAAAATGTTATGTACTATTCTCACATCATTTTAGAAGTTTTCAATGGCTAGGTCTCTTCTCAAGTTTTGAGCCTCTTGGGATTTGTTCATCACCCATAGTTCATTGAGTTTGAAGAAGAAAAAACTAGATAAAGAGGATGTGTTTGGTTAGGCGAGGTTAAGTGGAGTTCAAAAAATTATGGTTGGTGGATAAAATTTATTTTTGAAGTGTTTGGGTTTGGATGGGGTAAAGATAGAGAATAAAAGATGAAAATCATCCTAAATTCTCAATCTTAAGCTCTAATACCAATTTGATGTGTATGCTGAACAAGTTGGTACATGTTTAATGGAAGATGGTAGCTTACGGGATAATTGACCATCGAAAGTTAAAAAAAAAGAGAGGGGGACAAAAAGTAAGATATTAATTGATCTAAGGTAGATTCAAAGATCAAACATTCATAACTACAACTCAAGGTTTCAACACTTGAGATATGTTTTACACTTAAAATAAAGTTTTTACTCAAATTTAAAGAGATGTAACAGGGGACTTTCGAAAACTTGATTTTTAATTCAAGGGGGTAGTGTGTCCCATTTTGTTGAGGGTAACCATATTTATAGTGGTAGCTATTTGTACAAAAATTCCATTCTACCCTTCCCTTTACTTACTTAGTTACATTCTAACCAATCTAGTTACCTAATACAAGTTAACAAAGAGTTGAATTGTAACTAGGTTAGGTTCAACACATGGAGGGTGTTATGGCCTAATTTTAGTTACCCATACATTCGTATGACTGACCATACATGTTGATTTAACAAAGTACAATCAATCACTCACTTCCCATACTTAATCAATCAGTCATCATGCTTTAGTCAATCGTACATCCTGATTTGACTTGGCTGACTTTCATCACCTACTCCACCATCCACTTGTAATCATATTTATTTATTTGTTTTCATTTTTTTTGAAATTAGCCAGATAATAAGGTTGATTTAGCTTCTTAGGTGGCATAATACTTAGTAATAACAATAAAATAGCTGGTTGGCCTTAAGCTTGATGAGCCACTGTAGTTGGCTGGGTTTGGGCTGGACATGTTGCCATAATTTGTTATGCATGGGCTGGTATGTCTACTTATTTTCTCATATTTAGCTAATTAATTTTATGTAAGATAAGAGTCTTTTGTGATCCCCTAACTTAAAAAAATTAATTAGTGAAATATTATTATAGGATGCTCCTGCATCACACACACACACACACACATATTATTTGAGGTGGGTTTGGGGATAGGGACCCAAAACCCATCCTAAAAAAATAATCCCCAAACCCAAACTTGATCCTTGAATTCTTCCATGATCCTAAACCCCAGATAGAGAATTTCCTACGAGACCTCGAACTTGAGGGAAAAATTGTTATTCCTCAAAATATTAAATCTAATCTCAATCTAAAACTTGAAATAGCCTAAATCAATCAAAAACTAATATAAATTCACCTAACTCAAGAATGGTTCATATTTGAAATGACCTAAATTAAAATAACTCAATCTAAAAAAAATCTATATAGAAACTTCACAATGACCCGACTTGAATTCGACCCATACTTGGACATAATTATAAGTTTGATCCAAATTAAAGTCAAATTTAATCTACAAATGTAACATTTTATCTCATATAACTTACTACATAAACATCAATAAACTATTTTATTACTAAATTTTGATGTAAAAAATAACATACAGCCCATATAATAATAAATGAAATAAAACTATAACCATCATATCGATATCATATAAACATTTATTGGATTAAATCATAGAAATTATAAGTATTATTATTATTATTATTATTATGCAAAATAATAATAATAATAATAATACTTATTATTATTATAAAAAATTATAATGGTAAATATAAAAATATAATATATATATTATTATAATGAAAATAATAAATTTTATATTTGTATTTCTAACAACAATAACAACAACACTAATAATAAGAATAATGATGATGGTGATGATGAATACATTTCTAAAGATGACAATGGGATTAATAATAATAATAATGATAATACTTAAATATAATTATCAAAATAATGATTATAATTAACATGATAATTATAGTCATTATAACATTCATAACAATCCTTATAATTATGTATATAATGATATTTATAATTGTATTTCTAACAATAACTATAATAATAATACTAATAATGATAATAATTTATTATTGTTATTACATATTTGATGATAGAAAATTGTTATATCATGACATATATTATAATAAAAATTACTATGATAAGCATAAAAAAATAATAAATTATAAATTTTAATTTATTCATTATATATTAAACTAATAATAATCAATGTCAACATAAATTTTGAACTGAATTAATCTGATCCAAACTCTATATGACATGGAGTTTGTAGACTTGAATCAACCTAGTCCAAACCCAAAATCTATAGACGTAAATCAATCCTGAACCCAAAGAAATCTAATAGGTTAGACATCAATTTGATTCAATATTCTTCTAATTTAAAATAACACTCAACGTGGATCCAACCTAAATTACTATTGCATAAATTGCATCCGAATCCATAGGACACTGATCTGAACTCAAATCCAATCTAATTTTATAGTAGATTTGATTTTAATATTATACAAATTAATCTAATTGGTATGACTTCGGGTTTTTGAATGAATTACTACTAAAAATTGTTTTGTTAAACATAAGTTATTCTAGTTTGTTCTATTATTTATTATATGTGGCTAATATTTGTCAGGGACTGACTGGACCTAATATTCTACCGCAAGTATGCGCCTAGATGTTCGATAAGACAACCCGATGCATTAGGCAAAAACTCTGGGCAAATGTTTAAAAATTGAAAGTTTAGATCATGCTTAAGTCCGAAAAGTAGTCTATACACTAGACACAAATTACTAGCACTATGAAGTAATCTAGAGCACGATAACATTCCGTTAATTTTTCATTATAAAGAACTAAAATAAATTTTATAGTTATATACAAACTTAATTATGTGTATTGGGAATGGAAGGTGAATAGAGATCGTTAAGGTTTATGGGGTAAATTAAGCTGACATAATGCCAATAAATAATTCTGTGCAATATCTCCAAAGAGATGATATATATACAATTAAATACGTTGAAATAATGTCTATTGATGAATAGTCTTGGTTATTTAATAAGGTAAGATTCATCATATATGAAAGTAGGGACTATATACTACTACACAAGTACTATCAAAAAGAAAAAAGTCGAATTATGACGCCATGTTAGTGCCATAATTTGTACGTAGATAATAGGAGTAAAAACTATTTTTTTTTATTTTTTTTATTTTATGTAAATATTTAAAAATAATAAAATTATTTTATATTAAATTAAAATCTAAAATAAATATTTATTTAAAATTTAATTTTTTAATTTTAAATAAATTATATAAAATATAAAGATAAAAAACAAAGGATCACATGATAAAATAAGGTGAACAACCAAAAATATAAATATAACTACTCATAAGTTACAAATGCAAATTTAGTCGTAAAACAAAAATATATAGAGAATATGAGCATTACTAATTTAGAAACTAATTCACCCTCATTTAAACAAGCTCAATCTATTGCTCCTACTCAGGTTTACTCAACGATCTTATATAAATTCCTAGAACATTACTATAAAAGCCTGAAGAAAAAAATATGAAATTCAATAAATCCAAAGGAACTAACAGTAATAAATCATGGAAGGGGGGGGGAGAGGGGAATAGAAGCAGGAGCAAAACTAGATTAAAATTTTAAAGTTGAATTTCTCCTTTTAATCTTTTTCCTACCAACAACATTTGTAGGGTCAGCTCTGTAGCCAACTTCGCTTGTCTTAATCATATTATGTATATCCTTTGCACAATAATTAGTAAGTACTTAATAAATACTACTGACCACTACCACCACCTACCCTACTCCAAACAAAAAACTTGAAATACACGGTAGTGTCATTATCATCAGAACTACAACATGTAAGTCCAATTTTATCTCCAGTTCTCAATTCTCTTCTCTTTATGAAACCGGTCAACCAACCATTAATAAATACCAAGTTCTTACATGATTTATACCACCTCTTAAATGTAAGCATGTGATCCGTGTTAGCATCCTTATTGAAAACCAAAACTCTTAAACCTTGCTCAGACTCAATCATGCCCAGGCAATTGCTTTCAAATAGTTTAGGATATACGTACTGTTCTGCTAACATCTTATGGATTTGTAGTCAAGCCTGTCCCCCAACATCGCTTGCTTTAATCACTTTCTCTATTTCCCATTCATCAGCAGCAACATTCATTAATCCATTACTAACGATCAGTAGTGGTGGAATGGGCGGCAGAATATTCTCGTCATGATCTTTAGCTACATCACACTGGACCTCAGCCCTCTTTTCGCAGCTGGTTGCTGTGTCGTACCAATAGCATAGTCTCAACTCTAAGTCGTATGCAGGGTTGTGATGATCATCCACTAGATTTTCGACTTTGATCCTCTTTTCATGGCTGCTTGTAGTACTATTACTACTACTATTGTGCCCTAATATTAACTGCAAATTGAGGTTGTTGTTGACTGAATTAATCACTGAGGTTCGAGTTTCTAGATCAAGGTGTGCGAAAACTAGTCTTGGTCTTTTCCTCTCCTGACCACTCAATGAAAAAGGGCAGATAGTGAAGGTTGCCCCAAGATAGAGTCCTCATCGCCAAACCCAGAATTAGAACAGTTGACGATGCTTTGGGGTTTTACAAGATCATCAAAGTTTTTGCTTCGACACAAAGTCAGGTGGAGTTCCTCCATTTCGTCATGATGGACGGCGGTAGTGGTTGAAGAATCATGGGTTTCCTTATGTGGGGTTTTAATCTTGGGAGAGGTACTAGAGTAAGTTGAGGAAATGGATAAAGCAAGGTAATCATCATCTCCATCGCCGTTGTTGGATTTTGAAATCTCCATTGACGGACTGGAAGGCTTCATATTCATGATTGAATCAGAGATTGGGATGAACTGATGCATGCACGGAGAGTTCTTGGGAGCCCAAAGAGAAACGGCGAGGAGGGTATTTGTCTAGATGAGCCTAACTAACTCGAACACTGGAAAGAAAGGTATGCCATAGGATGCTGCGGCTGCCCCGCGGATTCCCACTTCGCTATTTTTTTTCTTTTAGGCCTTTTAAGCAATTTTGTTTTATTTATCGGAGCTGTTATTTAGCAAACACGTATTTACTGCGCAGAAAACATTTGCGCAATAAATACCCTTTGTACCCCTCGATCGTCGGTGCATTATTTTTGACCGACACTTTATTTTTTGACCAACCAGCCATTCCTCTCACCCTATTCTCTCTATCTGTCTGGTGGCTGGTTGCAAATTCTCCTCTGCGCGAGAAGAGATTTCAAGCAGCAATCAAGCAACAAGGTAAGTTTGATTTTTTTATTTATAATTTATAATTTATAATATATAATTATTTGTAAGTATAATTTTTTTTATTGATTAGATCTAGTATAATATTTTTTTATTAATTAAATCGGGTAATTAATTTTTTTTTAACGAGATCTGGGATGTTTCGGCAAAATTGACCGAAGGAAAGGAGAAGTTTCGGCAAAATCAACCGAAGAGGGGGCTTAGTTTCGGCTAGTTTTGCCGATGTGGATGTCTAGATTCGGCAAATCCTGCCGATTCCCGAGACGAATTCGCGCTAGGGTTTCGGTTAATAGTAATTTGTTAATTATAATTTATTTTAATAATATATTTTGATTATGGTTAATTAATTAAATTTAGGATGTAAAGTTATATATAATAATTATAGTTTATTAATAATATTAATTGTACTCCAATATTCTAAATAAATATAGGTTTGGTAAATTATATTTTTATTGTATAGTTTTGGTTATTTGTAGGATATATAATTATATATATTAATTATTGTTTATTAATTAAATTGATTATGCACTAATATTGTAACTAAATATAGGTTTGGTAAATTATCTCTCTATTGTAGGGTATTTGCTATTTTTTGGAAGTGTAATTATATATATTAATTATAATAATTATGCTCTCATAATTTAATTAAATATAGGTTTGGTAAATGATATCTCTATTGTAGGGTATTGGCTATATATTTGATGTGTAATTATATGTATTAATTATGATTTTTTAATTATTTTAATTATGCTGTCATAATTTAATTAAAGACATGTTTGCGTGTACTATTGTTAGGGTATCAGCTTAATGATTATAATTATATTTATTAATAATAATTTGTTAATTATTAATTATGTTAATAATATATTTTGATTATCATTAATTGATTAATTTTAGAAAAATATATTTTTAGATTTATTATACTCTAATATAATATTGAATATATGTTTTAGTATAATTAAATATAGGTTTTAGTAAATTGTCTTTCTATTATAGGATTTTGGTTATTTTTAGGATGTAAAATTATATATATTGAATACAGTTTATTAATAATATTAATTTTACTCGAATATTGTAATGAAATATAGGTTTGGTAAATTATATCTGTATTCTATAGTTTTGGTTATTTATATGATATATAATTATATATATTAATTATGGTTTATTAATTATATTGATTATGCACTAATATTTTAACTAAATATAGATTCAGTAAATTATCTCTCTATTGTAGGGTATTGGCTATTTTTTGGATATGTAATTATTTATATTAATTATGTTTTATTAATTATAATAATTATGCTGTCATAATATAATTAAATATAGGTTCGGTAAATGATCTCTCTATTCTAGGGTATTGGCTATATATTTGAAGTGTAATTTGTATATATTAATTAAGGTGTATTAATGATATTTGTTAAGTATAGATTTTAATTATGGTTAAGTTTATTAAATTTGTTTATTATGTTTATATATTTGTTAATACTTTGTTAATTATGTTATTGTATTATTTATAAATGATTAGATGTTTATTAGATTTAATTATATTTTAATTAAATATGTTAAATATTGTTATGTGATAGGGATTATTGGTGAATGTTTTTAATTATATTGATAGGATAATAGGTTAGATTTGTTTAATATTTTTGTTAAATGTATTGATAATAGATAAAATATGTTTATATTTGAATTATATTTAATTATGTTGCTAATTTTTATGGAATATATTTGGATACATCTGGTTGGATTATTGAAAAAATAGATGAGGACATACCATAATTAAGTATACTTTAGTTGTTATATTATACTAAACTCCTACTAGTAAGTAATACAAATATTGTTGATATATTTAATGAATAAAGTAGAGGATTAATGTAAGAGATTGTATTTGAGTTATATGGTTGGGTATACAGATCTCTTTGGCTATCATAATATGGGTTGATATTTATTAATGATATTAATTTCATGTATGTAATTAGGTTTTATTTATATTATCATGTATTACCTTCAATTCATATACATAATTAAAATTGACTTTATGCATTTATTATTGAAATTCAGATGAGTCGCAGACAAGACAATGTAGTAGACAGAACCAATGGTCGGCATGTGACTGCATCTGCACGACGTAACAGAACTGCTATTGAGCTACTTGTGCCGATGGCTCGTTTGAGAAATTTTGACAGGAGTATTACCAAAGGATTACGACGAGGTAAGAAATCTGGAGAACAAGAAGCGGAAGAAGCATCGGAACAACAACAATATGCAGAAGTTCCCGAAGAACCAAGGTCTAGTGAACAAGGTCATAAATTTCCATCATTTGCAGACTATGCAGGTCATCCATCATTTGTGGCTGATGTTGGCACTGCGGGGTTTGGAGGGTACGTAGGTTTGGGGCCAGGAGGTGCGGGGTTTGGAGGTTTGGGGGTTGGAGGTTCTGGGTATGGTGGTTTTGGGATTGGAGGTTCTGGGCATGGAGGTTATGCGGTTGGAGTTTCTAGGGTTGGAGGTTTAGGGTATGGAGGTTCTGGGGTTGGAGGTGCTAGGTATGGAGGTTCCGAGTCAGGTGGTTTTCCATTTCTTATAGAATATATAGATTTTCTTACCTCACCGCCGCAGCCTGCTATAGGAGGAGGAGGAAGAGCATCGTCATCGACTTATGTGAGTAATGATGATGATGATGATGATGAGGAGGAGGAGGAGGAGGAGGAGGAGGAGGAGGATAGAGATCATCATGATAGGGATGTTGGTGATGCTGGTGACGCTAGTGAAGATGAAGAGAGTATACAATTAAAGGATGAATGGTACTTGCTTGGGCCATGTCTTGGAGGTCCAATAATTCCTGATTTGATTCCTAGCTTTGGCGGTCACGCAGCTTTAGATTTATGGTTAGGAAAGGTAAGTTTAACATATTCATTATTTATTAATTATTATTTTATATGTAATTAATCATATATATGCATTACATTTTCTTATTGTATTGATCAGGATCGGGGTTGTCCCAAGATCCACACGAGGTAGGAGGTTTTAAGAAGTTTTCTAGGAAGCGTCAATGATAGGATGTTCGCTCTAATACGACGAACAGGATTATCACACCTTTCATCCTACACATTTGAGCATGTGAACATGCCGCTTATTTCAGCGTTTATTGAGAGATGGCAACCAGACACAAATAGCTTTCATATGTCATGGGGGGAGATGACAATCACTTTGTTAGATGTACATCGTATATTAGGCCTATGAGTTGATGATCATCCATTACATTTGGAAATGACAGTGGAAACGCATGGGCAAATGATTGGTGCAATGGGTGCCTTATTTGGGATGGAGGAAATGTAAGTGAATGAAGTCACTCGAAAGGGTGGGCTTCCATTTAAATGGCTGCAAGAAGTATGTGAATCATACTGGTTAGGGGAAGAGGAAAAAGTGATAGGGTATACATTATGGTTGATCGGCTTATCGTTGTTTGTCGATAAGACGGTTGATAAAGCTAATCCATACTTTATCATTTTTCTTCAAGATCTTAGCCGGGTTGAAGGTTATGCATGGGGTGCAGCCACACTTGCTTTTTATATCGACAACTTGGTATGACTTCTAGAGCCGACGCTGCTCAAATGTCTGGATGCAAGACTCTATTACAGGTAATTTTATAATCAATATATATATACATATATTACATACTCTATATTTATTATGATGGCTAACAATCGAATATTATGACAGATGTGGATATATGTATACTTTCCCAGGTTTGGAATGGAAAGATCTAGGTATGATCTAGAACATCCTCATTGTATGAGGTGGTCTTATGGCCAGAAATTCGAAAATAAATTGGAGATGCTCAAGTACTTTTGGGTAAAGATTGATGTTATGTCTGCATCAAAGGTATGCTAAAAACGTTATGGAAATTACTATATTATGTTTGTGATATCCATATTCACTTGAATGTTTTTGTGAAAGGTCAATTGGGATCCGTACGGAGTAGCTGATCCATATAGATAATGTCGTATGGCATTCTATCACGGTTGTATACACTGTTTGGAGAAAGTTGAACCACATATGCCAGATAGAGTGACACGGCAATTCGGTTATACAGAAGTCATCCCTGAGGAGCCCATCAAGCCAACTAGAAACTCATACAGAGGTCATTCCCTGAAGAAGTACAAAGTATACTATGCACACATGCTCGGTCAATGGTTCTTGAGGTATGAACATATTTTGAGCCCGGATGTTTTTAGACCAGCTGTTGAATACCCATGGGAAGTGGCCGATGATTATATGGATTGGTATGTTCCGAGAATGCATAGATATATATTAGCTACGAAGGAAGAATATTTGGCTGAACATGAAAACGATGATCATCATATACCAGCCGAAAAATGTCTGAACAAAGCACGTAAAACTATTCGTCTATTGTATTGGTGGGGAGAGCCAGCTCCAAATTATGAGCAGTTAGTTACATGTATCGAAACCCTTGTGCGTGATTTAGGAGTTACTCCACCTCGGCGTGGCCATTTGTAATGAACTTCATGTATTATCGTATTGTTATGTAAAAACATTAAAATATGTTTGTTAGAATTAATACCACCTATCCTTTTTATTTTACCATTGATGTAAAAACATTAAAATACGTTTTTGCATTGACTATTTGTGTTCAAATTTCATCAATATGTTAGTGAAGGAATAAGAGACACGGTGGGATTGAGCTTCATAATAATGGCAACCGTGTTATTATATGAGCTCACAAAATCTCAGATTTCAAAAGTCAGCATTTAGCTGAGAATTAAAGAAACAATTAGGAGGTCCAGTATTTTCCAACTCGAATAAAGTGTTATGAAGGATGTAAACACAAAAAAATGAAGAAAAAATTACTACAATTCTACATTTAAGTTCAGTCCGAAGATAAAGGATGAGGGTCTTCTATGTCATCATGTACCAATGTGCGCCATTGTTCTAATCTTGAAGAATATTGGGTATTCCACGTTGAAACGATGCTATCATGATATCTATTCCAATTGGTATGTACTGGTGGGAGTGGAAAACTTTCCAAAAGATATACCTGTAGGAAAAAAACTATTATGTCAGCCATTCATATCATATTGAAATGGAAAAATTCTTCATTAAACTTAGTGCTCACTAATATGTAGTGACTCATGTCTTGTAAGAAAAATATAGTGACTTCAGTTTCAGGACCTTGAATTCCGTGCATAGCCACTAAAGGTAGGAATGGGCTACATGCATGCAATGAGTAATATGCGAACAACACACAGTAACGGGTTGCGATGACATGACCAATATCATGCATTTCCATCCAGTGTGCCATCGGAGCTGGCCCTTCCCAGTGGGCAATAGTATTAAGAACTTGATCAACGCTTTCATAGACGAACACATTCTCGTACAACTGTCATCTTGCCAATATCTCGTGATACAAGTCGGTACGAATTTGAACCCATCGTTCTTCATCTCCTAGTATAATAGAAGCCAATGTTCTGAAACCACAATTCTCATCTCCTAAAACATTACACCAGCTACTAATATAAGGAACTATATGTCGATTCATTTGAATCACATATGGAAATTGAAATTGGCCTGATGATAGAAATGCAGATTGCTGTCCCCGACCCTGACCCCAACCCCGACGTTGAGTTGATCTAGGACGACTACAAAATTGTTGTTCTGTATACTCTCAACTAGATTGTTCCCTTCTAGTGGAGTTCCTTGGCCGACCCCTGTGCTGCCGTACTTGTGGCTCGTCGAGAGGTGTTCTCTGGGGAACTACAATATTAAATATCTCTCTAGCCAATTGATTTTGTATTTCTGGTGGCTGGCGCATAACAAATTCCATCGAAATATGGATTAAGTGAGATGCAACATCAACTGGTTCTTGGGGTCTCGGTGGAGTAATGGGTCCATCTATGCCGAGTTTCTTCCAAAACGGATGAATAGCCGACAGGGGAATTTACATGTAGTTATGAATGTATGTTTTAATTTCATGCGTACGATGCATGTAACATCCGCATAAATCATCATTCCTATTTACATGCTCAAGTCTCTGACACTCATTGTTCACCAACTCCATTGCATATAAAGAAACATGGCCCTTCAAATTGACATAAAGATCACTTGTAGCAAAATGAGGAGTGTTGAACCGAAACCTCTCCAGCGATGCTTTTATCTCATCATGTTGTAATTCAAATACGTGTGCATTTGTTTGTGAACTGTATTGAAGTTGCCCCGTGATGTCTCTAGGAATATTTTTAAAGATCTATGAGCTCCTTCAACCCTGTTCGTTACAAAAATTTATTTACTTAACTTTATCAACATAAAAGAAGATCAATCAGCTATCACGGTTGCAAGAAAATATAAATCATACCTATTCGTTGTAAGTTGATGGATATGGAACACGTCATTAAAGAATGCTGCAACAATTTTATGTTTGTAGGGTTGTAGCCAATTCGTCTTGAGATACGAAATTAGACTGGGCATGCTTCTGTAATCTTCCTCTATTGACAACAATCGTGCCTCATATGTTTCTTCGTCCGTGGCATCTATCAAAATTTTCCATCGTGACATAAAACCATGTGCGAACGATGAATGACCATAAAGTTTCTTACATTTTTCCTCAACATTCTTATTCACATGAAACCTGCATAATAATGTTTTGAAGTAGGAAAAATATGTTCCATAGCTGAAATTAGAGCAAGTTCTCGGTCGGTAATAATGGTGGTTGGAAGCATATATGGATCCATTAAGCTCTTTAATCTCTCAAGCACCCATAAATAATTTTCCTCTTTCTCAGATGACATGTATGCACATGCAACGTTGAAATTCAATTGTGTCGGTGTTAGGTCGATAACTTCAAGTAAGGGCATTTCGTATCTATTTGTCTTAGACGTGCAATCCATTTGTAAAACAAAAGGAAATGCACGTAAAATGTTAACAGATACGGGATGTGCGAACATATGTTCACTTATTACGTTTTATTGAGGCTCACTTCGATGCCATTGAAAATAATGATTCTCAACCAACATACTCATGACATGCTATAACATTGTTTGACCATCCATTTCTTCGGACCTAAGCTTCTGTCGAGCATTATAAATATGCCTCCTCATACTCACATTACCTTCAAATTATTTTTGAAGAAGTGGTATGATTTGCCGTGGCTTCACGTTAGCTGTAATAAGTTCATCAACAAATTGAACTTCATTTTCTGTCAACTTACCAAGAACAGCATGACCTTGCTCATAATTAGCCAATTCGTGATTGTGTGTCCCGTTCATAACTACCACTTGTCATCCACTGTTATTATTTTCAACACCTATAATAATAAAAAATGACAATCGTTTTTTTAACAAGTATTACGTGCACCTTCGGTATCTGTTGGTCTAGTACGAACGTACGTACCACTTCATTCACATCTTATTGAGACTCTACCCGCCCCTATACCATTTCCTTTTCTAGAACCTTTGATAATCAAAATCATCTTATGAGTTCTACCCATTTTCTTAACCCATGTTACAAGTTCATCCCGATCCGAAAATATTTCATCCGTTACAAAAAATCTCTAATAATTTTCACTCATAAAAGATGTATTCTCCATGTCCTGAAAAAAAGAGTTTACCATAATAACATAATAACAAAAAACTATAAATTTCATGTAACTAATTTTTTCGCCACAATTTACAATACTTAAAAAATAATATTTTACCTCTTCGTTGAAGTTGTAATTAATATTGGGAGAATGCATTTGCGTATCTTCTACATATCCATAGCTTCTCGGTATTGTAAATCTATCATCGTAATACGATGGGGTTCTGACCCCATCTTCGTAGTTCATCGGACTTCCGAACTCATCGTACCCTATCGAAGTTTCAAACTCTTTGTAGTTTGAAGAACTTCCAAATTCATTATTCATTGTGAGTGTTTAACAAATATTGAAAAATTATATCTCAACCTTCAACTAACAAAGTTTTTGCAGAATAGAAATATTGAGTTGAAGAATACGAATGATAAGTTGTTCCTTTATATATAAGGCTTCCTCTTCCTAACTTCACAAGCTTCACATACCATCGTACAATTATTTTATTTACAAAGATATGCAACAGTATATTTATTCTACGTACCGTCCTGCAATACTATTTGCAGAAGCCACACACATTGCCTATCCCCACCAGCAACCTTCAATTCATTGTATATGATAGTATAACTATCGGCTAAACTTGCCGAAACACTAACAACAAGATCTATTGCCATATGATTCATTGTCAGACAAACATTTTTTTGTCAGAAGTACGCATTACTTTATTGTTTCAAATCTTTTCGAATCAGATGATAGTATAAAGTTTTTGTTATTTAGAAAACAAAATTTTATGGAAAACATATTTTGTCCCAACCTCCATGTATAAATTTAATTTAATAAGTCTTAAAATACTAAAATAATTGCTACTTTTGACAAAAACATGTTTGTTTCATAATAAATCATATATTACTGATTTAAAAATATTCATTAGTATATATAATTTATATAATTTAGATATATTTATAATAGATATTGATTAAATTTATTTTTATTTCCAAATAATTTAAGGTTATTTAATGAATTTTTTTATTTGATTGTAAATATGTTAATTTATATTTTTGTACAAAATATTTAAATTATATATCTAGATTAAGAATTTTTTAAATTATAAATAAAAATTATTTTAAAATTACTGAAAGAAAAAAAATTAGGGTCCTAGGCATCGGCAATTATAGTCGATATATAGAAATTATTGAGGATGGAGCCAACTATTCATGATAGAGATGGGTCGGTAATTATTACTGATTTATATTATGTTCGGCAATCTTTGCCGAATATATGGGGTCATAAATTTTTTTTTTATATATTTTTTCTCTTCCTATAATATGCATAAATTTATAAGTTTAATTAAAGTTATTTAATGAATTTTTTTATTTCATTGTAAATATATTAATTTATATTTTTGTACAAAATATTTAAATTATACATCTACATTATGAATATTTTAAATTATAAATAAAAAACTATTTTAAAATTGCTGAAAGATAAAAAATTGGGGTTGTTAGGCATCGACAATTATAGTCGATATGTAGAAATTATTGAGGATGGACAACTATTCATGATAGAGATGGATCCATCAATTATTGCCTATCATTTAGGTAATATTCGGCTGAAAATGCCGAACCAAACCACATTAATACGTATATATAACTAAACTTATCTTATTTTTTTTAATTATAAATATGTTAAATTTAAATTTTTGTATCAGATATTTATATAAATTCTGATTTTTTAATTATAAATAATAATTATTTACAAACTTTTCGGCCGAAATTAAAAAAATAATAATAATAATTGGTGAATCGGCAGTTATTGCCGATGAGCTGGCCTGGTTTTGGCAATAATTGCCGATGGCCTGGAAATTATCTTATATTTTTTTTAATTATAAATATGTTAACTTAAATTTTTCGGTCGAAATTGAAAAAAAAATTGGTGCATCGACAGTTATTACCGAGGGGCTGGCCTGGTTTCGACAATAATTGCCGATGGCCTGGAACTTATCTTATATATTTTTTTAATTATAAATATATTAACTTAAATATTTCGGCCGAAATTGAAAAAAAATGGTGCATCGACAGTTATTGCCGATGGGTTGGCCTGGTTTCGGCAATAATTGCCGATGGCCTGGGCCAGTTTTGGTAAAAATTGCCGAATGTCATCCATTGTTTCGGCTGAAATCGTTGATGCTGATCGTGGCTTTCGGAAAAAATCACCGATGTTAAGGTTACTTTTGGAACTTATTTTCCACGGAGTAAAAATCTGTTTTCTATATAACAATACCCTTATTTATTTATTCATTACATTTTTAAAAATTAAAAAAAAAATCATGAAGTTAACATGGAAAATGATGCCGTCATTCTTACCATAATTAAGATTACGTCGCAGCAAAGTTTCTGAAAACCCAACAACCTTCCATATACTCTTTTTCTTGTCATTACCAGTAAATCTCTTAGTGCGAGATTTCTCCAATTTCTCAGTTACTAATTAATTGTCGTGATTCAACAATAAGAACGTACAGAATCGCCAAATATATATATAACACGAAAAATTGGTTCTTGTGCCCAAAACAACTAGAGGTACTTTAAAATGAATGAGCTAATGAAGATATAAATTTCCTAGCTCTTTCCTTGCTGTTAGTATTATTTTTCTGTTGAAATAATTAGCCGTGATTCGAAAAAGATTTTTTTTTTAAAAAACCAAGGATATATAGTTATTTTAGTTAAATGTTTTATAGTTTAGTTTATATATTTCATAACATATTGACATTATCATAATGTCAGCAATTTTATTTTATTTTTAAATTAAAATCATTTTTAGTAAGATTATCATAAAAAAATAAAAATGAAATTATCATAATATTTCACATTATCATATGCATTCTCATGAAAATTTCTACCGTATAAAATGGTAGTATAACTAACATTTATATGTAATCTCATAACAATTTCTACCAACATTATCATAATGTCAAAAAAAATTATTTTATTTTTTAATAAAATATATTTTAGTAAGTTTATAAGAACAATGAAAATATATATGTAATATTCTTGAGAATTTTCTCAATAAATAAATACCTATATTTGATATATTTTTGGTATAAAAAATTAATAGTGAAACATAAACATATTAATGAAAGTAACAATGGTAAAATATGAAGGCAATTGTGGTGGAAGACGATCATTTATTTATTTATTTTTCAAAAATAATAGCTAACTAATTATATCAATAAAATATAATAGTAAATAAGAAAAATATAAATGCAACTATATTAAAATATGAAGGCAACAGTGATGAAATGAAACATAAGGTAATACTATTGAAATGTGAAGACAATTATAGCAAAACATGACAAGTTATTTCTATCAAAAAACTCACAACTTGACATTGATATGATAGAACAACAATGTACCATGAAATATGGAAGTGAATATAGTGAAACATGAATACAATACTGGTAAAAAAACACTAGTAGTAGTGAAATATAACTATAATAGTGGTAAAATAATTTTACCATAAAATATTACAATAATTGTAAAGTATAATTATAATGATGGCGGAACTTATGATTAATTACATTTTATATAATAATTTTTTAAGTAAAAAATATATGAATATTGATCTCTAATATTAGAGGAATTTGTTTTGAAAATGTAATGATATAATTTTTTAATGATCCTAGCTAAAGATAAATTAAGTTGAATAAAAAGTAGATAATTGCAATTAGTATGGCATTCTTTATAACCAGTTATATAATAATAATAATAATAATAATAATAATAATAATAATAATAATAATAATAATAATAATAATAATAATAATAATAATAATAATATGGTTATAAAGAATGCCATACTAATTGCAATCTTATTGTACAATGTGTTAAATGTGTGTATCATTTTGTGATGATAATATAATAAAAATATAAGGAAGAAAAGAGACCATAGATAATAAAAATTATTTTACCATATTAAAATACCAATAGTTCACATGTTCATACTTAGGTTTGCAAAGTGATATTTATAGCAAGAATGACATTTAAGGTCATACTCTTCACATATTATCACTTTTCATAGATTCTATAATATCTCGTATTTTTTGAAATTTAATTTTATTAAGCTTAATTATTTTATTAGCATAATTTGATAAGCATATTTAATTATTTTAATTTTAATTTATTTTATAGAATTATCAATGATTTCAACTTCATATTTAAATTTAATTAATGATTATCGCTACAAATCATTCTAGATAAATTTATTTATGACCATGATTTTATTATATTTATATGATTTTAATTTTTGTTTAAAAATATGTATTTTCATTCTTTCTTGGATTTTATTTTCAATATTTTAGATTTATTTTTGATCATAACTTCATCTTGCGATTACGGCCTTTTTCATTAACGAAATAAAAGTATTTAAAATATAAACAATTTCTTCAAAATAGTACAATTATTTTAATGATTGTATTAGTAGAAAATATTTTCGACTTTGAATTTATCCATTTCTCCTAGGTTGTTAATATATTTGAAAATTTTTTAATTAAAAAGTTTTTTATAACTTATTTATGATTTTTTTTATAAAATTAATTTTCTTCCATTTTATCCTTTTTGGTTTGAAGATGGCCATTTAAAAAAATTATTTAAATTAATCTTGATCTTTAAGAATTTGATTTAAATATTTTCTTATATGGTTTTAAATATTTTTTGAGGTCTTATTATGTATTTTTTTATAAATAATATAAATCTTTGCATTTGCTAATATTTTTTTTCAGAAGCATTTTTAAAATTCTTTAAATAGCTTTTATGTTGATTTTATACCTTTGAACCCATTAATATTTTTAGATTTTCAATATTCTCATTTACATATTTGTATTTGTAAAAAAAAAAAGAAAAAAACCCTCACCCCATCGATTGATTTCCCCTCCCTTTCTCTTTTCTCTCTTTTTTTTTCCCACTTTCTTTTCTCTCTATGTTCCTTCCCATTCCCTTCTGTGTGAAACCCCAGCTATCGCGAATGACTTCCACCTTACTCCTTCGCTGACCACCACAACTAACCATCTAGCTTCCACAACCATCGTCTCTCTCTATCTTCCCTTATCCCTCCTCTCGTCTTTTTCATCCTCCATCAACACAAGCAGTTGTAGACACGAGCGAGGGACAACAATGACGACTAGTAGCTCCTGGTTGTGGTGGCACCGTTTGGCCTCCACGTGCTCAACTAATTGCCAGGGAGTGACGTTCGACCTCCGACAGAGTTCTCTAGTCTTCCACTTTATATATTAGTATTTTATAAGGTCATCATAAATATCACATATTGCACAATTATTCCCATTTCCATACTTAACTAATTTTTCTTTATTTCCAATTATTCAAGTCAACTATAAGATCAAAGGTCCAAAACAAGATCAAAGTTAACACGAAGGTCAACCTATTAAAAGTCTAAGACCATCCTATGTCCAATTATTCACATTTGGGCACATTAGGCCGAAAAATCCAAAATACCCATAAGGCCAATAATTATCAAATTATCTTTTGGGCACATTTGGACTTCTACTATAGCCTTATTTATACAATTTTCACCTACGAGTGAAGGCTTTTTACAACTTATATCAACATGATTATGCCTAGTAACTAAAGGGGTGAGTACAATCTTCTTCTTGGCAAAATTCAAGCAATAGGCGTTCTTACTTCCATCATGCAGAACACTTATATCAAATTACCATGGCCTCCCCCAAAAGTAAATGACAAGCATCCATTAGCACTACATCACACAATACTTCATTTTGGTAGGTCTTCCCAGTGGAAAATGACAAATTCACTTACTTTGTCAGCTCCACTATGTTACCATCATTAATCCATTGTAACTCATATGATATGTATCATTTTGTAGTATTGAGACAAAGCTTCTCTACCAAAGTGCACGAATAAACATTTGCACAACTACCTCCATCTACAATAAGAGAACATATCTTCCCAAGTATGGTTCACTTGGTTTGAAAAATGTTTTCTCTTTGGGATTCATCACATTTAACCTCCTTTGTGTGCAACACCCTCCTAATCATCAAGGATTCTCCTACATCTAGTGGTGCATACTCCTCTTCTCCATCAAAGGCCAACTCATCCTCCTCTTCCTCATTTTATTCCTCTTATTTAGCCTCCCCTAAATCTACCATGGTCATCACCCTCTTGTTAGGACACTCATTTTGGTTGTTCCCCAAGCCTTAACATTTAAAATTCCTCGCACTTTTTGTTCGATTCTGAACCATAGCCCCTTTACCTTTATGGCTAAATGGTAGAGATTATCTATGGTGTAAAATCTATGTATTTCCACCTTCCTAGAGATATCATGCCAAATTCCAACAAGGAACCTAGAAAAGATATACTCCTCTAGCTTATCAAAATTGATCCTCATAGAGAGTTTCTCAAACTCCCTAATATACTCCTCTACACTTAATGATCCTTGCTTCAAAAAAAACATTTTATTATATAAGTCTTAAGTGAAAAAAGGAGGAAGGAATCTCTCCTTCATTAACTTATTCAACCAAGACTTAACTTTTGATTTTTCTTTTTTTTCTCCTCTTATGAACTAAGTCCTCCCGTCACAATTATGCATGGCCTTTGAGCTTATGAACCGCCACTTCAAAGGCTTTGGTATTGAAATATCCATTAACCTCAAACAATCTACTATACCTCAACTCCCACTCCAAAAATTCTTGGGGATTGTGATTGCCTTTAAACTCTGTGACCTTGGTTATAACATCATGAAAATTCTCTCCTATTTTTTAGTTCCTCCTCCTTAGATCGAGAGAAGAATCACTAGAGGATGAATCTTCTCCATATTCTCTTTCAACAAGCTCACCATCCGTATGATGCTCTTGAGTTGGGGGTATTTTTTTTATGTGTGTTTTGGACCATACTAGGAAGGACGGTGTCCAAGATATCAGACACTCTTCTTATATCATTTTGAAGAGACTATATAGCTTGATCCCTCCTTAGATTATTTTTCTCCTCAAAGCTCAAACCTCATGGTAAAAGGAGGTCTCCCATTGAAGATAAAAGAAAATTTTCAAAGGTAAGAAAAGGAAGTTCATTTCGGTTAAGGGTAGGGGAAAACTACATTGTGGCTCGAAGGCAATGGTGTTTGATTCAGAATTTTTGTGTATGGGTTTTGGTTTTGACAATGATGATGGAAGATAGAAAAACAAGACCCAATTTGCTGCAACCAAATCTTTGATACCAAGTTGATGCATATAAGATCCAACTTGGGTTATAATAGAAAGTGGTGTCTAATTAAGATTAGATCAACCAAAAGTTAAGAGTATAATGGGGAGAGATTTAAGAAGATGAAATTGATTCTAGGCAACTCCTTGAATCAATACTCACAAGAAAACCTAAAGTTTAAACTCTTAGGATAAATCTTGGAACATTTTATAAAAACTATGAAATCTTATACTAGAGTAAAAGAAGGGCAGCTCTCGATTTTGAGAGAAAATGTGTGCAGCCAAAGCAAGTTGTGTTCTCTTTCATTCTATCCATTACACTTATAGATGGAGTGCAGGATTAATGGTTACAACTTATCCACCTAATAAATGTTATTTGAATTAAAACATATGAATAAAACTACCTAATATACCACCTATGTGATTCGACCACAAGTCGGGTATGTCTTGTGTAGATTTTCGAATGGGGGGGAGTCTTCTAGCATATGTGCAACTCATTTAGATGCTACATGATTCATAAGGAAAGGGACAAGGATAATTTTAATAATTTAATGGGAAAAAGGAGTAAATAATGTCTTTTATCCATCCTTGATCTTCCTAAAAATCCACATTGTACTTCCTATGTGTTGAAAAGGACTTGTCATGCAGCTTGAGAGGGACTTGTGGCTTGTTTTATGTAGCTATTGTGGGTGCATAGTGGGATTCGTTTTTGGGGCCTTTTGGAGCTAAAATAATAAAAGAAAATGATGTGTAAATGGTGGGAAAAAACAGGCAAAAACATGACTTAAACGGTAGGGTTTTATTTTGTGGAGATGGTAAAGTTTGACAAGGTTTGCATGGCTAGTTTTCTTAGGAGTGATTAATGTATCCAAGTGAGGAGAGTTTTGTAACTCTCAAACTTGGAAAAATTAAGGGCAAGAGTGTGATCATCAAATGAGGATACTCCCGCATCAACTAGTCAAGTATAAACAAATGATTAAGTGTAGATCAAGATGTTTCTCCTTTTAGTATTCTACTACTTCTTCCTTGGTTGGTTTGAGCTATTCATTTATGTGTGTTGCATTTTTTTAATGTTTGTTTTCTTGTTAGTAGGGTTTCAAATTTTTAAGAGGGTATTTTCTCCCTTGGGTGCCTTACGGATCCTTGTGAGGGTTTTAAGTAGTGTAGCTTGGACTTCTGGGAAGAAGTTCATTTTTAATGGGGTAGTGATATAGTACCCCAAATTTTGTAAACATTATTTTCAAACATTTCGCTTTTTATTTGAAACCTAAACCTTAAATCTTAAGTTAATTATTTTTGTTAGCCCTTGATTTGCAACCTAAGTAAATTTGTAAATATATTGATCCTAATTATTTCCATTTTATTTACACTCACCCTAAATCGATAAATTTTAACCCAATTTATTTTTCCTAATCAGATACCTTAAGCTTAGATAACCCAAACAATTTTATTAATAAAATTTGATGTAATAATACTATTCATGTAATACACCAAATTAGGTAGAGTGTTATAAGGATTGTTCTAGCTTCTTATATGAACATAGTATACCATCCTTTTGGTAGTTCTGTCTTAAAAACTCCACATTTAAGCATGTCGATCTTTGAGCAATTTTTAGGATGTGTGATCCTCTAGGAAGTTTTTGAATTTTTTGAAAGGAAGTGTGTGAGTGGAAAAAAAATGCTGAATAGACTCGTATTTATTTGTGGGGTCAACCTATTAATCTCAAAGCGATCTAGGGTAGCCCTGTGTAGATGTATCGACTTGAAGTGTTACAATTCAACCCATATAATAACAAATGAAATAAAATTATAACAATCATATTGATATCATCTAAACATTGATTGAATTAGATCATAGAAATTATAAGTATTATTATTATAATTATACAAAATTATAATTTTAAATATAATACCTATAATATATATTATTATAATAAAATTTATAGTTTTATTTCTAACAAAAACAATAACAACAAGAACAACAATGGTGATGATGACGATGATTACATTTCTAAAGATTTCAATGGCAATAAAAATAATAATTATAATTAAATATAATTATTATAATTAACATGATAATTATAATTATTAAAACATTCATAACAATCACTACGATTATGCATATAATAATATTTATAATTTTATTTATAAAAATTCCTATAACAACAACAACAACAACAACAACAACAAGAATAATGATAATAATTTATTCATGTTATTACATGTTTTATGATAGAAATATGTTATATGAAGGCATATATTATAATAAAAAATACCATAATAAGCATAAAAATAATAATAAATCACAAAATTTAATTTATTCATTATATATTAAATTAATAACAATTAATGTCAACACAAATTCTAAATTAAATTAATTTGATCCAAATTCAATATGACCAAGAGTTTGTAGGCATGAATCAACCTAACATAAACCTAAAATCTGTAGCCATAAATCAAACCCGAAGACAAAGAAATCTAACGGGTTAGATGCAGATTGGACTTGATATTTTTTTAATTTGAAATAGCCTGACCTAACATGGACCCGACCCGAATCACTAATATTCAAATTGAATTCGAGTTTAAAGGATATTGATCTGAAGTCAAACTCAATCTAATTTTATAGTAGATTCAATTTTAATCTGATCCAAATTAATTCAATTGGTATGACCCATTTATGACTTCTAATTAAAGTTACCGACGCTGTGTATTTTTTTTGGTCATATACACAAACACATACTTTCTTTTATTAAATTTGTGCACCGTCATAATTAGTGACCCATAAATTTTTTTGAATATTTTATTTTATTTTTTTATCATATTTTAGAATGAATTATTGCCGTGAATTGTTTTCTTAAACATGAGTTGTTTTATTTTATTATGTTATTTATTAAATATGGCCAAAATTAATCAGAGACCGTATGGGCCACATATTCTCTACCGGCAAGCATGAGCCTGGCTAGATGTCCGATAAAGAGAATCGGATGCATTGGGCAAAAAATCTGGGTAAATCTCCAAAGAGACGATATATGTACAATTAAAGACGTTGAAATAATGTCTATTTGTAATACCCCATTTTTAGGAAATCCTAATTAAAACTAATAATTACGTATGATTAGTTATAATTATTAATTTAGGAGGTTTAGTATTAAACGTATTATTATTATTATTATTATTATTATTATTATTATTATTATTATTATTATTATTATTATTATTATTATTATTATTATTATTACGACGACTTAGATATAAAAATAATTAGGCCAAAAAGTTGATAGAAACCGATTCCTTATTTTAATCCTAGTTTTTATTCATAAATCTTATCTGAATTATTTTAATAATAATCGCGACTCGTAACCCGAAATAAATTTCTAAAATTTATTCTTGATTATGTTTATCTTTTTCATTTTTTTTAAATCTACCTTAGATCAGATTATTTTTCTATTTGATATTTTAATTTATTCGAACTAAATTTAATATAAAATATATATGTATATAGATAAAATATATTACTTATCTTCTCTCTCTCCCTCTGCCATTTTCTATCCCTTCCCCGTTATGTCTCCCTTATTTCCTACCTTTACTCAACCTTCTGCATTTATATACATATATACACGCCACACCCTCGCACACTCTACCCCAAACAGTCGCCCATTTCCCGCACACACTTTCGGCCGAAAACACAACACATGCACAACGCACACACACGACGCACACACAACACTATTCCTCCCAGACTCCCTCTCTGCATATAACACATACGTACACTCCTCAACCTACCCCAGCCATTCCTCCCAGCTCCCTCTTATCTTTCTCTTGACACACACCACCCTAGCCCCCTCCCCGTCGGTTTTGTTTGGCCTCCCCAGCCACCTTCTCCCCTCCTCCCCTCTCTTCTCATCGCTGGTTTTCCCAACCAAACAGCCCCCATGTAATCACCCCTCCCCGTCGTAGAACCTAGCCCTGCCACCTCCTCCCTTCATCCCAGCAGCCCACCACCCCGTCGCCCAAGCCTGTAGCACCCTTCCCCGACCGCAACACCCTCTCCCGCAGCCACCTTGCAGCACCAGCCCCCGTCGCTCCCCCTCTTTTGTTCGTTTTTCCTCCCACCCAAACATCACCGCATCACCTCCACCATCATCCTCGTGCACTTCTACCAGCCCTGCATCCACCACCGGCCCACCCCACCTTCTCCACCCGTCTCTCCTTTTTCTTTCTCTTTCTCCTGCAGCCACAACCAGCGCAACCTCCACGTAGCGCCAACCAGCAGCCAGTCTCCACCAGCCACCGCCAGCCAGCCACCAGCTCTGCCGCCCTTTCCTTCCCCCTGCCTCGCAGCCTTGCCCGACCCTCTCGCCTAGTGAGCCATGCCCCCCTTTCCCTCGTGTGTGACTCACGCTGCATGCAGCGTGAGTTGCGTAGTGTTGTAATAAAATTTTGGGTACCAATATTAATTGTAAGGGTATTTTGGTAATTTTAGAAAAATAAATATTTTATACTATAATTATTATTTTATCTGATAGATATTAATTCTGTATTTGTGGTATTATTTTTAGGTACGAAAGTTTAATTTGCAGGACCTAATAATTTTTGGTGGATACCGCTAATTTTATATTTTTGCTGGAATTCAGGTAACTGTTATACTCTACTAAAATGATAAAAATTGCGTGATAATACATTAGGGTTTTTGGTGTATGAAATATGTTTAACATGATTTATTTCAATATAATTATGTGTTAATTATTATTATTATGAAAACGGATAAAAACGAGCATGTTATCTGATATAAAATATTTCGGGTATAAAAGTATGACTTAAAAATAATTCTAGTGATGGGACAATGTTTGGTATGATAATTATGTATATAATTATTAGTTTAGCATGTTTAGATATAATTGTGGAATAATTATTAGGAATGTGTGCCCTAGGGGCAATTTAGTCATTTATTTATCCTGAAAATCATGTCTAACAAATATTATATGTTGTTGACTTTATGATCATGTGTTTTGTACGTTTCAAAGTTTATGATAGAGTTTCATATGCCGAAATCTATGTAGGGGCAAAATGGTCTTTTGACATGATTGATGATTTAAATTATATAATAAATAATTAGATTATTCATTTTAGCCTTTTCATGATAGATTAATAAATAAGATAGACTTAGTATTTAAATGGATACTAATATGATAATTATTAGCTTCGAGGGCATTTTGTTCATTTTCGGCCTAACGCCCAAATGTGAATAATTGAATATAGGATGGCCTTAGACTTTTGGTAGGTTGACTTTAGTATTGATTTTGACTTTTCTTTATACCGTTGATGGTAGGGTTGACTTGGATAATTGGAAATAAAGGGAAAATGAATAAGTATGGAAATGAGAATAAATGTGTAATGTGTGTTATCTGTGATCACTTTATAAAAAATACTAACACGTAAAGCGAAAGACCTCAAGTTTGGGAATGGTTTCTCTCTAGGGGTAGCTATCCTAGAGACGAGGTAGGAGTCCTCGATTTATTTGGGTTTCTTGTAACACCCCAAAATTTACTACATTTTTTTTTTTGTTTTATAAGCGGAAGCATTAACATAACATAACGGGTGTTACCGCCACACATAGCACGAGTCTAGTCCATACCTTTCTCGTACTACGCGCAAGGCAAAAACTTTACATCAAATAAATAAAAACTTACGGAAATAGATATAAATAGCAAAAGACTTGAATAATTTAGACATAATAACATAGTATGGAGTACATGCTCCAAATAATACAATATATAAAAAGCGATAAGGGGGTTAAAAGAGATGAAGAGTCCAAAAGCGATATCCAAAATTTAGGGCACATAACATGTGCGACATTAGATAGAATGACTCTACGCCCTAACCCCGAGGGTATAAACCCGCATCACTCCGCATGAGGAACCTCCTTAAAGTCCGCAGAATCATCATCATATATCTGCGACACAACATCTACAAATGTGTAGTATCAGTACACATCATGTACTGAGCAACATAACTATCCTAAAGAGATAGCATTGAGTGCAAGGTCCATGCGAAGAAAGTAATAGAGCATATAATAACCAGATAATATCATGCTTACATATATATGTTAATTGAGAACACGAAACTCAACCTTCAAGTATAAAATAATGTAATATGGATATATGGGTAGATGGGATCCATTGGTTATTATATTTTATCATCGTGATCACAACCAATTTATTATATTAGCTTGAGGATGGAGACTCGAAGAGATCGTAACAACTAATCTAGTACTCGAACGGTACTAGCCCTAGCTGGCCCGCCCAGAAACGTAACCAGTCCACCAATAAATAGGACACCTAATCACTTAAGTATGCATACCCCCTATAGGGCCGAAGTATATCGAGACACCTATAGAGTAGAAGAGGGCCTCTCCGGACCTCGTAAGGCACCCGGGATCACAGAATAGAAAAACACCGGAATGGTACCAAGTGAATACCAAACCTAACTCGGATAGCTACCCCGAGTGATACAAGTCCCAACTCAAGATCTTTCACTTTAAGTGATTAATATTTTATTCAAGGATTTAGCCAATCATAAATTAGGCCCACATAACAACACGTAGCTCACATCTATCAATATAATGAATATCCATTATTATATCAATATTAAATGGCATTAAAGCCAAGCGGCATTAAAGCCGAACCAATCCAAGCGGCGTTAAAGCCGAACCAATCCAAATGGCATTAAAGCCGATCAATTCTAGTGGCATTAAAGCCGAACCAATTTAAGTGGCATTAAAGCCGATCGATTCCAAAGGCATTAAAGCCGATCCAATTCATGAGGCATTAAAGCCGAATAACTTTAGGAGCATTAAAGCCGAATGAGTCCATGGCATAAAATACAGCATAAGGTATCATGTAACTTCAATCAATATTCAACCCTTCACACACTTACACACATACAATATTCAAGAGGCATACGAACATGCGGTTGCATTAAATCTATAACTCATACATACATACAATTACCACAAAAGAATACAACATATGCTTGACATGATTAAATAATCAATAAGCATACTCATCACCTTCCACTTCAAGCAGACATACATCGAGAATCCGTCGTAAGTAAAGGTAAGTAATGGCTTATCTAAATCCGAAGCTAGCTAAGCAAATTGAGAAAGAGAGGTGTAATTTATGCTAAAATATATTACGCTTAGCCAATTATTTTCTTAGGGTGAAATATCAATAGGAAAATAGGATAAAATATTAAGATTCCTCAATACACCCACAATGTCTCTTTCTCTTTTTCTTTTTCTTACTTAATGAATAATTTTAATTAAGGTCTCTAAGTATACTCATCAATGTTACCCAAGTATTAGAATTATAAATTCTAAATTCTTGTATTAGCATAATATTCAATTAGGTCTCAAATTTCTAGACATTTACATAAAATGACGAAAATGTCTTTATTAACCAAAAATTACCTTAAGCTTCTAAAATTCATAACTTACCCTAAACAACATCAAATCCTAACATATCATATACCAAATTTTATGTAAAAGACCCAATGAAGATAATGGTGCACTTAAAACTCTCAAAGACAATCTGTATTGCCCAATTTACCCATGGTTGAATATGTGCAAGCCTTATAAAAATTTCATTTCAACTCTAAATGATCCAAAACTCATAATCTAGCTTCTATACACTATTATACATATAGGGAAATACTTAGATAATTTTAAAACAACAAAAGCACACATAAAATAGCAAGGGAGAGAGCTAAACTACTCGGATCCAGGCATATTCATCACGAATATGCTGTAAATTCATCACCACTCTACTGAAAATTCATCAACTCTTCACTAAATATTCATCACTTTTCCAGCAGGTATAAACATATAAAAAGAATCACACAAACCATCTTCTCATTAGATATTCATGCTTAAACACATAAGGTAGAAGCATACACATGTCATACAATATTTTCAAGATATTATTTCATGCTTATAATTAAAATAAAGCTATCCACACATAAGAGAACATATAATACACCTAGCACAAAATCCTATTTCTAAAGGTTAGTTTTGTTACCAAAACTCCTAAGCTCCTTAGCAAAGCTAAAATAAGGAATCTAGCAATTCCTTCTCTAAACCACTTTGTCACCTTCAAGAATATAAGTTAAATGAGTTAGATAAACCAAGTTCAATAAATAACAAAAATGGGAAAGAAAGGATTTGGAATGGAAGAAGTGAAATATAAAATATTACTCTTGAATAGAGAGGCTTCAAAACCACCACAAAACAACCAATAACCACAAAGGAATGATGGATTAAGGTTTTGGAGGGTTAAAGGGGAGGAAAACAAGGAGAATAGAGGGCATGAAAGGCACGAAATATTTGTTGCAACCCACTTAACCACTGCAGCAAAAACTTCAATGTTGCTCGACAAGGCAGATAGGAGAGGAAAAAGGAGAGGGTAGGGGAACGATTTCCTTGGTGAGAAGGGTCTGTAGATGAGGCATAACATGCAAGGAAAAATTCCAAACAAGAATATATGGTAGAGGAGTCAAGGTCGATGCATAAAAGATGCTCGAAGTCACCAAAAAAATCAGCTTTGCTGATATTGTAAGGCTGGTCGGGAAGCAGAAGTTTGGCTATGAATAAGCATGAGGGATTTCGACTTCAGGGATTTAAATTATATGGATTCATAGTATGCAATGCATAATTTCGAAGGAAACAAAAACCAAAGGAAACGGATAACCAGAGAGAGAGAACGAGTTGCTCAAAGTTGGAAAGTAATCAACTTTGCACTCTGCTACAATCTATGATTTTATGTGCGTTTTGGGGTAGGAACGCACGATTTGGCAAAGATAGAGTAGGATCTGATATGGTGGAGTGTGGATTGAGTTTTTGGTTTGACCTTGGCCTCACTTGAGTGCTAGGATTAGGGTGTAAGAGAGATGATAGGCTATGGTTGAGTGTGTAAGAGAAATGTCATAAAATCATGATTATGGTACTAGTTGTACTTTTTGGTTGGGAGAAATGTAACCAAGTTACAAATCTGATTTGGTTTGGTTAGGAGACTAGTTAGGATTGGAACATTAGTTAGAGGATTGGTTACAATTTATTTTGATTAATTAAATTGCAAGAAAGCCTAATAATGGGCACTCATTGGGAAAAAATATCACTTGAATTCCAAAAATTATAAAAATTTATGAAAATGTTTGGAATAATCTTAGAAACTCAAATATATAAAAATATTAAGTATCGGAGTAGGTTTGGTCCTTGACGGATGGAAAATGATCAAAAACGGCAAAAACGGGTAACTTGCGGAAACGCATTTTTCCGCAAATTCATAAAATGAATAATAGGGGTTCAAGTTATCACATATTGATGCGGAATATTTTTATAAAATTAAATATAAGAAAATACTTGGTCTTGGAACTTATCTGATGACCAACGGATTTAAAATAGAAAAAACGACTAAAATCGTCTAATCGCGTAAATGAATTTTTTTCCGCAATTTGGTGATTTAGAAGGAAAGGGTGAAACATGAATGAATAGAATGAAGGGATGAACTCAAAAATATTTTTAGATTGAGTCACAAATTTTTAAGGGATCAAAAAGTGTAAAAACAGAGAAATCGGAAGAATTGCAATAAATATATTTTATGCATAAGAGAGAATTAATCGACGAAATATCTAAAACTTTACACGAACGGAAATACAAATTTTTGACCGAAAATCGAAATCATATAATAAAATCATAATTGTGAACGAATTTATCTAAAATAATCCGCAACGACTATAATTATTTAAATTCAAAATATAAACTCAAAATCGTCGATAAATCCATAAAACGAATCAAAATTAAAATAATTAAATGTTTACATCAAATTACGCTAATAAAATAATTAAACTTAATAAAACTGAATTTACAAAAAATGGGGTATTACATTTCTGGTGTGTCAGTTGTGCCCCAATAAGGCCCTAGTCTACTCTATAGGTGACCCACGGGCCCTATAGGGGGTATCGATACTTAAGGATTAGGTGTCCGAGGTGAGGAGGGTACTGTGTGCCTTGTGCATCAGTATGACCAGAGTGTTATTATGCCTCTGGGTTGGATGGTTGGAGGGTATCGTGTTGCCTTGTGCGCCGGTATGACCGGTGTACTGTTATGTCTCCGGGTTATTATTGTATCCCCCTCGAGTAAATAAAAATGGAAATAATATGATTTGATTGGAAGGATTATTATTGGGTATTGGATTGGTTTGGTAGTGGCTGCTGTGCCGACCTGTGGCTTAAGTAGTAGCTTACGGGCCTACTTGTGTGGGTATTATGTCTATAAGTATGTCTGTGACGTTACGTATATTATTATACTATATCTGTAAATATACTGTTGCTGTTTCGTATTTTAATTTACTATACTTGTAAGTGTACCTGTGAGATTACGGATATTATTATCCTGTGTCTGTAAGTACACAGGTGATGTTATGTATTTTATCATATTCTACCTGTGAGTATACATTTAACGTTGTGGATTATGTTATAGCTTACCTGGGAATACACTTGTGATGTTATAAATTTGGTTGGGTGTTATGCTGAGATATGAGTCATGCTATGGATGTTATAATTGTTACGCTGGAGTTGAGGGTCTAATCATTACTTCCGAGAGTATCTTTGGCATGTTAGTCTGGTAAGCTATCAGTTGTTTTAGACAAATGAAAATGAGTAGCATGTGGCTTTAATAGAATTTGATTGTCTAAATAATTATTGTATATCAATACTCGTATGAATACTTAAATGTATTGTACCTGTTAATCGTATGCCTTGCATGTGTTCCATGCTAGTTTTTCATATTAGTTTAGTACAAAGGGTTATTCAGTACCGTAGTACTGACGAGTTCCGTTTCATGGTCCCCTGCCTATTCCACGGGCAGTCTTTACCTTGCAGGATTACTTTGAGGGTAGGGTCTGACGACTTCAAATATAGGGTTGAGAGTTAGGACTATCCGGTGTTCGCCTCGACTTCTTTTGGTTTGGATATTTCTTAGACTCTTAAGTCATCTGCTATTTCTCTTTTGTTACGGTACAACTCTTGCCTGATCTTTTTGTATTTATTCGGGATAATGTAATTTGTAATGAAATTCTATCGTGCCTTTGTTTTAATGTTATTTAAGTAAAGTAATATTTTAGCCTTAGAACTCAGTATAAGAACGGTAGAGGATGCTAGACTTATAGTGAGTGTGGCGGTAATACCCATTGGTTTTGTCGCAAAATGAAAATTTTTAGCAGTAAAAATGGGGGTGTTATACTATTAATGAATAGTATTGGTTATTTAATATGGTTAGACTCATCGTATAAGTATGGAGTATATACTACAACACAAGTACTATCAAATTTGAAAAATCAAATTATGACACCATATTAGTGCAATAATTTGTACGTATATAATAGGAGTAAAAAATATTTTCTTTTATTTTTTATTTTAAGGAAACATTTTAAAATAAATAAACATTTATTTTTATTAAATTAAAATGTAAATAAATATTTATTAAAAAATTAATTTTTAATTTTTAAATAAATTATATAAAATATAAAGATAATGTTTTTATCTTTATTATCTGCTTAACAAAGGATCACAAGACAAAATAAGTTGAACAACCAAAAATATAAATACAACTACTCATAAGCTACAAATGCAAATCTAGTCGCAAAACAAAATATATAGAGCATATGAGCATTACTAATTTAGAAACTAATTTTCCCTCATCTAAAGAAGCTTAATCTACTCAACGATCTTATATAAATGTCTAGAACATTACTATAAAAGCCTGAAGAAAAAATATGAAATTCAATAAATACAAAGGAACTAACAGTAATAAATCGTGGAGAGGGGAGAGGGGGAACGGAAAGAGAAGCAAAACTAGATTAAAATTTTAAAGTTGAATTCCTCCTTTATCTTTTTCCTGCCAACAACATCAGTACGGAAGTCTCTTCGCCAACTTCACTTGCCTGAATCACATTATATATATATCATTTTCACAATAACTAGCAAGTACCTAAGAACTACTACTGACCACCACCACGACTTCCTCTACTTAAAATCGAAAACTTAAAATATATTGTACCGCCATTATCATCAGAAGTACAACATGTAAGTCCAATCTTATCTCCAATTCTCAATTCTCTTCTTTTTACGAAATCGGTCGACCAACCACTAATAAATACGAAGCTCCTACATGATTTATACCACCTCTTAAACGTAAGCATGTGATTTGTGTTAGTATCCTTGTCGAGAACCAAAACCCTTAAACCTTGCTCGGACTCAATCATACCCAGGCAATTTCTTTCGATTAGTTTAGGATATACGTACTGTTCTGCTAACTTCTTATGGATTAGTAGCCGAGCCTGTCCCCCAACGTCGCTTGCTTTAATCACTTTCTCTATTTCCCATTCATCAGCAGCTACATTCATTAATCCATTAATAACAATCGGTAGTGGTGGAATCGGCGGCCGTATATTCTCGTCCTGATCCTCAGCTACATCATAGCAGACCTCGGCCCTCTTTTCGCAGCTGGTTGCTGTGTCGTACCAATGGCATAGTCTCAACTCCAAGTCGTGTGCAGGGTCGTGATGATCGTCCACTAGATTGCCGACTTTGATCCTCTTTTCACGGCGGCTTGTAGTACTATTACTACTACTGCTGTGCCCTAATATTAATTGCAAATCGAGGTTGCTGTTGACTGAACTAATCACCGAGGTTTGAGTTTCTGGATCAAAGTGTGCGGAAACTAGGCTTGGTTTTTTCTTCTCCTGACCACTCAACGAAAGAGGGGGAGATAGTGAAAGTTGCCCCAAGATAGAGTCGTCACCGCCAAACCCAGAATCAGAAGAGTTGACAATGGTTTGGGCTTTTACGAGATCATCAAAGTTTTTGCTTCGACCCAAAGTCAGGTCGAGTTCATCCGTTTCATCGTGATGGACGGCGGCAGTGGTTGAAGAATCATGGGTTTCCTTACGTGGGGTTTTGATCTTGGGAGAAGTACTAGAGCGAGTCGAGGAAAGGGATAAAGCAAGGTAATCGTCATCTTCATCGCCGATGTTGGGTTGTGGAATCTCCATTGAGGGAATGGAAGGCTTCATAATCGTGAGCGAATCAGAGATTGGGATGAACTGATGCATGCAGGGAGACTTCTTGGGAGCCCGAAGAGAAACGGCGAGGAGGGTATTTCTTGGGATGAGCCAAACCGACTCGAACACTGGAAACTTGATCTTTTCCTCTGCCAAGATCTTTTCCGCTACCAAGATCTTTTCCAGTTGCTGCTTTAGGCACCTGTAAGTTGGTAATCATTTGTTTTACGGTATATGTATAAATACTTCACCCCCCCCCCCCTCGCCATAACAAACTTGGCAAGGTATGCCACTGGATGCTGCAGCTGCCCCGCGTATTCCCACTTCGTTATTTTTTTTTCTGTTACGCCTTTTACGCGATTTTGTTTTATTTATATATTCATTGCGTTTTTAAAAGTAAATAAAAATAAAAAAGGTCGACGGTAAATGGAAAATGACGCCGTCAATCTTACCATAATTCAGATTACGTCGTAGCAAAGTTTCTGAAAACCCAACCACCTTCCATATAATCTTTTTCTTATTATTACTAGTAAATCTGTTATTGCAAGATTTCTCCAATTTCTCGGCTATTAGTTAATTGTCGTGATTCGACAATAAGAACGTACAAAATCACCAAATATATATATAACAAAAAATTAGTTCTTGTGCCCAAAACAAATAGAAGTACTTTAGAATGAATTAGCTAATGAAGATATAATTTTCCTAGCTCTTTCCTTTCTGTTAGTATTATTTTTCTGTTGAAATAATTAGCCGAGATTATAAAATAACTAAAAAAGCACAAGGATATATAGTTCTTTTAGTTAAATGTTTTATATTTTAGTTTATATACATGATAACATACGGGCGTTATCATAATGGCAGCAATTTTATTTTATTTATAAAGTAAAATAAATTTTAGTAAGATTATCATAAAATATTAAAAAAATTATCATAATATTTCTCACATTATCATATTCAATCTCATGAGAATTTCTACCATATAGAATGGTAGTATAACTAACATTAATTTGTAATCTCATAACAACTTCTACCATAAAAACTATAGCATTTTGTAAAGTACTAACATTATTATAACATCAAAAATTTTTATTTTATTCTTCATTAAATTATCTTTTAGTGAGTTTATAAGAAAAATAAAAAAATCATAATATCCTTTAGATTTTTCTCTATAAATAGATACCTATATTTGATATATTTTTGATATAAAGAAAATTATAGCGAAACATAAACATGTTTATGAAAGTAACAATGGTGAAATGTGAAGGCAATTATGGTGGACCATAGTCATTTAGTTAAAAAAAAATTCATAACCGACTAATATGGATAAAATATAATAGTAAATAAGTAAAATATAGATGCAACTATATTAAAATATGAAGACAATGGTGGTAAAATATAACGATAATAGTGATAAAACATAAGGTAATTGTATTGAAATGTGAAAACAATTATAGAATAACATGACAAGTTATTTCACTAGAAAAAATCACAACTTGACATTGATAAGATATAACAACAATCATACCATGAAATATTGATGTGAATATAGTGAAACATGAATACAATTATAATACCTAGTATCTTTAAAATTCAATTTTATTAGTCTTAATTATTTCATTAGCCTAATTTGATATAAATATTTAATTATTTTAATTTCAATTTATTTTATGAATTTTTCTATAATTTTGACTTCATATTTGAATTTCAATTAATCATTATCGTTGTGGATCATTCTAGTTAAATTCATTCACAGCCATGATTTTATTTTATTCATATGATTTCAAATTTCAGTTAAAAATATTTATTTTTGTTCTTTCTAGTATTTTAATTTTTAATATTTTAGACTTGTTTTCGATTATAACTTCGTCGCGCGATTATGACTTTTTTTGGAGCTATACTTTGTTAACGAAATAAATTATTTAAATTATAAAATTTTCTTTTAAAATAGTAAAATTATTTTCTTTATATAGCTTTTATATTGATTTTATACATTCGCATCCTTGCAAAATTATTTTTTGTTAAATAAATTTTAGATAAAATCATCTATTAATATTCTTAGACTCAATTGTGTATTTGTATTAGTAAAAAAAAAAAGCCACTGGCCCCTCATTCTTTTTTCATTTTCTCTCTTCTTCTCTCTTTTTTCTTTTCTTCTTTCCCCCGACCTATTTCTTCAACAACCAAACCCCAGCCCTCTCCTTCTCCTTGCTCCGCCTTCATCGACCACCAACTTGCTAGCCAACCACTAGCCATGACCGACCATTCTCTATCACCAATCCACCTACATGACGTTGCCACCCATAGCACAAGTAGCAACAACCGGCGAGTGTAGCAACAACCATTGCATCAGTGAACAATAGTAACGACGCTGTCGTTTGGTCACTGCCGATATCACCCTACCATTAGCGAGTGTTCCTTGCCCTCCGTCGAAGCTTCCCTAGTCTTCACTCTCCCCAATTTGCAACTCTTTATTTGGTATAAATTTTGGAAAACCCTAACATTTATTTTGATTAATTTGGTATGAATTAGCTTATGATAACCTAAATTGGTTATTTACTTATGTATATATATGTTGTATGATTGATTTAGAGTGGTTAATTGTATTCTATATGGTTGCTTTGTGAAAATTAAAATTTTAACCCAATTATGTCTGGATTTTGTGGATTCATCCAATTAAGTAATTTTTAATAAATTGATTATACAATATGTTATAAAATGTATCTAATATCATATCAGAATCGTTAATTTGAGAAATTTATGCAAAATCAATCGAAATTGGATTTCTAAGTCTAAATCCATGTGTGACAAAATTGGATTGAATAATTGATTTGTTTCACTCAATTATTTTTACAATATCCTTTGAAAGGTATTTACTTTTATATTGGAAGCGTTAATTTGAAAAAATTGTGTGAAATTGATTGGAAGTTGATTTTTATGTCAAAACTCTTGTGAGTCTAAATTGGATTGTGAATTTGAGTTACTTTATTCAATTGATTATGTAATTTATAATAGAATACATTTAATTTCAATTCCAAGCATATATTATAGGAAGAATTGACTAGATTTATATATCAGACTCAAAGCCTAAGTTGTGCTAAATTAGATATTTCTTTTATTGGCTTTGATCAATTGATCATATAACATGTTATAAAATATGTCTAATTATATTTCTAAGCATTCCATTTAAATAAATTAATAAAATTTAATCAAAATTTATTTTTAGGCCTAAAACCCTAGATTTCAAATGAAATTATGAATTTGGTCATTTATATAGTTGCTATTATAAAATTGAATTTATAGAAATAATTGAAATGACACTAATTGCATTCTAATACCTTCAATTCAAATTAATGGATTTGAATTATCTTAGTTTGTGTCTTGGTATTGAAAACCCTAATTTTAGAAACTGATTGTCTTGAATTGGCCACTTGGAAGAATATTTCATTAAAATTAATTATCTAGATTTATTTAAAATTACTTTAATTATAGTCCTAAGCTATCAGTTTGAGATAGTCAAAGTTAATTAGTCGAGTTACAGTTTGGGCTTAAAGACCCTAATTTTCGGAGATGGTTTTATAAGAAAATGATTTGCTTATGTTTCTCTCACCTAATATATTACTAGTTTTTATTTAAAATAATTTGAATTGTATTCTTATGCAATTGGGTTGGATTGGTTCCATAAAAATGGTTGGTTTGTCTCTTTGGTCGTAAAACCTAATGAGTAAGCCATTTTTTTTGACAAAATTAACTTATAATCTATTATCCTTTCCTTGGCTTTCCAAATCTATTTGATATGCCCCAAATGATATGTATTAAACCTAATTTGATTAATATTTAATCTTAAATCTTAATCGAGATACGCTTGCGAGTCTTAGCTTTTGGACACATTTTCTAAGAAAGACCATTGCTATGTTATTATATTTATTTAATTATAATATTTAAATTTTTGATTGATATGGTAGTTTCTAACCTAGTTTTTTAATTTCTATTGGCAATCTAAGAAAACTTTCTTGTATATTGTTGAGCTCTCAATAGCTCGATCTCTTTCTTTCTCAAATTGCTTAGCTAACTTTGGATTTAGGTAAGTAATTAATTACCTTTATTTATGTTAGAATCTAGAATGTGTGTCTGCTTGGAGTAGGAGGTGATGAGTATGCTTTTTGATTATTTAATTATGTCAAGCGTATATTGTGGTCTTATATGGTAATTGTATGTCTGGATGAGCTTATAACTTCAATACAGACACATAATAGTATGCCTCTTGATTATTATATGCGTTTGAGTATGTGAAGGGTTGAGTATAATTTTGTGGTTAACATGCCTAGTAAATTATGAAATATTTGGTGATTTTACAATATGTTCTAATGTGTCTAAATTATAATTGATTTAGAAAACCATACTCATGGTTGGGTATGGATTGAAATTGTATGATACCTTATGCTGTATTTTTTGCCATGGAATTATTCGATTCTAATGTCACCTTAAAATTTTTAGAGTTAGTGCCACTTGAATTGGTTTTTCTTTAATGTCCCTAGAATCGATCGACTTTAATGCCACTTGAATTAGTTTGACTTCAATGCCCCTGGAATCGATGGACTATAATAACACTTGAATTTGTTCGACATTAATGCCCCTAGAATTGATTAGCTTTAATGCCACTTGAATTTGTTCAGATTTAATGCCACTTGAAATTAATCGCCTTTAATGCCACTTGAAATTGATATAATAATGGAAATTCATTATATTGATAAAAGTGAGATAAGTGCTATTATGTGGGGTTGATTTATGATTGGTTAAATCCTTGAATAAAATATTAATCCCTTAAAGTGAAGGATCTTGAGTTAAGACTTGTACCACTCAAGTTAGCTATCTAAGTTAGGTTTGGTACTTTGTATCATTCTAGTGTTTTCCTCTTCTGTGATCCTGTGTGCCTTACGAGGTTTGGAGAGGCCCTTTTCTACTCTATAGGTGTCTTGATAAATTTTGGCCCTATAGAGGGTATGCATACTTAAGTGATTAGGTGTCCTATTTTTTTTGGTAGTCTATTTATGTTTCTAGGAGGGCCAGCTAAGACTAGTATCGTTCGGGTACTAGATTAGTTGTTGCGATCTATTTGAGTCTCCATCCTCAAGATAATGTAATTAAATGGTTGTGTTCATGATAAAGAAATATAATAATGAAGTATTCTCACTCACGCATGGACTTTATATCTCTTTTTTCTATGCATGTCTCTTGGCTGTATCCCTCACAATAGTGATACCATATGATACTTGTTCGTACCCAATTATCACGTGATCTATTATTCAAATCTCATGTGGGTCTTATGTACAAAATACTATCTTCTTGGGCAATATGCGTTACTCAGCATGTAATTGTGGTTTCTTATACACTTGTACCCTATGTATTGTCATATCTAGTCATGTACTCATAAGCACAAATCCATGACCCATTGTTTTATTGTATGTAATACTTATATAATTAAACATGAATTATTGTATGAGTCGAATGGTGTATGCATCGCATGAATTATTGTATGAGTCGAATGGTGCATTTATCATATGCATAATTGAGAATTAGTATTATAAAATAGAGATTACCATATCTTATGTGTATCATGTTTCCTCTCATGAGTTAGGTAGTCATGATTTACTCAGTACTGGACTCGTATCGATGCTACCTTGGTTGAATGGGTCCTACGACAATCTACGTATGGTAGGAAGTAGATCTCTTGTGCATGCTTGAGATCAGATGTTATTATGGGGTTGAAGACTTGGCTTTGAGAGAGTAGGCAATCAGGATTCATATCCCTTGGAATTTATCTTTATTTAACTATATTTATTTTTGGAAGTTTTCAACTGTTGTATTAAAATTACAAGGGTGTTGTAATTAAATTTTAATTTCCCATTACTTTGATAAGATTTTAAAATTTAGGGTTATTTCATTCGTTTCCACTGATTTATTCATCGGTGATTTTATTTAGTAAAATTATTCACTTGTCATCTGCTTGTGTATATCTCCTTATCTCATGGCATAGATGTTGTTTGAACTTTTGTTGGACATTTTTTAGACTTGCATTTAGTATGAGATAGATGATGGACATTTATCTTGTGTTTGGTGTAGCGGTAACATTCCTCAAATTCTATTTTAGGTTCCACATTATTCTTTTAAATGAAAATTTTTAGAAGTGAATTTTAGGGGTGTTACAACAATAATAGTAAAAAAAACCCACAAATATAGTAGTAGTAAAATATAAGTATAATAATGGTCAAATTCTTTTACAATAATTATAACATATAATTATAATGATGGTGGAACTTATAATTACGTACATTTATATAATAAATTTTAAGTCAAAAGTATGTTAATATTTGTGAGCTTGTGACTCGTATTTGGTGTGTAGAATAGCTTGGATTGGTGTGTGAAGTGTTTCGGAGAAATTTGAAGTAGAACTGTAAACTGTTCTGAAAAGATGTTAATATTTTACATTGAATAAATTAGAATTTAGAAATGTACTAAACATGAAAGTTGTAGATCTTTCTGTTAGCTTTCCAACGCATCAAGAATCAGCTCGATCGGAGGTCCGATGAAGAAGTTGTGGCTGACATACGGAAGATTGTCAAAGTTGGAAATAAACACGAGGGCCGTGTTTTGGAAACACGATCCGTGTTTTTCCATTAGGAAAATATGTTATGTTTTCGGGGAGAGGCCGAGAGATAGAAAATAAACACGGTCCGTGTTTTTTGGGTTTTTTGCTCCGGCTCGATTTTTGCTAATGACAGTTTCATATAGTATAAATACCATGCGATTAGAACCCTAATCGAAGAGCGAAAATCGTCTTCTTCTCCTATTGAGTTATATTGTAATTCCTTGATGAATTGAATGATTTATGTGAGAATTTATTTGATTATTTGTAATCACAATTACTTCACATCAATAAGATCATCTGTTTCCCCAATCTGTGTTCTTGAGTGTTCTTCTCTTCTCAATTCTTGTGTGTTCTAATTGATACTAATTAGATCTTATTTTTCCGAATTGGTACCGATCCACAACAATATTGAACTCTAATTGTAGAGGACTTTTTTGAAATTTTAATGATATAATTTTTAATGATCCTAGTTAAAGATAAATTAAGTTTGTTGGTTTTCAAACCGGGGTTCAAGCCAATGCGATAGGGGTTAGGAAGGACCTAGAGTGGAGGATGTTGTGCGTAACCTAAGGAGGGTGTACGGTCAATTAATACAATTATGACAAATGTTTAATTAGTCCTTAGGAAACGAATGGTATAGTAAATTAGAGTATTAAATGACATTTAAGGCCTTTTTATCAAAGGTATTGATTGTTTTCGTCCGTTATTTTTACTAAACTTTATGGTTGTTTTACATCCTTAGGTTTGTAACGCTTCACATTTAGTTCTATATTTTTTTTCTAAAGCCTATTTAAAGGTTCTTTTGTATAGAGTCGAGAGATATGAAAAGTGAACCATATGCACAATACAACCATGGGGTGTGCGATAGATCTAGAGAGTAGATCTAGGAAATTCTCAATTGGAAACGGAGTTTTGGAATTGATTGAATTAATCAAGAGGGTTTTTCTTGATTAATTGATAAAGATAAAAATACGGGGAAAGTGTTCTTGGTTCTTGTATTTCTTGAAAGGATAGCAATAAAGATTCAAGTTTGGTAAATTCTTCTTTGGTTTGTTATTATTTTGCATAGTGTTTGTATTCTTGGTTTTGAAGATTTTATTTTAGATCTCAAAACTGAGGTAATCGTGAATATTTCCCAACAAGTGGTATCAGAGCCGAGGTTTGTGTCAAATCTATCTGCTGGTTCGAGTGAGATTGAAGATGGACAAGATCTTGGGAGGTGGGAAGTTAGTTATGGAATTGTTTGATGGGAGGAACAATTTTGCGCTATGGCAGAGTATGATCAAATATGTTCTTATCCAATAGGGACTGCACGCTACCCTAAACGATAAGAATCCCATAGATGTGGATGATTCCAAGTGGAAGGATATGAAGCTGCGTGCAACTAGTACGATCCGGTTGGCCCTTACTCCTAAAGTCAAGTACAATGTTCTTGAGGAGACAAGCCCGAAAGAATTATAGGAAAAGCTAGAGAAGACGTATGTGTCGAAGTCACTAGCCAACAAGTTGTTCTTGAAGAAGGATCTTTTTTCGTTCGTGATGGCAGATGAAGGAAACCTACAATATCATCTGAATATATTCAATGGATTAATCACCTAATTGAAGAGTTTAGATGAATCCTTTAAGGCTGAGGATCAGGCTGTCTTGTTATTAGCTTCTCTTCCGAAGAGGTTTGGTCCAGTGGTGACTAACTTGTTAATAGGGAAGAAGACGCTTTCTCTGGAAGAAAAAATTTTGGTTTTGCTTGAGGCGTAAAAATTGGCAGGACAAAGGGGATCTACTTCTGGAGATGGATCCAGTCTATATGCAGGAGGGCGCTCTAAGGGTGAGAAAAATTCTATCCCAAATATCAGGTGCTTTCATTGTGACAAGGTGGGGCATTTTAGGAGGAGGTATCCGGATTACAAGAAAGACCAAAAGGAGATGGATTATGCTAGAGCTGCTATAGATGAGGATGATAATGTTGATGTTCTCTTGGTGCGTGGGATGAATGCATGGAAAGAGAGTTGGATCCTAGATTTAGGATGTTCCCAACATGTATGTTGTAGGGAGGATTGGTTCAAGTCCTGGACCAGAAGGATGTCTGTTGCTTTGGCCAACAGAGAGGAGGTCAAAATTGAAGGAACCGGTGAGAATGAGATCAAGACCCATGATGAGAGAGCAAGGAAGCTAGTAGATGTGAGCTATGTTACAAAACTTGGTCGAAATTTGATATCCTTGGGACGATTGGATGGCTTGGGTTATGCCATTCATATTGAGTCTGGACGGATGAAGGTCACTAAACGAGGGAAGGTGATATTGGGAGGAACAAAGACCAAAGGGAATCTCTTCAAGCTTACAGGAAGTAGCATTGCAGGGAATTTGGCTCGAGGGGAGGTATCATTTGGTGAAGAACAATGCCATGATCATGAATGTGGTCACATATGGCTTGAAGGGGAGGTTGTTGGTTTTCAAACTAGGGTTCAAGCCAATGTGATGGAGGTTAGGAAGGATCTAGAGTGGAGGATGGTGCGCGTAACCTAAGGAGGGTGTATGGTCAATTAATACATTTTTGACAAATGTTTAATTGGTCCTTAGGAAATGGATGGTACAATCAATTAGAGTATTAATTGACATTTAAGGCCTTTTACTAAAGGTATTGATTGTTTTCGTCCGTTATTTTTACCAAACTTTATGGTTATTTTTCATCCTTAGGTTTGTAACGCTTCACATTTAGTTCTAGGTTTTTTTTTTCTAAAGCCTACTTAAAGGATCTTTTGCATAGAGTCGAGAGATATGAAAAGTGAGGCATATGTACAATACAACCCAGGGGTCTGCGATAGATCTAGAGAGTAGATATAGAAAATTCTCAATAGGAAACGGGGTTCTAGAATTGAGTGAATTAATCAAGAGGTTTGTTCTTGATTAATTGGTAAGGATAAAAAGAGGGGGAGAGTGTTCTTGATTCTTATATCTCTTGAAATGATAGCAATAAAGATTCAAGTTTGGCAAATTCTTCTTTGATTTGTTATTATTTTGCATAGTGCTTGTGTTATTAGTTTTGAAGATTTTATTTTAGATCTCAAGACTGAAGTAATCATGAATATTTCCCAACAAATTTGAATAAAAATTAGATAATATATATATAAGATAACTTGTTATAAGGAATGCTGCACCAATTGCTATCTCATTGTACAATGTGTTAAATGTTTGTATCATTTCGTTATGATAATATAATAAAAATATAAGGAAGAGAAAAGACCATAGACAATACCTTTGTTTTTCAAAGAAAAGGACATGTTGTTTAAAAAGCAAAGTAATATCATACAAATATAAGGAAGAGAAGAAACCATAGATATTAAAAATTATTTTACCATATTAAAATACCATAGTTCATATGATCATACTTAGGGTTACAAAGTGATATTTATAGCAACAACAACATTTAAGATCGTACTATACCCCGTATTTTTCAAAATTTAAGTTTACTAAGCATAATTATTATATTAGCATAATTTGATAAAAATATTTAATTATTTTAATTTTAATTTATTTTATGGATTTATCAATAATTTCAACTTTACATATGAATTTAATTAGTTGTTGTCATAGTAGATTATTCTAGATAAATTCGTTCATATCCATAATTTTATTATATTAATATGATTTCAATTTTCATTTTAAAAATATGTATTTCTGTAATAATAATAATAATAATAATAATAATAATAATAATAATAATAATAATACAAAATTGACAACAATAATAAGATATATAAGGGAACTTATATATATGTGTATTATTTGAATGATAAGACTAAGTTTCCGATAACTATAATAGTTAAATGATAAAGATTTACATTATAGTATTGTTATTACGTATATACATAGCATGTAAATAATAGGGTGCTAATAGAGTTTAATTAAGTAATGTTGTTATACGATATAGTTAATGGGTTATTAGTAAATGGACCTTTTATCACATTAATTAATTATCCACTTCTAGAATTCTCTAAACATAAATTACATTCTTCCATAACCCTAGTAGGCTCCCATTGTTATAAATAACTGGTTAGCTTCCTGTAAGCCATGTAGCAGCCGCACACAAGGAAAAAAATAACATTGACAAAGAGAGTGGTTTTATATAGAGTAAACATTCATTCTCCTGATCCGATTGGTGGAGGTAACATGCACACTCTTATTTTTCGTACTCTTTGGTACCTATGTTATGATTTCGTCGGTTAAGAATTTTGATTCTTTTTGTGGAATGTTACTTTTAGTTTATTATTATTATTATTATAACATCTGCAAACTAGAGCACATATGACATATGCAAAATAATTCTGAATTGATGAATTGTTGACATTAAAATATAAGGCATATAAACTCTTATATAGTATACTTATCACGTCATTGGGCCAGGGAATCAAATAAGTATATACGCAATATATAGTATACTTATCCGAATTGATGTGGGAAAATTTCTACAGCAAGCTTAAGCTCGTAGTTCCATGACATGGTTAGTGGATACTTGTAAGATACATGGATTCAAGAAAAGAAAAGAAAAGAAAAGAAAAGTCCTAGTGTATGCCTTATGTCATAAGCTTAAAGTTCATTAGGAACATTGATTATTTATCACCATAATTCTCGGTATAAGGTATCAAAGACCCGTTGCTAGGTCTTAGACATTATTTTAATTTGTACACAAAGATACTAGTCTTTGCTTTTACATGCAAAGTTCTTGTAAGCATCATAGTAGGCCATTCATAATTTTCTATTAATAGGTAATGTTTTGAAGCAAATTTGGTTATCCATTAGCATAGTCCGACATCTTTTTGGTTAATTTGTGATAACTATAATAATAAATATACTATAAAAGGGTGATAATTAAATTTAGATGCATACATATTTTAAGCTTCATACTAGTTAGTACAATTAATATATTTAATTAGCTCCTCATTTTTATATATAACAAATAAAGATCAGGGATAAATAAGTTGGTAAAATAGCAGTTGGTAACTCACTAGTAATTTATCTAATTTTTGACATCCTCCTAGCATTATTTGGGTATCTTGAACTTAAAATGGTTTTTAATCAATAATGTAAAGATGATGATTTGAGATAAAGGAATATCTTTGGGGACTTGAATAATATGTATTAAGTATTATGTATATGTTTATTAGTCAATAAACTTTGAGCACTAAATTAAATTTATTTGTAAGAAACATGTGGGACTTCTGATTAACATTACTAGTAGATTAATTCTAACATAGGGTTGCTCTAATAGTTTATTTAATCAAACCAGTTGTTAGTACTTGTCTATATATATATGTTGAGTAATCATATAGTTACATAATTATTTTAGGAATTGGGGTTTATATATAAACATTAGGCGGTAAACTAAAATATTGGTAAATTTAAGAATTTGATAAGTTGGATCTAAGTCGTTTATAATATGTTTAATTAATATATTTCATATAGAGTTAATATTATATCAGAGTAAACTATAGGTCTAGCGACTAGTGAGCATTTGTGATCAGATCGCATTCCAGGTAACATTACTTTCAACCTTTATATGTAGATATATATGTGTGCGCGCATTTATGCATATTTTAACTACATACTTGTTGATATAATGGTCTTATCTGGCTATATGACTTTACGTGAATATATATAATTTTATATAATTAGGACCCATGGATGATATTCTATTTTAATATGAATTTAATATAAATATGGGTTCCTGATGGATTTCATGTAAATTTTTTATAATTTTATAGTTGTGTTATTTATTTGAAGTGCTTGTTATAAAGAGTTGATTTTATAAAAGTATTCCTTTATTATGAATATATCACAATGCTCGTATCTTATATGACTAAATTACGTTTTGTTATTTATGTTAGAGTATAATTGGACCCTAAGAAAATTTGGCATTTATTTATTTATTTATTTGAAGTGTTAGTTGGATAATTATTTTATTCTGTTCTATTCCAGCTGGTGAATTGAGTGATGACTCAAAGTGGGTATGTTTCTATTTATTTTGGGAAAGTTACCTATTATGAAAAGTGGATAAAGTGAAGCTTATATGGTGGATTGTGTGACTTCACTTAATTAAAATACCATAACTTAAAGTGAAACATAAAGTGGGCTTTGGGTCCTTTAGGTTTGGCCTCCTAAAGTTGGGGATCGGCAATAGCCTTTCTCTTTTCCCTTGTAGATATTTATTTCTTTACCAGTTATGTCTGGTTAAGGCTCCTCGTCTACTCTATAGGCTTCTTTGGACCCTATTAGGGGGTGTACACACTTAAGTATAGGATGGCTAAGGTGGTAGGTTTTCAGACTTTTGTTATCCCCTTTAGACTATGTTCACTGGGATGATCTAGGTGCGATTTATATTCTACCTATGGTTGGTGGTAGGTCTTCAGACTTTGATTTTCTAGGTGACCCCCTAGTTAGTTTTTTCACTTAAAAATTGGATGTTACGATCACCTAAATAAAGAATAATAATCAGGTGATTTTCTTATGTGATTCGAGTGTATGTCTATGATTTATATGCTTATATAAATGTGAGCATATAATATTATTCCTTCATATTTACGTGTTACTTAGCTGTTCCCCTAGCTAACTTGTTACATGTTTTAAACGAGTTGTGATGATCCATGATGTACATGGTGAGCAGATGATCTAGTACAGGTTGGGTATGAATCTACTTAAGGTGTTGATGGCATGCATGACGGGGGATATTGAGAGTAGTGGTGACTTTCAGAGTTCTATTTATCATATTAATTTTAGTAGACTATTTTCATAGTTTCAATTGTAGGAACATTTTTGGTTTGAATTAATAAATATGTTTTGTATGTTTTCTTATTTTATTTAGCCTTAGCATCTAGTGTTAGTGGGACTATGGTGCCTATTTACATTAGATGTGGCGGTGATACCCTCATTGCAATTAGCTTCCGCGCATACTCTTCAATGAGTTTTGGGTTTTGAAAATGGGGGTGTTGCAATTTTTGTTCTTTCTCATATTTTAATTTTTAATATTTTTAATTTATTTTTCATTATAACTTCGTCGTGCGATTATAATCTTTTTTTGCAGTTATATTTTGTTAGAAAATTAAATTGTTTAAATTATAAAAAAATTCTTTTAAAATAGTAAAATTAGTTTAATGATTGTATCCGTAGAAAATATTACCAACCTTGAATTTATCCTTTTTTTTTTGAGATAATTAAGATCTTTGGAAAATTTTAAATTATAAAGATTTTCGTAGCTTATTCGTGATTTTCTTTGTGAAATTAATTTTCTTCCATTTTACCATTTGTGGTTTGTGGAGTACTATTTTTTGGAATTATTTATATTAATCATGATGTCTTAGAATTATTTAAATGTTTTATTATATGGTTTTAAATATTTTTTGAGGTCTTGTTATGTATTTTTTTATAAATAATATAGATATTTGCGTTCATCAATATATTTTTTTTTGGAAACTTTTCTGAAATTCTTTTAATAGCTTTTATATTGATTTTATACCCTTGGATCTTTGCCAAAAAATTTCCGTAAATGGTTTTTTAGATAAAATTACCTATTAATATTTTTAGATGTTCAATATTCTCATTTATAAATTTGTATTTGTAAAAAAAAACACCCTTCCGATCGTTTTTCCCTCCCCTTTTCTTTTTCTCTCTTATTCTCTTCCTCTTTTCTTCTCTTTCTCTCTCTGTCTCTGTCTCTCTCCCTCTCTCTTTCTTCCCATTCCTTTTTGTGTTAAATCCCAACCACTGTGAACTACCTTCTCCCTACTCCTTCATTGACCATCATAGCCAACCAACCAACCTCCACAATCACCACCTCTCTTTATTGGCCCTTCTCCCTCCTCTCGTCACCGCCATCCTTCGCCAACACAAGCAACAATGGAGACATGCAAGGGATAATAACAGTGACAAGCAAATATAGGTCGCGCCATCACTATTTAGCCTCCATAAGCCTAGCTGATTGTCGGTGCGCGACAGTCAACCTCTAACAGAGTTTCTTTGGTCTTCACTCTCCCTAATTTTACAACTCTTTGCTTGATATAAATTTTTAAAAACCCCAACTTTTGCTTTAAGTAATTTTGGCATGAAATAGCTTATAATAAGATAAATTGGTTGTTTAATTATGTATACATATGTTGAATTATTGATTTAGAGTGGTCAATTATAGTGTATGTGGTTGATTTATGAACACCAAAATTTTAACCCGATTATGCGTGAATTTTTCGGATTCGTCCAATTAAGCTATTGTTGATATATTGATTATAAAATATGTTCTAAAATGTATCTAATTTCATATTGGAATCGCGAATATGATAATTTTATGTATAATTATTCAGCATTGGATTTCTAGGTCAAAATCTGTGTGTGACGAAATTGGATTACATAATTGAGTTGTTTTATTCAATTGATTTTACAATATGCTTTGAAATGTATTTCATTTTATATTGGAATTTTTAATTTGGGAAAAGTATGTGAAATTGATTGAAATTGGATTTTTAGGTCAAAACTCTCATGGATCTAAATTGGATTGTGTAATTGAGTTATTTTATTCAATTGATTATATAATTTACAGTATAATACATCTAATTGTAATTCCGAATAGTTGATTTATATATTTTAGCAAGAATTGACTAGATTTTTATTTTAGATTCACAAACCCTAATTGTATTTAAATTGGGTATTTCATTTATTTGTTATGATCAATTCATTATATAATATGTTACAAAATATGTCTAATTGCAATTCTAAACATTTAATTTAAACAAATTAAAAAAATTTAATTGAATGACACTTTTGGGGCTACAACCCCAGATTTCAAATGAAATTGGTCATTTGTATAGCATTTTTTTCTTCTAAAATTAAAATTTTAAAAATAGTTGAAATTACCATAATACCCTTTATAAAAATTTTCCATTTACTTATAAAATTACCATATTTCCCCTTTACCTCCAAAATTACCACTTTACCCCCTTTGTTACACCACTTTTATTAAATTAACATTACCACATGGAATAATAATATTAATACTCCATTAACAATATCCAAGTCCACCAACTATTATATTTTAATATAATGCTTATTAGCACCCATACATATTAGGCCACATTCTTACACAAGAAATATTCCTAAAATTCCCTTAGGGGTCACAATAATATTATTCATGCATAAATGGTCACAATAACATAATACAACATGGATAAGTACTTAACACTTTCATTAATAATCAAACTCTCAATCAATACAAGCATAATTTTATATATATATATATAACCACAAATATCAAGCATAATAAGATATTAAAAATCCTAATGTGCTAACATACGTTTATCCATGCGTTTAAGTGGGGTTTAACGATTACCTTAATTCCCGCAAAAATTGAACCTTACTGGTATCTCGGTTAAAGATTCAAGCTTTAAATAGCAAAATCAACACCTAAAAATAATATCAATAATTATTATATTAGAAGTAGGAAATTAAAAGGATAAAACTTTATAAAAAATTAATTAATAACACACTTTACTTAACCATTAATATACCTCAATAATTAAACAAATTCACTCCCAAAATAATGTGGAACTCACGCTGCATGAGCAGGGTGAGCCACATGTAGGTTATAATGGGGAAAGAGGGTCGAAAGTAGGGGTAGAAGGGAGGGATGGTCATTTTTGGGTTGAGGTCTTTTGGATAGGAAATAAGGTAGATGGGGGAGGATTTTGGGCAAGGGAAGGATGCAGGAGTGAAGAGGGGGTGTAGATGGTGGTCGGGGGTAGGTTGTTGGTGGCTAAGAGTGGCAGAGGAGATGGCGGTGAGACGGCAAAGATAGCCGCTGAGGTGGACGGGCCTAAGAAGGAAGGAAAAGAGGGGAGGAAAATGAAGGGGTGCAGGGCCTGGTTTTGGGAAAAGAAGGTGTGGGGTGGTAGGGGAGGTTGCAAGGAGTGGATTGGTGGTTTGGGTGGCGGTAGAGGCGGCCAGATGACGACGAATGGAGGGGTTGTAGGGAGGCTACCGAGAAAGGAAAAAAAGAAGAGAAAAAATAAGGGGGAGGAATAAAGGACTATAGAGGGCTCGAGGGGGTATTGTGGTGGTTTAGGGCAATAGTATGAGGTGGCAGGAAGCACTACAGGCGGTTGGTGTGGTGGAGGAAGCGGCGGAGGGGCGGTGGTGCACAAAACAAGGATAGAAATGGAAGGAGAAGAAAATGAGAGGAAGGAGGTTGGGGAAGGTAAGGAGCTCAAACAATGAGGCAGGAAAGTGGCCGGTGAGGAGAAGAAAAAGAAGAGGGAGGATAAGGGGCAACTGCCTGGCCGGTGGTAACATGACAGGTGGTAGGGTGGTAGGGAGAGGGAAGGAAAGAAGAGGAAAGGGTGGCCATGCGGGATGGGGTGCATGGCTGGCCGGTTCCAAAATGGTGAAAAAAAAGGTCAGGGGAGAGAGAGAGAGAGAGAGAGAGAGAGAGAGGCAGGTGGTGGCAGTGGTTGCAGGCTGAGGTTGTTGGGCGTGGCGTTCGGGGTGGCAGCAATAGCGACGGGGACAAGTTGGGGGTGCTGGGTCGAGGTAAAAGAAGGAGGAAGAAAGGAAGGGGAGTAGGCCGGCGTAGGGGGAAGAAAAGGAGTTGTGCCAACCTGGGTAGGAGGGGGAGGAAAAGAAAGAAAAGGAGGGGGATCTGGGCTAGTCGGTGTGGGCGGGGGAGAGGGAGAATAGGCCAGTGATCCAGGTGTGCAGGGGGGAGGGGCTGGCCTAGTGCGGGAGGCCCGAAGGAGGGAAAAAGGAAAAGAAAAGAAAGAAGAAAAAGGAGAAAAAGGTAGAAAAAAGGAAAAAAAGGAAAAATAATTTAATTTAATTTTTAAAATAATAAAATGTAAGATTTTTGATAATTTATTTAATTTAATAATTTAATTCAATATAATTTAATATGTTGGTTAAAAAGGTTAATTTAGTAAAATCTTAGTTTGGAAAATTATTTAAATAAAAAGAATATGATAAAATAACAAAATATTTATTTTTAATTTATTAAATATTCTTATCCAAATTTATATACTAAAAAAATCCATAAAATAATTAAACTAAATAATTTTAAAAGCTAATTTATTTCAAATAAAAGCTATTTATTAAATTATAGGTTTTTCTAAAATTTTAGGGAATTATAGTGTTATAAGGATTGATCTATATGGTATACCATCCTTTTCGTCATTCCGTCTTAAAAATTCCACAGTTAAGCATGTTGGTCATATACCAATTTCTAGGTTAGGTGATCTTCTGGGAAGTTTCTGAAATTTTTTGAAAGGAAGTACTTGAGTGAAAAAAAAGCATGATGAATATACTTGTGTTTATTTGTGGAGTCAGGTAATTAATCCCAAAGCGATCCAAGGTAGCCCGCGTGGTTGTATCGACTTAAAGTGTTACAATTCAACCCATATAATAACAAATGAAATAAAACTATAACAATCATGTTGATATCATATAAACATCGATTGAATTAGATCATAGAATTATAAGTATTATTATTATAATTATACGAAATTATAATTTTAAATATAATACCTATAATATATATTATTATAATAAAATTTATATTTATATTTCTAACAAAAGAAAAGCAACTACAACAACTACAACAACAACAATGATGATGATGATGATTATTATTACGTTTCTAAAGACGACAATGGCAATAATAATAATGATAATAATTAAATATAATTATAAAATTAATTATTATAATTAACATGATAATTATAATTATTAAAACATTCATAACAATCACTATGATTATGCATAAAATAATATTTATAACAATAGCTATAAAAATAACAACAACAACAACAACAATAATAATGATAATAATTTATTAATGTTATTACATGTTTTATGATAGAAATTTGTTATATGATGACATAAATTATAAGAAAAATTGCTATAATAAGCATAATAATAATAATAAATCACAAAATTTAATTTATTCATTATATATTAAATTAATAACAATTAATGTCAACATAAATTCTAAACTAAATTAATTTGATCTATATTTGATATGACATAAAGTTTGTAGACATGAATCAACCTAACCAAAACCTAAAATCTATAGCCCTAAATCAAACTTGAAGACAAAGAAATCTAATGGGTTAGATGCAAATTGGACTCGATATTTTTCTAATTCGAAATAGCCTAACCTAACAAGGACCCAACCCTAATCACTAGTATCCAAATTGATTTCGAATTTAAAGGAAATTGATCTGAACTCAAACCTAATCTAATTTTATAGTAGATTTGATTTTCATCTGATCCAAATTAATCCAATTGGTATGACCCAGTTATGACTTCTTATTAAAGTTATCGTAGTTGTGTAATTTTTTTTTTGTCATATACACAAACACATACTTTCTTTTATTAAATTTGTGCATTGTCATAATTAGTGACCCATAACCTTTTTGGAATATTTTATTTATTTATCATATTTTAGAATGAATTATTGCTATAAATTTTTTTCTTAAACATGAGTTATTTTATGGTCGAAATTAATCAGATACCGTATGGGCCTCATATTCTCTACCGGCAAGTATGAATCTAGATGTCCGATAAAGACAATCAAGTGCATTAGGCAAAAACTCTGGGCAAATCTTTAAAAATTGAAAGTTTAGACCATGCCAATAAATAATTCTGCGCAATATCTCCAAAGAGACGATATATATACAATTAACGACGTTGAAATAATGTCTATTGATGAATAGTCTTGGTCATCTAATATGGTTAGACTGATCATATAAGTAGGGAGTACATACTACAACAACAGTACTATCAAAACTGAAAAATCAAATTATGACACCATGTTAGCGCGATAATTCATACGTATATAATAGGAGTAAAAAATATTTTCATTTATTTTTTTATTTTATGTAAATATTTAAAATTAATAAAATATTTATTTTATATTAAATTAAAATGTACAATAAATATTCATTAAAAATTAATTTTTAAATCTTAAATAAATTATATAAAATGTAACGATAATTTTTTTTATCTTTATTATCTCCTTAACAAAGTATCACAAGACAAAATAAGTCGAACAACCAAAAATATAAATATAACTACTCATAAGTTACAAATGCAAATCTAGTGGCAAAACAAAATATATAGAGCATATGATCATTACTAATTTAGAAACTAATTTGCCCTCATCTAAACAAGCTTAATCTACTCAACGATCTTATACAAATGCCTAGAACATTACTATAAAAGCCTGAAGAAAAAATAGTGGAGAGGGGGAACGGAAAGAGGAGCAAAACTAGATTATAATTTTAAAGCTGAATTCCTCCTTTTATATTTTTCCTGCCAACAACATCAGTACGGAAGTCTCTTCGCCAACTTCACTTGCCTGAATCACATTATGTATATATCATTTGCATAATAACCAGCGAGTAACTAAGAACTACTACTGACCACCACCACCACTTCCTCTACTTAAAATTGAAAACTTAAAATATATTTTATCGCCATTATCATCAGAAGTACAACATGAGAGTCCAATCTTATCTCCAATTCTCAATTCTCTTCTCTTTACGAAATCGGTCGACCAACCACTGATAAATACGAAGCTCCTACATGATTTATACCATCTCTTAAATGTAAGCATGTGATTCGTGTTAGTATCCTTATCGACAACCAAAACCCTTAAACCTTGCTCAGACTCGATTATACCCAGGCAGTTTCTTTCAATTAGTTTAGGATATACGTACTGTTCTGCTAACTTCTTATGGATTAGTAGCCGAGCCTGTCCCTCAACGTCGCTTGCTTTAATCACTTTCTCTATTTCCCATTCATCAGCAACTACATTCATTAATCCATTAATAACGATCGGTGGTGGTGGAATCGGCGGCCGTATATTGTCGTCCTGATCCTCAGCTACATCATAGCAGACCTCGGCCCTCTTTTCGCAGGTGGTTGCTGTGTCGTACCAATGGCATAGTCTCAACTCCAAGTCGTGTGCAGGGTCGTGATGATCGTCCACTAGATTGCCGACTTTGATCCTCTTTTCACGGCTTGTACTACTACTACTACTGCTGTGCCCTAATATTAATTGCAAATCGAGGCTGCTGTTGGCTGAACTAATCACCGAGATTTGAGTTTCTGGATCAAGGTGTGCGGAAACTAGGCTTGGTTTTTTCCTCTCCTGACCACTCAACGAAAGAGGGGGAGATAGTGAAAGTTGCCCCAAGATAGAGTCGTCACCGCCAAACCCAGAATCAGAAGAGTTGACGATGCTTTGGGCTTTTACGAGATCATCAAAGTTTTTGCTTCGACCCAAAGTCAGGTCGAGTTCCTCCGTTTCATCGTGATGGACGGCGGCAGCGGTCGAAGAATCATGGGTTTCCTTACGTGGGGTTTTGATCTTGGGAGAAGTACTAGAGCAAGTCGAGGAAAGGGATAAAGCAAGGTAATCGTCATCTTCATCGCCGATGTTGGGTTGTGGAATCTCCATTGAGGGAATGGAAGGCTTCGTAATCGTGATCGAATCAGAGATTGGGATGAACTGATGCATGCAGGGAGACTTCTTGGGAGCCCGAAGAGAAACGGCGAGGAGGGTATTTCTTGGGATGAGCCAAACCGACTCGAACACTGGAAACTTGATCTTTTCCGCTGCCAAGATCTTTTCCAGTTGCTGCTTTAGGCACCTGTAAGTCGGTAATCATTTGTTTTACGGTATATGTATATATACTTCACCCCCCCCCCCAAAAACAAACTTGGCAGGTATGCCACTGGATGCTGCAGCTGCCCCGCGTATTCCCACTTCGTTATTTTTTTTTTCTGTTACGCCCTTTACGCGATTTTGTTTTTATTTATATATTCATTGCGTTTTTAAAAGTAAATAAAAATAAAAAAGCTCGACGGTAATATGGAAAATGACGCCGTCAAGCTTACCATAATTCAGATTACGTCGTAGCAAAGTTTCTGAAAACCCAACCACCTTCCATATAATCTTTTTCTTATTATTACTAGTAAATCTATTATTGCAAGATTTCTCCAATTTCTCGGCTATTAGTTAATTGTCGTGATTCGACAATAAGAACGTACAAAATCACCAAATATATATATAACGAAAAATTGGTTCTTGTGCCCAAAACAAATAGAAGTACTTTAGAATGAATGAGCTAATGAAGATATACTTTTCCTAGCTCATTCCTTTCTATTAGTATTATTTTTCTGTTGAAATAATTAGCCGAGATTATAAAATAACATACGGGCATATATCATAATGGCAGCAATTTTATTTTATTTTTAAAGTAAAATAAATTTTAGTAAGATTATCATAAAATATTAAAAAAATTATCATAATATTTCTCACATTATCATATTCAATCTCATGAGAATTTCTACCATATAGAATGGTAGTATAACTAACATTAATTTGTAATCTCATAACAACTTCTACCATAAAAACTATAGCATTTTGTAAAGTACGACATTATTATAACATGAAAAAATTTTATTCTATTCTTCATTAAATTATCTTTTAGTGAGTTTATAAGAAAAATAAAAAAAAATCATAATATCCTTTAGATTTTTCTCTATAAATAGATACCTATATTTGATATATTTTTTATATAAAGAAAATTATAGCGACACATAAACATGTTTAGGAAAGTAACAATGGTAAAATGTGAAGGCAATTATGGAAAAACATGACAAGTTATTTCACTAGAAAAACTCACAACTTAACATTGATAAGATATAACAACAATCATACCATGAAATATGGAAGTGAGTATAGTGAAACATGAATATAATTGTAATACCCGGTATCTTTAAAGTTTAATTTTATTAAGCTTAATTATTTCATTAGCCTAACTTGATGTAAACATTTAATTATTTTAATTTCAATTTGTTTTAGGAATTTTTCTATAATTTCAACTTCATATTTGAATTTAAATTAATCATAATCGTTGTGGATCATTCTAGTTAAATTCATTCACAACCGCGATTATGGCTTTTTTTGGAGCTATACTTTGTTAACGAAATAAAGTATTTAAATTATATAATTTCCTTTTAAAATAGTAAAATTATTTTAATTATTTTACTCGTAGAAAATATTTCTTACTCTGAATTTATCGGTTTTTTAAGGTCATTAAGATCTTAAAAAAGTTTTAAATTAAAAAAGAATATTGTAACTTATTTATGGATTTCTTTCCAAAATTTTTTTTCTTCTGTTTTACCCTTTTTAGTTTGCGAAAGACCATATGAATTATTTAAATTAGTCTTGGTCTCTTAGAAATTGATTTAAATATTTTCCTATAGGGTTTTAAAAAATTTTCAAGGTCTTATAATGTATTTTCATAAATAATATAGATGTTTTTATTCGTTGGTAATTTCTTCCAAAAACTTTTTCAAAATTCTTTATATAGCTTTTATATCAATTTTATACATTTGCATCCTTACAAAATTATTTTTTGTTAAATAAATTTTAGAAAAAATCCTCTTTTAAATTTTTAGACTCAATTGTGTATTTGTATTAGTAAAAAAAAATACCACTAGCCCCCTTTCCTTTTTTTCCTTTTCTCTCTTCTTCTCTCTTTTTTCTTTTCTTCTTTCCCTCGATCTATTTCTTCCACAACCAAACCCCAACCCTCTCCTTCTCTTTGCTCCTCCTCCATCGACCACCAACCTGCCAGCCAACCACTAGCCATGATCAACCATTCTCTATCATCAGTCCACCTACATGATACTGTCACCCACAACATGAGTATCAACAGCCGGTGAGTGTAGTAGTAGCAACGGTTGCATCAGTGAACAGTAGTAGCAACGCCGTAGTTTGGTCACTGCTGATATCGTCCTACCATTGGCAAGTGGTCCTTTGCCTCCAACGAAGCTTCCCCAGTCTTCACTCTCCCCAATTTGCAACTCTTTGTTTGGTATAAATTTTTGAAAACTCTAACCTTTATTTTGATTAATTTGTATGAATTAGCTTATGATAAGCTAAATTGGTTATTTACTTATGTATATATATGTTGTATGCTTGATTTAGAGTGGTTAATTGTATTCTATATGGTTGATTTGTGAAAATTAAAATTTTAACCCACTTACATCTTTATTTTGTGGATTAATCCAATTAAGTAATTTTTAATAAATTGATTATATAATATGCTATAAAATGTATATAATATTATATCGGAATCGTTAATTTGAGAAATCTATGCAAATCAATCGAAATTGGATTTCTAAGTCCAAATCCTTATGTGACAAAATTGGATTGAATAATTGAGTTGTTTCACTCAATTAATTTTACAATATCCTTTGAAAGGTTTTAATTTTATATTGGAAGCGTTAATTTGGAAAAATTGTATGAAATTGATTGGAAGTTGATTTTTAGGTCAAAACTCTTGTGAGTCTAAATTAGATTGTGAAATCAAGTTACTTTATTCAATTGATTATGTAATTTGTAATAGAATACATTTAATTTTCATTCCGAACATTTATTTTAGCAAGAATTGACCATATTTATATCTTAGACTCAAAAACCCAAGTTGTGCTAAATTGGATATTTCTTTGAACATGTATAAAATATATCTAATTATATTTCTAAGAATTAAATTTAAATAAATTAATAAAATTTAATCAAATTGTATTTTTGGGCCTAAAACCCTAGATTTCCAATGAAAATATAAAATTGGTCATTTATATAGTTGCTATTCTAAAATTGAATTAATAGAAATTTTTGAAATGACACTAATTGTATTCTAACACCTTCAATTGGAATTAATTGATTTAAATTATCCGAGTTTGTGTCTTGGGATTTAAAACCCTAATTTTAGAAACTGATTTTCTTGAATTGGCTACTTGAAAGAATATTTCATTAAAATTAATTATCTAGATTTACTTAAAATTAGTTTAATTATAGTCCTAAGCTATTAGTTTGAGATATTCAAAGTTAATTAGTTGAGACCCTAATTTTTGGAGATGGTTTTATAAGAAAATGATTTGCTTATGTTTCTCTCACCTAGTAGATTACTAGTTTTTATTTAAAATTGGTTTTGCTTTAATGTCCCTAGAATCGATCGGCTTTAATGCTACTTGAATTAGTTTGACTTCAATGCCCCTGGAATCGATCGACTTTAATACCACTTGAATTTGTTCGACTTTAGTGCCCCTAGAGTTGATCAGCTTTAATGCCACTTGAATTTGTTAAGATTTAATGCCACTTGAAATTAATCGACTTCAATGCCACTTGAAATTGATATAATAATGGAAATTCATTGTGTTGATAAAAGTGAGCTAAGTGCTATTATGTGGGGTTGATTTATAATTGGTTAGATCCTTGAATAAAATATTAATCACTTAAAGTGAAAGATCTTGAGTCAAGACTTGTACCACTCGAGTTAGCTATCCAAGTTAGGTTTGGTACTTGGTACCATTCTAGTGTTTTTCTCTTATGTGATCCTGTGTGCCTTATGAGGTTTGTAGAGGCCCTTTTCTACTCTATAGGTGTCTCGATATATTTTGGCCCTATAGAGGGTATGCATACTTAAGTGATTAGGTATCCTATTTTTTTGGTAGTTTGTTTATATTTCTAGGAGGGTCAGCTAAGACTAGTACCATTCGGGTACTAGATTAGTTATAGCAATCTATTTGAATCTCCATCATCAAAATAATGTAACTAAATGGTTATGATAATGATAAAGAAATATAATAATGAATTGTTCTCACTCACGCATGGACTTTATATCTCTTTTTTCTATGCATGTCTCTTAGTTGTATCCCTCACAATAGAGATACCATATGATACATGTTCGTACCCAATTATCACATGATCTATTATTCAAATCTCATGCGGGTCTTATGTATAAAATGTTATCTTCTACGGTAATGTGCATTACTCAGCATGTGATTGTGGTTTTTTTATACACTTGTACCATATGTATTGTCATGTCTGGTCATGTACGTACTCATAAGCACGAATCCATGACCCAATGTTTTATTGTATGTAATACTTGTATAATTAAGCATGAATTATTGTATGAGTGGAATGGTGTATGTATCGCATGAATTATTGTATGAGTGGAATGGTGAATTTATCATATGCATAATTGAGCATTAGTATTATAAACTAGAGATTGCCATATCTTATGTGTATCATTTTTCCTTTCATGAGTTAAGTAGTCATGATTTACTTAGTATTGGACTCGTACCGATACTACCTTGGATGAATGGGTCCTATGATAATCTACGTATGGTAGGAAGTAGACCTCTTGTGCAGGCTTGAGATCAGATGTTATTATGGGGTTGAAGGATTGGCTTTGAGAGAGTAGGCAATCAGGATTCATATCCCTCAGAATTTATCTTTATTTAACTATATTAATTTTTGGAAGTTTTCAAGTGTTGTATTAAAATTACAAGGGTGTTATAATTAAATTTTAATTTCCCATTACTTGTATAAGCTTTTAAAATCTTGGATTATTTCATAGGTTTTCGATGATTTATTCATCGATGATTTTATTTTATAAAATTGTTCACTTGCCATCTGCTTGTGGATATCTCCTTATCTCATGGCATAGATGTTGTTTGAATTTTTTGTGGACAGGTTTTAGACTTAAATTTAGTATGAGATAGATGATGGACATTTATCTTGTGTTTGGTGTAGCAGTAACATTCTTCAAATTCTATTTTAGCTTCCACATTATTCTTTTAAATAAAAAATTTTAGGAGTGAATTTTAGGGGTGTTACAACAATAATAGTAAAAAAAACCCACAAATATAGTAGTAGTAAAATATACGTATAATAATGGTGAAATTCTTTTATAATAAAATTTTACAATAATTATAACTTATAATTATAATGATGGTGGAACTTATAATTAATTACATTTATATAATAATTTTTAAGTCAAAATTATATTAATATTGAGCTCTAGTTGTAGAGGAATTTTTTGAAAATGTAATGATATAATTTTTAATAATCCTAGTTAATGATAAATTAAGTTGAATACAAAGTAGATTATATATATATATATATAAGATAACTTGTTATAAGGAATGCTACACCAATTGCTATCTCATTGTACAATGTGTTAAATGTGTGTATCATTTCGTTATGATAATATAATATAAATATAATGAAGAGAAAAGACCATAGATAATACCTTTGTTTTTCAAAGAAAAGGACATGTTATTTGAAAAGAAAAGTAATATAATACAAATATAAAGAAGAGAAGAAACCATAGATAATAAAAATTATTTTACCATATTAAAATAACTTAGTTCACATGATCATACTTAGGGTTATAAAGTGATATTTTTAGCAACAACAACATTTAAGATCATACCATACCCCGTATTTTTCAAAATTTAAGTTTATTAAGAATAATTTGATAAAAATATTTAATTATTTTAATTTTTATTTATTTTATGGGTTTATCAACGATTTTAACTTTGTATTTGAATTTAATTAGTCGTTGTCGTAGTAAATTATTCTAGATAAATTCGTTCATGTCCATGATTTTATCATATTAATATGATTTCAATTTTTATTTTAAAAATATGTATTTCTGTAATACCCCATAATTTTTAATAATAATAATAATAATAATAATAATAGTAATAATAGTAATAATATAAAATCGGCAACAATAATAAGATATATAAGGGAAATTATTTATATGTGTATTATTTGAATGATAAGACTAATTTTCCGATAGCTATAATAGTTAAATGATAAAGATTTAAATTATAGTATATACATAGCAAGTAAATAATAGGTTGCTAATAGAGTTTAATAAAGTAATGTTATTATACGATATAGCTAATGGGTTATTAGTAAATGGACTTTTATCAAATTAATTAATTATCCACTTCTAAAATTCACTAAACATAAATTACCTTCTTCCATAAAGCTAGTAGCCTCCCATTATAATAAATAACTGGTTAACTTCATGTAAGCCGTGTAGTAGCCGCACACAAGGAAAAAAATAACAACGAAAAAGAGAGTGGTTTTATATAGAGTAAACATTCATTCCTCTTATCCGATTGGTGAAGGTAACCTGGACACTCTTATTTTTTGTACTCTTCAGTACCTATGTTCTGATTTCGTCGGTTAAGAATTTTGATTCTTTTTGTGGTATGTTACTTTTAGTTTATTATTATTATAACATTTGCAAATTGGAGCACATATGACATATGTAAAATAATTATGGATTGATTGTTGACGTTAAAATATGAGTCATATAAACTCTTATATAGTATACTTATCACATCATTGGGCTAGGTAATCAAATAAGTATATACGTAATATATAGTATACGTATCCGGATTGATGTGGGAAAATTTCTATAGCACGCTTAAGCTCGTAGTTCCATGACATGGTTAGTGGATACTTGCAAGATACATGGATTCAAGAAAAGAAAAGTCCTAGTGTATGCCTTACGTCATAAGCATAAAGTTCATTAGAAGCTTTTATTATTTATCACCATAGTTCTTGGTATAAGTTATCAAAGACCCACTGCTGGGTCTTAGCCATTATTTTTATCTGTACACAAAGATACTAGTCTTTGCTTTCACATGCAAAGTTCTTGTAAGCATCGTAGTAGGCCATTCATAATTCTCTATTAATAGGTAATGTTTTGAAGAAAATTTGGTTATCCATTAGCATAGTCCGACATCTTTTTGGTTAATTCATGATAACTATATTAATAAATATACTATAAAAGGGTGATAATTAAATTTAGATTCTTACACATTTTAAGCTTCATACTAGTTAGTACAGTTAATATATTTAATTAGTTCCTCCTTTTTTTATATGACAAATAAAGATCAGGGATAAATAAGTTGGTAAAATAGCAGTTGGTAACTCATTGGTAATTTATCTAATTGTTGACACCTAGCATTATTTGGGTATCTTGAACTTAAAATGGTTTCTAATGAAAAAATGTAAAGATGATGAGTTGAGATAGGAATATCTTTGGGGACTAGACTAATATGAATTAAGTATTATGTATATATTTATTAGTCAATGAACTTTGAGCACTAACTTAAATTTATTCGTAGGAAACATGTGGGACTTCTGATTAACATTACTAGTAGATTACTTCTAACATAGGGTTGCTCTATCAGTTTATTTAATCAAACCGGTTGTTAGTACTTGTCTCTCTCTCTCTCTCTCTCTCTATATATATATATATATATATATATATTGAGTAATCATATAGTTACATAATTATTTTAGGAGTTGGGGTTTATATATAAACATTGGGCGGTAAACTAAAATATTGGTAAATTTATGAATTTGATAAGTTGGATCTAAGTCGTTTATAATATGTTTACTTAATATATTTCATCTAGAGTTAATATTATATCGGTGTAAACTATAGGTCTAGCGACTAGTGAGCATTTGTGATCAAATTGCATTCCAGGTAACATTACTTTTAACCTCTATATGTAGATATATATGTATGTGTGCATTCATGCATATTTTAATTACATACTTGCTGATATAATAGTCTTATCTAGCTATATGACCTTACGTGAATATATATAATTTTATATAAGTAGGCCCTATGGAATATTTTTAATATGAATTTAATATAAATATGGGTTCCTAATAGATTTCATATAAATATTGTAATTTTATAGTTGTGTTATTTATTTGAAGTGTAGGTTATAAAGAGTTGATTTTATAAAAGTATTCATTTATTATGAATATATCACAGGGATCGTATCTTATATGACTAAATTAAGTTTTGTTTTTTTTTATGTTAGAGTATAATTGGGACCTAACAAACTTTGGCATTTATTTATTTATTTGAAGTGGTAGTTTGATAATTATTTTATTATGTTCTATTCCAGTTGGTGAATTGAGTGGTGACTCCAAGTGGGTATGTTTCTATTTAACTTGGGAAAGTTACCTATTAAGAAAAGTGGAGAAAGTGAAGCTAATATGGTGGATTGTGTGACTTCACTTAATTAAAATACCATAAATTAAATTGAAGCATAAAGTGGGCTTTGGGTTTTTTAGGTTTGGCCTCCTGAAGTTGGGGATCAATAATAGCCTTTCTCTTTTCCCTTGTAGATATTTATTTCTTTTCCAGTTATGTCTGGTTAAGGCTCCTCGTCTGCTCTATAGGCTTCTCCAGACCCTATTAGGGGGTGTGCACACTTAAAGATAGGATGACCAAGGTGGTAGGTCTTCGGACTTTTGTTATGCCCTTTGGACTATGTTCACTGGGATGCCCTAGGTGCAGTTTATATTCTACTTGTGGTTGGTGGTAGGTCTTCGGACTTTGATTTGCTAGGTGACTCCCTGTTTAGTTTTTCCACTTAAATATTGGATGTTACGATCACCTAGTTAAAGAATAATAATCGGGTGGTTTTCTTATGTGATTCGAGTATATGTCTGTGATTTATATGCTTATATAAATGTGAGCATATAATATTATTCCTTCGTATTTACATATTACTTAACTGTTCCCCTAGCTAACTTATTGCATGTTTTAAATGAGCTGTGATGATCCATGATGTACATCGTGAGCAGATGATCTAGTGCAGGTTGGGTATGAATCTACTCAAGGTGTTGATGGCATGCATAACAGGGGATAATGAGAGTAGTGGTGACTTTCAGAGTTTTATTTATCATATTAATTTTAGTAGACTATTTTCATAGTTTCAATTGTAAGAAAATTTTCGGTTCGGTTGGTTTGAATTAATAAATATGTTTTGTATGTTTTTTTGTTTTATTTAGCCTTAGCATCTGGTGTTAGTGGAACTATGGTGCCTATTTACACTAGATGTGGCGGTGATACCCTCATTGCAATTAGCTTCTGCGCATACTCTTCAATAAATTTTGGGTTTTGAGAATGCGGGTGTTCCAATTTCCGTTCTTTCTCATATTTTAATTTTTAATAGTTTAAATTTATTTTGTATTATAACTTCACCGTGAAATTACAATATTTTTTTGGAGTTATATTTTGCTAGCAAAATAAATTATTTAAATTATAAAAAAATTATTTTAAAATAGTAAAATTATTTTAATGAATGTATCCGTAGAAAATATTATCAACCTTGAATTTATCCATTTTTTTAAGGTAATTAAGATCTTTGGAAAGTTTTAAATTATGAATATTTTTGTAGATTATTTGTGATTTTCTTTGCGAAATTAATTTTCCTCCATTTTACCATTTGTAGTTTATGGTGGACCATTTTTTATGAATTATTTAAATTAATCGTGATATCTTAGAATTTGATTTAAATGTTTTCTTATATGGTTTTAAATTTTTTTGAGGTCTTGTTATGTATTTTTTTTAATAAATAATATAGATCTTTATGTTCGTTAATATATATATATATTTGGAATCTTTTCTAAAATTCTATAAATATCTTTTATATTGATTTTATACCCTTGGATCTTTGCAAAAACAAATTCTGTAAATTATTTTTAGATAAAATTACCTATTAATATTTTTAGATGTTCAATATTCTCATTTGTAAATTTATATTTGCAAAAAAAAATAAAAATAAATTACCCTTTCGATTGTTTTTCCCTTCCCTTTTCTTTTCCTCTCTTCATCTTTTCTTCTCTTTCTCTTTCTCTCTCTCTCCCTCTCTCTCTCTTTCTTCTCGTTCCCTTTTGTGTTAAATCCCAACCACTATGAACTACCTTCTCCCTACTCCCTCATTGACCATCACAGCCGACCAACCAACGTCCACAACCACCACCTCTCTTTATTAGCCCTTCTCCCTCCTCTCATCACCGCCATCCTTTGCCAACACAAGCTACAATGGAGACATGCAAGGGACAAAAACAGTGACTGGCAGATATAGGTCGCGCCATCACTATTTAGCCTCCATGAGCCTAGCTGATTGTCAGCGCACGACATTCGACCTCTAATGGAGTTTATCCGATCTTCACTCTCCCTCATTTTACAACTCTTTGCTTGATATAAACTTTTAGATACCCTAACTTTTGTTTTAAGTAATTTTGGCATGAACTAGCTTATGATAAGCTAAACTGGTTGTTTAATTATGTATACATATGTTGTATGATTGATTTAGAGTGGTTAATTGTTGTGTATGTGGTTGATTGGTGAACATCAAATTTTAACCCGATTATGTCTGAATTTTTCGAATTCGTATAATTAAGCTATTGTTGATATATTGATTATAAAATATGTTCTAAAATGTATTTAATTTCATATTGGATTCGTTAATGTGATAATTTTATGTATAATTCTTCAGCATTGAATTTCTAGGTCAAAATCTTTGTGTGACGAAATTGGATTATATAATTGAGTTGTTTTATTCAATTGATTTTACAATATGCTTTGAAATGTATTTAATTTTATGTTGGAATTTTTAATTTGGGAAAAGTGTGTGAATTTGATTGAAATTGGATTGTTAGGTCAAAACTCTCGTACATCTAAATTGGATTGTGTAATTGATTTATTTTATTCATTTGATTATATAATTTACATTAGAATACATCTAATTGTAATTCCGAACTGTTGATTTATATATTTTAGCAAGAATTGATTAGATTTTTATTTTAGATTCACAATCCCTAATTGTATTTAAATTGGGTATTTCATTTATTTGTTATGATCAATTGATTATATAATACGTTACAAAATATGTCTAATTGCAATTCTAAATATTTAATTTAAATAAATTAATAAAATTTTAGCAAACGATACTTTTGGGCCTACAACCCCAGATTTCAAATGAAATTAGTCATTTGTATAGCATTTTTTCTTCTAACATTAAATTTATAAAAATAGTTGAAATGACCTTAATTTCATTCTAACACCCTCAATTTGAATTAATTTATATGAATTATCTGAGTTGGTACCTTGGGCTTTAAAACCCTAATTTTGGAAAACGATTCTCTTTCGTAAGATTATTTTGTTGAAATTGATTATCTAGATTTATTTAAAATAATTTTAATTATACTATTAAGCCATCAATTTGAGGTAATCAAAGTTAATTAGTTGGTTTGTAGTTCGGGTATAGAAAACATAATCTTTGGAGATAGTTTTACGAAAATGATTTGATTATACTTCTTTCACCTAGCAGATTACTATCTTTGATCTAAAATCATTTGAATTATATTTTTACCTTATCAGTATAGATTAGCTCTTTGAAAACGGTTGGTTTGTCTTTTTATTTTTAAAACCTAATTAGTAAGCCAATTTCAATAAAAGTAACTTATCCTCTATTATTCTTTCTTCAGTTTTCCAAATTAATTTAAAATGTACTAAGTGATATGTGTTGAACCTAGTTTGGTTAATATTTAACTTTAAATCTTAATAGAGCTGCGCTCGTGAGTCTTAATTTTGGACATCTTTTCCAAGAAATACCATTTGTGTCTTCTTTTATTCATTAAATTATAGTACTTGAATTGTTGACCAGTCAATTGATTTTACAATATGCATTGAAATGTATTTAATTTTATGTTGGAAGTTTCAATTTTAAAAAATTGTGTGAAATTGATCGGAACTAAATTTTTAGGTCAAGACTCATATTGATCTAAATTGGATTGTGTAATAGAGTTATTTTATTTAATTGATTATATAACTTACATGAGAATACATCTAATTGCAATTTCAAACCGTCAATTTATATGCATTTTAGTAAGAATTGACTATACTTGTATTTTAGGCCAAATACCCTAATCGGTTAAAATTAGGTATTTCTTTTTATTTTTTTGATTGATTGATTAAATAATATATTACAAAATATGTCCAATTAAATTTATACACATTCAATTTAAATAAATTAATAAAATTTAATTTAATTGAATTACATTTTTGGGCCTAAAACCCTAGATTTCAAATGAAATTGGTCATTTGTATAGTTTTTTCTTTCTAAAATTGAATTTACTTAAATAATTGAAATGACCTTAATTACATTCTAACATCCTCAATTGGAATTAATTGATTTGAATTATCTAAGTTGGTGCCTTGAGCTTGTAAACCCTAATTTTGAAAAATAATTATATTAAGTTGGCTACTTGTAAGATTATTTTTTTTAAATTGATTACCTAGATTTATTTAAAACTAGTTTAATTGTACTCGTAAGCTATCAATTTGAGTTAATCGAAGTTAATTAGTTGGTTTATAGTTCAAGCTTAGAAACCCTTATTTTCAGCGATAGTTTTATGAAAATGATTTGCTTATGCATCTTTCTCCTAGAGGATTGCTATCTTTGATATAAAATCATCTTAATTATGTTTTTTTATTATCGATGTGGATTAGTTCTTTAAAAAGTATTAGTTTGTCTTTTTTGTTGTAAAACCTAATTAGCAAGTCATTTTTGATATTATTTCCCCAATTTTTTAAATTAATTTGAAATACCCTAAGTGATATGTGCTGAAATAATTAGCCGATATTCTAAAATAACTAAAATAGACCAAGGATATATAGTGATTTTAGTTAAATGTTTTATATTTTGGTTTATATATATCATAACATATTGACATATTCATAATGTCAGCAATTTTAATTTTTTTTAAATTTAAAATAATTTTTAATAAGATTTTCATTAAAAAAATTATCACCATATTTCTCACATTATAATATGCAATCTCATGACAATTTTTACCATATAAAATGGTGCTATGACTAGCATTCTTATGTAACCTCACAATAATTTCCACCATATAAATTGTGGCAATCTATAGAATAATGACATTATCATGATGTCAAAACATTTTTTTACATTAAAATATATTTTGATAAGTTTATATGAAAAAAAATTATATTATTCTTGAGGTTTCTCTCCATATAAATTCCTATATTTGATATATTTTTGGTATAAAAATTATAGTGAAACATAAACATATGAATTAAAGTAACAGTGGTGAAATATAAGGGAAATTATTGTAATATTCTATTTTTAGAAGCCTTAATTATAATTAATAATTATGTGTGATTAGTTATAATTATTGTTTTAGGAGGTTTAGTATTAAAAGTGTTATTATTATACGTATTATTACTTCAAATATAAAAATAATCAGGTTAAAAAATTGATAGAAATTGAACTATTAATTTTAATCCTAGTTTACATCCATAAATATTAGCCTAATTATTTTATTAATAACCTTTACTCATAATCCAAAATACTCCCCTAAAATGTATTCCCGATTATTTTATCTTTTCTTATTTTATTAAACCTATCCTTAATCAGATTATTTTGTTCTCTGATATCATAATCTATTCAAACAAAACCTAAAATAAAAATAAAACTATTTGTTTACTCCATTTTATCTTCTGATCTTACTCGTTACTTGCCCCAATTCCCTCTCCCAATCACTTTCCTTGTCTCCCTTAATTCCTTACTTCACTCAACCTAGCATCCTCTACATTATATACATATACACACTACACATGCATGCGACACCCAACCTTTGTTCCATTTTAGCCCATCCTTCAAGCAACTCCTCCATCTAACCCCTTCCCTCTCTATTTTTGTTTGATTTTCCTTGCTCCCTCATCCTTCTCCCCCCCCTCTCTTTTTTTTGTTCATGTTTTTCCAACGACCCTTCCCCAAGTCAAACCCAACCCCCTACATTATATACATACACATTGTATTATATATATACAGACACATACTGTAACACCCCCAAAATTCACTATTAAAAAATTTTGTTTTATTAAAATAATTAGCGGAAGCGAAATAACAAAACTGTGAATCTTGGGGATATTACCGCCAGACTTAGTACCAGATTGGTTCACTCATACCATTCTAGTACCAAGTGCTAAGGATAAAAGAGTAAAATACAATTTATGAGAAACTCAGGCATATTTAAATTAGAGTAGCGCAAGTAAATATAATCCATCAAGTGGTGGTTACAAAACAATGAATACATTGAAATTGTGAATTTAAAGGAGACAGAGTAAAACCCTAACAGTTTCAGATAGTTCCTTATGCTCCTTCCCGAGGCCCACTTGAATAGCGCCTAAAAACGACCTGCAAGGGACACTGTCCATTGAATAGGAAGGGGCCCCACGAATGGAACCCTTCAGTACTAAGGTACTGAGTAACCCTTTAAAAATACACTTAAAAGTAGGCACGCAATGTAACACATGATATACTACTATATCCATACATAACGACAGGTGTAAACATGATATTCAGATCCATACATTCACACATCCAACAAGTCAATCAGATATTAATGGGGTATACGTAACATTCACTTTCGTACATCCGCATACTTAACAAGTCAGTAAAATATTAATAGGCTATAATGAATAGTCGATACTCTTAGGGCCTTAAGGCCACTAGTCCATCATTAATCAATCATCTCGAATTATAAATGTCCATGTGAGTGTGGGAATCCCACTATTATAGCCAATGGACCAGTCATGCAGGGCAAAACGCTCCTGGCCACTATTATTCGCCGGTGGACTAGTCTGACCCTTACTCACAAGGTGTTCCACTGTAAGTAATTAGTGTATTCCCCTTGTCTTATTGTTTTTACGTTTGGTTTGTTGAGAACGGAATCCCCCACTATTATAGCCGGTGGAACGGTCATGTAGGGCAAAATGCACCTGACCACTATTCGCCGCCTTGCCGCTGCTGTGTCTACCGCCCTATGCCGCTGTGAAACCACCCTTAGCCTCCACCTACACCCCCTCTTCACTCCTGCACCATTCCCTTACCTTGAAACCTTCCCCATCTATCTCTTTTTCTAGCCTAAAGTCACTAAACCAAGCCACCTCTCCTCCCTTCTATCCCACCCTCTTCAAGCCCTTTTCTCTTCTCATTTCTGCATGAGACTCATGTTGTTCATGAAGCGTGAGCTCCCCCTTTATTTTGGAATTTATTTGGCTAATTTTTAAGGTATAATAGTACTTTATGTTAAGTGTTTTATTAATTAAATTTTATAAAGTTTTGTGCTTGGATTCTTATTTCTAACATAAATATGATGGATATTATTTTTAGGTATTGAGTTGCTAATTAAGCCTTGAATCCTTAACCTGGATACTGGTAAGGTTTGAGTTTTTGCGGGATTAAGGTAACCGTTAATCTTCACTTAAATACATGGAAAAACGTATGCTAGCACATTAGGGATTTTAGTATGATTTTATGCATGGTTTGTGTGCTTAGCATGATATATATATATGGTTGCTTATATTGATTGATAAAAATAAAAAGCATGATAACTTTTGTGCCATATGTAGGTATGTTAATTAAGGAAGGAGTTTGATTATTGATGGAAATGTTAAATGCTTGTCTATGATGTATCATGTTGCTAATGCATGAATAATGTTATTGTCTAAGGGTATTTTAGTAATTATGCTTATGGAGTATGTGATCTAATGTATGTAGTTGCTAATGAGTATTATGTTGAATAATGACAAGTTTGTGGACTTAGATGATAAGAATGAAGTACTAATATCATTATTTTACATAGTGTTGGTAAATTCATAAAAATGGTGAATAAAGGGGTTGAGTGGAAATTTTATAAGCGAAAAGGGTATTTTGGTAATTTTGTAATCAAAAAGGGTATTTTGGTAATTTCAAAAGAAAATGGGTTAAATGATAATTTATAACTAAAAGGATAAATTTGTAAGTTGTGAGAAATAAGGGTATTATGGTAATTTGCAAGGAAAAGGGGCATTATGGTAATTTTGGAGGTAGAAGGGAAAAATAGTAATTTCAGAAATAAATGGCAATATGGTAATTTTATAAGTGAATGGAGAAATGGTAATTTTTATAAGTAAGGGGTATTATGGTAATTTTGGGAGTAAAGGGGTAATATGGTAATTTTGGGAGTAAAGGGGTAATATGGTAATTTTGGATGTGAAAGGGTAAAATAGTAATTTGTAAAGTAAAAAGAGTGTTATGGTAATTTTATAAATAAAAGGGTATTGTGGTAATTTTGTAAATAAAAGGATATTATGGTAAACTTGGGAGTAGGGGTTACTTGGTAATAATGATAACGACGAAGTACAAATTAGTAATTATGATTATGAATAAGGGTAAATTATTATTTGTAATTATGAAGAAGGGTAATTTGGGATTTATGATAATTAAAAAGGATAAAATGGCAATTAAAATAATTGAGAGGGGTGAAATGGTAATTATGATGAAGGAGAAGGGCAATTTGGTAATTTATCCAACTAAAGGGAAATTTGGTAATTTAGCCGATTAAAGGGTAAAGTGATAATTATTTAACCAACTAAAGGGGCAAAATAGTAATCATGACAATGAAGGAGGGTAATTTAGTAATTTATCCGACTCAAGGGCAATTTAGTAATTATAACAAAGGAGGAGGGCGATTTGGTAATCTAACCAACCAAATGGGAAACATGATAAGTGTAGCAATTATGAGGGGTGAATGGTGATCTAAAAAGTGCAGGAGACAATTTGGTAATCTAAATTGGACAAGGGGTAATTTGGTAATTATGCAACCTTAAGGGTAATATGGTAATTTATCAAGTAAGGAAGGGATGACTTAGTAATTATATAAGTAAGGGGTAAATAAGTAGTTTGTATCTAACATGTCGTTGTGATTGTGGACCATTATATTTAAATAATGCTGATTAGCCAAGTAAGAGTATTTGATAATTAGTATGGCCTTAATGGTTTTCTCTGTGATATCTTGGATAATCATCTGAATAAGAAATGATTAATGATATTAGAACGATTGAAAGTGAATAAGTAACTGATTATTGTGCTTTTCGTGATCACTTTAATTAAGACACCATTACTTAAAGTGAAAGACCACGAGATCGGGAATGGTGACTCCTTAGGGGTCGCTACCCTAAGGACGTGGTTTCGTCCACGATTATTCTGGTATTTGCTGGTGTGCCTTTGTGCCCCAGCCAGACCCTATATCTTACTCTTTCTAGCTCTACAGACCTAGTTAGGGGGTATGCATACTTATGGATTAGGTGTCCTTGTCGGTAGGGTACTGAGTTAGCTTTATGCACCAGTACGATCAGGGTACCTTTGCGTCCTTGGGTTCGTGGTTGAAGGGTACTGAGTAGCTTGTATGCATCGGTACGACCGGTGTACCTTTGTGTCCCAGGTTATTGATCTCCCGTTCGAGGCAAATAAATATGATTGTTGTGCTGATTAAAGAAAGGAAAGATACTAATATTGAAAGTGGAATATTAATGAGCCGGGCCTAGATGATTTATGATATTGAGTACCGATCCACCGGTTATAATAGTGGCCCAGGAGCGTGTTGCCCTAGCAAGTGATATTGAGTATCGGTCCACCGGATATAATAGTGTCCTAGGAGCGTTGTGCCCTAGATGATGATGATATATATATATATTCCGATCCACCGGCAATAATAGTGGGGGTCCCGAGCTCAATAAAACCTAATATGCATGTGAATAAAGTTATGGAAAAATACTAATCACTTATAGTGGAACACCATGTGAGTCGGGGCCAGACCGGTAAATAATAGTGGCTAGGAGCGTCTTGCCCTGGAGATCGGTCCACCGGCAAATAATAGTGGTCAGGAGCGTTCTGCCGTAAGTGTATACTTTTCGGTCCACCGGCTATAATAGTGAGGTTCTCGTACTCACATGGATATAAAATATGAGACCGATTGAATGATGATGGAATAATGGCTTAAGGCCCAAATGTATTGGTTTTACACTGTGACATGGCTTAAGGCCCAGAGGTATCGATCGTGACTTATAACTTGTTATATATGTGATTGTTATGTGTGCACCTCTTATTACATATGTATATAATTACACTATGTGTTGCATTGCGGGCATGTCTTTAAGTGTGGTATTAAAGGGTTACTCAATACCGTAGTACTGAAGGGATTCCCTTTGTGGGGCCCAGCCTATTCAATGGGCAGTGCCCTTGCAGGTCTTTTTAGGTGCTACTCAAGTGGGCTATGAGAAAGATAGTAAGGAGTTATCCTGTATCGTTAGGGTTTTCTTTCTCTCTTTTAAACTCCTGGTTTTAATGCTAATGCTTTTTAAGTAACCATCATTGGTAGATGTTATTCTTGTAAACGATTTGATGCGCTACTCTGATTTGTGTATGTTGAATTTCTTTCAAGTTGTATTTCATTTTCTTAGCCTTAGCACTTGGTAATGGAACGGTATGAGTGAACTGGTCTGGTACTAAGTGTGGCGGTAATACTCCCAAAGTTCACTTTTTATTAATTTGCTTCCGCTAATTTCCTTTTAATTAACGAAATTTTTCAGTAGTGAATTTTGGGGGTGTTACAAGCCCCCTTTTACTCATCCACTCATGGATCATGGAGTTTTTAGGTCATCCTTACCTTTGTTAGCCAACGTACTTCCCCTTGGTTATCTTTCTCTCCCATTTCTCTTTTTCATGCATCCATCCTACATTACCGCATTAATTATCCTAGAATGCATGTCCTAAAGGGCCATATCACATCAGATCATAGTTTACAGCATATCCATAGTAGCACATACCAAAAGAGGGCATATGAACATACCTCTTTTCCAAGCCACGCCACACATGAAACAGTTAAGATAATAGCATATAGAACACGATATATAATTATATAGGACATCCAAGGCATGTAAGACACATAGCATGCATTCGGCCTTAGCTACACACTTATTCAGTTTAGGTTACCGAGCTATCTCCCACACTTATTAAGCCACTAATCACCCTTCATAATTGTGACACTTAATATATTTTACATTTGGTTGGTTAGATTACCAATTTGCCCATTTCCTTTTCTATAATTAACAAATTGCCCTTTAGTTGGTCAAATTACCAAATTACCCCTGTTCATTATCCTAATTATCAAATTACCCCTTTAGTTGGTTAAATAACCAAATTGTCCTTTACATTTATCATATTTACCATTTTACCCTTCACCATTATTAAATTATCATTTTACCCTTCTCTTTTATTAAATTATCATTTTACCCTTCTCAATTATTATAATTGCCAAGTTATTCCTTTCCAATTTCCACTTTACACCTTTTGTTTACAAAATTACCATTTTACCCATTTACTTTCAAATTTACCATTTTGCCCCTTAACTTTCAAAAATTACCATAACACCCTCTCACTTATAAGATTATCATTTTATCCTTAATTACGGAATTACAATTTGACCTCTTTTAATTTCAAAATTTTCATTTTGCCCTCTAATTACGAAATTACCATTTTACTCTTTTATTATAAAATTACCATTTTCCCTTTAATTATAAAATTACCATATTACCCTTTTATTACGAAATTACCATATTACCCTTTTATTACCAAATTACCATTTTGCCCTTCAATCACAAATTTGCCATTTTTCCCTTTAATCACAAAATTACCATTTTACCCTTTAATTAAAAAATTACCATTTTCCCCCTTTAATTACATAATTACCCTTTTTCTCTTTAATTACAAAATTACCACTTTGCCCTTACCTCCAAAAGTTACCCTAATACCCTTTATCTCCAAAATTACCATTTTATCCTTTAATTCCAAAATTACCTTTTTACCACTTTGCCTTTGCCTCCAAAATTACCATAATACCCTTTTTAATTTAAAATTACCATTTTGCCCCTTAGTACACCACTTATATCAAATTATCATTACTACATAAAATATTGATATTAATACCTTATCCACAACTCTTATATTTAATATAATAATTATTAGCACCTATATATATGTATTAGGCCATATTCTTGTACAAGATACATTACTAAAATACCCCTAAGGCTCACAAAATATTAACCATGCATTAAAGATCACAATAGCATAATACTTAACATTTCATTACAACCAAACTCTTACCTCAAACAATATTTCCATACATAACATATAACCTAACATGCTTCTTTTTATCAAACATCACAAGAAACTACGCATATGATATTAAACAACATATATTAAGCATAATAACAAATTAAAAATCCTAATGTGCTAACATACGTTAATCCATGCATTTAAGTAGGATTTAAGAGTTACCTTGATTCCTGCAAAAATGAACCTTACCAGTATTCCCATTAAAGGTTTAAGCTTTGATTATCAAAACCAATACCTAAAAATAATATCAAGGTTTATTATGTTAGAAATAATAAAAATCAAAGTATAAAACTTTATAATGCTTAATTAATCAAATACTTGAATTAAAATATTATTATACCTTAAAAATTATTACCCAACTAAATCAAGAAAGGCAGCAGCTCATACTGCTCATACAGCAGGAGCTGCATGCAAAGAAAGGAGGGGACGAGGGCTAGAAGGTGGTGAAAAGAGGAAAAATGGCATTTTCAGGTTAGGTTTTGTAGGCTAAGAAAAAGGGCATGTGGGGGAGGATTTAAGGCAAGGGAAGGATGCAGAGGTGGAGAGGGGGTGTAGGTGGTGGTTAAGGATGGGTTGACGGCGGCGGAGGTGGTGATAGCGAGGTTGCGAAGTGGTGCTGCTGAGGAGAGTCGAGATGGGGGGCTGAGAAGAAAGGAAAAGGGAGGGGGAAAACGAAGGCCTATGGGTAGTGGTTTCGGCCAAAAGAGGTTTGGGGGTGGTAGAGGGGGTTGCAGGGATTAGTTTGGTGGCTTAGGTGGCGGGAGAAGCAACGGGATGACAACAGATCGAGGTGGTGTAAGGTGGCTGCCGAGAAGAAAGGGAAAGAAGAGAAAAAGAAGAGATGAGGGAGAAGGAGGCTGTGGGGTGGCTAGAGGGGTGCTATAATCGTTCGGGGGTAAGGTAGAGGGTGGCAGGGGGTGGTGTAGGTGGCTGTTGAGGCGGCGATAGCGACGGAGCTGGGCGGTGAAGCAAAAATAGGGTGAGAGAGGGGAGGAAAAGAAAATAAGAAAAAGAGGTCGGGGAAGGCATGGAGAGGCTTGGGAAAATGCAGAATGAGGCATAGAAGGAAGAAGAAATAGAAGAGGAAGAGAGAGGAGAGGATAGGGTGCTCGAGGGCGGCAGTAGGGTGGTAGGGAAATGGGAGTTGTAGGGAGAGGGAGAAGAGATATGGCAGGGCATGGGGGAAGGAAGAGAGGGATGGTGTGTAATACCCCAAATTGAGCGAAATGTTATAATGATTGATTTGGCTACTTATATCAACATGGTATACCATCCTTTTGGTGATTCCGTCCTAAAGAACTTCATAGTTAAGCGTGCTGGCTATGGAGAAATTTTAGGATGGGTGACCTTTTGGGAAGTTTTGAAAATTTCTCGGAAAGTGCGTGAGGACAAAGCACACTGAAAGAACTCGTATTGATTTGTGGGGACAACTGATCAATCCAAAATCACTTCAAGGTGGCCCCCGCGTGGTCGTATCGACTCAGGGTGTTGCAAATGGCATCAAAGCGAAACCGCGACCGTGAGCTGAACTTGGATGAGCCAGTCAGCCACCTAGCGGGACGATTCTTAGGATAAACTGTATTTGAGACAGTTAATGGTTGAGGCGTAACGAGGACATTGCGTTCTTTAAGTTGGGGTGAATGTAATACCCCAAATTGAACGGAGTGTTATAATGATTGATTTGGCTACTTATATCAACATGGTATACCATCATTTTGGTGATTCCGTCCTAAAGAACTCCACAGTTAAGCATGCTGGCCGTGGAGCAATTTTAGGATGGGTGACCTTCTGGGAAGTTTTGAAAATTTCTCGGAAAGTGCATGAGTGAGGATAAAGCACACTGAAAGGACTCGTATTGATTTGTGGGGCCAACCAATCAATCCGAAAGCACTTCAAGGTGGCCCCCACATGGTCGTCTTGACTCGGGGTGTTACATGGTGGGGCTGAGATGGCATTGAAAATGATGGGGGTGGAAGAGAGAGAGATAGGGGGAAGTAGTAGAGGGATGATGAGCCGAGATGGTGTAGGTTGGGCGGCGAAGATGGCGGGGTGGTCGAGATTTTTACTGGGGAAAGAGGAAGAAGAAAGAAAGAAGAAGGAGAGAGGGAAGGTTGGGCATGACGGGCAGTTGAAGGAAAGAAGGTGTGGGCTGGCTGGGTCAGGAAGAAAGGAAAGAAAGAAAGAGGAGGGCAGGCCGGCGATGCACGTGTAAGGAAGGAAAATTGGCTAGCGGCCCAGGTGTAGGGGTGGGAGAGAGGCAGGAGAGGAGAATGGGCCAGTGGCCTAGTCGCAGGGGGGAAAGGGGTAGTCCGAGGCACCAATGGCCCAAGGGAAAATTGAAAGAAGGAAGAAAGGAGAAAAAAGGAGAAAAAGGAAAAGGAAAAAGGAAAAAGGAAAAAGAAAAGGGAAAATGGGGCAATTAAAAATAATTTAATTTATAAAATAATAAAATGCAATATTTATGGGTAATAAATTTATTTAATAATTTAATTTAATATAATTAAAATATAAGGGTTTGAAAAGAATAGTTTTAGTAAAATAATGGGTTGGAAAATTATTTAAATAAAAAGGGTATGATAAAATAGCAAAATATTTATTTTATTTTATTAAATGTTTATATCCAATTTTATATACTAAAAATCCATAAAATAATTAAATTAAATAGATTTAAAGGCTAATTTATGCCAAATAAAATTTATTTATTAAATTATAAGCTTTTAAAATTTTGGAGGATTACACATACACTCCAACCAGCCCTCCTAAACTTATACACCCTTGTAGTACCCTGACCATCACCATCCACCATAGCCTTTGTAGAACCAGCACCACCCCAGCAACCAACCACACCTTCCTTTGAGCCACCATCGAGCCATCCCACTATTACCACCAAGTGGCACTAGTGAACCCAGCCTAGCTAATCCACCACTACTTCATAGCCTTCTTCCTCTGCACTCCCCTTCCTGCCACCTTTCTTGTAGCCTTCTCCCCTACTCCCTGTGTTAACCATGTCACCCTCTAGTGCAGCCTCCTAGCAGCCGCAACCATAGACCACCATCAACTCTGTGCCCAACCTTCTTTGCACTCCCCTTCCTACCTATCTACCTACAGCAAAACTGCCACCTTTCCTTGTATGACAAAATTTCCTTGCCTCCACCCTCTTCTATTCGAACAACCACCACTGAGTAGCACCAACCAGCCTACATGCCCCTTCCTCCATTGAAGCCCTGCCACTTCTAGCGCCAACCAACAACCTCCACCAGCTTCGACAACACCACCTCATCACCATCAACCATCATCGTCACTTAGCCCAGCCATCTCCACCGACTACTACCAACCCAGCCTTCTCATAAAAGCCCCTCCAATTTTTCTTATGCACTACTCATGATGCACATGCAATATGAGGCAGTTTTGGTTTTTACAAAAAATTGGTACCCATATTAAATGTAAGGGTATTTTGGTAATTTTAGAAAAAATAAATATTTTTATATTATAATTATTATTCTATCTGATAGATATTAATTCGGTAGGTGTGGTATTATTTTTAAGTGCAAAAGTTGATTAGTAGAGCCTAATAATTTTTAGTGGATACCACTAATTTTACGTTTTTACTAGAATTTAGGTAATTGTTATACCTTACTAAAATGATAAATATCGTGTGATAACACATTAGGGTTTTTGGTGTATAAAAATATGTTAAGCATGATTTATTATGATATAGTTATGTGTTAATTTTGATTATTATAAAAATTGGTAAAATGAGCATGTTACTCGATGTAAAATATTTCAAGTACTAAAGTATGATTAAAATAATTCTAATGACAAAAAAATATTTTAGATAGGGTATGTATAAAATAATAGGGTAAGCATGCTTAGATATAATTATGGATGTGTGCCCGAGGGGCAATTTAGTCATTTTTAGTGTATTATGATATTTATCCTAAAAATCATGTCTAATGTATATTTTCTATTGTTGATTATGCAATCATGTGTTTTGGATATTTTAGAAGTTTATGATAGGGTTTTGCACATAGAAACATGTGTAAGGGCAAAATGGTCTTTTGACATAGCTGATAATTTAAATGGAATGATGAATAATTAAATTATTTTATTTTAGCATTTTCATGATAAATTAATAAATAAAATGGATTTAGTATTTAAATAGATGATAGTCTGATAATTATTGGTCTTAAGGGCATTTTGGTCATTTCGACCTAATGTGCCCAAATGTGAATAATTGGACATAAGATGGCCTTATACTTTTAATATGTTGACCTTAGTGTTGACTTTCACTTTGTTTTGGACTGTCAACCTTAGGGTTGACTTGGATAATTAAAAATACAGGACAAATAGATAAATATGGAAATGTGAATGATTGTGTAAAATGTGTTATCTGTGATCACCTTATAAAATACTAATAGGTAAAGTGGAAGACCTCGAGTTTGGAAATAGTTTCTCTCTAGAGTTAGCTACCCTAGAGACGAGGTAGGATTCCTCAATTTTGTTGGGCTTTTGGTGTGTTGGTTATGTCTTAGTAAGAACCTAGTCTACTCTATAGGTGACCTATGGGCCCTATAGGGGTATCGATACTTAAGGATTAAGTGTACGAGGTGAGGAGAGTACTGTGTATCTTGTGCATTAGTATGACCAGATTGCTATTATGCCTCTGGGTTGGATGGTTGGGAGGGTACCATGATGCTTGTGCGCCGGTATGACAGGTGTACTTTTATGTCTTTGGGTTATTATTATATCTCCCTCGAGTAAACAAAAAATGAAAATGATGTGATTTTATTGGAATGATTATTATTGGATATTGGATTGTTCTTGGTAGTAACCTTCGTGCCTACCTATGGTTTTGGTAGGAGCCTTTGTGCCTACCTGTGGTTTGGTAGTAGTGTTTATGCCTACCATTGGTTTTGGTATTAGCCTTCATGCTTACCTGTATTGGTATTATGTCTGTGAGCATACTTGTGATGCTATGAATTTTATTATACTGTACCTATAAGTATATATGTAATGCTATGGATTTGATTATACTATACTTATAAGTTACCTGTGAAGTTATGTATTTTATTATAGTATACCCATGAATATGCCTATGATGTTATTATGTATTGGGTTGGGATTGATGCTAAGACATGAATTGTACTATAAAGGATATAATTATGGTATAGAGTTGGATTTTAGTTATTGTTTTAGAAAGCATCTTGGGATGCTTAGTGGATAAGTGTTTTTACGTTCTAAATGAACACGTATGAGCAGTATATAGCTTGGTGACTACTACTTATCTGTTATGATAATTGTGTTTGGATCATCTCATGTATGTCTTAATGTTTATACCATATATTGTCATGATGCCTTATGGTTATTGTGTTGTAGATGATCTAATCATACTTTAGAGAACATCTCCGGTATGTTAGTTTGGTAAGTTTTACTAGGTCCTCGATGAACTAATATAAGTAGTATGTGGTTTTGGTGATTATAATTTATTTGATATAATTATTGTATCTTGATCATCTCATGCATGTTTTAAGATTATACCATGTATTATCGTGATGCCTTATGGTTATTGTGTTAGGATTTTCTTCTAATAATACTTCAGGGAGTATCTTTGGGTTGTTCATTTGGTAAGTCTAGTTGTTTCAGATAAATGAATATGAGTAATACATGAACTAGATGAAATTTGATTATCTAAATGATTATTGTATCTCAATCCTCATATGTGTATGTATATATCTTATACAATGTTAGTTGTATGCCTTGCATGTGTTCCATGTTTTTTGATTATCATATTAGTTTGGTATAAAGGGTTGCTTAGTATCGTAACACTAAAGGATTTGTTTTCGTGGGCCCCTGACTATTCAATGGATAGTGGACTTTGTAGGTTGCAGGTTAGCTTCTGCGTTTAGTTGAAAGTTGTTAATCGGTTTTGAGAGCATAGGAAGACCCGATGCCTCTTTTGCTACCTGGTCTCCTATTTTATTTAGACTTTCATATCCTCATGTAATTTCTCTGTTGAATTTTGGTAAACTACTGATGTGGCTTTTAACTAGCACCATACTTATCTATTATTCTTTGTGTTCTAACTTTTGTAATCATGTTGATTAAGTAAAGTAATGTTTTAGTATTATCACTTAGTATAAGAATGGTAGAGGATGCCAGACTTATACCGATTGTGGTGGTAACACCCATTAATTTTGAAATTAATGCTTTTGCAAAACGAAAATTTTTAGTAGTAAAAATGGAGGAGTTACAATTAAGGTAGAACACAGTTATTTATTTATTTTATTTTTCAAAAAATACAATAAATAATATGGATAAAATATAATAGTAAATTAGTAAAACATAGATGTAACTATAGTAAAATATGAAGGCAATGGTGGTGAAATATAACTATAAAAGTAACAAAACATAACGTAATAGTATTGAAATGTGAAGACAATTATAGAAAAAAATGAAAAGTTATTTCTCTAAAAAAACTCACAACTTGACGTTGATGAGATATAATAACAATCATACCATGGAATATGGAAGCGAATATAGTGAAACATTAATATAATAATGGTAAAAAAAGAAACACAAACATAGTAGTAGTGAAATATAAGTATAATAATGGTGAAATTATTTTACCATAAAATATTTCAATAATTGTAAAGTATAATTATAATAAAGGGGAACTTATCATTAATTACATTTTATATAATAATTTTTTAAATCAAAATTATATTAATATTAATCTCTAATTGTAGAGAACTTTATTGAAAATGTAATGATATAATTTTTTAATGATCCTAGTTAAAGATAAACTAAGTTGAATATAAAGCAGTTTATATATATATATATATAACACTAGTTATAAGGTATGCCACACCAATTGCAATCTCATTATAAAATGTGTGTCTCATTTTGTGATAATAAGATAATAAAAATATAAGGAAGAGAAGGGACTATAGACAATGCCTTTATTTTTCAAAGAAAAAGACATGTTGTTTGAAAAGCAAAGTAATATAACAAAAACATAAGGAAGATAAGACACCATAGATAATAAAAATTATTTTACAATATTAAAATGCCATAGGTCACATGATCATACATAGGGTTATAAAGTGATATTTACAACAACATTTAAGGTCGTATCTTCACATATTTTCACTTTCCATAGATTTAGTACCACATCATCGTACCATTACATTATCCACATAACATTTTTCATCATAATAATATCATAAATGTGATACAATTCAAAATATACATTACACACAAAAATCTTAGCTATAATATATATCCTTATCAAAGTGTCTCCAGTATAAACACATGTAAGATTCACCCTTCATTATTACAAGGGTATCACCTAGAAGTTAAAATACACACAAATATACTTAGAAAATGTAATCTAGGAAAATCTAAGGTAAGGTAGAGAGATAAAAATAGAGATAACCAAAAGTGGGAGGCTTAGGCAAGGTGGTGGACGATAATGGTGTGGTAGCTAAGGTAGTGGTGGTTAAGGGTGATGGTGATGGGGTAGAGTTGGTGGTAGTTAAGGTGGTGATACGGTGGAGTTGGTGGTGGTTAAGAGTGGTGGTGATGGTGGTACTAAGACTAGTTGGAGTTTACGGAAGGGAGTGGTGGTGGTGACGGTGTCCAACTGCAGAGGGTGGTGTGGTCAGCAAATGGGAGAGAAAGAAGGAAGGTAGAGGAAAGTGGGAATTGGGGGATGTGTTTGATGATAGGGAAAGGATAAGAGGAGAAGAGAAATATAAGAAGAAGAGGGAAGCCCAATGGTGGTGGTATTGGGTGCAAGTAGGTGGTGATGAAAAAAGAACAAGGAATACATGGATAGAAGGAGGAGGCTCAATTAGGGTGAGGGAAAATGGCAGAGAGGTGGATAGTGGTTAGGTGTATAACACTGCAAAATTTACTAATAAAATTTATGTAAATTAGAAGAATTAACATAATATAGCAAATGTTTCCCGCCACACTTAGCATGAATCTAGTCCATACCTTCCTCGTACTAAGTGCGAGGCTAAAATGATATGATAAATAAATTAAAATTTACATAAATATATAGAAATAGCATCAGACTTTAATAAATTAAATGTAAGAATGGAATATGGAGTACATGCTATAGGTAATGCAATACATCAAAAGAGATAAGGGAATAAAAGAGATAAAGAGTCCAAAAGAGATATCCAGAATCTAATTCACATAACATGTGTAGTCTCAAATATATATAACTCTACACCTTAACCTCGAGTTATAAACCCTCATCACTCCATGTAAGAAACCTTCTCAAAGTCAGTAGGATCATCATCATCATATACGTGGGACACAACACCTACAATGTGTAGTATTAGTATGTATCTTGTATTGAGTAACACAACTATTCTAAAGAGATAGCATTATGTATGAGGCCCATGCAAATAAAGTAATAGAACATGCAAAGAAGGAAATAGAACATGTAAAAAAACAATAGAACATGTAAAGAAAATAATAGAACATGCTATAACAAGATGTTAACATGCTTACAAATAAATGTCGATTGAGAAGAAGAAAACTCAACCATCAAGCATAAAATAATGTGATATAAATACATGGACAGATGGGATTCATTGATTATTATATTTTATTTTCATGATCACAACCAATAAATTATATTAACTTGAGGATGGAGGCTCGAATAAAAAATAATAACTAATTTAGTACTCAAATGGTACTAACCCTAGCCAGCCCATCTAAAAACATAACTAAACAACTAAATAACAAGACACCTAATTACTTAAGTATGCATATCCCCTATAGGACCAAAATATATTGAGATAACTATAGATTAGAATAGGGCCTTCCAAACCTCGTAAGGCACCCATAAATCACATAATAGAAAACACCAGAATGGTACCAAGTGAATACCACACCTGAATTAAGATCTTTCACTTTAAGTAATCAATGTCATATACAAGATTTAGATTTAAATGAGAACAAATGATAATAAAACATCACTGAACTATATGTATGAATATAAGAAAATTATTTTAGCAAATTTTGATACTATCCACGCACTTGGTCCATAGAGGAATCAATACCCAAACCATTTAGAGCATAGAGTCCCATTAACATGTCATTAAGGCCTAATTGAATATATGGAGCATTAAAAAAGCTAATGAAGATTATTGAGGTATTAAAGCATTAAAGTTCAAGTTCTATGCCATGAAAGGCCCAATAAAATTTGATATCAATGTACATTAACTATAATTATTTAAAATAAGGTTCAATAACCAAAATCTAAGTCAACAAGGGGTTCAAATATAAGGCCAAACTTACGATGAAATATAAATAAGACACCAAGATAAAATTCTAATATTACTCAACGTACCCAAAGTATATATTTCTCTTTTTCTCATTCTTGCTTAATCAATTATTTTAATTAAGATATCTAGGTTTGCTCATAAAATTTCACCTAAGTTTCAAACTTATCTATTTAAAATTATTTTATTAACATAATATCCATTTAGTTCTCAAAATTTCTATAATTTACATGCAATGGCAAAAATGCCCTTATTCACATAATATTACATCAAACTTCTAAAATTCATAACTTACTCTTAACAACATCGGGCCCTTACATATCTTCTACCAAATTTTATTTAAAAGGCACAATGAATATAATGGTGCACTTAAAACATTCAAAAACAATATTTATTTCCCAATGCACCCATGGCCAAATATGTCTGAACCTTAAAAAAATTCATTTCAACTCTAAAAAATCTAAAATTCATAACTTAGCTTCTATATCCTATTATACATACAATAGAATACTTAGATAAATTTAAAACAACCAAAAAACACATAAAATAACAAATAAGAGAGCTAAATTGCTCGATTTTAGACATGCTAATCATGATTCCACTAACAATTTAGCATAGATCCACTGTACATTCACCATAACTCTACTGAATATTCATCACATTTCACGCAGGCATAAGAACATGCAAAAATCACACAAATCATCCTTTCATTCAATTTTCATGCTTATACACCTAAGATAGAAACATACACATGTTATAAAATATTTTCCAAGGTATTATTTCATGCTTATATTTAGATTAAAGCTAATCATGCATAAAATAACATATATTAAACCTACCACAAAATCCTATTTTGAAAGGTTATTCCTATGCTCCTGAGCAAACCTAAAATAAGGAATCTAGAAATTCTTTCTCTAAATTCACTTTTTAACCATCAAGAATATAATATAAAAGATTTTGATAAATCATGATTTATAAATAAGAAAAATGGGAAAGAAGGGAAATTGAAATGGAAGAAGTGATGTGGGAAATATTACTCTTGAACATAGAGGCCAGAAAACCACAAAAAAAAACAACTAAGAACCAACAAGGAATGATAAAACAAGGTTCTATAGGGTTAATATGAAGGAAACTAAGGATAAAAGAAGGGATGAATGGCACAAAATCTTTGCTGCAACAAACATAATAGCTGAATAAAAAATTCCAAAGTTTCTTGGCAAGGTAGATAGGAGAGGAAAGCGAAGAGGTGAGGGGCACGCTTTTGTGGTTGAAAATGGTTCTTAGATAAATTATAACATCGAAGGAACAATAAAAAATAAGAATATAAGGTTTAGGAAGCAAGGTCTGCGTGTGGTAGTTGTTGGAATTCACAAAAAAAAAAAATCAGCTTTGCTATAGTTGTGAAGTTGGTCGAAAAGCGAAAGTTTGATTTTAAGAGAACTTAAAAGGGCTTGATTTCATGGATGCAATTGGTATGGAGTTGTATTATGAAATTAAATATTTTATAAGAAACAAAAGAATGGAATAAGACATGAAGAGAGACAGAATAAACTTTTGCAAGTTGGAAAGAAATCAACTTTGATCACTGTTGGAAATATATGATTTTATGTGCATTTTGTAAAGGAATGCATGATTAGCTAAAAAAAGAGTGAGATATGATAGGGATTATTGTGTGTTGTGTTTTATGTTTTACTTTATCCTCACTTGATTGCTAGGATTAGGGGCATAAGAGAGAAGTTAGGCTATGGTTTAGTGTGTAAGAGGAATGTCATAAAATCATAATTATGGAACTTGTTGCTCTTTTTGGTTGGGTGAAAAGTAACTAAGTTATAATCTAATTTGGTTTGGTTAGGGGATTAGTTATGGTTGAAATAATAGTTAGAGGATTCGTTACAAATTATTTTGATTGATTAAATTGTAAGAAAGTCTAACAATGGGTACTTATTAGAAAAAATATCAATTAAATTTCAAAAATCATACAAAATTATAAAAAAGGTATGGAATAATTTTAGAAACTCAAATATATAACCGTATTGGACATCAAAGTTTTTTTGAAGTTTGACAGATGGAAAACAAGAAAAAAAATGGTAAAAATGAATAAGTCATAGAAATGCGTTTTTCCGCAATTACACAAAATGAATGATAGGAATTTTAAATTATCACAAATTGATGCAGAATATTTAAAAAAATAAATAAAAATATTTGGTCTTGGAAATTATTTTATGACCAGAGGATTAAAAATGAAAAAAGGGTCTAAAATTGTCTAATTGTGTAAACAGAATTTTTTGTAATTTAACAATTCGTAAGGAAAAGGTGAAACATGAATGAATAGAATGGATGAATGAAATGAAAAATATTTTTGGATTGCTTCTAATTTTTGAATGGGTTAGAAAGGGTGAAAATATTGGAATAAAAAGAATTGCAATAAATATATTTTCTGCAAATGAGAGAAAGGGTCGATAGAAGGTTTAAAATTAACATGAATGGAATGGGACTTAATAATAGAATATACAGTTTTTTTTAAATATGTGTTACTAAACCAATCACATATAATAATTTAAGGTATAAGATAATGGGTTATTACAGGGTGAGTGTAGCAAGAACGACAGGGTAGGGAGGAAGAGGTAGAAGGATGGGGTGGTGGCTCTGGGTGTGACATTAGACATTGGTAAAAATAAGGCATTAGGGTTTGATGTGTCTATGATAGGAAAAGAAAGGAAAAGAGGAGAAGGGAGGAAAAAGGAAGTGTATACATGAATGTTTAGATATATATACATATGTGCATGGTTAGATAGACTAACAAGGAAAGTAGAAAAGGAAGAGGAAGAAAATGATGACATTGCATGTAAGGGAGTAGATAGGAGAAGGAAAAGGTTAAAGGGTTGGGTATGGGTTGCAAGTGGGCACCTTGGAATGATTAGCTTGCGTGCATGGCTAGAAGGGAAGGAGGAAGGACATTAGTAAGGGGTGGTGTGCAAGGGTCTATTAGGCTGAAAAAAAAAGAAAGGGAAATTGGAAAGGAAGAAGAAGAAAGGGGTGATGCCACAAGAAGGAAGGCAAAAAAGAGAAAAGAGAAGAAGGGAGAGGAGAGTAGGCTAGGTTAGGACAAGCCATGAGAAGAAGAGAGAAAAAATATTGGAGTGAGTATAGCTGTAGCCTAGGATAGAAAGGGAAGAAAAAAAATAGAAAAGAGAAAACAAAGGTGAAAGAAATGAGAGAAAAGGAAAAAGGGAATTTTTTTTATACTTTGGAATAGGATTTAGGTTTAGGTTTAACATTTTAAAAATTAATCTAAAATTTTATGTATCAATTAATCAGGGTTAGGGTTAGGTTAAAAATAAAATAAAATGACCTAAAAATGAGAATTTGGATTAGGTTAAAATGTTAATTATTCAAGATTAAATTTTGATAATTTTTTTGGGTGTTATAGTAATCTAAATCCTACATTTTAAAATAGGTTTCCAAATTTGTACTAGACAACTTGGAATATGTCATGAAACCTACTTAGAACTTTGTTCACATACTACTCACATAAAGATGATTATGATAAAGTCTTGATTAATCTCCATGCCAAGTATCATCATTATAGGTCCAATATCTTTCATCTCAAACTTAATCTTCAACATTGTTTTCATGTTTTTCACCTCAAATAAATCTCCCCCCCCTAAAAGGATACCATCAACATACAACAAAATGCACACTAGAGAACCACCTACCTTCATTTGGTATACACACCCATCATAATCACACCTAAGGAATCCATGCTAAATCATGAGGTTGTCAAACCTCTTATGCTAATATTAAATCCATTACTTAAGACCATACAGGAACATCTTAAATAAGCGCATATGATCTTACATGCCTTTAATAATGAAAACATCTAGTTGGTGCATATATATTTCCTCAATCTCACCATTTAGAAGCATTATTTTGACATCTAATTACTCCAAATCCAAATCTTTTATCACCATAAGCACAAGTAGAGTATGAATGTAAGTATTCCTAACACTACTATTGTAACATTTTATATCTCCAAGTCCATATCTTGCATAGTGTGAGACCCTAAATTTTTATATAATCCTGATCCAGAGTAATTTTATGCTAATCTTGTTCATGAATAGTTGATAATTTTATTTTATCAAAATTCCTTGACCCTACATATAAATAAAATCCTAATTCTAGGTCATTTATATTCTAACCTAACCCTAACCCCGGACATTTAATAAATTAGTTTGGCTCAATCCCCTTAATTTAAAATGTAAGCCTAACTATAAACCTAATACAAATTCCCTTTATATTCTTACTTGATTTTTCTTCTTTCTCCTCATCTTGCTTGGGTTTCCTTCCCTTCTTCCCCATCAGGCCATGAAAATATCTCCCCACATGGTTCCATTTTCGTTTCTCTTTCTTTTCTTGGTTATGCGTCGTCACTCCCTACACTGCCCATACACTACACCAACCACCTACCCTCTACTCTATCTACACCACTAAGTCATCCATTCCTCTTTGATCTGTTTCATGAAAAAAAATAATACATGCCCACTCCCCAAGCTTCAACCATTGAACTTTTCATTCCTCACCCCCTCTCCTATAAATACCTCATTTTATCCTACTTCATCTTCTTTACTACCTACACAACCTAACCCTCCTCTTTAATTCTCTTGTTTCCACTCCATTTTTTATGAATATCAACAACCAAATCCATCTTAGTTTCTTTATTTAATTCCTTTCTCCTTATCTTACTATCACCACAAGCTTTATACCAATTCAGAAATGCCCTTCACCACTATAGCCTTTCCATTTGTGGGGTTCCTAAGCTTAGTATAAATAGAAATATGATTTTGAGATAAGTAATAATGAAGAAGTTATTAATCACATAAAGTAAAAGATTACATGAGTTAGGACTAAGACGTTGTGTATGTTTCACAAGATAATAATAGTAGCTCAAGATCATTTTTTCCTAAGAGATACTTTAGACCATTCCATTATAATATAACTTTGAGGTAAGAAATATGAATAAGATATTAATTTAGTTAAGCTCAACATAAACCAGAATATGACCTTGAGATTAGTAATACGAATAAGATATTAATCACTTCAAGTAAAAGATTATGTGAGTTAGGACCAAAGTGTTGGGTACATTCCACTTAATAATAATAGTGGCTTAGGTGTGTTTTTCCTGAGAGGTGTTTACATTATTCTATCAATTTAAGAATAATAGGGTCTCTAAATTCAACATAAATATGAAAATGGATTAGGATTGTAACAAATGATGGACATGTGGAATCAGAATTACCTTGCATAATGCTTATTGTGCTCAGTTGTGCTTCTATATGATTTATGTTTTATGTGTAACCTAATTATGGTTGTATTTGTACCTTACATAGTATATAACATACTGATCATTCTTTTTATAATTTCTACTCATTCCCATGATCAAAGGACCCAATTAAGTTTTTACAGGTCATTGAGGATTCATTAAATGATTATGTTGCTTATAATGCCTTTATTGGGGAGGAGTGATCATATCTTATATATGGGGTGTGATCAAATAGTTATGTTGTCCGGTTCCTTAGTTTGACCCAGATACTTTTTTTACTCTTTGCATAGGGTATTCCTTTATGTATCTGGATATTTTATTTGGATTTAGTCTCTAAACCTCTTATCTATATTTATGAAAGTTTATTCATTTTAGGTTTACTATATTTTACGTTCAAAATTGTTTATCCGTATAATTGATGTGAGAATGGTATGCAATCCAAACTTATGTCAATTATGGTGTAATACTTTTTTACATTTGTTTTATGCCTCAGTTTAAACAAAAAATTTCACTCCTAAATATTGGGGCATTACACTTAGTCACAAGTATGTTTGATAGCAGGAAAAAAATACCTCATTATGGTTTACATAGTGTATCAAGATAAGCTTGCATGAAGCTAAATGAGCTGTGTATTTTGGTATCTCAACTCCTATTTATGAAACCCCAAATACTCTTAGCACCCTTACTAAGAAAAGCATCAATAATCCTTTAAAAATAATTAATTATCTTTATATATTTCTTTTGCACGATAATCAAGTAAATTGACAAAATAACTAAGAAAGCGGGGAAGAGGATCCAAGAAAGTTGCTATCAAGAAACGGGATTTTGGTGCTAAGAAGAAATATTCGTGTTTTAAGATTATTAGCAAAAATAAAGGCATTATTGCCCAATTAGCAAATGTAACACTCCCAAAATTCACTCCTGAAAATTTTTTTTTGAAAGAATTAAGAAAAAGCTAAAAGAGAATTTGGGGAATGTTACCGCCACATCTAACACAAGATAAATTTCCACCATCTATCTCATGCTAGATGCAAGGCTAAAACCTGTCAAACAATCTCAGACATCTAAATGAAATCATCATTGAGGTCATCAGCTGAACCTGTGAAATAAATCCAAATTTGAAAATCTTATCAGAGTACGAGAAATTGAAAGTTAATTACAATACCCTTGAAAATTTAAATGCAATATTCGTAACTTCCAAAGAGGAATACAGTTAAACAAAACAAAACCTAAAGGATCAATATCCGGATTGCCTACTCACTCAAGTCAAGCCTTCCACCCCAAAACATTATCCGATCTTAAACCTGCATAAGAGGTTTGCTCCCCACCATCAGTGGATCATCACAGGATCCATTCAACCAAGGTAGTATCAGTACAGGTCCAATACTGAGTAAATCCCACTACCCTATTGTAACACCCCAAAATTTACACATTTTTTTTAAATCAATACTCATAAATTAAAACCGTAAATTATGGGGATGTTACCGCCACACTTAGTACCAGACCGGTTTACTTCTACCGTTCCGGTACCAAGTGTTAAGGCTAAGAAAACATTATCAGTAATACTATACAAATTCAAATTTATAAAAATAGAAATCAGAGTACGCGTAAGTCTTACATAATTCAAAATACCGACTATTGTTTTTCCAGATAATAGCTAAACAACCTTAGTAAAATTGTTTTGACAATTCAAATATAATAAAAGATAACATGAATCATAAATTTAAAAAGGACAACGGCCACGTCACTCTAAAAATTGATCCAGCTTAGCTATCACTCTGCCCCTCCTGATGTCCCGTAGACATCGATAGCATCAAAGTAGGTATCTCCTACCTGCAACAAATTAGACGGGCCTTCTGCTCGTGGGAATGAGCAGCACCCATGAAACGGGTGATCAGTACGCTACGTACCGAGTAAGGTAACCGAATACTAAGGCCTGCATATAACACATTAATTCATGTAGGATAATGATCACATACAATTACAACCCACACATATGATACAAAGGTGCATAAAGTGAAATCCATAACTTAATATCAGCAGTCCACACATCAGGCAAAAAAAGATCTGGATTAGTGATTTAATCCTTCTTTTATCAAATGTCAATACACACCATATCTTTATCAATCCATGCGAGTACAGGAGCACCCCACTATTGTAACCGGTGGGCCGGTCATACATAGGGTAAAAACCCTAACCACTATTCCTAACCGGTAGATCGACTTGGTTCCTGTCCGCATCAGATCCATGCGAAAACAGGAACACCCCACTATTATACTCGGTGGGCCGGACACACATAGGGTAAAACCCTAACCACTATTCCTAATTGGTGGATCGGCTTGGCTCCTGCTCGCATGGTGTTCCACTGTAAGTAATTAGTATCTTTTAATAGCATTAACGATCTGGTTTGTCTTTATTGAGCTCTGGATCCCCCACTATTATAACCAGTGGGCCGGATACACATAGGACCTCATGTCCTAACCACTATTATTACCGGTGGATCGGTCACACATAGGGTTAAACCCTAACCACTATTCCTAACCGATGGATTGGCTGGTCCCGTCTCAATATCTTCCACTTTAAGATATTATTGTCTTAAATATTTTATTCAAAAACATTTGACATTCACAAACATTTTCCCAGACATGCGTGACTGAATCCATGGAAACCCTAACTCCCATGCAACCCTACTCCATGCAAACCCTATCTCCACGTAAACTACATTTCCATGAAAATCTTAGTTCCCATGCAAACCCTAACTACACATGACCCACGCTTCCATGCAAACCCAATCTCCACGTACCACACTCCCATGCAAACCCTAACTCCACGTACCTCACATGTGTAAACCCTAGCTTCACATATACCACCCTTCCATGAAAACCCTAATTCATATGCAAACCCTAGCTCCATGTAGGCATGCTTCCATGCAACCCAGATCCCCATGCAACATTAATTCCATGTAGGCATGTTTTATGAAACCCTAATCCACATGCAAAACCCTAACTCCACATTAATTCATGCAAACCCTAATATTATGTTATTTCATGCACACCTTCAACTTCTTGCTATTCCATGAAAACCCTAGTATCATTCCATTTCGTGCAAACCCTAGCACCATGCCATCTCATGCAAACCCTAGTACCATCCTCTTACATGCAAATCCTAATTCCTATATCACTTCAGGTCATACATTAATGACATAAGCATACACATATTTTTCATGGCACATGACATTCATAATAACATACTTCAACTTCATAACCATATCACATGCATAATCAATAAGAACATCGAACATAAAATACATAAACATGTCATATTCATAATACATGCAAACACATAAATGGCCTTAGTAGACCCTTACCTAAAACGTCACCGGTCTTGGTGCACGCTCCTATTCCACTTGAGGGATTTGATTGGGTTCGCCTATTATATCAAAACATACTATGATTAGACCTTATATAATTCTAACTTATTTCGAGGTTTGGTTTTTACTTAAAATACTACTACTTAATAATTAACTATAGAAACTATTACAATTAATTTATTATTTTCATTCTAAAGGGTGATGATACAAGGGTTTCTACCCTTCACCAAAATAGTAACAACAACAACAACAACAACAACAACAACAACAATAATGATAATAATAATAATAATAATAATAAAATTATTAATAACACTCTTATTAGTAGGATATTAATATTAATAATACCATAATTCTTTAAATTATAAGGTGGCTTTCAAAATCACTCCATTTAATAATAACACTATTTAAAATGTAATAATGATATTAATATTATATATATATACTTATAATATAAAGTTAATAAAGATAATAATAATAATAATAATAATAATAATAATAATATAATTAGAAGTAATGTCAAAAATGTTAATAATATTAATAAAAAGTAAAAGTGCGAGGAATAATTAAAATTTTAGGTTTCTGACCCTCCTGAAATAATTACAATATCAATCCAATAATTACACTAATAATAATAATATTAATATTATTATTAATAATAACATTAAACATGTAAAAATTTAATTAAATAAGTAAAGGTCGAGATGAATAATATATCTTACTCAATAATACTCCCAGACCTGTAAAAAAAATTTAGAAATTAGAATACAGTCAATATTACTAATAATAATAATTATAATAATAATAATTAAAGTTGAATTAATACTAAAATTTTGGCTAAAATTAGAATAATTATAAATATTTCGAAACTAAGTATTTAAAATGTCTATGGCATCACCTTGAGTCGGAGGATGTAGGTGGAACCGGCGGTGGCTCCCGGAGGTGGCCGGAAAATGGATCTAAGAGGGTTAAAAATGAAGAAAAAGAGGTGAGGGGGAAGGAGAAAAATAAAATAAATCTATGGGGCTGTGGAGGAGATTTATCAGGAGTTAATGGTTGGTTTGGAATGTGGTAAAAGCAGTGGATGTGGTGGCGGCTAGCGTTTCAAGGTCTCGGGGTGGAATTTTCTGGCGAGATAACTAGTCAACTTTGCACGATTATGGAGGCTTGTACAAGGTAAATCGAAGGTGTTAGATGGTTTAGTTAATTAGAGGGTGTTTCAGGGAAGAGATTGGGAGTGATAAGTGGCGACGATGTTGGATATCGGAGAAGAACGATGCGTCTAAAGTTAAGGTGGAGCACAGACTGGTACTTAGGGTTTCGGGAAAAAGGAAGCTCGATTTCAGGCCAAATGTGGGGTATTTATAGTAGTGGAAGGTAGGCTCGTGTTGTGGAGGTTACCAGAAGATCAATTTCGGTGGGAAAATGGGTTGGTTTTGCCGTTAGTCGGGCGGCACAAATTCAAAATTTTACCCGACCTTCGAGAGGGAAATGGGGGCAAACGTGGGGAAGAAATGAAGAGTGGGGCAATTCAAATGAACAGGCATGTCGAGAGAAAGAAAACGAGCGGGAGAAGAGTTGGTCACGCCACGTGTGGCCGGCAGCGCCATTTCCGGGGGAGGAAGGAAGGTGGACAGTTATGGTGTCGAGCGGGAGGAGGAAGAAGAAGATGGGGGGCTGGCCGGCCGGTTCGCGGGAGAGAAAAGAAGGAAAGAGGAAGGGCAGGTCGGGCGGTTCGTGCAACGTAAATCGTCGTTTAATGAAACGACGAGTTTTGAAGAAACAAAAGGCTGAATCAGTGCGTTTTGGGTTAGCTGGTAACGGTTATAAAATTTAAAGTAAAACGCGGCGTTTAGTTGGAAAAATGACATGAAAACGCAGCGTGGCGAGGGGCGAGGCAGGCAGCGGTGCGGGATGGGCCACGCCGAAGGAAAAAGTATGGATTGGGCCGTGCAATGGCCCAATTCCGGCGAGACAAAAGAAAGAAAAAGAAAGAAAGAAAGAAAGAAAAATAAAAAGGGAAGGAAAAAGGAAAATTAAATAATTAGTTTGGGTCCATTTAATTTAATCCAAATATTTAGGATATTTTAAAAATATTAATATTTAATAAAAATAATCTTTTTACCCTTTATTAGGCTAAAATAGGCTTTTTAAAGGATTTTTCATAAATTCTATTTTAATATAATAAATCACTCAAATTTTATTTAATTTAATTATTTATAAAATTATAGTTAATTTGAAATTATTTTATTTTTCTTAATTTGAATAAAATAATTTATTTAAATAATTTCCCAAATTAAAATCCTTAATTAGATAATATACCCAAATTTCCTTTACTTAACCTATTTATAAAAATTTCTTATTAATTTTCCCTAATAAATTTCCTTTTATTGTAATAAAATAATTTATTAACTTAATTTTCAAATACAACCTTATTTAAACATAATATCTAAAGTTAGAAATTTTTGGGGCATTTCACCTATCTTATGGGAGAGACGTAAACTATAACATCAAGTGCATATTAAATCCTGGTACAACACATTGATACAATATCATGCATATTCACAACCCACGGCATGAATCTTGCCATACACCTATAGTAACATATGAAACATATGTAACATCCCATTTAATATATAAGCGTGGTATAACCGAAATACAAAGTGGCTCATGCGCCTCAGGCAGGAATAATCCATATTATTGAAAACTCAATACGTGATATATTCATGTAAGCAGCATGTAGTAATACAGATAATAAAAGCTGACCATGGTCCAATTAGACTTATTTTCTTTTGAGTCTCTGTTAAATGTAGTCATCTCACACCACAATATTTATTAATCCACGTGAGTACGGGAACCCCACTATTATAGCCGGTGGACCGGAATACATACACTCAATGCAGAACGCTCCTGACCATTATTATTTGCCGGTGGACCCGTCTCCAAGGCAGAACGCTCCTGGCCACTATTATTTACCAGTGGACCGGTCTGGCCCTGACTCACATGGTGTTTCACTGTAAGTACTTAGTATATTTCCCATGGCTTAGTTTATTTACTTTAGTTTGTTGAGCACGAAATCCCCCACTATTATAGCCGGTGGACCGGAAATTATGCAGGGCAAAACTCTCCTGACCACTATTGTTTGTCGGTGGCACGGTCTCCAGGGCACCTCGGCTTCTGGCCACTATTATTTGCGGTGGACCAGTCTGGGTCCAGCTCAACATCTTCCTCTTTAAGTGATTAGTGTCTTAACATATTTTATTTGAAAGTTTTTTACCCTTGACATGCATGGCTAACTATATCCACACTTATCCTCCTAGGAGGGCCTGTTCCATATCTTGGGACGCTTGCGCCCCTTATCGCTCCTTATCTCCCTCTAGGGTTTTCCCTTGGAAACCCTAATTGGACCTATATGGCCCAAATTTCTCTCACTTACACTACCATTACTCCATTTTTCGCCCTACACCTCATCTCATTTAGATACAATCTCAAATCATATCGCTTTACCCATCGACTCCACCTGTGACCCTAACACCCTAGTTAGCCACTTCAACCCTTGTACCTTTATTCTCCCACAAGTAACCTCTCCTTTTCACCTAATATTTCTTCTCTCCCATAACACCCATAATCATTCCTTATAACATAAACTCTCACTCTCAACCTGCACCTCACTCACCCTTAATCATTTTTACTTTCTCCTTTTTTTAGATTACTAATTCTTCCCAAAACCCTAATCGGGTCCCTTACACTCCCCTTTAGCAACTCACTTCCCATTTATTTCTTTTTTTTCTTTTCATCTCCATGTCATAATAATAATCACCCTAGCATGCATGTCCTAAAGGGTTACATCATGTCACAACACATCATAATCACCACAAATGGATATCACATTCATGTCATAAGAAAAACACATACCACATACCTTAACTCCAAGCTACGCTATGCATAAAACACTTTAAGGATAATCATGTGATACACAATAGGACATGGTATATATACAAAGCATCCAAGGCATGCAAGTCACATAACACGTAGGGACCTTACCTACATCCTTACGAAAAACCCATAAGTAAAGGTAAGTAGAGACTTACCTGGATTCGAAGCTAGCTAAACGACATAAGAGGGAGAGAGAGATCACTAGTTCGAGGATCCACAATAAAGCTTTCCTAGATCGCTGATAGACATCGAAAACTAAGTTAGAAACTATCCTATCGATCAATAATTTCGACTATTATAATTTAATCGATACAAAGAGACACAAACTATTTTTCTTGGAAAATGTGTCCAAAACATAGGACTCAAAAGCATAGCTCTATTAAGATTTAAGATTAAATATAAGTCAAAACAGATTAATACAAATACCACTTGGGACATTTCTAATTAATTTGGAAAGCCCAAGAAGGATAATAAATTATAAGTTAATTTATCAAAAATAACTTATTTATTAGGTTTAACAACTAAATAGGTAACCCAACAATTTTCATATAACCAAATCCAAACCGATTAGATTAAAACATAATTTAAATGATTTAAAACCCAAAGATAGAAATCGATTAGATAAAAGACACACAGCAAAAATCAATTTTATAAAATCATCCGCGAAGATTAGGGTTTTTAATGCCTAAACTATGAATCGACCAAATCACTTCGATTACCTCAAATTGATAGTTTTAAAGCACAATCAAACTAGGTTTAGTTAAATCTAGATAATCAATTTCAACAAAACAATCTTCCGATTAACCAATTCATGACGATCCGTTTTCAAAATTAGGGTTTTAAAGCCCGCGACACAAACTCGGGTAATTCAAATCAATTAATTCCAATTAAAGATATTAGAATACAATTAGGATCATTTTAACCACTTCTATAAATTTAATTTTAGAAAAACAACTACATAATTAACCAATTTCATAATCTCACTTGAAATCTAAGGTTTTAGGCCCGAAAATACAATTCGGTTGAATTCTATTAATTCAATCAAATTGAATGTTTATAAATGCAATTAAACACATTTTATAACATATGAAATAATCAATTACTCAAAACCAATAAAAGAAATACACAATTTAGCACAATTAGGGTTTTTGAGCCCGGAACACAAATCCGATAAATTATTGCCAAAACATATCAATTGACAGTTCGAAAATGTAATTAAACATATTCTAATGTAATTTATATAGTCAATTGAATAAAATAACCCGATTACACAATTAAATTTAAACCCGCAGGAGTTTTGACCTAAAAATCCAATTTCAATCAATTACGCACAATTTTCCCAAATCAACACTTTCAATATAAAATTAAATACATTTTAAACGATATTATAAAATTAATAGAGCGGAACGACTCAATTATACGACCCAATTTGATCACACATGAATTTTGACTTAGAAATCAAATTCCAATAAATTCCGCAGAAATTTCTCAAATTGATGGTTCTAACATGAAATTAGATACATTTTAAAACATATTCTATAATCAATTTCCCCAAAATAGCTAAATCGGACGAATCTGAAAAATTTGGGCATAACTCAGCCAAAAATCCAAATTTTCCAAAATTCCAACATAACCATACAATTAACCTATCCAAATCATTCTCGTGGCACATATATACATTATCAAACAATTAATTTAGCTTATCAGAAGCTAAATCATACTCAATTAAATGAATTAATATTAGGATTTTTTTAGAAAATTATACCAAACAAAACCGACAAATCGGGGCAAAGGAAGGCCGGGGAAGCTTCGTCGAGGAACGGGGACAACTCATCGGTGGTCAGCAAGGCCTGCCGTGGCCGGACGGCGGTGCAACCAACGCGGCTCGTCGCTGCCGTGGCCTACTGCTGCTACTGCTGTCACCCGCTGCTGCTGCCCGCTGTTGCTCAGCTATTATACAGGTTGTGGCAGGTGGTCGCGTCGCCTGTGGTGGCTGGGTGTGGCTGGCGAGGCAACTGGAGCAGGGAGGAGCTAAGGAGAAGGATGCTAGGGCTGGGGTTTCCACGTAGAGGGCAGGGTCGGGAGAGTCTGGAGAGTGAAAAGAAAAGAGAAGGGAGAGAAGAGAGAAAAGGAAAGAAGAGAGGGTGGGATACGACGAGTTTCGGAATTTCAGTTTTTTTTCTCAAATACACTACAAAATAAATACTAAATATGTAAAATTATTAATGGATGATTTTATCTAAAATTTATTTTAAAACGATCTGAACGCTTAAAATTAATAAAAAAAGCTATATAAAGAATTTCGGAAACATTTTTAGAAGGATTTACCAATGAACGTAAAAATGTATATTATTTACAAAAATACATTATAAGACCTCAAAATAATATTTACAAACATATAATAAAATATTCAAGTCAAATTCTAACAAACCGAAACTAATTTACATAATTTCTGAAATCGATTATCCATAAATCAAAAAGCGCAAAACAGAAGAACATTAATTTCGGAAAGAAATTTATAAATAATCTCTAAAAAATCTTTTTAATTTAAACTTTCCAAAAATATTAACGATTCCTGGAAATGAACAAATTTAAAGTCGGAAATATTTTCCACAGATAGAATTAGTAAAATAAATCTAACTAATTAAACAGAATTTCTATAATTTAAATAATATATATTTCGTTAACAAAATATAACTCCAAAATAAAGTCATAATCACACAACAAAATTATAATAAAAAAAATCTAAAATATTAAAAATCAAAACACGAGAAAGAAAGGAAATACATATTTTAACCGAAAATCGAAATCATAAGAATTTAATAAAATCATGGTCGTGAACGAATTTTGCTGGAATGGTTCGCAACGACAACGATTAATTAAATTAAAATATAAATTCGAATCGTCGATAAATCCTTAAAATGAATCGAAATTAAAATAATTAATTATTTACATCAAATTACGCTAATAAAATCATTAAACTTAATAAATTTGGATTTTAAAAAATACGGGGTATTATAGCAAAATTTTATTATTATTATTATTGTTTTGTTTATTTATTTTATTATCTTATAAAAGGGGTATTAAGCAACTAGTCAAATTGGGACTTGCCTAACCCACCATTAAACTACCTTGAATGCCCACATCAACCTTTAATCCTGCCATAACCTCAGCACAAATAAAATGGACACCGAGGCCCAAATCACATACGCACAAACAGCCTTAAACTTTGCCTTCATACTCGACCCCATCACGTCAAACGCAGCCTCAAGGTCGCTCCTTCGGCTCAACCAAGTCTTCTCCTACCTTCAATTGTTCCCTCCACCGTTTAGTATAACCCAGGATGCCGTCTTCTTCATCGCTCACCATCAATGGTGAATGATCCCATTAATCCACTCTACCGCTCCTCCCTCTCGTCCGTTGCCCAACGTTCGACTCCCATTAGTTCTTAGCTTGTTTCTTCCCTATATAAAGCTTCCATCTTGATGTAAAGAAGACAACTTGCTCGACTAATATTTCATTTTATGAAATAAAGCTCTCTGCTTAATTCTTACGATTTTGTATCGTTTATAGTCAGGATTCCGACGACCCTATTATTCTCTATTTGGAGGATTTAGATCGGGCAGTCCTGATCACCCCAACCCTATCCCTATTTTGGTTGTTTTTGCGATTATTGTTTATCAAACCCCCATTTGGGGGTTCGTCTCAGCTGATATCAGAGCGTTGATCTGCTTCACTCTTCTATGGATTAATGCTTCTATTAGTCGAAACCCGTTTGGATCTAGGGTGTGTTTAGCGTCGATTTTTTGTTTAATTTTCTGTTGTTGTTTTCCGGTATCAATTTCGTGTCTTTAATATTTTGTCTTTGTTTTACAGTATCAATTTTGCCTTTTTAATTTGCTGTCTTTGATTTCTAGTATTCTTATTTGAGTCGATTGTGAATCTGCATTTCTCCTACCGTGTTGAGTTCATAATTCTGAAAGTTTGGTGTTTCTCTTCTTTCCAAAAAAAGCCTCCATTTGCCTAAATTTGATAGTACCCTGTTTGGCTCGTCTGGGTGTCGACCTTTGCTAATTTTGTTTAATATAATTTTTTTCTTTTCTTTTCCTTTTTAAAAAAATCTATTTTTTTGCTTGAGTTCATCAAGTACCCTTTCCCCTTAGTGATCAGAATTTGATACCAAAATTAATTTGGTATCCAGAATTGGGGTAGGTTATTAGGTATTAGGCGGTGATTCGAAATTCTATTTCATTTAAGCCACTAGCTTAAAAATCTCGTCCTATCGAAAAGTCACGGGATAAAAGCCCAACATTCTAATCACTCACTACTTAAAGTGATGCCAATCATTCGTGTGACTATTTTAATAAAAGTAGATTGAAGTGAATTCACGAACCAGACATGCATTATTAGGGCATGTGTCGGAACGGTCTGATAGTAATTCAAACCCTATTTCCGTGCATTTACGTATCCTAATAGAAAGATTAGATCGGATTTAACAAATAATTAACAATACAACTGAACCCATCTAGACCCCCCAACCAAACAGACATTTTAGGAACTTCCACCCCAAACCTGATATTTTCTCGTCTGATGGTCATCAGTCCAAGAACATGCTAGGATGGGACATCGGCCTCGCCGAAATCCAATGCAGTACAATCAAGAGGACTGGAGCTTAAATAATATCAAATTAACAATTCCAGCATTTAGTGGAAAAAATGATCCTCACGCATACTTGGACTGGGAATGGAAAATAGAATTGGTTTTTGACTGCTACAATTACTCATATGAAAAGAAGATTAAACTAGCCATTGTTGAATTTACCGATTATGCCATCAATTGGTGGGATCAGCTAGTTACTAATAGGCACCGAAATCACAAAAGGCTAGTAAGGGATTGGAACAAGTTCAAAGGGTTATTATGACGCAGGTATGTACCTAGCTATTACTATCGAGAACTCTACCAGAAACTACAAAATCTTCTCCAGGGCTCTAAAGGTGTTGATAAATATTATAAAGAAATGGAAATCACAATGATTCGGGCCAACATAATAGAAGATAGGGAGGTGACCATGGCTAGGTTCCTTAGTGGGCTTAATAAAGAAATAGCTAATAAACTTGAACTCCAGCACTATGTAGATATCGAGGAAATGGTTAACTTAAGCATCAAAATTGAAAAACAAATAAAAAAAGTTTAAAACTTTTAAGCCCCAATCCAACTTCCAAACCGTCTTTTCAAAGAATCATACTTGGAAACATCCTCCTAGAAATGAAGAAAGACCAAGAGTTCAATTTGACGATAAAGTAAACCCTCTTAAGGAAAAGGGTAAGGGACATACAAGTGGTAATTCTAGCATTGGACATTCAAGAAACATCAAATGCTTCAAGTGCCTGGGGCAAGGTCATATTGCATCCGAATGTCCCAATAGGAAGGTGATGGTGGTTCGGCCAACAGGAGAGGTTGAGTCCGAGGATGATGAGCTTGTTGACCACGCCCCTACTCATGTTGACCCCTATGATAGTGACCCTAACCATGATGAGGTATATGCTTCCGAGGGAGAACTACTCATCGTACGATGTGCTCTGAACGTACACGCAAAAATTGATGACGATCGAATACAATGTGAAAATATCTTCTTCCATACCAGATGTGGAATCAGTGACAAATTATATAGTTTGATTATTGATAGCGGTAGCTTTGTTAACGCCGCAAGTGCTAGCTTAATTACCAAATTAGGGCTGACGGCCACAAAACACCCTCGACCCTACAAACTACAATGGCTCAATGACACCGGTGAGGTAAAAGTCCACAAGCAAGTATTACTTGCAATCCAAATTGGGAAATATACGGATGAGGTATTATGTGATGTAATTCCCATGCACGCTAGTCACATTTTACTTGGGAAACCATGGCAGTTTGACAGGAAAGTAACGCATGATGGGTATAAAAATAGCTACTCTCTGGTCAAGGATGACAAAAAGATTACTCTAATGCCACTATCACCCAAGAAAGTCCATGATGATCAACTCAAGCTATAAGCTGAATTCAAAAACATGAGGGAGGAGATAAACAAGACCTCGAAACTCAACACGAAAGGCCAGAATAAGCCACTACATAACTTCTTCGCTCGAAAAAGGGACATCTCTTATGCCTTTTCCGCTAAGTTACCCATCTATATGCTCATGCGTAAGGAGTGTTATCATAGTGACTTCACTTTGCTTGATTCTATACCTGATAATGTGCACTCCTTACTTAGTGAGTACTCTTAACTCTTTTTTGAAGAAACCCCAAAAGGGTTACCTCCAATTAGTGGGATCGAGAATCAGATTGATTTCGTACCTGGAGCCTCCATCCCCAATAAACCTACATATCGAGCTAATCTTGAGGAAGTAAAAGAACTAAAGAAATAAGTAACTGATTTACTTGAAAAGGGGTGCATTCGAGAGTCCATGAGTCCCTGTGCTGGGCCTGTGTTACTGGTTCCAAAAAAGGACGGAAGTTGGCATATGTGTATTGACAGTAGGGCTGTTAATAAAATTACCGTCAAATACAAATACCCCATCCCTCGGCTAGATGAAATGCTTGACCAACTACATAGGTCTATCATATTTTCAAAAATTGATTTAAAAAGCGGATACCATCATATTCGCATGAAGGCTGACGATGAATGGAAAACGGCCTTTAAAACCAACCTTGGGCTCTATGAATGGCTGGTGATGCCCTTCGGCCTGTCTAATGCACCTAGCACTTTCATGTGACTAATGAATTATGTGCTCAGACACTTTATTGGTAAATTCGTCATCATATACTTTGACGACATCCTTATATATAGCAATTCTTATAAAGAGCACCTTGATCATCTATGATCTGTTCTTGATGTGTTTAAGATTGATAAATTATATGCCAACCTCTCCAAGAGAAGATTCTGTTTAGAAAGTGTTGTGTTTCTTGGATTTGTGATAGGCAAGGATGGAATATCCATTGACGATGAAAAAGTAAGAGCCATACGAGACTAGCCCGTGCCCCAGTCTATTATAGAGGTAAGAAGCTTCCATGGCTTATGTAGCTTCTACCGGAGATTTGTGCGTAACTTCAGCACTATAGCCGCTCCCCTCACCTCTATTATAAAAAAGGAAGTCGGGTTTAAAGGGAGGGGGGAGAACAACAATATGCCTTTGACTTATTAAAAGAAAAGCTGACTAATGCCCCCATATTATCACTACATGATTTCAATAAAGCTTTTGAAACTGACTGTGACACATTAGGAATAGGTATTGGGGCTGTCTTATCTCAAGAAGGAAAACCTATTGCCTATTGTAGTGAAAAATTAAGCGGTGCTACCCTTAATTACTCCACCTACAAAAAGGAATTATTTACCCTAATTAGGGCTTTGGAGACTTGGCAACACTACCTATTGTCCAAGGAATTCATCATCCATTCCGACCACCAAGCACTCAAATACCTAAAATCTCAGCATAAGCTAAATCGGAGACAAGCCAAGTGGATTGAATTCCTTTAATCCTTTCCATATATGGTTAAGTACAAAAAAGGTGGTGATAATATTGTTGCTGATGCCCTAAGCCAGAGATATACATTGGTTGCTACCTTGGATTCTCATTTATTAGGGTTTACCTATATTAAAATTTATATGCAACTGATGATGACTTTTTTGAATTGTTTAAAACCTGCGAAAATACCACCGTCGGATGATAATAGATTATGCATTTACCTAAAATCTTCATGAAGGCTTATTTTTTCATGATAATAGATTATGCATACCTAGATGTTCTATGCGTGAATTGCTTGTACAGGAAGCCCATAGTGGAGGTCTGATGGGCCACTTTGGCCATCTCAAGACTTTAAGTATCATCAAAGAACATTTCTATTGGCCTCACCTAAAACGAGATGTGTCAAGATTTTGTGATCGGTGCGTGACTTGTAAACATGCTAAATCCACTTCTAAGACACATGGATTATACACACCTCTTCCCGTTCCTAAACAACCTTGGGTTGACATTTCCATGGATTTTGTACTTGGACTACCCAGGTCCAATAGAGGGAAAGATAGCATCATGGTAGTTGTCGATCGACTCTCTAAAATGGCACATTTTATTGCTTGCCACCGTACTAATAATGCTACCACAATAGCTGATTATTTCTTCCAAAATATTGTGCGCTTGCATGGTGTGCCGTGTACCATCGTATCCGACAGGGATGTCATATTTCTTAGCCACTTCTGGCAGGTCTTATAGGAAAAATTAGGAAAAAAGTTACTATTTTCTACTACATGCCATCCCCAGACTGACGGTCAAAATGAAGTGGTAAATCACACTCTTAGTAACATGCTTTGAGCTATCCTGGATAATAACATTAAGCATTGGGAATCCCACCTACCACATGTGAAGTTTGCATACAATCAGACCATCTACTCCACCACCAAGAAGACTCCATTTGAAATTATCTACGGGTTTAACCCTCTTTCACCACTTGATCTTACTCCTTTACCAATAACTGATTATACTAACTTTGATGCAGAAAGTAGGGCGAAATCCATAAGATCATTGCACGAGTCAGTGGAGAAACAAATAAACAAACGCAATCATCAGATAGCAAGCACAGCAAACAAACACAACAAAAAGATTATATTCACTCCAGGAGATCTTGTGTGGGTCCATTTACGAAAAGAAAGGTTTCCTACCCAAAGGAAATCCAAACTCGCACATAGAGGCGACGATCCCTTTACCATCTTGGAACGCATTAATGATAATGCTTACAAGATCAATGTTCCAGGAAAATATGGTAATATAAGTGACACTTTTAATGTTTCTGACCTATCTCCCTTTTATGATGCAAGTTCGATTTTGGTGACAACCTTTTCAAGAAGGGGAGGATGATGAAACCCCAAATACTCTTAGCACCCTTACTAAGAAACGCGTCAATAATCCTTTAGAAATAATTAATTATCTTTGTATTTTTATTTTGCAGGATAATAGTGTAAATTGAAAAATTAACCAAGAAAGCGGGGAAGAGGATCCAAGACTGTTGCTATCAAGAAACAGGATTCTGCTGCTGAGAAGAAATATTCGAGTTTTAAGATTATTAGCAAAAATAAAGGCATTATTGCCCAATAGCAAAATTTTATTATTATTATTTTTGTTTTGTTTATTTATTTTATTATCTTGTAAAAGGGGTATTAAGCAACTAGTCAAATTGGGACTTGCCTAACTCACCATTGAACTACCTTCAATGCCCAAATCAACCTTTAATCCTACTATAACCTCAGCCCAAATAAAATTCCATAACCTTAGCGCAAATAAAATTGACACCGAGGCCCGAACCACATACGCACCAACAGCCTTAAACTCTACCTTTATACTCGACCCCATCAGGTTAAACGAGGCCTCAAGGCCGCTCCTTTAGCTCAACCAAGTCTTCTCCTACCTTTGATTGTTCCCTCCACCGTTTAGTATGACCCAGGATACCACCTTCTTCATCGCTCACCATCAATGGTGAATGACCCCATTAATCCACTCTACTACTCCTCCCTCTCAACCGTTGCCCAACGTTCGACTCCCATTAATTCTTGGCTAGTTTCTGCCCTATATAAAGCTTCCATCTTGATGTAAAGCAGACAACTTGCTCGACTAATATTTCAATTTATGAAATAAAGCTCTCTACTTAATTCTTACGATTTTGTATCGTTAATTGTCGGGATTCCGACGACCCTATTATTCTCTGTTTGGAGGATTTAGATCAGGCAGTCCTGATCACCCTAACCCTATCCCTATTTCGGTTGTTTTTACAATTATTGTTTCATTTTTATCAAACCCCATTTGGGGGTTCGTCTCAGCTGATATCAGAGCGTCGATCTGCTTCACTCATCTATAGATTAATGTTTCTATTAGTCGAAATCCGTTCGGATCTGGGGTGTGTTTAGCATCGATTTTTTGTTTAATTTTCTGTTGTTGTTTTCCAGTATCAATTTTGTGTCTTTAACATTCTGTCTTTTTTTTACAGTATCAATTTTGCCTTTTTAATTTGCTGTCTTTAATTTCTAGTATTCCTATTTGAGTCGATTGTGAATATGCATTTCTCCTGCCGTGTTGAGTTCATAGTTCTAAAAGTTTGGTGTTTCTCTTCTTTCCAAACAAAGCCTCCATTCTCCTAAATTTGATAGTACCCTGTTTGGCTCGTCTGGGTGTCGACCTTTGCTAATTTTGTTTAATATAATTTTTTTCTTTTCTTTTCCTTTTAAAAAAAATATATTTTGTTTCTTCTTGAGTTCATCAAGTACCCTTTCCCCTAGTGATCCAAACTTGATACCAAAATTAATTTGGTATCCAGAATTGGGGCAGGCTATCGGGTATTAGACGGCGATTCGAAATTCTATTTCATCTAAGCCACCAGCTTGAAAATCCCGTCCTATTGAAAATTCATGGGCTAAAAGCCCAGCATTCTAATCACTCACTGCTTAAAGTGATGTCAATCGTTCGTGTGACTATTTAAATATAAGCAGATTGAAATGAATTCACAACCGAACATGCATTATCAGGACATGTGTCGGAAGGGTCCGATAGTAATTCAAACCCTATTTCCACTCAACTACGTATCCTAATAGAAAGACTGGATCGGATCAAAAAAAACAATTAACAGTACAACTGAACCCATCCAGACCCTCCAACCAAATAAACATCCAAGGAACTTCCACCCTGAACCTAATATTTTCTTGTCCGATGGCTCATCAGTCTAAGAACATGCTAGGATGGGACATTTGCCTCGCCGAAATCCAAGAACAGCAATGGCTCCTTGCTCCACTTTTTGCCTGGATCCACCCACTAGAGGGATAATGGATCTATCAAAAGGGTGTGTCTAATCTAAATCAATCTCCACCTCCACCTATCCCATGCACTAAGCATATTATTTGATCTTATGTTATTTCCATATGTTAGGCCATGATACTATTGTTTTAAATTTTTTATTATGTGTTATATTCCCTTATTTTTAGGCACATGTGAATAAATGTATACATTTGTGATTGTGGTAATGTGTGAAAGGAAATGGTTGAGGTTGGTTGATTAAGATTATTGGGGAATTAGAGTGGTTTGGAAATATGTTCGGTGGAATTGGGTGTAAATTTAATAAGAGTATAACATATACGTAGGTGTCTTGAGTTATATGGGAGATTAATTGAGAAATTGATTAATAGTGGTCAAAATTTTGAATTGGGAATATTGGTGTCTTTTTCAACCTAAGGGTATTTAGGTCAAATTATTTTGTTTTTTATGGAAATGTCTATTCCATCATATTCATTGAGGCACTTACTTAAAGTTTGATATATAATATAATTGGGTAGAGGATTGTGAATTAAGTTATAATAATAAGAAGTCTTAAAGTGTTTTCATGAAATTTGGGTAAAATGGTAGGTTAGAGATAATCCTTAAAAATTGAGGTTATGTAAGTGTCATTGGGTTAAAAATATGATTAATGTGATTATTTTGGGGTTGATGTAACACCTTAAGTTTCCATAAACCTTATTTTTTAACATTTAGCCTTTTATTTGAAACTTAACACTTAAATCTTAACTTAATTATTATTGTTAACTATTGATTTCTAATCCAAATAAATTATTAAATAAATTTATTCTAATTATTTTATCTCTTCTATTTACTTAAACCTGCCCTAAATCGATAAATTTTACCCTGATTTATTTTTTCTAATCAAGTATCCAAAGTCTGAATAAATTAGTTTAACCATTTTCTAAAAAAAGTTAATTCTAATTCTAACCCTAAATTTGTTTTCTTTCCATTTTTCTTTTTTATTCCATTTTCCTTTTGCTTGTTTTTCCCTTTCTTCCTTCTCCTTCCTACTTTCCTCAACCTAGATTATTTCCCCTTTTAGCCAAACACACCCCCTAATCCTCTCGTGTGCCCTCGTCACTTTACCCTTCTTACACTTGCCACCAACAATACAAGCTAAATAGTCCCCTGTGCCCCTTGTGCTCCTATAACCTAACTCTGCACCAAGCTAGTCATGCCTCTACAACCTCAACTCGTCCTATCCATCAACCCATCTTCCTTAACCCTCACTTATTCCCTCCATTTGAACCATTTTAGCCGCAACTACCTATGTTGCCTTTGAGCCCTGCTTGTGATGTTATAGAATTTATTATTATTATGCCTCTGAACCCCACCTTTGATGTATGGATACTATTAGTTTTGACATTGAAATATGACATTGATAGTGAAGGTTATGGTTATTATGTTGATATTAATTCTAATAGTTATTTTCAAAGAGTATGTAATACCCCAAAACTTTATTTTAGGATTTAAAAATAAAATAATAATTATTAGATAAGGTTTAATTATATATGTCATTCCTAATAAAATTATAATATTATAATAATAATAATAATAATAATAATAATAATAATGGCCATAAAAGAAGAAAAATTATGTAGGGATCTAACTACTAGGGACTAAATTTATTTGCTAAACTAAAAATAAATTATAAGTAAATCATAATAATAATTACTAAATTAATGAAAAATTATTGTATTATTATTACTATTTTTTTTTATTCCTAAAGCTCAAAAAAGTCCTAACCACCCTACCAATCCCATTTTTCATTTTTTTATTTTCCCTTTTTCTTTCTTTTCTTTTTTACCCCTTCCTTTTGCCCTTCCCTCGGCCAATTGGGCTATGGCTAGAGACGACTCACTCTCCCCTTCCCTAGCCTAATTTTTTTTCATTTTTCATTTCTTCTCCCGCCTAGCTTGCGCACACCTTCGCTCCCCCTATTTTCCCTTTTTTCTCCCTTTCTTATCTCTGTCTTTCCCTTTCTACCTCTATCTTCTTCCTTTCCACCTCTATCTTCTTCCTTTCCTCCAATCATAACTGCTGGGCATGGCTACTTCGTAGCTCCACCCTCCTTCTTTCCTCATTTGGACCTATAGGGTGTGTAACAGGCACTACCTTGCATGGTCCTCCTCCCTCCTACAACTCCCATAGCCCCACCTACTCCCCTACACCTCTAACAAAACCCGGCCCTATCTCCCTTATCGTATAGCCATGCCGGCCTACAAGCTGGCCGACAGCTAACCACCCCCTCCCCTTATCTTCTTCCCCCACTTATCCACTTCACCCATCCATTTGGCCTATAAATACCCTCCCCACTCCCTCATTTTCTCTCTTTTTTCTCTACCACTCACCCTCCCCTAGCCTTGCTTGCACAACCCAATCAACTAGCTCTACCCCCACTGTCGCCACACCCTCCCTTCCTCTTCCCTGCATCACCCTCCATTCAATGGACCACTCCCCTGCCCCTAACTCCTCTTCCTTTTCTCTCCCCACCTATGTAAAGTGGGAAGCTCAAGCTGTCCTTTTACACCTCCCACTGTGTAATATCCCAAAATCCTAATTTCCGAAATTATGGCCAAATAAGGAATTATTAGGAAAATTAATTATATAAATTTATTTATTAAAATTTAGAGAGTTAATTAAGGTATATTAAGAGGAAAATAATAAAGAATTTAATTGGAAGAAAATTTGGGTATTTCTCTAATTAGCATGAAGGTTAAGGGAATTTATCTAAAATAGTCTAAAATAAGCAAAAAGGAATTTATTTAATATTTCATAAATATTAATATTATAAACAACCCAAAAATACCCCAATTTACCCATAAGTTATTTTATTTAATTTTCCCACCCTATTTATTACCTATTTTCCCCTCTTTTTTCCCTTTTTCTCCCTCCTCTTCCTTTTTTTTCTTTCTTCTCCCCCGGCTGGGCCAGCCCACCGGCCCAAACCCCTCTCCTCTCCCCCGTCTCGCGCACGAGCCCAGGCCCCTGGCCTCTCCTTCCTTCTTCCCGCCCGCGGCCCAGCGTCGCGCGACGCCAACTGTTGCGCGCCCCATACGCCGCGTTTTACCCTCATAACTGTCGAAACGCCGCGCCTCAATTAATGGCCTTATAGCCGTTGCCAAACGGGCAACGCGACGCGGCGCTTTGTCGCCCATAACGTCGAAACGTCGCGTTTGACTTGCGGAATTAATAAACCATGCCGAACCGGCCAGTTCCCCTCCTCTTTTCTTTTCCCTGGACCACCGGTCCACCCTACCATCTTCTTCTTCTTCGACCTGCCCCCCCCGACCTGCAAATCGACCTGCAAGTCGATTTCGCCGGCAGCCACCAACCCGATCGTCCTTCCCTGCCTCTCTCCCGTCGCTTTCTTTCTTTTTTCGACCCGACCAAGTCCTTCTCTCCCTTTTCCGCGTGCCCTTCTCCTTCCTTTCTTCTTCCCTGTTCCCGACCCAGCCTGCCATGGCAGACCTGCACCGCCTGCCATCGGCCGGCCACCTGTACCCCTGCCCCGCGTGCCACCTCCCTCCCTTCGTCGTTTTCCTTCCCCCTGGCCTATAAATACCCCCTCCCGAACGGCCACAGCAAGTCCTCCCGTTGGACCTTGCTGAAACTCTGTTCCGCCGCCGCCGGAACAGACACCATTTCTACCGCCTCCAGCCACCGCCGAAACCACCTCTCCCCACCGTTATCATCCTTGCAACTCCCTCTACGAAACCAGACCACCAGCACCCTTTCCCTTGCCCTGCACGTGCCGCCATAGCCGTGCAAAAGTCCTAACCCGAAACCACCACCTCCAGCCTTCGCCGCCCTTGCGCCGCCTCCCACCGCCAGCCCGGCCGCCATCAGGGCCTCTTCCACCCTCCAAAATTCCCAGCAGACCTCCCTCTACCCTCCCCTGCCTTCGTTTTCCCTTGCCTCCCTCTCCTCCTTCCTCCCCATCTTCCACCTCTCTCCACCACCCTCGGCCGCCGCCGTCGCCGCCGCGCGCCGCCGCCCCTTGCCACGCCACCACCCTCATTTCACTCCCCTTCACCTGTTGATTCTTCCCCCACCTCAAACTTCCTCTCTTCTCCTCCCATCTAACCACCCCCTTGATCTTTTCCCTTCTCTTCCTCCTCCACCGCCGCCGCCGTTGCCGCCACGCGCCGCCGCCGGACCACCACCGACCCTAGGTGGTTCTCCACCCATCCAAACCCTAACCCCCTTTTTATATAGCTGCTACTATTTTCTACTAATATTAATACTAATATACTTATTATTACTATTATTATTATTACTTTTATTATTATTATTACTTTTATTATTATTATTATTATTATTATTATTATTAGTATTATTATTATTACCATTATTATTGTCCTTATTATTATTAATGTTCTTGTTTTCTTACTAATACTAACATCTCTTTTAAACCCTAAAGTATATTATACTTAACTTTGGTCTTATTTTTATAAGTATTAGTATTAACATTTTTATTATTATTATTCTATTATCCTTACTATGGTTATTATTAGTATTGCTTAGCCTTAATTGGTTGTACTATTGTGATTATTATTATTATTATTATTATTATTATTATTATTATTATTATTATTATTATTATTATTATTACTACTACTATTATTATACTTAACACATTTACCACTATTGTTAATAATAATACTACCTTGTCTTACCCATGTTACTTAACTCAACCTAGTAAATATCATTTGGTTGTTAACTAAGAAGAGTACTTGAACCTTATTACCATACCATTTAACATTAACCCTAACCCTATTACTATGACACTATTATTAGCTATTATTATTATTACTACTATCACTACCTTATTGTTGTAATCGAAAGCATTTAAACCCTTTTATTATTCAAGAATATACAACTATTGTCATTATCACCCTTAGGAATAGTTACTTGTAATATTGTGACCTTATAATAATATTATTTTGAATATGACACCATTAATAGACTTAGCCTTAAAAATGCTAGGGTTTCTCTTACTATAAACATTAGTGTCATGAGTATTAGTTTTATTATTATTATTATTATCATTATTTTTCTATGGTTAACATGAACATTATTATTATAAGAATAGGGCTAACGGGGCTAATAATATAAGTGTAACAATAGGTATTAAAAATAAGCATATTTTGACTACTAATATTTAGTATACTAATTCTAAGGTAAAAACCCTAGTTTTTGTATAAAATCCTTTTTAGTAATAAAAACCCTAACCTCAAACTATAATGAGGGTTGATAGTAATTATAAGGGAAACTAATACTTAGCATTCTTCCTTTTTATAGGTAACCCCGACCTAAGCCCTAAGGAGTTAGAGGAGCATGCTCCAAGCCCGGCGTCGCCTTAGGTAAGGACGAAGCTAATGGCCTTGCGTTATGTGTGACATGGATGTGTTGAATGTTATGTATGTCATGCTATGTCATGTGTTATATGATTGTGTATAACTTGTCTTATGTGTAGCGCAGCTTGGAGATTGAGGTATGTGTGGATGTGTTTCCTATGACGTGAGCATGATATGTATATGTATGATGTTTATGATGTAATATGCTATGGCCGCTAGGACGTGCATGTTAGGGTAAATGGCAATATGAGTTGGGGGTCATCATGGGGGTCTTGAGGTTTATATGGTGGTATTAGGGTTTGTATGGTGGCAAAATTGTTCGTATGGTGGTATTGTGATTTTATGGAGGCATTAATGTTGTATGGTGGTAATTGTGATTTTATGGAGGTATTAATGTTGTATGATGTTATTTGTGATTTTATGGAGGTATTAGGGTTGTATGGTGGTATTAGGGTTTGTATGGTGGTATTAGGGTTCGTATGGTGGTATTAGGGTTCGTGTGGTGGTATTAATGATTGCATAATGGTATTAATGGCTTATGGTGGTATTAGGGTTTGTAAGGTGGCATTAGGGTTTATATAGTTGTTTTAATGATTACTTGGTGGTATTAATGACTTATGGTGGTATTGGGGTTTGTAAGGTGGCATTAGGGTTTATATAGTTGTTTTAATGATTATTTGGTGGTATTAATGACCTATGGTGGTATTAGGGTTTGTAAGGTGGTATTAGGGTTTATATAGTTGTTTTAATGATTACTTGGTGGTATTAATGACCTATGGTGGTATTAGGGTTTGTAAGGTGGTATTAGGGTTTATATGGTTGTATTTATAATTACTTGGTGGTATTAAACACTTATGGTGGTATTAGGGTTTGCAAGGTGGTATTAGGGTTTATATGGTCGTATTTATAATTACTTGGTGGTATTAAATACTTATGGTGATATTAGGGTTTGCAAGGTGGTATTAGGGTTTATATGGTTGTATTTATGATTACTTGGAGGTATTAAATACTTATGGTGGTGTTAGGGTTTGCAAGGTGGTATTAGGGTTTATATAGTGGTATTAATGATTACTTGGTGGTATTAAATGCTTATGGTGGTATTAGGGTTTGCAAGGTGGTATTAGGGTTTATATAGTGGTATTAATGAATACTTGGGTGGTGTAAATGGCTTATGGTGGTATTAGGGTTTTCGTGATGGTATTATGGTTGTTATAGACAAATGAGGTTAAGAAGGGTTAACCATGGCTTGGTGTGGACAATCATGGTCCGTATGGCTGTGTAGAGTTGTTTGGTGTTATCATGTGTATTATTGAGCAAAGTATAGTTATGAATGTGGAATTTTACCGTTTGTGATGTGTAAAGAATGTAGTGAACGATTTATGCATGTCAAGGATATGATGTGATTCAATAAGATACGAATAAGACATTAATTACGTAAAGTGAAAGACTGATGAGCCCGACCCAGTCCGTTCCACCGGTTATGAATAGTGGTCAGAGGCGTTCTGCCCTGTGCGTTTCGTGCCGATCCACCGGCTATAATAGTGGTCAGAGGCGTTTTGCCCTGTGATTATATTTCCGGACCACCGGCTATAATAGTGGAGGGATTCGGGCTCGACGGACCCAAATGAATAAGTTAAACCACGGGAAAGATACTAATCACTTACAGTGGAACACCATGTAAGTGCGGGGCCAGTCCGTTCCACCGGTTATGAATAGTGGTCAGAGGCGTTCTGCCCTGTGTTTTATTTCCGGACCACCGGCTATAATAGTGGGGGTCTCCGTGCTTACAGGTTAATGAAGAATGTGTGAAAAGAGATTATTATCATAATAAGAAACGACGGACATTGTATGAGCATGATTCAGCTTTCCGCTTACTTATCCTGATGTATGGCTGACGTGTTGAGCATGTATCTTGTGCATGATTTCATGTTGCTTTTATGATTGTGTCGTGTAGCCTACGTGTTGTGATTGTATGCTTGGCCTTAGCGTCTACGCCTTACTCAGTACTGGACCCGTACTGATACTGCCTTGATTGACCGGGTCCTGTGATGATCCACCGATGGTGGGGAGCAGACCTTTGATGCAAGTCTTGATCGTTTACTAAATTGGGGTGGAAGGCTGGATATGAGTGAGTAAGTGGTCCGGGTAATTACCTTCGAAAATCGTGTGGTTTAATCGTAATTGTCTTTAGAGGATACAAATGTCGTATTTAACTTTTTAAGGGTTTTATCGTATATTGCGATTCCGTTATTTTTAAGTATTCTGATATATGGACCTTTTCAGTTGTATTTCGGAATGTAACTTCTTACCTTCACACTCTGAATTGTAGGATTCGTGTTTTATGAATGATTCGTTTCTGATTTTATTCTTTATAGCCTTAGCACTTAGTATCGGGTCGGTAGTTATGGACTGATCTGGTACTAAGTGTGGCGGTAATGCCCCCGAATTTACGGTTTTAATTCTCTTGCTTCCGCTAAAACTTTTAAGTTAAACGAAATTTTTCAGTAGTAAATTTGGGGGTGTTACAAGTTGGTATCAGAGCGGTTGGTCCTCCGGCCACGCTCATTTTCGAAAGTAAATTTTGTTTTCGGACTTGGTATTTGATTTTGAAGTGTGTTTTGACCGCTCCTATAATTGTTTTGAAACTTTTTAAGATGATACCACGAGCTGGTATCAAACCTTTTGGTTGTTAAGGATCGGGTTTCGGTTAGAGACTCGGTTCTCATGACCATAAACGTTTTAGCCGAAAACGTATTTTAACTTCCTTCAAGTGATTCTTCTTTTATCCGGATTAGCTTGTGAGGACAGTGTGATTGGGTAGTATAAGTGGCCTTGCGATTTGCTGTTCATTTATGTCTTCGGATTTGCTTCCTTGTTATTTGACATGCTTAACTTGTGTTAACGTTGAATTTTATGTGGTAGTGATTATAGTTTTATAACTAGTTTGCCCTTAAGGGGGTAGTGACCCCACTAGGTTAACCCCAGCCTTGCAGGTTTAGTGGACTAAAAACCTTAGGGTATACCTTGCCGGGTAAGGAGTGATGTGACATAGATTGTAACGTATTTTGGTGGATTAGTTTTACTTTTGGAGTTGCAAGGAGTCTAAGTTATTATTATTATTTTCACCCTTACAAGACCTTAATTCAAAGGACAAGGTTTTGTGACTTGTTTTGACCTTAAGTACTATGTGCTTCTTCCTTGATGAATTCTATTATATTTGATTTGTTGGACACCGATTCTCTTTCTTTTATTTCACCTCTTATGCCTTATGTGATCCAACTTTACTTGGTTTAGTTTCGTAAACATCGTTTTACCTTTCTTCGAAATTCTTTTAACCTATTTACCTTGGTAAATGTCTTATTCAATTATTTCGTCAAGTTTCCACTACTTAGGGTTCTCGAACCTCGGGGACGAAGTTCCTTCCTAAGAGAGTAGGGATGTAATACCCCGTATATTTTAAGATTCAGATTTGTTAAGTCTAATGATTTTATTAGTATAATTTGATGTAAACAATTAATTATTTTAATTTCGATTCGGTTTATGGATTTATCGACGATTTTGAATTCATAATTGAACGTAATTAATCACTTTCAGGAAGCGATATTTTATTGATGTTTTAATCATTTGAATGTAACATTTTCGGGAAGTTTAAATTAAACATATTTTCCGAACTTATTTAAGAACTCATTTTGAAATTAATTTTCTTCCGTTCTACGCCTTTTAGTTTGCGGAAAACCGATTTTGGAAAAATATTAAAATTAGTCTTGATTTGTTGGAATTTGACTCAAACATTTTATTATAGGTTTCTAAATATTATTCCGGGCCTTATAATGTATTTCCATAAATAATATAAATCTTTACATTCAATGGTAAATCCTTCCCAAAAATGTTTCTGAAGAACCTTATATATATATATCTTTTTATTAATTTTAAGCCTTCGGATCTTCTCAAAATAGATTTTCGATAAATAAATTTTTGATTAGATTCTCCCAGTATAAATCTTTGATATTTAGTATTTAATTTGAACTTATACCTCAGGCACAACAATCCCTAGTTCGTCCCTAAGGGGGTAGTTAGGTTAAGTATAGCTATCGATGCATTAATATAGAAGATTAGAATGCCCCAACCCTAACCCTAGAGAGCCGCAGGAGACTTCGGGGACGAAGTCTGTTTTTAAGGGGGTAGTGATGTAATATCCCAAAATCCTAATTTCCGAAATTATGGCCAAATAAGGAATTATTAGGAAAATTAATTATATAAATTTATTTATTAAAATTTAGAGAGTTAATTAAGGTATATTAAGAGGAAAATAATAAAGAATTTAATTGGAAGAAAATTTGGGTATTTCTCTAATTAGCATGAAGGTTAAGGGAATTTATCTAAAATAGTCTAAAATAAGCAAAAAGGAATTTATTTAATATTTCATAAATATTAATATTATAAACAACCCAAAAATACCCCAATTTACCCATAAGTTATTTTATTTAATTTTCCCACCCTATTTATTACCTATTTTCCCCTCTTTTTTCCCTTTTTCTCCCTCCTCTTCCTTTTTTTTCTTTCTTCTCCCCCGGCTGGGCCAGCCCACCGGCCCAAACCCCTCTCCTCTCCCCCGTCTCGCGCACGAGCCCAGGCCCCTGGCCTCTCCTTCCTTCTTCCCGCCCGCGGCCCAGCGTCGCGCGACGCCAACTGTTGCGCGCCCCATACGCCGCGTTTTACCCTCATAACTGTCGAAACGCCGCGCCTCAATTAAAGGCCTTATAGCCGTTGCCAAACGGGCAACGCGACGCGGCGCTTTGTCGCCCATAACGTCGAAACGTCGCGTTTGACTTGCGGAATTAATAAACCACGCCGAACCGGCCGGTTCCCCTCCTCTTTTCTTTTCCCTGGACCACCGGTCCACCCTGCCATCTTCTTCTTCTTCGACCCCCCCCCCCCCCCCCCCCCCCCCGACCTGCAAATCGACCTGCAAGTCGATTTCGCCGGCAGCCACCAACCCGATCGTCCTTCCCTGCCTCTCTCCCGTCGCTTTCTTTCTTTTTTCGACCCGACCAAGTCCTTCTCTCCCTTTTCCGCGTGCCCTTCTCCTTCCTTTCTTCTTCCCTGTTCCCGACCCAGCCTGCCATGGCAGACCTGCACCGCCTGCCATCGGCCGGCCACCTGCACCCCTGCCCCGCGTGCCACCTCCCTCCCTTCGTCGTTTTCCTTCCCCCTGGCCTATAAATACCCCCTCCCGAACGGCCACAGCAAGTCCTCCCGTTGGACCTTGTTGAAACTCTGTTCCGCCGCCGCCGGAACAGACACCATTTCTACCGCCTCCAGCCACCGCCGAAACCACCTCTCCCCACCGTTATCATCCTTGCAACTCCCTCTACGAAACCAGACCACCAGCACCCTTTCCCTTGCCCTGCACGTGCCGCCATAGCCGTGCAAAAGTCCTAACCCGAAACCACCACCTCCAGCCTTCGCCGCCCTTGCGCCGCCTCCCACCGCCAGCCCGGCCGCCATCAGGGCCTCTTCCACCCTCCAAAATTCCCAGCAGACCTCCCTCTACCCTCCCCTGCCTTCGTTTTCCCTTGCCTCCCTCTCCTCCTTCCTCCCCCATCTTCCACCTCTCTCCACCACCCTCGGCCGCCGCCGTCGCCGCCGCGCGCCGCCGCCCCTTGCCATGCCACCACCCTCATTCCACTCCCCTTCACCTGTTGATTCTTCCCCCACCTCAAACTTCCTCTCTTCTCCTCCCATCTAACCACCCCCTTGATCTTTTCCCTTCTCTTCCTCCTCCACCGCCGCCGCCGTTGCCGCCACGCGCCGCCGCCGGACCACCACCGACCCTAGGTGGTTCTCCACCCATCCAAACCCTAACCCCCTTTTTATATAGCTGCTACTATTTTCTACTAATATTAATACTAATATACTTATTATTACTATTATTATTATTACTTTTATTATTATTATTACTTTTATTATTATTATTATTATTATTATTATTATTATTATTATTATTATTACCATTATTATTGTCCTTATTATTATTAATGTTCTTGTTTTCTTACTAATACTAACATCTCTTTTAAACCCTAAAGTATATTATACTTAACTTTGGTCTTATTTTTATAAGTATTAGTATTAACATTTTTATTATTATTATTCTATTATCCTTACTATGGTTATTATTAGTATTGCTTAGCCTTAATTGGTTGTACTATTGTGATTATTATTATTATTATTATTATTATTATTATTATTATTATTATTATTATTATTATTATTATTATTATTATTATTATTATTATTATTACTACTATTATTATACTTAACACATTTACCACTATTGTTAATAATAATACTACCTTGTCTTACCCATGTTACTTAACTCAACCTAGTAAATATCATTTGGTTGTTAACTAAGAAGAGTACTTGAACCTTATTACCATACCATTTAACATTAACCCTAACCCTATTACTATGACACTATTATTAGCTATTATTATTATTACTACTATCACTACCTTATTGTTGTAATCGAAAGCATTTAAACCCTTTTATTATTCAAGAATATACAACTATTGTCATTATCACCCTTAGGAATAGTTACTTGTAATATTGTGACCTTATAATAATATTATTTTGAATATGACACCATTAATAGACTTAGCCTTAAAAATGCTAGGGTTTCTCTTACTATAAACATTAGTGTCATGAGTATTAGTTTTATTATTATTATTATTATCATTATTTTTCTATGGTTAACATGAACATTATTATTATAAGAATAGGGCTAACGGGGCTAATAATATAAGTGTAACAATAGGTATTAAAAATAAGCATATTTTGACTACTAATATTTAGTATACTAATTCTAAGGTAAAAACCCTAGTTTTTGTATAAAATCCTTTTTAGTAATAAAAACCCTAACCTCAAACTATAATGAGGGTTGATAGTAATTATAAGGGAAACTAATACTTAGCATTCTTCCTTTTTATAGGTAACCCCGACCTAAGCCCTAAGGAGTTAGAGGAGCATGCTCCAAGCCCGGCGTCGCCTTAGGTAAGGACGAAGCTAATGGCCTTGCGTTATGTGTGACATGGATGTGTTGAATGTTATGTATGTCATGCTATGTCATGTGTTATATGATTGTGTATAACTTGTCTTATGTGTAGCGCAGCTTGGAGATTGAGGTATGTGTGGATGTGTTTCCTATGACGTGAGCATGATATGTATATGTATGATGTTTATGATGTAATATGCTATGGCCGCTAGGACGTGCATGTTAGGGTAAATGGCAATATGAGTTGGGGGTCATCATGGGGGTCTTGAGGTTTATATGGTGGTATTAGGGTTTGTATGGTGGCAAAATTGTTCGTATGGTGGTATTGTGATTTTATGGAGGCATTAATGTTGTATGGTGGTAATTGTGATTTTATGGAGGTATTAATGTTGTATGATGTTATTTGTGATTTTATGGAGGTATTAGGGTTGTATGGTGGTATTAGGGTTTGTATGGTGGTATTAGGGTTCGTATGGTGGTATTAGGGTTCGTGTGGTGGTATTAATGATTGCATAATGGTATTAATGGCTTATGGTGGTATTAGGGTTTGTAAGGTGGCATTAGGGTTTATATAGTTGTTTTAATGATTACTTGGTGGTATTAATGACTTATGGTGGTATTGGGGTTTGTAAGGTGGCATTAGGGTTTATATAGTTGTTTTAATGATTATTTGGTGGTATTAATGACCTATGGTGGTATTAGGGTTTGTAAGGTGGTATTAGGGTTTATATAGTTGTTTTAATGATTACTTGGTGGTATTAATGACCTATGGTGGTATTAGGGTTTGTAAGGTGGTATTAGGGTTTATATGGTTGTATTTATAATTACTTGGTGGTATTAAACACTTATGGTGGTATTAGGGTTTGCAAGGTGGTATTAGGGTTTATATGGTCGTATTTATAATTACTTGGTGGTATTAAATACTTATGGTGATATTAGGGTTTGCAAGGTGGTATTAGGGTTTATATGGTTGTATTTATGATTACTTGGAGGTATTAAATACTTATGGTGGTGTTAGGGTTTGCAAGGTGGTATTAGGGTTTATATAGTGGTATTAATGATTACTTGGTGGTATTAAATGCTTATGGTGGTATTAGGGTTTGCAAGGTGGTATTAGGGTTTATATAGTGGTATTAATGAATACTTGGGTGGTGTAAATGGCTTATGGTGGTATTAGGGTTTTCGTGATGGTATTATGGTTGTTATAGACAAATGAGGTTAAGAAGGGTTAACCATGGCTTGGTGTGGACAATCATGGTCCGTATGGCTGTGTAGAGTTGTTTGGTGTTATCATGTGTATTATTGAGCAAAGTATAGTTATGAATGTGGAATTTTACCGTTTGTGATGTGTAAAGAATGTAGTGAACGATTTATGCATGTCAAGGATATGATGTGATTCAATAAGATACGAATAAGACATTAATTACGTAAAGTGAAAGACTGATGAGCCCGACCCAGTCCGTTCCACCGGTTATGAATAGTGGTCAGAGGCGTTCTGCCCTGTGCGTTTCGTGCCGATCCACCGGCTATAATAGTGGTCAGAGGCGTTTTGCCCTGTGATTATATTTCCGGACCACCGGCTATAATAGTGGAGGGATTCGGGCTCGACGGACCCAAATGAATAAGTTAAACCACGGGAAAGATACTAATCACTTACAGTGGAACACCATGTAAGTGCGGGGCCAGTCCGTTCCACCGGTTATGAATAGTGGTCAGAGGCGTTCTGCCCTGTGTTTTATTTCCGGACCACCGGCTATAATAGTGGGGGTCTCCGTGCTTACAGGTTAATGAAGAATGTGTGAAAAGAGATTATTATCATAATAAGAAACGACGGACATTGTATGAGCATGATTCAGCTTTCCGCTTACTTATCCTGATGTATGGCTGACGTGTTGAGCATGTATCTTGTGCATGATTTCATGTTGCTTTTATGATTGTGTCGTGTAGCCTACGTGTTGTGATTGTATGCTTGGCCTTAGCGTCTACGCCTTACTCAGTACTGGACCCGTACTGATACTGCCTTGATTGACCGGGTCCTGTGATGATCCACCGATGGTGGGGAGCAGACCTTTGATGCAAGTCTTGATCGTTTACTAAATTGGGGTGGAAGGCTGGATATGAGTGAGTAAGTGGTCCGGGTAATTACCTTCGAAAATCGTGTGGTTTAATCGTAATTGTCTTTAGAGGATACAAATGTCGTATTTAACTTTTTAAGGGTTTTATCGTATATTGCGATTCCGTTATTTTTAAGTATTCTGATATATGGACCTTTTCAGTTGTATTTCGGAATGTAACTTCTTACCTTCACACTCTGAATTGTAGGATTCGTGTTTTATGAATGATTCGTTTCTGATTTTATTCTTTATAGCCTTAGCACTTAGTATCGGGTCGGTAGTTATGGACTGATCTGGTACTAAGTGTGGCGGTAATGCCCCCGAATTTACGGTTTTAATTCTCTTGCTTCCGCTAAAACTTTTAAGTTAAACGAAATTTTTCAGTAGTAAATTTGGGGGTGTTACAAGTTGGTATCAGAGCGGTTGGTCCTCCGGCCACGCTCATTTTCGAAAGTAAATTTTGTTTTCGGACTTGGTATTTGATTTTGAAGTGTGTTTTGACCGCTCCTATAATTGTTTTGAAACTTTTTAAGATGATACCACGAGCTGGTATCAAACCTTTTGGTTGTTAAGGATCGGGTTTCGGTTAGAGACTCGGTTCTCATGACCATAAACGTTTTAGCCGAAAACGTATTTTAACTTCCTTCAAGTGATTCTTCTTTTATCCGGATTAGCTTGTGAGGACAGTGTGATTGGGTAGTATAAGTGGCCTTGCGATTTGCTGTTCATTTATGTCTTCGGATTTGCTTCCTTGTTATTTGACATGCTTAACTTGTGTTAACGTTGAATTTTATGTGGTAGTGATTATAGTTTTATAACTAGTTTGCCCTTAAGGGGGTAGTGACCCCACTAGGTTAACCCCAGCCTTGCAGGTTTAGTGGACTAAAAACCTTAGGGTATACCTTGCCGGGTAAGGAGTGATGTGACATAGATTGTAACGTATTTTGGTGGATTAGTTTTACTTTTGGAGTTGCAAGGAGTCTAAGTTATTATTATTATTTTCACCCTTACAAGACCTTAATTCAAAGGACAAGGTTTTGTGACTTGTTTTGACCTTAAGTACTATGTGCTTCTTCCTTGATGAATTCTATTATATTTGATTTGTTGGACACCGATTCTCTTTCTTTTATTTCACCTCTTATGCCTTATGTGATCCAACTTTACTTGGTTTAGTTTCGTAAACATCGTTTTACCTTTCTTCGAAATTCTTTTAACCTATTTACCTTGGTAAATGTCTTATTCAATTATTTCGTCAAGTTTCCACTACTTAGGGTTCTCGAACCTCGGGGACGAAGTTCCTTCCTAAGAGAGTAGGGATGTAATACCCCGTATATTTTAAGATTCAGATTTGTTAAGTCTAATGATTTTATTAGTATAATTTGATGTAAACAATTAATTATTTTAATTTCGATTCGGTTTATGGATTTATCGACGATTTTGAATTCATAATTGAACGTAATTAATCACTTTCAGGAAGCGATATTTTATTGATGTTTTAATCATTTGAATGTAACATTTTCGGGAAGTTTAAATTAAACATATTTTCCGAACTTATTTAAGAACTCATTTTGAAATTAATTTTCTTCCGTTCTACGCCTTTTAGTTTGCGGAAAACCGATTTTGGAAAAATATTAAAATTAGTCTTGATTTGTTGGAATTTGACTCAAACATTTTATTATAGGTTTCTAAATATTATTCCGGGCCTTATAATGTATTTCCATAAATAATATAAATCTTTACATTCAATGGTAAATCCTTCCCAAAAATGTTTCTGAAGAACCTTATATATATATATCTTTTTATTAATTTTAAGCCTTCGGATCTTCTCAAAATAGATTTTCGATAAATAAATTTTTGATTAGATTCTCCCAGTATAAATCTTTGATATTTAGTATTTAATTTGAACTTATACCTCAGGCACAACAATCCCTAGTTCGTCCCTAAGGGGGTAGTTAGGTTAAGTATAGCTATCGATGCATTAATATAGAAGATTAGAATGCCCCAACCCTAACCCTAGAGAGCCGCAGGAGACTTCGGGGACGAAGTCTGTTTTTAAGGGGGTAGTGATGTAATATCCCAAAATCCTAATTTCCGAAATTATGGCCAAATAAGGAATTATTAGGAAAATTAATTATATAAATTTATTTATTAAAATTTAGAGAGTTAATTAAGGTATATTAAGAGGAAAATAATAAAGAATTTAATTGGAAGAAAATTTGGGTATTTCTCTAATTAGCATGAAGGTTAAGGGAATTTATCTAAAATAGTCTAAAATAAGCAAAAAGGAATTTATTTAATATTTCATAAATATTAATATTATAAACAACCCAAAAATACCCCAATTTACCCATAAGTTATTTTATTTAATTTTCCCACCCTATTTATTACCTATTTTCCCCTCTTTTTTCCCTTTTTCTCCCTCCTCTTCCTTTTTTTTCTTTCTTCTCCCCCGGCTGGGCCAGCCCACCGGCCCAAACCCCTCTCCTCTCCCCCGTCTCGCGCACGAGCCCAGGCCCCTGGCCTCTCCTTCCTTCTTCCCGCCCGCGGCCCAGCGTCGCGCGACGCCAACTGTTGCGCGCCCCATACGCCGCGTTTTACCCTCATAACTGTCGAAACGCCGCGCCTCAATTAATGGCCTTATAGCCGTTGCCAAACGGGCAACGCGACGCGGCGCTTTGTCGCCCATAACGTCGAAACGTCGCGTTTGACTTGCGGAATTAATAAACCACGCCGAACCGGCCGGTTCCCCTCCTCTTTTCTTTTCCCTGGACCACCGGTCCACCCTGCCATCTTCTTCTTCTTCGACCTCCCCCCCCCCCCCCGACCTGCAAATCGACCTGCAAGTCGATTTCGCCGGCAGCCACCAACCCGATCGTCCTTCCCTGCCTCTCTCCCGTCGCTTTCTTTCTTTTTTCGACCCGACCAAGTCCTTCTCTCCCTTTTCCGCGTGCCCTTCTCCTTCCTTTCTTCTTCCCTGTTCCCGACCCAGCCTGCCATGGCAGACCTGCACCGCCTGCCATCGGCCGGCCACCTGCACCCCTGCCCCGCGTGCCACCTCCCTCCCTTCGTCGTTTTCCTTCCCCCTGGCCTATAAATACCCCCTCCCGAACGGCCACAGCAAGTCCTCCCGTTGGACCTTGTTGAAACTCTGTTCCGCCGCCGCCGGAACAGACACCATTTCTACCGCCTCCAGCCACCGCCGAAACCACCTCTCCCCACCGTTATCATCCTTGCAACTCCCTCTACGAAACCAGACCACCAGCACCCTTTCCCTTGCCCTGCACGTGCCGCCATAGCCGTGCAAAAGTCCTAACCCGAAACCACCACCTCCAGCCTTCGCCGCCCTTGCGCCGCCTCCCACCGCCAGCCCGGCCGCCATCAGGGCCTCTTCCACCCTCCAAAATTCCCAGCAGACCTCCCTCTACCCTCCCCTGCCTTCGTTTTCCCTTGCCTCCCTCTCCTCCTTCCTCCCCCATCTTCCACCTCTCTCCACCACCCTCGGCCGCCGCCGTCGCCGCCGCGCGCCGCCGCCCCTTGCCACGCCACCACCCTCATTCCACTCCCCTTCACCTGTTGATTCTTCCCCCACCTCAAACTTCCTCTCTTCTCCTCCCATCTAACCACCCCCTTGATCTTTTCCCTTCTCTTCCTCCTCCACCGCCGCCGCCGTTGCCGCCACGCGCCGCCGCCGGACCACCACCGACCCTAGGTGGTTCTCCACCCATCCAAACCCTAACCCCCTTTTTATATAGCTGCTACTATTTTCTACTAATATTAATACTAATATACTTATTATTACTATTATTATTATTACTTTTATTATTATTATTACTTTTATTATTATTATTATTATTATTATTATTATTATTATTATTATTACCATTATTATTGTCCTTATTATTATTAATGTTCTTGTTTTCTTACTAATACTAACATCTCTTTTAAACCCTAAAGTATATTATACTTAACTTTGGTCTTATTTTTATAAGTATTAGTATTAACATTTTTATTATTATTATTCTATTATCCTTACTATGGTTATTATTAGTATTGCTTAGCCTTAATTGGTTGTACTATTGTGATTATTATTATTATTATTATTATTATTATTATTATTATTATTATTATTATTATTATTATTATTATTATTATTATTATTATTATTATTACTACTATTATTATACTTAACACATTTACCACTATTGTTAATAATAATACTACCTTGTCTTACCCATGTTACTTAACTCAACCTAGTAAATATCATTTGGTTGTTAACTAAGAAGAGTACTTGAACCTTATTACCATACCATTTAACATTAACCCTAACCCTATTACTATGACACTATTATTAGCTATTATTATTATTACTACTATCACTACCTTATTGTTGTAATCGAAAGCATTTAAACCCTTTTATTATTCAAGAATATACAACTATTGTCATTATCACCCTTAGGAATAGTTACTTGTAATATTGTGACCTTATAATAATATTATTTTGAATATGACACCATTAATAGACTTAGCCTTAAAAATGCTAGGGTTTCTCTTACTATAAACATTAGTGTCATGAGTATTAGTTTTATTATTATTATTATTATCATTATTTTTCTATGGTTAACATGAACATTATTATTATAAGAATAGGGCTAACGGGGCTAATAATATAAGTGTAACAATAGGTATTAAAAATAAGCATATTTTGACTACTAATATTTAGTATACTAATTCTAAGGTAAAAACCCTAGTTTTTGTATAAAATCCTTTTTAGTAATAAAAACCCTAACCTCAAACTATAATGAGGGTTGATAGTAATTATAAGGGAAACTAATACTTAGCATTCTTCCTTTTTATAGGTAACCCCGACCTAAGCCCTAAGGAGTTAGAGGAGCATGCTCCAAGCCCGGCGTCGCCTTAGGTAAGGACGAAGCTAATGGCCTTGCGTTATGTGTGACATGGATGTGTTGAATGTTATGTATGTCATGCTATGTCATGTGTTATATGATTGTGTATAACTTGTCTTATGTGTAGCGCAGCTTGGAGATTGAGGTATGTGTGGATGTGTTTCCTATGACGTGAGCATGATATGTATATGTATGATGTTTATGATGTAATATGCTATGGCCGCTAGGACGTGCATGTTAGGGTAAATGGCAATATGAGTTGGGGGTCATCATGGGGGTCTTGAGGTTTATATGGTGGTATTAGGGTTTGTATGGTGGCAAAATTGTTCGTATGGTGGTATTGTGATTTTATGGAGGCATTAATGTTGTATGGTGGTAATTGTGATTTTATGGAGGTATTAATGTTGTATGATGTTATTTGTGATTTTATGGAGGTATTAGGGTTGTATGGTGGTATTAGGGTTTGTATGGTGGTATTAGGGTTCGTATGGTGGTATTAGGGTTCGTGTGGTGGTATTAATGATTGCATAATGGTATTAATGGCTTATGGTGGTATTAGGGTTTGTAAGGTGGCATTAGGGTTTATATAGTTGTTTTAATGATTACTTGGTGGTATTAATGACTTATGGTGGTATTGGGGTTTGTAAGGTGGCATTAGGGTTTATATAGTTGTTTTAATGATTATTTGGTGGTATTAATGACCTATGGTGGTATTAGGGTTTGTAAGGTGGTATTAGGGTTTATATAGTTGTTTTAATGATTACTTGGTGGTATTAATGACCTATGGTGGTATTAGGGTTTGTAAGGTGGTATTAGGGTTTATATGGTTGTATTTATAATTACTTGGTGGTATTAAACACTTATGGTGGTATTAGGGTTTGCAAGGTGGTATTAGGGTTTATATGGTCGTATTTATAATTACTTGGTGGTATTAAATACTTATGGTGATATTAGGGTTTGCAAGGTGGTATTAGGGTTTATATGGTTGTATTTATGATTACTTGGAGGTATTAAATACTTATGGTGGTGTTAGGGTTTGCAAGGTGGTATTAGGGTTTATATAGTGGTATTAATGATTACTTGGTGGTATTAAATGCTTATGGTGGTATTAGGGTTTGCAAGGTGGTATTAGGGTTTATATAGTGGTATTAATGAATACTTGGGTGGTGTAAATGGCTTATGGTGGTATTAGGGTTTTCGTGATGGTATTATGGTTGTTATAGACAAATGAGGTTAAGAAGGGTTAACCATGGCTTGGTGTGGACAATCATGGTCCGTATGGCTGTGTAGAGTTGTTTGGTGTTATCATGTGTATTATTGAGCAAAGTATAGTTATGAATGTGGAATTTTACCGTTTGTGATGTGTAAAGAATGTAGTGAACGATTTATGCATGTCAAGGATATGATGTGATTCAATAAGATACGAATAAGACATTAATTACGTAAAGTGAAAGACTGATGAGCCCGACCCAGTCCGTTCCACCGGTTATGAATAGTGGTCAGAGGCGTTCTGCCCTGTGCGTTTCGTGCCGATCCACCGGCTATAATAGTGGTCAGAGGCGTTTTGCCCTGTGATTATATTTCCGGACCACCGGCTATAATAGTGGAGGGATTCGGGCTCGACGGACCCAAATGAATAAGTTAAACCACGGGAAAGATACTAATCACTTACAGTGGAACACCATGTAAGTGCGGGGCCAGTCCGTTCCACCGGTTATGAATAGTGGTCAGAGGCGTTCTGCCCTGTGTTTTATTTCCGGACCACCGGCTATAATAGTGGGGGTCTCCGTGCTTACAGGTTAATGAAGAATGTGTGAAAAGAGATTATTATCATAATAAGAAACGACGGACATTGTATGAGCATGATTCAGCTTTCCGCTTACTTATCCTGATGTATGGCTGACGTGTTGAGCATGTATCTTGTGCATGATTGCATGTTGCTTTTATGATTGTGTCGTGTAGCCTACGTGTTGTGATTGTATGCTTGGCCTTAGCGTCTACGCCTTACTCAGTACTGGACCCGTACTGATACTGCCTTGATTGACCGGGTCCTGTGATGATCCACCGATGGTGGGGAGCAGACCTTTGATGCAGGTCTTGATCGTTTACTAAATTGGGGTGGAAGGCTGGATATGAGTGAGTAAGTGGTCCGGGTAATTACCTTCGAAAATCGTGTGGTTTAATCGTAATTGTCTTTAGAGGATACAAATGTCGTATTTAACTTTTTAAGGGTTTTATCGTATATTGCGATTCCGTTATTTTTAAGTATTCTGATATATGGACCTTTTCAGTTGTATTTCGGAATGTAACTTCTTACCTTCACACTCTGAATTGTAGGATTCGTGTTTTATGAATGATTCGTTTCTGGTTTTATTCTTTATAGCCTTAGCACTTAGTATCGGGTCGGTAGTTATGGACCGATCTGGTACTAAGTGTGGCGGTAATGCCCCCGAATTTACGGTTTTAATTCTCTTGCTTCCGCTAAAACTTTTAAGTTAAACGAAATTTTTCAGTAGTAAATTTGGGGGTGTTACACACTGCCACCTACACCACCTTGTGCCACCACCATCACAACAACCAACACCCTCCCTACCTCCCTTCCGGTCCAGAAAATCCTCCCTTACCTTACCACACAACCACTAATCTTTTCTTCCCCATTCTCCCTTCTCTTTTCCCCTTTTGCCCTCTAGTATATAATAGGAGTAAAAAAGTATTTTCATTTATTTTTTATTTTATGTAAATATTTAAAATTAATAAAATATTTATTTTATATTAAATTAAAATGTACAATAAATATTTATTAAAAAAATAATTTTTAAAATTTAAATAATTTATATAAAATGTAAATATACCTTTTATATTTATCTTTATTATCTCCTTAACAAAGGATCACAAGACAAAATAAGTTAAACAACCAAAAATATAAATATAACTACTCATAAGTTACAAATGCAAATCTAGTCGCAAAACCTAATATATAGAGCATATGAGCATTACTAATTTAGAAACTAATTTGCCCTCATCTAAACAAGCTTAATCTACTCAACGATCTTATATAAATGCCTAGAACATTACTATAAAAGCCTGAAGAAAAAATATATGAAATTCAATAAATCCAAAGAAACTAACAGTAATAAATCGTGGAGAGGGGGGAGGGAGAACAGAAAGAGGAGCAAAACTAGATTAAAATTTTAAAGCTGAATTCCTCCTTTTATCTTTTTCCTGCCAACAACATCAGTATGGAAGTCTCTTCGCCAACTTCACTTGCCTGAATCACATTATGTATATATCATTTGCACAATAACCAGCAAGTACCTAAGAACTACTACTGACCACCATTACCACTTCCTCTACTTAAAATCGAAAACTTAAAATATATTTTACCGCCATTATCATCAAAAGTACAACATGTAAGTCATATCTTATCTCCAATTCTCAATTCTCTTCTTTTTACGAAATCGGTCGACCAACCACTAATAAATACGAAGCTCCTACATGATTTATACCACCTCTTAAAAGTAAGCATGTGATTCGTGTTAGTATCCTTATCGACAACCAAAACCCTTAAACCTTGCTCAGACTCAATCATACCCAGGCAGTTTCTTTCAATTAGTTTAGGATATACGTACTGTTCTGCTAACTTCTTATGGATTAGTAGCCGAGCCTGTCCCCCAACGTCGCTTGCTTTAATCACTTTCTCTATTTCCCATTCATCAGCAACTACATTCATTAATCCATTAATAACGATCGGTGGTGGTGGAATCGGCGGCCGTATATTGTCGTCCTGATCCTCAGCTACATCATAGCAGACCTCGGCCCTCTTTTCGCAGCTGGTTGCTGTGTCGTACCAATGGCATAGTCTCAACTCCAAGTCGTGTGCAGGGTCGTGATGATCGTCCACTAGATTGCCGACTTTGATCCTCTTTTCACGGCTTGTACTACTACTACTACTGCTGTGCCCTAATATTAATTGCAAATCGAGGCTGCTGTTGGCTGAACTAATCACCGAGATTTGAGTTTATGGATCAAGGTGTGCGGAAACTAGGCTTGGTTTTTTCCTCTCCTAACCACTCAACGAAAGAGGGGGAGATAGTGAAAGTTGCCCCAAGATAGAGTCGTCACCGCCAAACCCAGAATCAGAAGAGTTGGCGATGCTTTGGGCTTTTACGAGATCAACAAAGTTTTTGCTTCGACCCAAAGTCAGGTCGAGTTCCTCCGTTTCATCGTGATGGACGGCGGCAGTGGTTGAAGAATCATGGGTTTCCTTACGTGGGGTTTTGATCTTGGGAGAAGTACTAGAGCAAGTCGAGGAAAGGGATAAAGCAAGGTAATCGTCATCTTCATCGCCGATGTTGGGTTGTGGAATCTCCATTGAGGGAATGGAAGGCTTCGTAATCGTGATCAAATCAGAGATTGGGATGAACTGATGCATGCAGGGAGACTTCTTGGGAGCCCGAAGAGAAACGGCGGGGAGGGTATTACTTGGGATGAGCCAAACCGACTCGAACACTGGAAACTTGATCTTTTCCTCTGCCAAGATCTTTTCCAGTTGCTGCTTTAGGCACCTGTAAGTTGGTAATCATTTGTTTTACAGTATACGTATATTATATATACTTCACCCCCCCCCCCAAAAAAACAAGGGTATTGTTACATGGAAAACGTATTTTTACTCGGCGGAAAACAAATACCGAAAGTAACCTTTGCATCGGTGATTTTTGCCGAAACTATGGACAATATTCGGCAATTTTTACCGAAAATGGCCCAGGCCATCGGCACTTATTGCCGAAAGCAGGCCAAGACATCGGCAAACACTGCTGATGCACCAAATTTTTTTTTTTTCAATTTCGGCCGAAACATATCGGCAATTATTGCCGAAATGCAGCATATATATTTTTATTTCGGCCGATAAATTCGGCAATTTGTACCGAAACCAGCCCAGGGGATCGGCAACTTTTGCCGAAACTGGCCCAGGGAGATCGGCAACTTTTGCCGAAACCGGCCCAGGGGGATCGGCAACTTTTGCCGAAACCGGCCCAGGGGGATCGGCAACTTTTACCGAAACCGACCCAGGGGGATCGGCAATTTTGCCGAAACCAGCCCAGGAGATCGGCAACTTTTGCCGGTTCACCAATTATTATTATTTTATTTTAATTTCGGCCGAAAAAAGTTTGTAAATAATTATTATTTATAATTAAAAAAATCAGAATTTATATAAATATTTGATACAAAATTAAATTAATATATTTATAATTAAAAAAATATAAGATAAGGATAAAATATATTTTCTATGGAGTAAAATTTTGTTTTCCAAATAACAAAAACGCTGATTCAAAGATTGTACACAGTAAAAGTATTGCGTAATTCTGACAAAATAATCTTACCTGACAATGAATCATATTATTGTTGGTGTTTCAGTAACGCGTACTGTTGGTGTTTCGGCAAACACTACCGATGCACCAAAAAAATTTTTTTCGGCGCCAGTGCATCGGCAATTTTTGTCGAAACCAGACCATTCCATCGGTAATATCTGCCGATTCACCAATTATTATTATTATTTTTTTATTTCGGCCGAAAAGTTTGTAAATAATTATTATTTATAATTTAAAAAATCAGAATTTATATAAATATTTGATACAAAATTAAATTAATATATTTATAATTAAAAAAATATAAGATAAGGATAAAATATATTTTCTATGGAGTAAAATTTTGTTTTCCAAATAACAAAAACGCTGATTCAAAGATTGTACACAGTAAAAGTAACGCGTACTACTGACAAAATAATCTTACCTGACAATGAATCATATTATTGTTGGTGTTTCAGTAACGCGTACTGTTGGTGTTTCGGCAAGTTTGGCCGATCATATACAATGAATCGAAGGTTGCTAGCAGGGATAGTCAATGTGTGTGGCTTCTGCAAATAGTATTGTAGGACGGTACGTAGAATAAATTTACTGTTGCATATCTTTGTAAATAAAATAATTGTACGATGGTATGTTAAGCTCGTCAGGGATAGGAACATGAAGCCTTCTATATAAAGGAACAGCTTACCCGATCGTATTCTTCAACTCAATATTTATATTCTGCAGAAACTTTGTTAGTTGAAGGTTGAGATATAATTTTTCAATATTTGTCAAACACTCACAATGAATAATGAATTTGGAAGTTCTTCAAACTACGAAGAGTTTGAAACTTCGATAGGGTACGATGATTTTGGAAGTCCGATGAGCTACGAAGATGGGGTCAGAACCCCATCGTATTACGATGATAGATTTACAATACCGAGAAGCTATGGATATGCAGAAGATACGCAAATGCATTCTCCCAATATTAATTACAACTTCAACGAAGAGGTAAAATATTATTTTTTAAGTATTGTAAATTGTGGCGACAAAATTAGTTACATGAAATTTATAGTTTTTTGTTATTATATTATTATGGTAAACTCTTTTTTTCAGGACATGGGGAATACATCTTTTACGAGTGAAAATTATCAGAGATTTTTTGTAACGGATGAAATATTTTCGGATCGGGATGAACTTGTGACATGGGTTAAGAAAATGGGTAGAACTCATAAGATGATTTTGATCATCAAAGGTTCTAGAAAAGGAAATGGTATAGGGGCGGGTAGAGTCTCGATAAGATGTGAACGAAGTGGTACGTACGTCCGTACTAGACCAACAGATACCGAAGGTGCACGTAATACTTGTTCAAAAAAAACCGATTGTCCTTTTTTATTATTGGTGTTGAAAATAATAATGGTGGATGGCAAGTGGTAGTTAGGAAAGGGACACACAATCACGAATTGGCTAATTATGAGCAAGGCCATGCTGTTCTTGGTAAGTTGACAAAAAATGAAGTTCAATTTGTTGATGAACTTATTACAGCTAACGTGAAGCCACGACAAATCATACCACTTCTTCAAAAACAATTTGAAGGTAATGTGAGTATGAGGAGGCATATTTATAATGCTCGACAGAAGCTTAGGTCCGAAGAAATGGATGGTCAAACAATGTTACAGCATGTCATTTATTTAAGTTTACATCCTTTGTAACATGTACGTAGTAATTTTATAAAATATAGTATAATTTCTATCACGAAGTTCTAAACTATGGGTATATAAAAAAACACTTGATATGTTTTTAAATTTGAACACAAATAGTCAATGGTAAAATAATAAGGATAGGTGGTATTAATTCTAACAAACATATGTTAATGTTTTCACATAACAATACGGTAATACATGAAGTTCATTACAAATGGCCACGCCGAGGTGGAGTAACTCCTAAATCACGCACAAGGGTTTCGATATATGTAACTAACTGCTCATAATTTGGAGCTGGCTCTCCCCTCCAATACAATCGACGAATAGTTTTACGTGCTTTGTTCAGACGTTTTTCGGCTGGTATATGATGATCATCGTTCGCATGTTCAGCCAAATATTCTTCCGTCGTAGCCAATATATATCTATGCGTTCTCGGAACATACCAATCCATATAATCATCGGCCACTTCCCATGGGTATTCAACAGCTGGTCCAAAAACATCCGGGCCCAAAATATGTTCATACCTCAAGAACCATTGCCCGAGCATGTGTGCATAGTATACTTTGTACTTCTTCAGGGAAGGACCTTTGTATGAGTTTCTATTTGGCTTGATGGGCTCCTCAGGGATGACTTGTATATAACCGAATTGTCGTGTCACTCTATCAAGCATATGTGGTTCAACTTTGGCCAAACAGTGTATACAACCGTGATAGAATGCCATACGACAATATATATATGGATCAGCAACTCCGTACGGATCCCAATTGACCTTTCACGAAAATATTCAAGTAAATATGGATATCACAAATATAATATAGGAGGATAAAATAATTGATTTAGCATACCTTCGACGTAGACATAACATCAATCTTTGCCCGAAAGTACTCGAGCGTCTCCAATTGATTTTCGAATTTCTGGCCACAAGACCACCTCATACAACGAGGATGGTCTGGATCATACCCAGATCTTTCCACTCCAAACCCAGGAAAGTACTCATATATCCACGTCTGTCATAATATTCGATTGTTAGCCATCATAATGAATATAGAGTATGGCATATATGTATATATATATTGATTATAAAATTACCTGTAATAGAGTCATGCATCCAGACAATTGAGCAGCGTCGGCTCTAGAAGCCATGCCAAGCTGTCGATATAAAAAAGCAAATGTGGCTGCACCCCATGCATAACCTTCAACCTGGCTAAGATCTTGAAGGAAAATGATAAAGTATGGATTAACTTTATCAACCGTCTTATCGACAAACAGCGATAAGCCGATCAACCATAATGTATACCCGATCGCTTTTGCTTCGTCCCCTAACCAGTATGATTCACATACTTCTTGCAGCCATTTAAATGGAAGCCCGCCCTTTCGAGTGACTTCATTCACTTGCATTTCCTCCATCCCAAATAAGGCACCCATTGCACCAATCATTTGCCCACGCGTGTCCGCCGTCATGTCCAAATGTAATGGATGACCATCAACTCGTAGCCCTAATATACGATGTACATCTAAAAGAGTGATCGTCATCTCCCCCCATGGCATATGAAAGCTATTTGTGTCTGGTTGCCATCGCTCGATAAATGCTGAAATAAGCGGCACGTTCACATGTTCAAATGTGCAGGATGGAAGGTGTGATAATCCTGTTCGTCGTATCAGAGCGAACATCCTATCATTGACACTTCCTAGACAACTTCTTAAAACCTCCTGCCTCGTGTGGATCTTCGGACAACCCCGATCCTGATCAATACAACAAGCAAATGTAATGTGTACATATGATTGATTACATATAAAATAATAATTAAGAAATAATGGATATATTAAACTTACCTTTCCTAACCATAAATCTAAAGATGCGTGACCACCAAAGCTAGGAATCAAATCAGGAATTATTGGACCTCCTAGACATGGCCCAAGCAAGTACCATTCATCCTTTAATTGTATACTCTCTTCATCATCACTATCGTGACCAGCATCACCAACATCCCTATCATGATGATCTCTATCCTCCTCCTCCTCCTCTTCCTCCTCCTCCTCCTCCTCCTCCTCCTCTCTTCCTCCTCCTCCTCCTCCTCCTCCTCCTCTTCCTCCTCCTCATCCTCATCATCATCATCATTACGGTAGAGTCTCGATGACGATGATCCTCCTCCTCCTCCTCCCATAGCAGGCTGCGCCGGTGAGGTAAGAAAATCTATATATTGTGTAAGATATGGAAAACCTCCTGACTCGGAACCTCCGTACCCGGAACCTCCAACCGTAGAACCTCCATACCCAGCACCTCCAACCCCAGAACCTCGATACCCAGAATCTCCAACCCTAGAACCTCCAACCGCATAACCTTCATACCCAGAACCTCCAACCCTAGAACCTCCAACCCCCAAACCTCCAACCCCCAAACCTCCAAACCCCGGACCTCTTGCCCCCAAACCTCCAAACCCCGCAGTACCAACATCAGCCACAAATGATGGACGACCTGCATAGTCTATAAATGATGGAAATTTATGACCTTGTTGACTAGACGATGGTTCTTCGCGAACTTCTACATATTCTTGTTGTTCTGATGCTTCTTCCAGTTCTTGTTCTCCAGATTTCTTAGATCGTCGTAATCCTTTGGTAATACTCCTGCCGAAATTTCTCAAACGAGCCATCGGCGCAGGTACCTCAGTACCAGTTCTGTTACGTCGTGCAGAAGCAGTCACATGCCGACCATCGGTTCTATCTACTACATTGTCTTGTCTGCGACTCATCTGAATTTCAATAATAAATACATAAAGTCATTTTAAATTATGTATATGAATTGAAGGTAATACGTGATAACATAAATATAACCTAATTACATACATGAAATTAATATCATTAATAAATATCAACTCATATTATGATAGCCAAAGAGATCTGTATACGCAACCATATAACTCAAATACAATCTCTTTACATTAATCCTCTACTTTATTCATTACATATATCAACAATATTTGTATTACTTAATAGTAGGAGTTTAGTATAATATAACAACTAAAGTATACTTAATTATGGTATGTCCTCATCTATTTTTTCAATAATCCAACCAGAATTATCCAAATATATTCCATACAAATTAGCAACATAATTAAATATAATTCAAATATAAACATATTTTATCTATTATAAATACATTTAACAAAAATATTAAACAAATCTAACCTATTATCCTATCAATATAATTAAAAACATTCACAAATAATCCCTATCACATAATAATATTTAACATATTTAATGAAAATATAATTAAATGTAATAAACATCTAATCATATATAAATAATACAATAACATAATTAACAACGTATTAACAAATCTATAAACATAATAAACAAATTTAATCAACTTAAACATAAATAAAATCTTTAATTAGCATATATCATTAATATACCTTAATTAATATATACAAATTACACTTCAAAGATATAGCCAATACCCTAGAATAGAGAGATCATTTACCGAATCTATATTTAGTTAAAATATTTGTGCATATTCAATATAATTAATAAACCATAATTAATATATATAATTATATATCCTACAAATAATCAAAACTATAACATACAGATATAATTTACCAAACCCATATTTCATTACAATATTCGAGTAAAATTAATATTATTAATAAACTATATTCAATATATATAATTTTACATCATAAAAATAACCAAAATCCTATAATAGAAAGACAATTTACTAAAACCTATATTTAATTCAAATATTAGAGTATAATAAATCTAAAAATATATTTTTCTAAAATTAATCAATTAACCATAATCAAAATATATTATTAACATAATTAATAATTAACAAATTATTATTAATAAATATAATTATAATCATTAACATAATACACGCAAACCTATCTTTAATTAAATTATGACAGCAAAATTAATATAATTAAAAAAACCATAATTAATACATTTAATTACAAATCAAATATATAGCTAATACCCTACAATAGAGAGATCATTTACCAAACCTATATTTAATTAAATTATGACAGCATAATTATTATAATTAATAAAACATAATTAATATAAATAATTACATATCCAAAATATAGCCAATACCCTACAATAGAGAGATAATTTATCGAACCTATATTTAGTTAAAATATTAGTGCATAATCAATATAATTAATAAACTATAATTAATATATATAATTATATATCCTACAAATAACCAAAACTATACAATAAAGATATAATTTACCAAATCTATATTTAATTAGAATATTGGAGTACAATTAATATTATTAATAAATTATAATTAATATATATAATTTTACATCCTAAATATAATTAAATTTCGTTATTAAATTACATTAAATTATTATATATAATTAATCGGAACCCTAATCCAATTAGCGGAAAGTAAGCCAGGAGACCCTCACATCGGCAAAAATTGCCGAAACAAAGCCTTCCCTTCGGTCGATTCTACCGAATCTCATGCCTCACATCGGCAAAATTAGCCGAAACCCCTCCCGACCTTCAGTTGATTTTGCCGAAACCCCCCCAGTCTTCTGTCATTTTCGCCGAAACCCTCCTAAACCCTACCAGATCTACTTAATAAAATAAAAAAATTACCAGATCTAATAAACAAATTATTATAATTATATATTATAAATTAAAAATTAAAAATAAAATAAGATACTTACCTTCGGTTGCTTGTCGGGAGGCAGACTTTCGACTGAATTTTGAGAGAAAAATAGAGAGAAGAGAAAAGATAGGGAGAGAATGTCGACATGGAGAGATAGCATAGGAGGGTCGGTCAAATAATTGGATAAATTAAGAATTTATTGCGCAAATATTTTCTACGCAGTAAATTCTTGTTTTCCAAATAACAGTTTCGAAAAACAAACCTTGTAAGGTATGCCACTGGATGCTGCAGCTGCCCCGCGTATTCCCACTTCGTTATTATTTTTTTTCCTGTTACGCCTTTTACGCGATTTTGTTTTATTTATATATTCATTGCGTTTTTAAAAGTAAATAAAAATAAAAAAGCTCGACGGTAATATGGAAAATGACGCCGTCAAGGTTACCATAATTCACATTACGTCGTAGCAAAGTTTCTGAAAACCCAACCACCTTCCATATAATCTTTTTCTTATTATTACTAGTAAATCTATTATTGCAAGATTTCTCCAATTTCTCGGCTATTAGTTAATTGTCGTGATTCGACAATAAGAACGTACAAAATGACCAAATATATATATAACGAAAAATTGGTTCTTGTGCCCAAAACAAATAGAAGTACTTTAGAATGAATGAGCTAATGAAGATATAATTTTCCTAGCTCTTTCCTTTCTGTTAGTATTATTTTTCTGTTGAAATAATTAGCCGTGATTCGAAAAAGATTTTTTTAAAAAAACAAATGATATATAGTTATTTTAGTTAAATGTTTTATAGTTTAGTTTATATATTTCATAACATATTGACATTATCATAATGTGAGCGATTTTATTTTATTTTTAAATTAAAATCATTTTTAGTAAGATTATCATAAAAAAATAAAAATGAAATTATCATAATATTTCTCACATTATCATATGCATTCTCATGAAAATTTCTACCGTATAAAATGGTAGTATAACTAACATTTATATGTAATCTCATAACAATTTCTACCAACATTATCATAATGTCAAAAAAAAATTATTTTATATTTTAATAAAATATCTTTTAGTAGGTTTATAAGAACAATAAAAATATATATATAATATTCTTGAGATTTTTCTCAATAAATAAATACCTATATTTGATATATTTTTGGTATAAAAAATTTATAGTGAAACATAAACATATTAATGAAAGTAACAATGGTAAAATATGAAAGCAATTGGTGGAATACGGTCATTTATTTATTTATTTTTTCAAAAATAATAGCTAACTAATTATATCAATAAAATATAATAGTAAATAAGAAAAATATAAATGCAACTATATTAAAATATAAAGGCAACGGTGATGAAATGAAACATAAGGTAATACTATTGAAATGTGAAGACAATTATAGCAAAACATGACAAGTTATTTCTATCAAAAAACTCACAACTTGACATTGATATGATAGAACAACAATCATACCATGAAATATGGCAGTGAATATAGTGAAACAAGAATATGTAAAAAAAAAACACTAGTAGTAGTGAAATATAACTATAATATTGGTAAAATAATTTTACCATAAAATATTACAATAATTGTAAAGTATAATTATAATGATGGTAGAACTTATAATTAATTACATTTTATATAATAATTTTTTAAGTAAAAAATATATTAATATTGATCTCTAATATTAGAGGAATTTGTTTTGAAAATGTAATGAAATAATTTTTTAATGATCCTAGCTAAAGATAAATTAAGTTGAATAAAAAGTAGATAATTGCAATTAGTATGGCATTCTTTATAACCAGTTATATTATATATATATATATATATATATATATATATAATAATAATAATAATAATAATAATAATATGGTTATAAAGAATGCCATACTAATTGTAATCTCATTGTACAATGTGTTAAATGTGTGTATCATTTTGTGATGATAATATAATAAAAATATAAGGAAGAGAAGAGACCATAGATAATAAAAATTATTTTACCATATTAAAATACCAATAGTTCACATGTTCATACTTAGGGTTACAAAGTGATATTTATAGAAAGAATGACATTTAAGGTCATACTCTTCACATATTCTCACTTTTCATAGATTCTATAATTTCTCGTATTTTTGAAATTTAATTTTATCAAGCTTAATTATTTTATTAGCATAATTTGATAAACATGTTTAATTATTTTTATTTTAATTTATTTTATGGATTTATCAATGATTTCAACTTCATATTTAAATTTAATTAATGATTATCACTACAAATCATTCTAGATAAATTTATTTATGACTATGATTTTATTATATTCATATGATTTTAAATTTTGTTTAAAAATATGTATTTTCATTCTTTCTTGGATTTTTATTTTTAATATTTTAGATTTATTTTTTATTATAACTTCATCATGCGATTATGACCTTTTTTATTAATGAAATAAAAGTATTTAAAATATAAAAAATTTCTTCAAAATAGTAAAATTATTTTAATGATTGTATTAGTAGAAAATATTTTTGACTTTGAATTTATCCATTTCTCCTAGGTTATTTATATCTTTGAAAATTTTTTAATTAAAAATATTTTTATAACTTATTTATGATTTTTTTTATAAAATTAATTTTCTTCCATTTTATCCTTTTTGGTTTGAAGATGGCCATTTGAAAAAATTATTTAAATTAATCCTGATCTTTAAGAATTTGATTTAAATATTTTCTTATATGGTTTTAAATATTTTTTGAGGTCTTATTATGTATTTTTTTTATAAATAATATAAATCTTTGCATTTGCTAATATTTTTTTTCGGAAGCTTTTTTAAAATTCTTTAAATAGCTTTTATGTTGATTTTATACCTTCAAAACCCATTAATATTTTTAGATTTTCAATATTCTCATTTACATATTTGTATTTGTAAAAAGAAAAAGAAAAAAAGAAAAAACCATCACCCCATCGATTGATTTTCCCTTCCTTTCTCTTTTCTCTCTTCTTCTTTCCCACTTTCTTTTCTCTCTCTTTTCCTTCCCATTCCCTTATGTGCGAAACCTAGCTATCACGAATGACTTCCACCTTACTCCTTCGTTGACAACCACAACTAACCATCTAGCTTCCACAACCATCGTCTCTCTCTATCTTCCCTTCTCCCTCCTCTTGTCTTTATCATCCTCCGTCAACACAAGCAGTTGTAGACATGAGCAAGGGACAACAACGACGACTAGTAGCTCCTGGTTGTAGTGGCACCGTTTGGCCTCCACGTGCTCAACTAATTGCCAGGGAGTGACGTTCGACCTCCGACAGAGTTCTCTAGTCTTCCACTTTATATATTAGTATTTTATAAGGTCATCATAAATATCACTTATTGCACAATTATTCCCATTTCCATATTTAACTAATTTTTCTTTATTTCCAATTATCCAAGTCAACTATAAGGTCAAAGGTCCAAAACAAGATCAAAGTTAACACGAAGGTCAACCTATTAAAAGTCTAAGGCCATCCTATGTCTAATTATTTACATTTGGGCACATTAGGCCAAAATAACCAAAATACCCATAAGGCCAATAATTATCAAATTATCATTTGGGCACATTTGGACTTCTACTATAGCCTTATTTATACAATTTTCACCTACGAGTAAAGGCTTTTTACAACTTATATCAACATGATTATGCCTAGTAACTAATGGAGTGAATACAATCTTCTTCTTGGCAAAATTCAAGCAATAGGTGTTCTTACTTCCATCATGTGGGACACTTATATCAAATTACCATGGCCTCCCCCAAAAGTAAATGAAAGCATCCATTGGCACTACATCACACAATACTTCATTTTGGTAGGTCTTCTCAATGGAAAATGAAAAATTCACTTGCTTTTCACCTCCACTATGTTACCATCATTAAGCCATTGTAACTCATATGGTTTGTATCATTTTGTAGTATTGAGACAAAGCTTCTCTACCAAAGTGCACGAATAAACATTGGCACAACTACCTCCATCTACAATAAGAGAACATATCTTCCCAAGTATGGTTCACTTGGTTTGAAAAATGTTTTCTCTTTGGGATTCATCACATTTAACCTCCTTTGTGTGCAACACCCTCCTAATCATCAAGGATTCTCCTACATCTAGTGGTGCATACTCTTCTTCTCCATCAAAGGCCAACTCATCCTCCTCTTCCTCATTTTATTCCTCTTAGTTAGCCTCCCCTAAATCTACCATGGTCATCACCCTCTTGTTAGGACACTCATTTTGGTTGTTCCCCAAGCCTTAAAATTTAAAATTCCTCACACTTTTTGTTCGATTCTCAACCATAGCCCCTTTACCCTTAAAATATTTTGTCAAAGGTGTGGAAGGAGTTTTTAATGGTGGGGGAGTCTCTCTTGAGGTGATAGAACCCTTATTTAGACCCCCATACCTTACAACCCTCTTCATTTTTTTTACTGTTTTTCAACCTTTATGGCTAAATGTTAGAGCTTATCTATGGTGTAAAATCTATGTATTTCCACCTTCCTAGAGATATCATGCCAAATTCCAACAAGGATCCTAGAAAAGATATACTCCTATAGCTCATCAAAATTGATCCTCATAGAGAGTTTCTCAAACTCCCTGATATACTCCTCTACACTTAATGATCCTTGCTTTAGAAAGAACATTTTATTGTATAAGTCTTAAGTGAAAGAAGGAGGAAGGAATCTCTCCTTCATCAACTTATTTATTTTTAACCAAGACTTAACTTTTGATTTTTTTTTCTCCTCTTATGAACTAAGTCCTCCCATCACAATTATGCATGGCCTTTGAGCTTAAGAACCGCCACCTCAAAGGCTTTGGTATCAAAATAGCCATTAACCTCAAACAATATACTATACCTCAACTCCCACTCCAAAAATTCTTGGGGATTGTGATTTCCTTTAAACTATGTGACCTTGGTTATAACATCATGAAAATTCTCCCCTATTTTTTAGTTCCTCCTCCTTAGATCCAGAGAAGAATCACTGGAGGAGGAATCTTCTCCATCTTCACTTTTAACAAGCTGACGATCCCTATAATGCTCTTCAGTTGGGGGTATTTTTTTATGTGTGTTTTGGACCATACTATGAAGGATGGTATCCAAGATATCAAGCACTCTTCTTATATCATTTTAAAGAGACTATATAGCTTGATCCCTCCTTAGATTATTTGTCTCCTTAAAGCTCAAACCTCATGGTAAAAGGAGGTCTCTCATTGAAGATAAAAGAAAATTTTCAAAGGTAAGAAAAGGAAGTTCATTTCGGTTAAGGGTGGGGGGAAACTGCATTGTGGCTCGAAGGCAATGGCGTTTGATTCAGATTTTTTGTGTATGGGTTTAGGTTTCAACAATGATGATGGAAGATAGAAAAACAAGACCCAATTTGCTGCAACCTAATCTTTGATACCAAGTTGATGCATATAAGATCCAACTTGGGTTATAATAGAAAGTGGTGTCTAATTAAGATTAGATTAACCAAGTTAAGAGTATAATGGGGAGATATTTAAGAAGATGAAATTGATTCTAGGCAACTCCTTGAATCAATACTCACAAGAACACCTAAGGTTTAAACTCTTAGGATAAATCTTGGAACATTTTATAAAAACTTTGAACTCTTATACTAGAGTAAAAGAAAGGCAGCTCTCGATTTTGAGAGAAAAATGTGTGCAGCCAAAGCAAGTTGTGTTCTCTTTCATTCTATCCATGACACTTATAGATGTAGTGTAGGATTAATGGTTACAACTTATCCACCTTATACATGTTATTTGAATTAAACCATATGAATAAAACTACCTAATATACCACCTATGTGATTCGACCACAAGTCGGGTATGTCTTGTGTAGATTTTCAAATGGGGGAGCCTTCTAGCATATGTGCAACTCATGTAGATGCTATATGATTCTCAAGGAAAGGGACAAGGATAATTTTAATATTTTAATGGGAAAAAGGAGTAAATAATGTCTTTTATCCATCCTTGTTCTTCCTAAAAATCTGCATTGTTCTTCCTAAGTGTTGAAAAGGACTTGTCATGTAGCTTGAGAGGGACTTATGGCTTGTTTTATGTAGCTATTGTGCGTGCAGAGTGGGATTCGTTTTTGGGGCCTTTTGGAGCTAAAATAGTAAAAGAAAATGATGTGTAAATGGTGGAAAAAAATAGGCAAAAACATGACTTAAAAGGTAGGGTTTTATTTTGTGGAGATGGTAAAGGTTGACAAGGTTTATATGGCTAGTTTTCTTAGGAGTGATTAATGTATCCAAATGAGGAAAGTTTTGTGACTCTCAAACTTGGAAAAATTAAGGGAAAGAGTGTGATCATCAAATGAGGATACTCCCGCATCAACTAGTCAAGTATAAACAAATGATTAAGTGCTAGATCTCGATGTTTCTCCTTTTAGTATTCTACTACTTCTTCCTTGGTTGTTTTGAGCTATTCATTTATGTGTGTTGCATTTTTTTAATGTTTGTTTTCTTGTTAGTAGGGTTTCAAATTTTTAAGAGGGTATTTTCTCCCTTGGGTGCCTTACGAATCCTTGTGAGGGTTTTAAGTAGTGTAGCTTGGACTTTTGGGAAGAAGTTCATTTTTAAAGGGGTAGTGATATAGTACCCCAAATTTTGTAAACATTATTTTCAAACATTTAGCTTTTTATTTGAAACCTAAAGTTAATTATTTTTGTTAGCCCTTGATTTGCAACCCAAGTAAATTTGTAAATATATTTATCATAATTATTTCCATTTTATTTACACTCACCCTAAATCGATAAATTTTAACGCAATTTATTTTTACTAATTAGATACCTTAAGCTTAAATAACCCAAAAAATTTTATTAATAAAATTTGATGTAAAAATACTAGTCATGTAATACACCAAATTAGGTAGAGTGTTATAAGGATTGATCTAGCTACTTATATGAAGATAGTATACCATCCTTTTGGTGGTTCCATCCTAAAAAATCCACAGTTAAGTATGTCGATCTTTGAGCAATTTTTAGGGCAGGTGATCCTCTGGGAAGTTTCTAAATTTTTTGAAAGGAAGTGTGTGAGTGGGAAAAAAAATATGCTGAATAGACTCGTATTTATCTGTGGGGTCAACCTATCAATCTCAAAGTGATCTAGGGTAGCCCTGCGTAGATGTATCGACTTGAAGTATTACAATTCAACCCATATAATAAAAAATGAAATAAAGTTATAACAATCATATTGATATCATCTAAACATTGATTGAATTAGATCATAGAAATTATAAGTATTATTATTATAATTATACAAAATTATAATTTTAAATATAATACCTATAATATATATTATTATAATAAAATTTATAGTTGTATTTCTAACAAAAACAATATCAACAAGAACAACAATGGTGATGATGATGATGATTACATTTCTGAAGATGTCAATGGCAATAAAAATAATAATAATAATAATAATTAAATATAATTAACATGATAATTATAATTAGTAAAACATTCATAACAATCACTACGATTATGCATATAATAATATTTATAATTTTAATTATAAAAATTCCTATAACAACAACAACAACAACAACAAGAATAATGATAATATTTATTAATGTTATTACATGTTTTATGATAAAAATTTGTTATATGAAGGCATATATTATAATAAAAATTACCATAATAAGCATAAAAATAATAATAAATCACAAATTTTAATTTATTCATTATATATTAAATTAATAACAATCAATGTCAACATAAATTCTAAATTAAATTAATTTGATCCAAATTCAATATGACCTAGAGTTTGTAGGCATGAATTAACCTAACCTAAACCTAAAATCTGTAGCCCTAAATCAAACCCGAAGACAAATAAATCTAACGGGTTAGATGCAGGTTGGACTCGATATTTTTTTAATTTGAAATAGCCTGACCTAACATGGACCTGACCCGAATCACTAATATTCAAATTGAATTCGAATTTAAAGGATATTGATCTGAACTCAAACCCAATCTAATTTTATAGTAGATTCAATTTTAATCTGATCCAAATTAATTCAATTGGTATGACCCATTTATGACTTCTAATTAAAGTTACCGTAGTTGTGTATTTTTTTTGGCCATATACACAAACACATACTTTCTTTTATTAAATCTGTGCACCGTCATAATTAGTGACCCATAAATTTTTTTGAATATTTTATTTTATTTTTTTTATCATATTTTAGAATGAATTATTGCCATAAATTGTTTTCTTAAACATGAGATATTTTATTTTATTATATTATTTATTAAATATGGCCGAAATTAATCAGAGACTGTATGGGCCACATATTCTCTACCAACAAGCATGAGCCGGGCTAGATGTCCGATAAAGACAATCAGATGCATTGGACAAAAACTCTAGGTAAATCTTTGAAAATTGAAAGTTCAGACCATGCCAATAAATAATTCTGCACAATATCTCCAAAGAGACGATATATGTACAATTAAAGACGTTGAAATAATGTCTATTAATGAATAGTCTTGGTTATTTAATATGGTTAGACTCATCATATAAGTATGGAGTATATACTACAACACAAGTACTATCAAATTTGAAAAATCAAATTATGACATGCATGTTAGTGCAATAATTTGTACGTATATAATAGGAGTAAAAAATATTTTCTTTTATTTTTTATTTTAAGGAAAATTTTTAAAATAAATAAATATTTATTTTATATTAAATTAAAATGTAAATAAATATTTATTAAGATTTAATTTTTAATTTTTAAATAAATTATATAAAATATAAAGATAATGTTTTTATCTTTATTATCTCCTTAACAAAGGATCACAAGACAAAATAAGTTGAACAACCAAAAATATAAATATAACTACTCATAAGTTACAAATGCAAATCTAGTCGCAAAACAAAATATATAGAGCATATGAGCATTACTAATTTAGAAACTAATTTGCCCTCATCTAAACAAGCTTAATCTACTCAACGATCTTATATAAATGCCTAGAACATTACTATAAAAGCCTGAAGAAAAAATATATGAAATTCAATAAATCCAAAGGAACTAACAGTAATAAATCGTGGAGAGGGGAGAGGGGGAACGGAAAGAGGAGCAAAACTAGATTATAATTTTAAAGCTGAATTCCTCCTTTTATCTTTTTCCTGCCAACAACATCAGTACGGAAGTCTCTTCGCTAATTTCACTTGCCTGAATCACATTATGTATATATCATTTGCACAATAACCAGCGAGTAACTAAGAACTACTACTGACCACCACCACCACCACTTCCTCTACTTAAAATCGAAAACTTAAAATATATTTTACCGCCATTATCGTCAGAAGTACAACATATAAGTCCAATCTTATCTCCAATTCTCAATTCTCTTCTTTTTACGAAATCGGTCGACCAACCACTAATAAATACGAAGCTCCTACATGATTTATACCACCTCTTAAACGTAAGCATGTGATTCGTGTTAGTATCCTTATCGACAACCAAAACCCTTAAACCTTGCTCAGACTCAATCATACCCAGGCAGTTTCTTTCAATTAGTTTAGGATATACGTACTGTTCTGCTAACTTCTTATGGATTAGTAGCCGAGCCTGTCCCCCAACGTCGCTTGCTTTAATCACTTTCTCTATTTCCCATTCATCAGCAACTACATTCATTAATCCATTAATAACGATCGGTGGTGGTGGAATCGGCGGCCGTATATTGTCGTCCTGATCCTCAGCTCCATCATAGCAGACCTCGGCCCTCTTTTCGCAGCTGGTTGCTGTGTCGTACCAATGGCATAGTCTCAACTCCAAGTCGTGTGCAGGGTCGTGATGATCGTCCACTAGATTGCCGACTTTGATCCTCTTTTCACGGCTTGTACTACTACTACTACTGCTGTGCCCTAATATTAATTGCAAATCGAGGCTGCTGTTGGCTGAACTAATCACCGAGATTTGAGTTTCTGGACCAAGGTGTGCGGAAACTAGGCTTGGTTTTTTCCTCTCCTGACCACTCAATGAAAGAGGGGGAGATAGTGAAAGTTGCCCCAAGATAGAGTCGTCACCGCCAAACCCAGAATCAGAAGAGTTGACGATGCTTTGGGCTTTTACGAGATCATGAAAGTTTTTGCTTCGACCCAAAGTCAGGTCGAGTTCCTCCGTTTCATCGTGATGGACGGCGGCAGTGGTTGAAGAATCATGGGTTTCCTTACGTGGGGTTTTGATCTTGGGAGAAGTACTAGAGCAAGTCGAGGAAAGGGATAAAGCAAGGTAATCGTCATCTTCATCGCCGATGTTGGGTTGTGGAATCTCCATTGAGGGAATGAAAGGCTTCGTAATTGTGATCGAATCAGAGATTGGGATGAACTGATGCATGCAGGGAGACTTCTTGGGAGCCCGAAGAGAAACGGCGAGGAGGGTATTTCTTGGGATGAGCCAAACCGACTCGAACACTGGAAACTTGATCTTTTCCGCTCCCAAGATCTTTTCCAGTTGCTGCTTTAGGCACCTGTAAGTCGGTACTCATTTGTTTTACGGTATATGTATATATACTTCACAAACCCCTACCCCCCGGAAAAAACAAACCTGGCAAGGTATGCCACTGGATGCTGCAGCTGCCCCGCGTATTCCCATTTCCCACTTCGTTATTTTTTTTTTCTGTTACGCCTTTTACGCGATTTTGTTTTATTTATATATTCATTGCGTTTTTAAAAGTAAATAAAAATAAAAAAGCTCGACGGTAATATGGAAAATTTGGCCGTCAATCTTACCATAATTCAGATTACGTCGTAGCAAAGTTTCTGAAAACCCAAGCACCTTCCATATAATCTTTTTCTTATTATTACTAGTAAATCTATTATTGCAAGATTTCTCCAATTTCTCAGCTACTAGTTAATTGTCGTGATTCGACAATAAGAACGTACAAAATGACCAAATATATATATAACGAAAAATTGGTTCTTGTGCCTAAAACAAATAGAAGTACTATAGAATGAATGAGCTAATGAAGATATAATTTTCCTAGCTCTTTCCTTTCTGTTAGTATTATTTTTCTGTTGAAATAATTAGCCGAGATTATAAAATAACTAAAAAAGCACAATGATATATAGTTCTTTTAGTTAAATGTTCTATATTCTAGTTTATATACATGATAACATAGAGGCATTATCATAATGGCAGCAATTTTATTTTATTTTTAAAGTAAAATAATTTTTAGTAAGATTATCATAAAATATTAAAAAAATTATCATAATATTTCTCACATTATCATATTCAATCTCATGAGAATTTGTACCATATAAAATGGTGGTATAACTAACATTGATTTGTAATCTCATTCAACTTCTACCATAAAAACTATAGCATTTTGTAAAGTACTGACATTATTATAACATCAAAAAAAAAATTATTCTTCATTAAATTATCTTTTAGTGAGTTTATAAGAAAAATAAAAAAAATCATAATATCCTTTAGATTTTTCTCTATAAATAGATACCTATATTTGATATAAAGAAAATTATAGCGAAACATAAACATGTGAAGGCAATTATGGTGGACCATAGTCATTTATTTAAAAAAATTCATAACCGACTAATATGGATAAAATATAATAGTAAATAAGTAAAACATAGATGCAACTATATTAAAATATGAAGACAATGGTGGTAAAATATAACGATAATAGTGATAAAACATAAGATAATTGTATTGAAATGTGAAGACAATTATAGCATAACATGACAAGTTATTTCACTAGAAAAACTCACAACTTGACATTGATAAGATATAACAACAATCATACCATGATATATGGAAGTGAATATAGTGAAACATGAATACAATTGTAATACCCGTTATCTTTAAAATTCAATTTTATTAAGCTTAATTATTTCATTAGCCTAATTTGATATAAATATTTAATTATTTTAATTTCAATTTGTTTTATGAATTTTTCTATAATTTTGACTTCATATTTGAATTTCAATTAATCATTGTCGTTGTGGATCATTCTATTTAAATTCATTCACAACCATGATTTTATTTTATTCATATGATTTCGAACTTCAGTTAAAAATATTTATTTTTGTTCTTTCTAGTATTTTAATTTTTAATATTTTAGACTTGTTTTCGATTATAATTTCGTCGCGCAATTACGAATTTTTTTGGAGCTATACTTTGTTAATGAAATAAATTATTTAAATTATAAAATTTCCTTTTAAAATAGTAAAATTATTTTAATAATTTTATTCGTAGAAAATATTTCTTACTCTGAATTTATCCATTTTTTTAAGGTCATTAAGATCTTAAAAAAAGTTTTGAATTAAAAAAGAATATTGTAACTTGTTTATGGATTTCTTTCCAAAAGTTATTTTCTTTTGTGTTACCCTTTTTGGTTTGCATAAGACCATATAAATTATTTAAATTAGTCTTGGTTTCAAAGAAATTGATTTATTTCGTATATGGTTTAAAAAATTTTTTGAGGTCTCATAATGTATTTTCATAAATAATATAGATCTTTGTATTTGTTGGTAATTTCTTCCAAAAAATTTTTTTGAAATTCTTTATATAGCTTTTATATCGATTTTATACATTCGCATCCTTACAAAATTATTTTTTGTTAAATAAATTTTAGATAAAATCATCTATTAATATTTTTAGACTCAATTGTATATTTGTATTAATAAAAAAAAAGCCACTAGCCCCTCATTCCTTTTTCATTTTCTCTCTTCTTCTCTCTTTTTTCTTTTCTTCTTTCCCCCAACCTATTTCTTCTACAACCAAACCCCAACCCTCTCCTTCTCCTTGCTCCTCCTTCATCGACCACTAACTTGCCAGCCAACCACTAGCCATGACCAACCATTCTCTATCACCAATCCACCTACATGACGCTGCCACCTATAGCACAAGTAGCAACAACCGGTGAGTGTAGTAGCAGCAACCACTGCATCAGTGAACAGTAGTAATGACGTCGTCGTTTGGTCACTATCAATATCGCCCTACCATTAGCGAGTGGTCCTTGCCCTCTGTAGAAGCTTCCCCAATCTTCACCCTCCCCAATTTGCAACTATTTGTTTGGTATAAATTTGGGAAAACCCTAACATTTATTTTGATTAATTTGATATGAATTAGCTTATGATAAGCTAAATTGGTTATTTACTTATGTATATATATGCTATATGATTGATTTAGAGTGGTTAATTGTATTATATATGGTTGCTTTGTGAAAATTAAAATTTTAACCCAATTATGTCTGGATTTTGTGGATTCATCTAATTAAGTAATTTTAATAAATTGATTATACAATATGATGTAAAATGTAACACCCCCAAATTTACTACCGAAAAAATTTCGTTAAATTTTAAAGAAGTTTAGCGGAAGCAAGCAAATAAACTATAAATTCGGGGGTATTACCGCCACACTTAGTACTAGATCGATTCACAACTATCGACTCGATACGAAGTGCTAAGGCTAAAATAATAGAACCAAAACAAATCATTAGTAAGGCATAAGTGATAAGGAAATCAGAGTACGAAAGTCAAGAGTTACGTTCGGAAGTACAATTTAAAATTCCAAATGTCAGAGGAATTAAAATAACGGAAGGATAAGGTACGATAAAACCCTTGAAAATTTAAATACAACACTTGTAACTTCCAAAGACAAATACGATTAAACAATACAATTTTCGAAGGGTAAATATCTAGACCGCTTACTCACTCAGATCAAGCCTTCCACCCCAAATTAGTAACCGATCAAAACCTGCATCAAAGGTCTGCTCCCCACCATCGGTGGATCATCACAGGACCCATTCCACTAGTGTAGTATCAGTACGGGTCCAGTACTGAGTAAGGGCGCAGGTGTGCTAAGGCCAAGCATACAATCATACCACGTAGCCTACATAACCCAATCATATAAGTAACATGCAATAACACACCAGATAAGGCCTGAGTACTTTCCGGTGACTTATTCTTTATCCTCGTTAATCATATGTCCATTTCACACACAGTCTTTATTAATCCATGCGAGTGCGGGAGCCCCACTATTATAGTCGGTGGAACGGTCGCGAGGGCTATGCCCTGCTACTATTATAGCCAGTGGAACGATCGCGAGGGTAATATACCCTGCCACTATTATTTGTCGGTGGACCGGTCTGGCCCCGACTCACAAGGTATTCCATTGTATGTCTTATCACTTTTACGTTTGGTTTGTTGAGCACGAAATCCCCCACTATTATAGCCGGTGGAACGGTCGCGAGGGCGTATGCCCTGCCACTATTATAGCCGGTGGAACGGTCGCGCGGGTAAGATACCCTGCCACTATTATAGCCGGTGGACTGGTCTGGGTTCGGCTCAACATCTTTCTCTGTAAGTCGTTAGTGTTTTCATGTATCTTATTCGAGGGCATTTCACCTTTGGCATGCATGGCCAGAGTTCTCAAGCCATATACAAATGAGGGCACATGCACACAACCCGATTCCAAGCCACGCCACACATGAAACGGTTAGGATAATGGCTTTTAAGACCACGACACATAAATCATATAGAACATCCATGGCACATAGGACACATATCACACATTCAGCCTTAGCTATATCCCTACTCGGTTTAGGTTACCGAGCTATCTCCCGTGCTTATATTAGGCCACTAAACACCCTTTGTAACTCTCATACTTAACACATTTCTCGCATTGGGAACTCAAATCATGACCCTCAGACTCAACTCTCCTTCATACCTCACTCCTCCTCATTTAGTCTTATTATTTCCATTGTCTTTTCCCGCTTCTCGAATTAAGGTTTCCTCCCCAAACCCTAGTCGGTCGCTATGTATCCTTATATTATCCTACGTACTATTTTTCACCTCGAGCCTCCAGACTCCCAAACAAACTTTCCATTACCTTCCCTAAGTCCCAAAGTAACTTTTCATACATAAGGTTCGCCCCCATGCGGACCTTAACCTCCCCATGCAAACCCTTGATCTCCAACATGCCAAACCCTATTATTTCCATGCAAACCCTAGTTCTCCCATGTAACCTTAGTTTCTCCCACTTTTCTATTTTATTTAATTCCCCCTTTTCTCGTCCATTTACGGATCATAGACTGCCTAGGTCATTCTTACCTGCGTTAGCCAACGTACTTCCCTTTGGTTATCTTAATCTCTCATTTTTCTCTTTCATGCCCCCATTCCACAACACCTCATCAAATAACCTAGCATGCATGTCCTATGGGTCACTTCACATCACATTATATTTGCATCATTTCTATATTAGCACATACAGACAAGTGTATGGGAACGTACCTTGGTTCCATGCTGCGCTACACAGTAAAACAGATAACATACATAGAATACAGCATATAAACCGTACGAGGCATCCAAGGCAAGTAAAACATGTAATGCACACAGGCGGCCTTAGTTACGTCCTTACCTAAATCGGCGTCGGGCTTGGAGCACGCTTCTACGCCTCTGGGGGCTTTGACCCGGTTCACCTATAAGAGGGAAATACTTAGGGTTAATCTCCCTCTATCGGAATTACCAAAATTCCTATCTTACCCCTATCATGGCCTAATACTAAGGCTAATATTAATAATAGCAGTTTATAATTAGAAGGGTAGGGTTATTGTCATTCTCAAGGTAGTTAAGCAAATTACCACTAATTAAAGTAAGCCTTAGTAAAATCCATAGTAGTAAAGTAAGGATTTTAGTATTAATAATAATAAGAAAATTAATAACAATAAGAATACTAATAATGATATTAATAATGGTTATAATGATAATAATGATGATAATAATAATTGAAAACGTAGTAGTATCAGTAATAATAATATTAATGATAATAATAACAATAACAACAACAATGATTACGGTGATAATGATAATATTAATAATACAAATAATAATAAGAATGCTAACAATAATAATAGAGGTAATAACAATGATAATAATAGTTAAAATAAGAAACATAATGATACCAATACTAATAATAATAATAATAATGATAATGATAATAATAATAATAATAATAGTGATAACGATAATAATAATAATAATACTAATAACAATAATGATATCAACAACAACAACAATAATGATAACAACAACAACAACAACAACAACAACAACAATAATAATAATAATAATAATAATAATAATAATTGCAATACTAATCATAATAAGAATACTAACGTAATATATTAAATAATAATGATAATAAGATAGTAATGATGGTAATAATAATTAAAGGAATAAATATGGTAAATATAATGGTAGAATAATAATAATAATAATAATAATAATAATAATAACCACCATAACCATATTAATAACAATAACGATAATGATAGTAATAATAATAGTAATAATACTAATAATAGTAAGAGTACTAAAATAATAATGATAATAGAGACCATAGTCGTAGTAATAATAATAGTAACGATGACAATAACAATAATAATAGAAATAATAATAGTAGTGATAGTAGTAATATTAACAATAATAATAATAACAAGGATAATAATGATAATGATACTAGTAGTGGAAATAATAATAATAATAATAATAATAATAATAATAATAATAATAATAATAATGTAATAATAATATCGATAAGGATAACAACAATAATAGTAGTAGTAGTAGTAATAGTAGTAGTAGTAGTAGTAGTAATGATAATGATGATAATCATAAGGATAATAATAATAATAATAATAATAATAATAATAGGAATAATCTTAATAATAATAATAATAATCATAATAATACTAATAATAATAGTTAACAATATTAGAATTATGAAAATTTCATTAATCAGGGTTTAGGGTCCAAGGAGGTGGAAGGCAACCTGGTGGTGTGGTGGTGCCGGCCGCAGCGCGGCGGCGGCGGCGGCGGAAGGAAGGAAGGAAGGAATGGGAGAGGTGGATGTGGAGGATAGGGGAGAGAGAAGTAGGGGAAAATGGAGGTGTAGGGTGGTAGGGTAGGATCCCCTTGTTGTTTTGGGGGGTAGAGGCGGTGTTGCAAGTGGCGGTACGGGCGGCGCGAAGGTGGCGTGAGGGGGTCGAATAGGCTGATCGGGGAGACAGTTTCGCACTGCCGAGGTGGCTCGTGCGGAGCAAGGCAGGGAAAGCTGGTTGTTGGGTTGCGTAGAGGGCGGTGTAGGGAGAATTTTGGTGGCTGGGTCGGGCGGTAAGGGCGGCCGACGACGGAGGAAGGGCTGACTGAAATGGAGGTGGCGCACGACGGGGTTTTCTGGGTTCCAAATTTCAAACCCGATTATGGAAGCTCCTGGGGTTATTTATAGGCTAATTGGGGGGTTAAAACGAAAAAGGAAGGTGGGAGAGTAGGGGGCAAGGGGTATGGTGCTCCGGCCGGTGAGGATGGGCCGGCGCAGGTCTACAGGGTAGGCCATGTTTGTCAGGAAAGGGGAATGGTGTGGGCAGGGGAAGGAATGGTCGAATGAGACAAATTGACAGGGGGAGACGATGGGAAAGAGAGGAGGAGAACGATGGTCAAATGGCCGGATCGGAGGTGGAAAATCTAGCGCGATCAGGGAGTTTCAGGTGTGTCGGGGAAGAAGATGACGTAGAGGGGGAAGGAGGCTGGACCGACGGTCCAGGAAGAAAGAAAGAAGAAAGAAAAAGACAGGTCGAACCGGCCGGGAGAAAGGGAAAGAGGTGCGTGGGGGAGAGCTGGGCCGCGCGAGGAATGTTGGGCCAGCAGGCCGGCCCAAGTCGGGGGTAGAAAAAAAAAGAAGAGAAGGAAGGGAAAGAAAAGGAAAAAGAGGGGGGAAAAGGAGAAAAGGAAAAAGGAAAAAGAAGAAAAATTAGTGGCTAGCTTAGTTAGTATGATTTGGGTAATTTGGGATGTTTAATAAAATATAAATATTAAAATAACAATTAAATTCTCTTTTTAGGTTAATTTAGGGGTTTTTGAAAGAATTTTCTTAAATTCCATTTTAAACTAACAAAACACTCTAATTTTCTCTAATTAAATTATTTATAAAGTTTATAACAATTTGAAACTATTTTATCCTTCTTAATTTAAATAAGTAAATTATTTGATTAACTTCCAAAATAAAATCTTATTTAATAATAAATAATAGAAATTAGGGTTTTGGGGGCATTTCATAAAATGTATCTAATATCAAATCGAAATCGTTAATTTAAGAAATTTATGCAATATCAATCGAAATTGGATTTCTAAGTTGAAATCCGTGTGTGAAAAAATTGGATTGAATAATTGATTTGTTTCACTCAATTAATTTTACAATATCCTTTGAAAGGTATTTACTTTTATATTGGAAGCATTAATTTGGAAAAATTGTGTGAAATTGATTGGAAGTTGATTTTTAGGTCAAAACTCTTATGAGTCTAAATTAGATTGTAAAATTGAGTTACTTTATTCAATTGATTATGTAATTTATAATAGAATACATTAAATTTCAATTCAAACATATATTTTAGCAAGAATTGACCAAATTTATATTTCAGACTCAAAAACCCAATTTGTGATAAATTAAATATTTATTTTATTGGCTATGATCAATTGATCATATAACATGTTATAAAATATGTCTAATTATATTTCTAAGCATTCCATTTAAATAAATTAATAAAATTTAATCGAATTGTATTTTTTGGCCTAAAACCCTATATTTCAAATGAAATTATGAATTTGATCATTTATATAGTTGCTATTCTAAAATTGAATTTATAGAAATAATTGAAATGACACTAATTGCATTCTAACACCTTCAATTGGAATTAATTGATTTGAATTATCTTAGTTTGTGTCTTGGTATTTAAAACCCTACTTTTAGAAACTGATTGTCTTGAATTAGCCACTTGGAAGAATATTTCATTAAAATTAATTATCTGGATTTATTTAAAATTACTTTAATTATAGTGCTAAGCTATCAGTTTGAGATAATCAAAGTTAATTAGTCGAGTTACAATTTGGGCTTAAAGACCCTAATTTTCGGAGATGGTTTTATAAGAAAATGATTTGCTTATGTTTCTCTCACCTAGTAGATTACTAATTTTTATTTAAAATCATTTGAATTGTATTCTTATGTTATCGAGTTGGATTGGTTCCATAAAAATGGTTGGTTTGTTTCTTTCGTCATAAAACCTAATGAGTAAGCCATTTTTTTGACAAAATTATAATCTATTACCCTTTCCTTGGCTTTCCAAATCTATTGATATGCCCCAAGAGATATGTATTAAACCTAATTTGATTAATATTTAATCTTAACTCTTAATAGAGCTACGCTTGCGAGTCTTAGGTTTTGGACACATTTTCTAAGAAAGACCATTGGTATGTTATTATATTTGTTTAATTATAATATTTAAATTTTTGATTGATATGGTAGTTTCTAACCTAGTTTTTTTATTTCTATTGGCGATCTAAGAAAACTTTCTTGTATATTGTCGAGCTCTCAACAACTCTCTTTCTTCCTCAAATTGCTTAGCTAGCTTCGGATTTAGGTAAGTCATTAATTACCTTTATTTATGGCAAAATCTAGAATATATGTCTGCTTGGAGTAGGAGGTGATGAGTATGATTTTTGATTATTTAATTATGTCAAGCGTATATTGTGGTCTTGTGTGGTAATTGTATGTATAGATGAGCTTATAACTTCAATACAGACACATAATAGTATGCCTCTTGATTATTGTATGTGTTTGAGTATATGAAGGGTTGAGTATAATTATGTGGTTAACATGTCTAGTAAATTATGAAATATTTGGTGATTTTACAGTATGTTCTAATGTGTCTAAATTATAATTGATTTAGAAAACCATACTTGTGGTTGAGTATGGATTGAAATTGTATGATTCCTTTTGCTGTATTTTTTTCCATGGAATTATTCAACTCAAATGTCACCTTAAATTTTTTAGACTTGGTGCCACTTGAATTGGTTTTGCTTTAATGTCCCTAGAATCAATCGGCTTTAATACCACTTGAATTAGTTTGACTTCAATGCCCCTAGAATCGATTGACTATAATAACACTTGAATTTTTTTGTCTTTAATGCCCCTGGAATTGATCAGCTTTAATGCCACTTGAATTTGTTCACATTTAATGCCACTTGAAATTAATCGACTTTAATGCCACTTGAAATTGATATAATAATGGAAATTTATTATGTTGATAAAAGTGAGCTAAGTGATATTATGTGGGGTTGATTTATGATTGGTTAGATCCTGGAATAAAATATTAATCACTTAAAGTGAATGATCTTGAGTCAAGACTTGTACCACTCAAGTTAGCTATCCAAGTTAGGTTTGGTACTTTGTACCATTCTAGTGTTTTTCTCTTCTGTGATCCTATGTGCCCTATGAGGTTTGGAGAGGCCCTTTTCTACTCTATAGGTGTCTCGATATATTTTGGCCCTATAGAGGGTATGCATACTTAAGTGATTAGGTGTCCTATTTTTTTGGTAGTATGTTTATGTTTCTAGGAGAGCCAGCTAAGACTAGTATCGTTCGGGTACTAGATTAGTTGTTACGATCTATTTGAGTCTCTATTTTCAAGATAATGTAATTAAATGGTTGTGATCATGATAAAGAAATATAATAATGAGTTATTCTCACTCACGCATGGACTTTATATCTCTTTTTTTATGCATGTCTCTTGGTTGTATCCGTCACAATAGTGATACCATATGATACATGTTCATACCCAATTATCACGTGATCTATTATTCAAATCTAATGTGGGTCTTATGTACAAAATGCTATCTTCTAGGGCATTATGCGTTACTCAGCATGTGATTGTGGTTTCTTATACACATATACCCTATGTATTGTCATATCTAGTCATGTATTCATAAGCATTAATCCATGACCCAATGTTTTATTGTATGTAATACTTATATAATTAAGCATGAATTATTGTATGAGTGGAATGGTGTATGTATTGCATGAATTATTATATGAGTGGAATGGTGCATTTATCATATGCATAATTGAGCATTAGTATTATAAAATAGAGATTACCATATCTTATGTGTATCATGTTTCCTCTTATGAGTTAGGTAGTCGTGATTTACTCAGTACTGGACTTGTATCGATGCTACCTTAGTTGAATGGATCCTATGACAATCTACGTATGGTAGGAAGTAGACCTCTTATGCATGCTTGAGATTAGATGTTATTATGGGGTTGAACCATTGAAGGCTTGGCTTTGAGAGAGTAGGCAATCAGGATTCATATCTCTCGGAATTTATCTTTATTTAACTATATTTATTTTTGGAAGTTTTCAACTGTTGTATTAAAATTACAAGGGTGTTATAATTAAATTTTAATTTCCCATTACTTTGATAAGATTTTAAAATCTAGGATTATTTCATAGGTTTCCACTGATTTATTCAGCTGTGATTTTATTTAGTAAAATTGTTCACTTGCCATCTACTTGTGGATATATCCTTATCTTATGGCATAGATGTTGTTTGAATTTTTGTTGGACATTTTTTAAACTTTCATTTAGCATGAGATAGATGATGGACATTTATCTTGTGTTTGGTTTAGCGGTAACATTCCTCAAATTCTATTTTAGGTTCCATATTATTCTTTTAAATGAAAATTTTTAGGAGTAAATTTTAGGGGTGTTACAACAATAATAGTAAAAAAAACCCAAAAAAATAGTAGTAGTAAAATATAAGTATAATAATGGTGAAATTGTTTTACAATAAAATTTTACAATAATTATAACATATAATTATAATGATTGTGGAACTTATAATTACGTACATTTATATAATAAATTTTAAGTCAAAAGTATATTAATATTTATCTCTAATTATAGAGGACTTTTTTTTGAAAAAGTAATGATATAATTTTTAATGATCCTAGTTAAAGATAAATTAAGTTTGTTGGTTTTCAAACCGGGGTTCAAGCCAATATGATGGAGGTTAGGAAGGACCTAGAGTGGATGATGGTGTGAGTAACCTAAGGAGGGTGTATAGTCAATTAATACATTTATGAAAAATGTTTAATTATTCCTTAGGAAACGGATGGTATAGTCAATTAGAGTATTAAATGACATTTAAGGCCTTTTGTCAAAGGTATTGATTGTTTTTCGTCCGTTATTTTTACTAAAATTTATGGTTATTTTTCATCCTTAGGTTCGTAATGCTTCACATTTAGTTCTAGATTTTTTTTTCTAAAGCCTATTTAAATGTTTTTTTTGTATAGAGTAGAGAGATATGAAAAGTGAGGCATATGCACAATACAACCCGGGGGTGTGCGATAGATCTAAAGAGTAGATCTAGGAAATTCTCAATTGGAAACGGAGTTATGGAGTTGAGTGAATTAATCAAGAGGTTTGTTCTTGATTAATTGGTAAGGATAAAAATACAGGGAGAGTGTTCTTGATTCTTGTATTTCTTGAAAGGATAGCAATAAAAATTCAAGTTTGGTAAATTCTTCTTTGATTTGTTATTATTCTGTATAGTGCTTGTATTCTTGGTTTTGAAGATTTTATTTTAGATCTCAAAATTGAGGTAATGGCGAATATTTTCCAACAAGTGATATCAGAGCCGAGTTTGTGTCAAATCTATCTCCTGGTTTGAGTCAGATTGAAGATGGACAAGATATTGGGAGGTGGGAAGTTAGTGATGGAATTGTTTGATGGGATGAAAAATTTTGCGCTATGGCAGAGTATGATCAAATATGTTCTTATCCAACAGGGATTGCACGCTACCCTGAATGATAAGAAGCCCACAGATGTGGATGGTTCTAAGTGGGAGTATATGAAGCTGCGTGCAACTAGTACGATCCGATTGGCCCTTGCTCTTGAATTCAAGTACAATGTTCTTGAGGAGACAAGTCCGAAAGAATTATGGGAAAAGCTAGCGAAGACGTATGCGTCAAAGTCACTAGCCAACAAGTTGTTCTTGAAGAAGGATCTTTTTTCACTCGAGATGGCAGATGAAGGCAACCTACAAGATCATCTGAATATATTCAATGGATCATTTGAATATATTCAATGGATTGATCACCCAATTGAAGAGTTTAGATGAATCCTTTAAGGCTGAGGATCAGGCAATCTTGTTATTAGCTTCTCTTCTAAAGAGGTTTGGTCTAATGGTGACTAGCTTGTTAATAGGGAAGAAGACGCTTTCTCTAGAAGAAACAATTTTGGTTTTGCTTGAGGTGTAAAAATTGGAAGGACAAGGGGGATCTACTTCTGGAGATGGATCCAGTTTATACTTAGGAGGGCTCTCTAAGGGTGAGAAAAAGTCTAACCTGAATATCAGGTGCTTTCATTGTGACAAGGTGGGGCATTTTAGGAGGAAGTGTCCAGATTACAAGAAAGGCCAGAAGGAGATGGATTGCGTGGGAGCTGCTATATATGAGGATGATAAAGGCGGTAAAAAACTAGGGTAACTGAGTGGAATTTGCAGGTGATCGTTGTTCGGGAAGAGGAAGAAGAAAGAAGGAAGAAAGGGGGGCTTAGACCGGGCGACCAAGAAAAAAGAAAAGAAAGGAAAGAAAGAAAACTGGCCGGGTGACGAGCTAAATTTTTTTTAAATCAAATGATGTGTTTCAATAGAAAAAGAAGGAAAGAGCCGCACAAGAAGGGAAGGGAAGGGAGTCGGTCGCGCGGGTTGGGTTGCACCAAAGGCAAAGAAGGAGGGAGAGGGGACTGGGCCGCCGGGCTGACCTAGGTCAGGGAGAAGGTAAGAAAAAGAAAGGAAAAAGAAAGAAAAAGAAAGAAAAAGGAAGGAAGAAAAAGAAAAAGAAAAAATAATGGGTTAGGTTAATTAAATTAATTGGGATATTTAAAAATAATAATATTTAAATAAAATAATATTTAAATTTCTTTTTAGGCTAATTTAGGATTTTTAAAAGGTTTTTCATAAATTCCATTTTAATTAGCAAAACACCTTAATTTTCTTTAATTAAATTATTTACAAAATTCATATTAATTTAGAACTATTTTCTCCTTCTTATTTTAAATAAAATAATTTATTTAATTAATTTCTAAAATAAAGTCTTTAATTAGCTAAAATACCCAAATTTCTCCTAATTAAAATACTTATAAATTTCTTCTTGATTTTCTCTAATAAATTTTCTTTTTCTTTTAATAAAAATAATTTATTTAATTAATTTTTTAATAAAATATTATTTAACTATAATTTTTAAAATTATCATTTTCGGCGCATTTCACCAACCATCACCATCGCTTAGCACAGCCATCTCCACTGCCTACTGCCAACCCAGCCTTCCCATAATAGCCCCTCCAATTCTTCTTATGCACTGCTCACAATGAACATGTAACATGAGGTAGTTTTGGTTTTTACAAAAAATTAGTACCCATATTAAATGTAGGGGTATTTTGGTAATTTTAGAAAAAATAAATATTTTATAATATAATTATTATTCTATATGATAGATATTAATTCGGTAGGTGTGGTATTATTTTTAGGTGCAAAAGTTGATTAGTAGAGCCTAATAATTTTAAGTGGATACTATTAATTTTATGTTTTTACTAGAATTTAGGTAATTTTTATAGCCTAATAAAATGATAAATATCGTGTGATAGCACATTAGGGTTTTTGGTGTATGAAAATATGTTAAGCATGATTTATTACGATATAATTTTGTGTTAATTTTTATTATTATGAAAATTGGTAAAATGAGCATGTTATTCGATGTAAAATATTTCAGGTACTAAAGTATGATCAAAATAATTCAAATGACTAAAAACTATTTTATGTTATAAGTATGTATAAAATAATAGGGTAAGCATGCTTAGATATAATTATGGAATAATAATTATGGATGTGTGCCCGAGGGGCAATTTAGTCATTTTTAGTGTATTATGATATTTATCCTAAAAATCATGTTTAATATATATTTTCTATTGTTGATTATGCAATCATGTGTTTTGGACATTTTAGAAGTATATGATAGGGTTTTGTATGTAGAAACATGCGTAAGGGTAAAATGGTCTTTTGACATAGCTGATAATTTAAATGGAATGATGAATAATTAAATTATTTTATTTTAGAATTTTCATAATAAATTAATAGATAAAATGTATTTAGTATTTACATTGATGATAATCTGATAATTATTGGTTTTAAGGGCATTTTGGTCATTTCGACTTAATGTGCCTAAATGTGAATAATTGGACATAGGATGACCTTATGCTTTTAATAGGTTGACCTTAGTGTTGACTTTGAATTCATTTTGGACCGTTAACCTTAGGGTTGACTTGGATAATTGAAAATAAAGGACAAATAGATAAGTATGGAAATGGGAATGATTGTGTAAATTGTGTTATCTGTGATCACCTTATAAAATACTAATAGGTAAAGTGGAAGACCTCGAGTTTAGAAATAGTTTCTCTCTAGGGGTAGCTACCCTAAAGATGAGGTAGGATTCCTCAATTTGTTTGGGTTTTTGGTGTGTTCGTTATACCTTAGTAAGACCCTAGTCTACTCTATAGATGACCTATGGGCCCTATAGAGGTATAGATACTTAAGGATTAAGTGTCCGAGGTGAGGAGAGTATTGTGTGCCTTGTGCATTAGTATGACCAAAGTGTTGTTATGCCTCTAGGTTAGATAGTTGGGAGGGTATTGTGATGCTTGTGTGCCAGTATGATAGGTGTACTTTTATGTCTTTAGGTTATTATTATATCTCTCTCGAGTAAATAAAAATGGAAATGATATGATGTGATTGGAATGATTATTATTGGATATTAGATTGTTCTTGGTAGTAGCCTTTGTGCCTACCTATGGTTTTGGTAGTAGCCTTTATGCCTACCTGTGGTTTCGGTAGTAGCCTTCATGCCTACCTTTGGTTTTGGTAGTAGCCTTTGTTCCTACCTATGGGTTTGGTAGTAGAGTTTGTGCCTACTTGTGGTTTGGTAGTAGCCTTTGTGCCTACCTATGGTTTCGGTAGCAGCCTTTGTGCCTACTTGTGGTTTGGTAGGAGTGTTTATACCTACCCGTGGTTTTGGTAGAAGCCTTTATGCCTACCTATGTTGATATTATGCCTGTGAGCATACCTTTGATGCCATGAGTTTTATTATATTATACCTATAAGTACACATGTAATGCCATGGATTTTATTATACTATATTGATAAGTTACCTGTGATGTTATGTATTTTATTATAGTATACCTGTGAACATACCTATGATGTTATTATGTATTGGGTTGGGATTGATGCTAAGACATAAATTCGTCTATAAAGGTTATAATTGTGGTATAGAGTTGGATTTTAGTTATTGTTTTAGAAAACATAATGGGATGCTTAGTGGATAAGTGTTTTTACATTCTAAATGAACACGCATGAACATTATATAGCGTGGTGACTACTACTTATCTATTATGATAACTGTGTCCGGATCATCTCATGTATGTCTTAATGTTTATACAATGTATTGTCATGGTGCCTTATGGTTATTGTGTTGTAGTTGATCTAATCATACTTTAGAGAGCATATCCAGTATGTTAGTTTGGTAAGTTTTACTAGGTCCTCGACGAACTATTATGAGTTGCATATGGTTCCAATGATTATGGTTTATTTGATATAATTATTATATCTTGATCATCTCATGCATGTTTTAAGATTATACCATGCATTATCGTGATTCCTTAAGGTTATTGTGTTAGGGTTTTCATTTAATAATACTTCAGGGAGTATATCTGGGTTGTTCATTTGGTAAGTCTAGTTGTTTCAGATAAATGAATATGAGTAATACATAACTTAGATGAAATTATTTTACCACAAAATATTTCAATAATTGTAAAGTATAATTATAATAATGGGGGAACTTATCATTAATTATATTTTATATAATAATGTTTTAAATCAAAAGTATATTAATATTGATCTCTAACTGTAGAGAACTTTATTGAAAATGTAATGATATAATTTTTTAATGATCCTAGTTAAAGATAAAATAAGTTGAATATAAAGCAATTTATATATATATATATATAACTGGTTATAAGGTATGCCACACCAATTGCAATCTCATTATATAATGTGTGTATCATTTCGTGATAATAATATAATAAAAATATAAGGAAGAGAAGAGACTATAGACAATACCTTTATTTTTCAAAGAAAAAGACATGTTGTTTGAAAATAAAAGTAATATAACAAATACATAAGGAAGATAAGAGACCATAGATAATAAAAATTATTTTACCATATTAAAATGCCATAGGTCACATGATCATACTTAGGGTTATAAAGTGATATTTACAACAACAACAACATTTAAGGTCGTATCTTCACATATTCTCACTTTTCATAGATTTGGTACCACATCATCGTACTATTACATTATCAACATAACATTTTTCATCATAATAATATCATACATATGATATAATTCAAAATATACATTACACACAAAAATCCTAGCTATAATATATATCCTTATCAAAGTGTGTCCAGTTTAAACACATGTAAGACCTACACTTCCTCCTTCATTATTACAAGGGTATCAACTAGAAGTTAAAACACACACAAATAGACTTAGAAAATGTAATCTAGGAAAATCTAAGGCAAGGTAGAGAGATAAAAATAGAGATAACCAAAAGTGGGAAGCTTAGGCAAGGTGGTGGACGGTAATGGTGTGGTGGCTAAGGTGGTGGTGGTTAAGGGTGATGGTGATGGGGTAGAGTTGGTGGCAATTAAGGTGGTGATGTGGTGGAGTTGGGGGTGGTTAAGGGTGGTGGTGATGGTGGTGCTAAGACCAATGGGAGTTTACAGAAGGGAGTGGTGGTGGTGACGGTATCCAACTATAGAGGGTGGTGTGGTCGACAAATGGGAGAGAAAGAAAGGAAGGTAGAGGAAATTGGGCATTGGGGGTTGTGTTTGACGATAGGGAAAGGATAAAAGGAGAAGAGAAATAGAAGAAGAAGAGGGAAGCCCAATGGTGGTGGTATTGGGTGGAAACAAGTAGTGATGAAAACAGAACAAGGAATATAGGGAGAGAAGGAGGAGGCTCAATTAAGGTTAGGGACAATGACAAAGAGGTGGATAGTGGTTAGGTGTATAAAACTTCAAAATTTAATAATAAAATTTATGTTTTAAATTAGAAAAATTAACATAATATAGCAGATGTTTCCCACCACAATTAGCATGAATCTAGTCCATACCTTCCTCATACTAAGTGCGAGGCTAAAATGATATGACAAATAAATTAAAACTTACATAAATATATAGAAATAGCATAAGACTTTAATAAATTAAATGTAAGAACGGAATACGGAGTACATGCTATAGGTAATACAATACATCAAAAGAGATAAGGGAATAAAAAGAGATAAAGAGTCCAAAAGAGATATCCAGAATCTAAGGCACATAACATGTGTAGTCTCGAATATATATAACTCTATACCTTAACCTCTAGGTATAAACCCTCATCACTCCATTTAAGGAACCTCCTCAAAGCCAGTAGGATCATCATCATATATATGGGACACAACACATACAATGTGTAGTATCAGTATATATCTTGTACTGAGTAACAGAACTATTCTAAAGAGATAGCATTATGTACGAGGTCCATGCAAATAAAGTAATAGAACATGCAAAGAAGGAAATAGAACATGTAAAAAAAATTAATAGAACATGTAAAGAAAGTAATAGAACATGCTATAACAAGATGATAACATGCTTACAAATAAATGTCGATTGAGAAGAAGAAAACTCAACCATTAAGCATAAAATAATGTGATATAAATACATGGACAGATGGGATTCATTGATTACTATATTTTATTTTCATGATCACAACCTATACATTATATTAACTTGAGGATGGAGGCTCGAGTAAAAAAATAACAACTAATTTAGTACTCAAATGGTACTAGCCCTAGCTAGCCCATATAAAAACATAACTAAACAATTAAATAACAAGACAACTAATTAATTAAGTATGCATACCCTCTATAGGACCAAAATATATCGAGATAACTATAGATTAGAATAGGGCCTTCCAAACCTCATAAGGCACCCATAAATCACATAATAGAAAACACCAGAATGGTACCAAGTGAATACCAAACCTAACTTAAGATCTTTCACTTTATGTAATCAATGTCATATACAAGATTTAGGTTAAATGAGAACAAAAGATAATAAAACATCACTAAACTATATGTATGAATATAAGCCAATTATTTTAGCAAATTTTGATATTATCCACGCACTTGATCCATACAAGAGGACCAAACCATTTGGATCATAGAGGCCCATTAACATGCCATTAAGGCCTAATTGAATATATGGAGCATTAAAAGCCAATGAAGATTATTGAGGTATTAAAGCCCAAGCAAGATTATTAAAGCATTAAAGTTCAAGCTCCATGCCATGAAAGGCCCAATAAAATTTGATATCAATGTACATTAACTATAATTATTCGAAATGAGGTTTAATAACCAAAATCTAAGTCAACAAAGGGTTCACATATAAGGCCAAATCAAATAACTAGTCTAAAGGTACATAAATTGACTAACATATCTTTAACACCAATTAATTTACTTTAATATTAAGAGATGGATATTTCATGCTAAAAGGATTTTACTTACCCAGTTATTTTCTTAAGATGAAATATAAATAAGACACCAAGATAAAATTCTAATATTACTCAACGTACCCAAAGTATATATTTATCTTTTTCTCATTCTTGCTTAATCAATTATTTTAATTAAGATATCTAGGTCTACTTATAAAATTTCACCTGAGTTTCAAACTTATCTATTTAAATTATTTTATTAACATAATATCCACTTAGTTCTCAAAATTTCTAGAATTTACATGTAATGACCAAAATGCCTTTATTCACATAATATTACATCAAAATTCTAAAATTCACAAGTTACTCTTAACAACATTGAACCTTTCCATATCTTACACTAAATTTTATTTAAAAGGCACAATGAATATAATGGTGCACTTAAAACATTCAAAAACAATATGTATTTCCCAATGTACCCATGGCTGAATATGTCTGAACCTTAAAAAAATTCATTTCAGCTCTAAATAATCTAAAAATCATAACTTAGCTTCTATATCTTATTATACATACAATATAATACTTAGATAAATTTAAAACAACCAAAAAACATATAAAATAACAAATAAGAGAGCTAAATTGCTCAAATTTAGACATGATCGTCATGATTCCACTAACAATTTAGCATAGATCCACTGTACATTCACCATAACTCCACTGAATATTCATCACATTTCACGCAGGCATAAGAACATGCAAAAATCACACAAATCATCCTCTCATTCAATTATCATGCTTATGCACATAAGATAGAAACATACACATGTTATAAAATACTTTCCAAGGTATTATTTTATGTTTATATTTAGATTAAAGCTAATCATGCATAAAATAACATATAATACACCTAACACAAAATCCTATTTTGAAAGGTTATTCCTAAGCTCCTTAGCAAAGCTAAAATAAGGAATCTAGAAATTCCTTCTCTAAATACACTTGTTCACTTTCAAGAATATAATATAAAAGAGTTAGATAAATCATGATTTATAAATAAGAAAAATAGGAAAGAAGGGAAATTGAAATGGAAGAAGTGATACGGAAAAGATTACTCTTGAATATAGAGGCTAGAAAACCACCACAGAAACAACTAACAACCAAGGAATGATAAATAAAGGTTCAGGAGGGTTACTGTGAAGGAAAATAAGGATAAAAGAAGGGATGAATGGCACAAAATCTCTACTGCAACACACATAATAGCTAAATAAAAAATTCCAAAGTTGCTCGGTAAGGTAGATAGGAGAGGAAAGTGAAGAGGTGAGGGGCATGATTTCGTGGTTGAAAATGGTTCCTAGATAATTTATAACATCAAAGGAACAATACCAAATAAGACTATAAGGTTTAGGAAGCAAGGTCAGCGTGTGGTAGCTGCTGGAAGTCACAAAAAAAAATCAGCTTTGCTATAGTTGTGAAGTTGGTCGAAAAGCGAAAGTTTGATTTTGAGAGAACTTAAAAGGGCTCAATTTCAGGGATGCAAATGATATGGAGTTGTATTATGAAATGAAATATTTTACAAGAAACAAAAAACAAAGGAATAAGATAAGAAGAGAGAGAGAGAGAGAGAGAGAGAAAGAGAGAGAGAGAGAGAGAGAGAGAGAGAGAGAGAGAGAGAGAGAGAGAACAAGCTTTTGCAAGTTGGAAAGAAATCAACTTTGATCACCGTTGGAAATTTATTATTTTATGTGCATTTTGTAAAGGAATGCATGATTAGTTAAAAAAAAGAGTGAGATATGATAGGGATTATTGTGGAGTTTGTTTTATGTTTTAATTTAGCCTCACTTGATTGCTAGGATTAGGGGTATAAGAGAGAGGTTAGGCTATAGTTTAGTGTGTAAGAGGAATGTCATAAAATCATTATTATGGAACATGTTGCTATTTTTAGTTAGGTGAAAAGTAACTAAGTTACAATATACTTTGGTTTGGTTAGGGGACTAGTTATGATTGAAATAATAGTTAGAGGATTAGTTACAAATTATTTTGATTGATTAAATTGCAAGAAAGTCAAACAATGGGTACTTATCGGAAAAAAATATCAATTAAATTTCAAAAATCATAAGAATTTATAAAAAAAAAGGTCTGAAATAATTTTATAAACTCAAATATATAACCATATTAGATATCAAAATTTGTTTGAAGTTTGACGGATGGAAAACAAGCAAATATGGTAAAAATGAATAAGTCATAGCAATACGTTTTTCTGCAATTACACAAAATGAATGATAGGAATTTTAAATTATCACAGATTGATGCAGAATATTTTTAAAAAACCAAATAAATAAAAAATATCTGGTCTTAGAAATTATTTTATGATCAGTGGATTAAAAATGAAAAATGGGACTAAAATTTTCTAATTACGTAAACAAAATTTTCTGGAATTTAACAATTTGTAAGGAAATGGTGAAACATGAATCAATAGAATGGATGAATGAATTGAAAAATATTTTTGGATTGATTCACAATTTTAAATGGGTTGGAAAGGGTGAAAATAATGGAATTAAAAGAATTGCAATAAATGTATTTTCTGCAAATGAGAGAAAGGGTCAACAGAAGGTTTAAAATTAACATGAATGGAATGGGACTTAACAATAGAATATATAGGTTTTTTTAAATATGTGTTACTAAACCAATCACATATGATAATTTAAGGTATAAGAAAATGGGATATTACAGGGTGAGTGTAGCAAGAATGACAGGGTAGGGAGGAAGAGGTAGAAGGATGGAGTGGTGGCTCTGGGTGTGGCATTAGACATCAGTAAAAATAGGGCAATAGGGTTTGATGTGTCTATGACAAGAAAAGAAAGGAAAAGAGGAGAAGTGAGGAAAAGGGAGGTGTATACATGAATGTATAGATATATATACATGTGTGCATGGTTAGATAGACTAACAAGAAAAATAGAAAAGGAAGAGGAAGAAAATGATGACATTTCATGTAAGGGAATAGATAGGAGAAGGAAAAGATTAAAGGGTTGGGTATGGGTTGCAAGTGAGCACCTTGGAATGATTAGTTGGCGTGCATGGCTAGAAGGGAAAGAGGAAGGACATTGGGAAGGGCTGGTGTGCAATGGTCTATTAGGTTGAAAAAAGAAAGGGTAATGGGAAAGGAAGAAGAAGAAAGGGGTGATGCCACAAGAAGGAAGGGAAAAAAGAGAAAAAGAGAAGAAGGGAGAGGAGAGTGGGCTAGGTTAGGACAAGCCATGAGAAGAAGAGAGAAAAAATAGTGGAGTGAGTATAGGTGTAGCCTAGGATAGAAAAGGAAGAAAAAGAAAGAAAAGTGAAAAAAAAGGTGAAAGAAATAAGAGAAAAGGAAAATGGAAAATGATTTTTTTAACACTTTTGAATAGGATTTAGGTTTAGGTTTAATGATGAGTTCATATTTTGACACATTTTATACCCTTATAATCTTAGTTTTTGGTAGTTTATTTAACTAATATAGGGGAATAATTATTGTTTTAGGCTTAAGTGGTAAAAATTGCATAAATTTTATTATTTGAGCTAAAATGATATAAATTAAGTAAATTTAGAATAAAATATTATTTATTAATATTTATTGAATTTTATTTTGCAGGTATTATTGTTAAATAAAAGAAAAGTAAAGAAAAAAAAGAAAAAGATTTGGACCTTTGGACCAACGGCCGAAGGCCGAAGGCCCAAAGGCCAGGGAACGAAGCAGCATCGTCGAACCAAACGAGCCGCACGGACTCAACGAAACAACAAAGAAAAGTCAGCATAGGGCTGACGTGGAAAGAAGAAAAAAAAAAGAATAAAAACGGAGGCCAGCGACAGAGAGAAGAGGACAGAAGAACGCAGAACAGTGAGGGGGACGGTAGAACCCAGAGCCTTCCGAGGCTCTGTGGTGTGCGACAGAGAGGAACGAGCCGTTAGGCTCTGACGCAAAGCAGATAGGAGGCGATCGAGGAGTGCGCGTCTGGGAGAGAGCCTTCACAGGCTCTGAGTCTCTGACGCGAGGCACAGGGAGCAACTCGGACGAAGAGGGAATACGCCGCACGGAAACCGAAAAACCAAGACGAACAGCAGCGCGGCAGCACACGTCGAAGTCAGCCGAGAAAGAAGAAAAAGAAAAAGAAATTGTTGCACAGAAATCAAGGCCGAGAAGGAAGAAAAATTAGAGGAAGAATTTAATACCGGTAGAATTTATTTCAGATAAAATTAAATTTTATCTGAATACATTCTTGATCTTTTATCCAAAATTAATTCCGGTTATTTCTTTCTCTTATTTTTAATTTATATTTTAGATAAATATTTCTGTGTAATTAATTCTTTAATTATAACTAGCTGATTTATTTATTGTTAGGGAATAATTTGAAACCCTGGATTAGGATTTAAATTAGAATTTTATTTTCTTTGTTTCGTGAGATTGTTTCTTGACTCTATATTAATTGTTATCGTTTATATATATAATTCTGTCAAGTATAATTTATTTGGTGCATGCCTTGTTCTGGTTCCTCATAAGTGACAGTGTGTAGGATTATTTGCCTGCGAGGTGGTCATCTAAATATACTAGAATTTATATGTATAAATTGCAGCTAGGTTATATAACAATTCACCTAATAGTTTTGTGATTCTAACCGAAGTGGTAAAACGTTTCGATACGTGTGGGTCAAGGATAGGAAATACAACTAGACATGCGTTTAGTACTAGTCTGGGTACTTAGATTGACAGCCTTCCACTTACACTTAATGCATTAAATATAGTTAAATATAGGAGCCGCTTGTAGCTGCTATACTGCTAGTATTTAATAGGGTTAATATAGGCACGTGGTCGTATTAATTAATTAAGGGAAGTAATATAAGGTGTATGGACCTGTGTTTGGTGTGCAAATTGGTCGATCTCTTTCTTACGATTAAAATATGACTTAGAAATAAATATTATATCTCGATCTAATCTAGTGGTGGATTTTTATTTCCCTAACATGTTTCTCCTATCTGCGAGTTTCCCATTATTACCCATTTTTATTATTATTAGTTTGTTTTATTTTATTCCTTTTATTATTTTATTATTTTTATAACCCCCATTAGTATTTTTCTTATTTATTTATTCTGTGTTATTTAGGATTTTTATTTTTAGTTTTAGTTTTTATTTTTAACTTAGTTAGATAGAGGTGAGCCCTCTCAATCCCCGGCCTAGAACGATACCCTATTTACCAGTGCTACAATTGACAACAAGAGGGTTTAAATTGCGTGCCGGCTACGGTCACACCATTTAACATTTTAAAAATTAATCTAAAATTTTATCTATAAATTATTTAGGGTTAGGGTTAGGTTAAAAATAAAATAAAATGACCTAAAAATGAGAATTTGGATTAGGTTAAAATGTTAATTATTCAAGATTAAATTTTGATAAAATTTTTGGGTGTTATAGTAATCTAAAGCCTACATTTTGAAATAGGTTTCCAAAGTAGTACTAACAAACTTGGAATATGTCATGAAACCTCTTTAGAAATTTGTTCACATACTACTCTCACAAATATGATTATGATTAAAGTCTTGATTGATCTCCATGCCAAGTATCGTCATTATAGATCCAATATATTTCATCTCAAACTTAATATTCAACATTGTTTTCATGTTGTTCACCTCAAATAAATATTTTCCCCCCAAAAGGATAACATCAACATACAACAAAATGCACACTAGAGAACCACAACCTACCTTCATTTGGTATACGCATCCATCATAATCACTCTTAAGGAATCCATGCTCACTCATGAGGTTATCAAACCTCTTAAGCTAATATTAAAGCTGTTACTTAAGACCATACAGGGACATCTTAAATAAGCGCATTTGATCTTACTTGCCTTTAATAATGAAACCATCTAGTTGGCGCATATATTTTTCCTCAATCTCACCATTTAGAATCATTATTTTAACATCTAATTACTCTAACTCCAAATCTTTTATCACCATAAGCACAAGTAGAGTATGAATATAAGTATGCCTAACACTACTATTGTAACATTTTATTTCCAAGTGCATATCTTTCATAGTGTGAGACCCTAAATTTTTATATAATACTGATCTAGAGTAATTTTATTCTAATCTTGTTCATGAATAATTGACAATTTTTGTAACACCCCAAAATCACAAATTAAAAAAAAATTTAAATTATGCTTTGCAGAAGTGAAAATTAAAGAACGGTGGGTGTTACCGCCACACTTGACATAAGTCTGGTCTCCTCACCATCCATACATCAAGTGCTAGGGCTTAAAACAAATCAACCCATCCAAAGATAAGAGAAGTATAATACAAAATCAAGAGTTTTGCAAAAGACATATTATCCATGACAAATAATTGTTTAGGAATTAAATAACTAACCATTTAGAAAATAACAACAGAGTATGCAAAAGTCATATATGGTCTGCCTTACACTCTTACGGTCCAACAAATTACAAGGAAAAGGGGAAAAAGGGGCTGGGTCCACTCACTCCCTAAATCTACTATTCACCGTGGTGACGCTCCTCGTAGTCTTTTAGCCAACGCATGCCCTGGACATACTCCTCTGAAAAGTGATAGCATCAGTAAGACTTCCTCGTACTAAGTAAACCACAACACCTCCGGAGAGGTAGCATACCCACGTAGCAAACATCATACAAGTACGAAATTCAAAGAGAACATATGCTCACATGCAAGGCCATGATTTTGAAACACACAACGACATCACATTTAATATTACGAGATAGATCAAAATCTCTACTAAAGGCATTTAAGGCATGCTTATAATTTCATAATCAATTTAACTTACCAACGGCCATACATTATGGCCTAATAGGAAGAATTAGTGATATTCCAAGCAATCTCACCAAGGTCAAGTCATTCCTATTCCGATTATTACAGAAGTATTATGGTGGGTATCTAATTTGGTTATAAAATTCATAGCAATTCTCAAGTGGAATACAATCCCATATCCATGACAAAGATCGTCAAGGAGGGTGGTACCAAAATAAATCACTCAATTCCAGGGCAAAGCTCGCCAAGGAAGCCACACGACATAACAGTCGCCCATACTAAACCTCAGAACTCAAGACCTTAAGTACGCGTACTCCCTATGGGGTGTATGGAATACCTATAGAGCAGAAGTGAGCCCCTTGACCCGAAGGCCCAAAACTATGCACTCGGCGGCCAAGTCTGAGGCACGAGATTCCTTTCCAACTCGAGTCTTTCTCTTTAAGTAATTATTGTCTTATGAAATTCCGGGTTATTATTTCCTTTTAGAATGCCGAGATTCACAACGTTCAACTTAGTCAACCATCAACAAACAACATCACATCCAAAGACCACAAGGTCGCAACCATTCTAAGCTAACACGGACTAGGATTAGGCATTATGCCATAGCCCAAATAATTATTCGATTCAAAGTTCAAACCAATTATCCAATTATTTCCAACATTTATTTTAAGGCCCACACTTAATTTAATTAATCCATTTATCCACTTTGGAACACCTTTTTTCCTTAATGACCGAAATACCCCTCAACCTATAACTAACACATTTTCCTTCACTCTTATTACCGAGTTTACTTACACAAGCCATTTGTAATGAAACGCTATCATAAAATAATTATTGATATTTTACATCTGACAATCTCTTCGGTACTATAAAGGACCATATTATCCCTAACCATTTATCATACATAGTACATGTAAACACTATTAGCATGCATTTTAAATATTTCATAGGCTCTTACAATTTTCACAAATAAATCTCAAACACAATCATGGTATATAAAACTAAATTTTACCTTAAACATACCCGTCTCATTTTACTAGCATAAATCCAAGTTCGTTACCATTAGCATACACTTTTTCACATTTAAAAATATCACTTTGGCATATAAAAAGATTACATGATAACACATATTAATTTACACTTCATTATATTCATGTATGAATGAACTACAACATGCTCACATATAAACTACATTTTACCTTAGACATATTCATCTCATTTTACTAGCATAATTCAAGTTCGTTATCGTTAACATACACTTCGTCAAATATTTAGAATATTACTTAGGCATATGAAAAGATTGCATGATAACACATGTAAATTTACACATCATGATATTCATGTAGAAAAGAAATACATCATGCTCCCATTTCCCACAAACATACAATAATTTGATAACTTCATCCTATCATGATTTAATCCTAGAAAACTAGCCTATCATTTTGACATAAAAATTCTACGGTCCATGGATTAGTTAGATTTACCTTGAGCTAAGAAATATTAATACCATGAGCTTCCTCCACAAATACTCTAAGCGAGGTCGAGGTTACCTAGAAGTGAATACACCATCCAAACTACAAGCATTAATATTTATGCAAAATAAAATAATCAAAATACAACCTACATAAGCTAATACTTGAAAATGATTAGGAAAATAAATGAGGCGGCCCGTGCATGAATTTAAGCATCGAACCCACCAAAGATATAGTGCTTACTTGGGGAAGAAAAATGGCTGCTTGGAGAAGGTAGAACACAAGGTAAAAGCTGGAAAAGTTTTGAAACTAAACTCGGTGGAGGGGAGGGGAGGGGAGTTTTGGGGCTGCACTTTCTTTTGTTTTTTTTTGCTGGAATTTAGGGAAGGGAAAGCGGGGGCTGCAAGGGGAAACTTAGAGGGCTTAAAGGGAGGGGAAAGAGGGTGATATATGCAGGTTGAGACTTAATAAAAGGAGGGAAAATAGAGAGAAAATGGGCTGCTGCAAGGGTGAGTGGGGAAGGGTGCTGCAGGTTGGTTTTTGGGGAGAAGGGTGTCGAAGCTTGGGAGGAGAGAAAGGGGCTGATTGAATGCATGGGAAAAGAGGAAAATGGAGGGATAGGTGGCTGGAAAAGTGGGATAGGGGTGCAGGTTGAGAAGAGGGGAAGATAAAAGCTGTATCTTGGTGGATGGGCTGGGGTTACGTGAGGTTTGGGGCTGAATAAGGCTGGGTGACGGCTGCAAAAATGCAGGCTGGGGTGGCGTGAGAGAGTGTGAGGTTGTAGGGAGGAGAAGGGTTATGTTTGGGGAAGAGGGAAAGCAGCAAAAAGAGGAGGATAATGCTGGCCAAGAAGAGACTCATGCATGGGGAGAGAGGTAAGGTGATGGGATGCATGGCTGCATGGGCTGCAAGTTGCTCGACAGATTGGGGGCGGTTTGGTTGGGTTTAAGTGGGGAAAAAGGTGGGAAAATGGTGGGGGTTTGATTAGGAAAAGATTAGAAAAAATCTAAAGTATTAAGCTAGCAAGTAAGGTTATTAGGAAAAAGGATTACTACTTAAGCAAGGTTTAATTTCCTCCAAAAAGAAATCATGGTACTATTATTATTATGATCAATATTATTATTATCATTATTATCATTATTTTATCACTTCCCTTATTTTATTTTATTTGCAATTATTGCTACATTATTATTATTATTCTTACAATCCCCCTCTATTTTAATTACTTTCTTCTTATTATCGGTTTTATTAACGACATCAATTTTTTAACTTCCTCTACCCTTTTTTACATTTAATTCGGGTTATTTTTATAACTCAATTTGTATGGACCTACTTGAGACAACAAGGCGATTGTTAAAAAAATAGAAATAATAATAATCTTATGGTTTACTTCGCCCACTAATCAAACTCTAAGTCTTACGAGTCTAATTTAAAGATTAATTAATACGGGGTATTACAATTTTATTTTATCAAAATTCCTTGACCCTAAATCTAAATCAAATCCTAATTTTAGGTCATTTATATTCTAACCTAACTCTAACCCTAGATATTTGATAAATTAGTTTAGCTTAATCCCCTTAATTTAAAATGTAAGCCTAACTATAAACCTAATACAAATTCCCTTTATATTCTTACTCATTTTTATTCTTTCTCCTCATCCTTCTTGGGTTTCCTTCCCTTCTTCCCCATCAGGCCATGAAAATATCTCCCAATATGGTTCCATTTTCTTTTCTCTTTCTTTTCTTAATTATGCATCGTTACTCCCTACACTGCCCATACACTACACCAACCACCTACCCTCTACTGTATCTACACCAATAAGCCATCCATTCCTCTTTGATCTGTGTCACGAAAAAAAATACATGCCTACTCCCCAAGCTTCAACCATTCAACTTTTCATTCCTCACCCCCTCTCCTATAAATACCTCCTCTTATCATACTTCATCTTCTTTACTACCCACACAACCTAACCCTCCTCTTTAATTCTCTTGTGTCCACTCCATTTTTGATGAATATAAACAACCAAATCCATCTTATTTTCCTTCTTTTATTCCTTTCTCCTTACCTTACTATCGCCACAAGCTTTATACCAGCCTAGCAATGCCCTTCACCACTATAGCCTTTCCATTTGTGGGGTTCCTAGGCTCAATATAAATTGAAATATGATTTTGAGATAAGTAATAATGACTAAGTTATTAATCGCATAAAGGAAAACATTACATGAGTTAGGACTAAGATGTTTTGTATGTTTCACAGGATAGTAATAGTAGCTCAAGAGCATTTTATCTTAAGAGGTACTCTAGACCATTCCATTATAATATAAATTTGAGGTAAGAAATATGAATAAGATATTAATTTAGTTAAGCTCAACATAAACCAGAATATGACCTTGAGATTAGTAATACGAATAAGATACTAATCACTTCAAGTAAAAGATTATGTGAGTTAAGGACCAAGGTGTTGGGTATATTCCACTTAACAATAACAGTGGCTTAGGTGTGTTTTCCCTGAGAGGTGTTTAAATTGTTCTATCAATTTAAGAATAATAGGGTCTCTAAATTTAACATAAATATGAAAATGGATTACAATTGTAACAAATGATGGACATTTGGAATCAGAATTACCTTGCATAATGTTTATTGTGCTCACTTGTGCTTCTATATGATTTATGTTTTATGTGTAACCTAATTATGGTTGTATTTTTACCTTACATAGTATGCAGCATACTGGTCATCCTTTTTATAATTGCTACTCATTCCTATGATCAAAGGACCTAATCAAGTTTTTACAGGTCATTGAGGATCCATTAAATGATTATGCTGCTTATAATGCCTTTATTGGGGAGGAGTGATCATATCTTATATATGGGGTATGATCAAATAGTTATGTTGTCTGGTTCCTTATTTTGACCCGGATACTTTTTCTGACTCTTTGCATAGGGTATTCCTTTATGTATCTAGATATTATATTTGGATTTAGTCCCTAAACCTCTTATCTATATTTATGAAAGTTTATTCATTTTATGTTTACTATGTTTTACATTCAAAATTGTTTATCCATATAATTGATGTGAGAATGGTATGAAATCCAAACTTATGTCAATTATGGTATACTACTTTTTTACATGTGTTTTATACCTCAGTTCAAACAAAAAAAATTCACTCCTAAATATTGGGGTGTTACACTTAGTCACAAGTATGTTTGATAACATGAAAAAAATACCTCATTATGGTCTATATAGTGTATCAAGCTAAGCTCGCATGAAGCTAAATGAACTGTGTATTTTGGTATCTCAACTCTTATGGTTTCCTTTTTGAAATTGTACACCAACTTACAATTAACAATCTTCTTCTTTTCAGGTTCATGCACAAGTTACCATATCTTATTCTTCCATAAAGATTACATCTTCTCCTCTATAGTATCACATCTCTTAGTAGGATCAACACTAGTTGATATGTGTGGGAGGATGGATTTCTCAAATTGATGAGAATATGCTTTAGTTGTGATGATAATAATTAGAATAAGACTTGGTGATGGTCTATTAGGATTTAACACATTCAAATAGGATGGAGAGATGGTGGTGATGATTTGAGCAAAATAGATATGATTTGATAGTGATGGTTTTCTAATGGTGATGGTTCGACTGATTTGTGGTAATTAGCATATGCATTCAAAAATGGTATATTGATGATTCTAATCTCCGAAGGTTAGGGTTTAGATGAAGGATGATATTGTGGTTAATGGTTAGGGTTAGGGTTTTATTTGAATAGAAAAGATAAAGTGTTGTTTGGTTTAGATGAAAGGTTTAAGGTTTTGAATGGTGGAGTTTGATGTTGGAATACCAAAATGATTTAGGGATGCAATTAAATTTAAATTAGAGTGAAGTTTAGAAGATAATTATGGTTGGAAAAGTATGTATTATGGATAGTAGAAAAGATATGAATTAATCTCTAATTCACACAGACAAAGAGATTAAAACTTTTAAGCTAAATCATTCACATAGATTTGATTAACTTTAATTGACCTCACACCTAATTCAACTTGTATTCAACTTCAATATTGATCTTCAATATTCAATCATCCATAATTGTGCCTTATATGTCAGCTTATAGATATTCTACCACTTATCTAAAAGCATAATATTAAAAGATTTTATGCTATTTTTATGCTAATTTTATGCTAATTTTATGCTACTTTATGCTTTATCTATTATCCAACTCTAATACTCAATAAATTAATTAGCTAAATTAATAATAGTTCTCAACCAATGCTGAAAATAAGCTCCTCATACACGTGGTCATCATTCCATGCATGCCATGCATATGTACGTAGATACTTAGTTGCTTGTTTGGTATGTTTCTAGTAATATAATCATCCATTGGTCTTTAAAGTTATGAGATATACTTTTCAAATAAAGAATAACTGGTTCCGTAATTATGAAAACTAATTCTTAAGTGTTTTCTCTTACATCACTAGCAATTACATTTGAGTATGACACTAGCTTCTACACATCAATAACTATCTTTACTCTAAACAAACCATAACATACTAACTCCTCAAATCCATATATCACATTTGACTTAATAGGTCTCCATAGTCTAACTAGAGGAATGGCTCTTTACTCCACTTTTTGCCTGGATCCACCCACCAGAGGGATAATGGGTCTATCAACAGGGTGTGTCTAATCTAAATCAATCTCCACCTCCACCTAGCCCATGCACCAAGCATATTATTTGATCTTATGTGATTTCCATATGTTAGGCCATGATAATATTATTTTAAATTTTTTATTATGTGTTATATTCCCTTATTTTTAGGCACATGTGAATAAATGTATAAATTTGTGATTGTGGTAATGTGTGAAAGGAAATGGTTGAGGTTGGTGGATTAAGATTATTCGGGGAATTAGAGTGTTTGGAAATATGTTTGGTGGAATTTGGTGTAAATTTAATAATAGTATAACTGAAATGCCCCGAAAATTTCTAATTTTAAATAGTATATTTAAATGAGATTTTATTATAAAAGTTAATTAAGTATATTAAATTATTTAAAATAAAAGGAAGTTAATGAGGACAAATCAAGAATAAATTTATAAGTATTTTAATTAGGAAGAATTTGGGTATTTTAACTAATTAAGCATTTTATTTTGAAAATAAATTAATTAAATTATTTTATTTAAAACAAGAAGAATAAGATAGTTTCAAATTGATATTAATTCTATAAATAATTTAATTGGATAAAATTAGGGTGTTTTGCTAATTAAAAAGGAATTTATGGAAAATCTTTTAAAAGTCCTAAATTAGCCTAAAAAGGGATTTAAATAATATTTTATTTAAATATTATTATTATTAAATATCCCAAATATTCTAATTAATTTAATTAAGCCAACCCACTATTTTTATTTTTCCCTTTTTCCTTTTTCCTTTTCTTTTTCTTTTTCTTCTTCTTTTCTTTTTCTTTTCCTTCTTCTCCCCGAACTGGGCCAGCCCGGCAGCCCAATTCCCTTCCTTTCTTCTTTCGGCCCAGCCGTGCGACGGGCGTCCTTCCTCCCCTCCTCTTCCACGCTGCGTTTTAGCATGATCTCCCATCAAAGCGCGTCACTCCATTTAATTCCTGCCTCCCTCGCGCCCGACCGCCCGGTCTGCCTCCCTTTCTTTTCTTTTCTTTCTTCCCTGAGCCACCCGGTCCAGCCCCCTTCTTCCTCCCCCAACCCCTTGCACCTGCCAGCCCCGACGCACCTGCAACTCCCCGCCGAAAATGGCGGCACCGGCTACGAGAGGTCTGACCGGCCGAGTCATCTCTCTTTTTCTTCCGCTCAGCTCGCACATTAGCTTGGAATAATCAATTTCCCCTAACTCCCGCTCATTCTCTCTCTCTGGCTTCGCGAAGGTTCGACCCGACCCAAGCTTAGGTCGGTCGATTTCTATCACCGGCCGCCAAAACCATAGCAATGAATGTCATCTACGCGACCCCCAAAACCCTAATAACCCTTCTAAAATCTATATATAGCCTAGTTGTGAGTGTGGTCGAGACTTCTTCCTTCCGAAACCCTAAGTGAGAATCGCCCACCACCGTGACTTCAGACGCATATTCCGACGCCAATAGCCAACCCCAACGCCACCACCGCATCTCAAATTCTTCGTTGCAATTCCTTATAGCTAACCATACCATTTTCAAACTTCGATTCTTCTTGCACGGGCATCCACAACCGTGCAAAGTTTGCTTCTCATCTCGCCCAAAATCTTGACCCGAGACCTTAAACCACCGCTCGCCGCCACTTACGCCGCTTCTGCCACCCTATAAACCACTCAAAATCTTCTACTAAGTATCCTCCATTGAACCATAAGCTTAGTTTATTTTTCTCCTTACCCCTTCCCTCTTTTTCTTCATTTTTACCTCTCTTAGATCCATTTTCCGGCCACCTCCGGGAACCACCGCCAATTCCACCTGCACCCTCCGACTCAAGGTGATGTCATAGACATTTTAAGTACTTAGTTTCGATTTATTTATAATTATCCTAATTTTAGCAAAATTTTAGCATTAATTCAACTTTTATTATTATTATTATTATAATTATTAATATTAGTAATATTGACTGCAATTTTATTTCTAAATTTTGTTGACAGGTCAGGGAGTATTATTGAGTAAGATATATTATTCATCTCGGCCTTTACTTATTTAATTAAATTTTTGCATGTTTAATGTTATTATTAATAATAATATTAATATTATTATTATTAGTGTAATTATTTAGTTAGTATTGTAATTATTTCAGGAGGATTATAAACCTAAAATTTTAACTAAGTCTCGCACATTTGCTTTTTACAACTATTATTAACATTTTTAACATTTTTTCTAATTATATTATTATTATTATTATCTTTATTAACTTTATATTATAAGTATATATAATATTAATATCATTATTACATTTTTGAATAGTGTTATTATTAAATGGGTTGATTTTGAAAGCCACCTTGTAATTTTAAGAATTTTGGTATTATTAATATTAATATTCTTCTAATAAAAGTGTTATTAATAATGTTTTATTTTTATCATTATTATTATTATTATTATTATTATTATTATTATTATTATTATTACTATTATTACTATTATTATTATTATTTTGGTGAAGGGTAGAAACCCTTGTATCACCACCCTTTCGAATGAAAACAATAATTTAATTGTACTTTAAGTAATATTTTGTATAATTAATTATTGTGTAGTATTGTTTTAATTAAAAACAAAATCTTAGAATAATTTAGAGAATAATAAAATTTTATAAGGGAGCCTAATTCTAGTATACTTTTATTTAATAGGTGAACCTAGTCTAATCCCTCAAGAGGAATAGGAGCGTGCACCAAGACCGGTGTCGTATTAGGTAAGGGGTGCTAAGGCCTTTTTGTGTGCTTATATGCATCTGGTGATTCGCATGCTATGTATCACATGTCTATCATTATTATTTATGTTATATACGATATGATGTAGAGTCCATGTATGATCTTGGTTGTTATATGGCATGTGTTTTATTTAGATGTGATAATATGTGATAATATGTGATAATATGTGATTGGGCCTTAGGACATGCCTGTTAGAGTTGCATGGAAGTGTGTTACGTTGCATGGAAATATTAGGGTTGCATGGAAAGGTGGTACGTTGCATGGCAATATTAGGGTTGCATGGAAGTGTGTTACGTTGCATGGAAATATTAGGGTTGCATGGAAAGGTGGTACGTTGCATGGTAATATTAGGGTTGCATGGAAAGGTGGTACGTTGCATGGCAATATTAGGGTTGCATGGAAGTGTGTTACGTTGCATGGAAATATTAGGGTTGCATGGAAAGGTGGTACGTTGCATGGTAATATTAGGGTTGCATGGAAGTGTGTTACGTTGCATGGAAATATTAGAGTTGCGTGGGTGGTACGTTGCATGGAAATATTAGGGTTGCATGGAAAGGTGGTACGTTACATGGCAAGGTTAGGGTTGCATGGAAGTGTGTTACGTTGCATGGAAATATTAGAGCTGCATGGAAGTGTGTTACGTTGCATGGAAATATTAGAGTTGCATGGAAAGGTAGTACGTTGCATGGTAGTAGAGCTAGGGTTTGCATGGGAGTCGGGGTTGCATAGGAGTATAGTTACGTGGAGCTAGGGTTTACATGGGAGCTAGGGTTTGCATTAGAGCTAAGGTTCTGCATAGAGTTAGTCAGGCATATTTGGGCAAAAGTTTGAATAAAATACTTAAGACATTAATCATTTAAAGTGGAAGATTGTTGAGCCGGGTCCAGACCGATCCACCGGTCAGAAATAGTGGTTAGGACATGATGTCCTATGTGTAACCGATCCACCGGTAATAATAGTGGTGTGGACTTTGTCCCGCAAGTGACCGGCCCACCGGCAATAATAGTGGGGTGACTCGAGCTTAACAAAAATAAATCATAGTTGCCAAAACATTTAAAAGATACTAATTACTTAAAGTGGAACACCATGTGAGCAGGAACCAGACCGATCCACCGGTCAGAAATAGTGGTGTGGACTATGTCCCGCAAGTGACCGATCCACCGGCAAACAATAGTGGTGTGGACTTTGTCCCGCAAGTGACCGGCCCACCGGCAATAATAGTGGGGTGTTCCTGTACTTACATGGATTTGAAAAAGGCATGGTGTGTATTGACTTGTGATAAAAGATTAATTAAGTAATTAATCTGGATTATTGGGCCTTGGTACTTTTACCTGAATTGTTCATATGCCTTTATGTTGTTATGTTGGATTATGCCTTTTATTATTTTATATGGATTATGTGCTTCTGTGTTGGCCTTAGTGCTCGGTTACCTTACTCAGTACGTAGCGTACTGATCACCCGTTTCATGGGTGCTGCTCATTCCCACGAGTAGAAGGCCCATTTGACTTACTGCAGGTAGGAGATGTTTACTTTGATGCGATTGATATCCATGGGACATCCGGTGGGGTTGAGTGATGATTGGGCCGAATCCATTTCAGAGTGGCGTGGCCGGACTTCCATTGAGATTTTCTTCCTATTTTCAATAATTTATGTTAAGCACTTCAAATAATTTTATGTTCGGAGTTATCTCTCTTCCCTGAAAACTAACTCTCGTAGTTTGAATTGAATAAGGACTTGTGTGTGTCTAATTTTCGTATTTATGAATTTGAACGATTATTAATTGTATGAGTTGTTTTCTTAGCCTTAGCACTTAGTATTGGAACGGTAGGAGTAAACCGGTCTGGTACTAAGTGTGGCGGTAACATCCCCAGAATTCACACGCTTTAAGTATTTCTATTTTAAATACTTCCAAAAAAAAAAGTAGTGAATTTTGGGGTGTTACAATAACATATATGTAGGTGTCTTGAGTTATAAGGGGGATCATTTGAGAAATTGATCAATAGTGGTCAAAATTTTGAATTGGGAATATTGGTGTCTCTTTCGACCTCAGAGTATTTAGGTTAAATTATTTTGTTTTTATGGAAATATCTATGCCATCATATTCATTGAGGCACTTACTTAGAGTTTAATATATAATATGACTAGGTTAGAGGACTGTGAATTAAGTTATAATAACAAGAAGTCTTAAAGTGTTTAAATGAAATAAGGGTAAAATGGAAGGTTAGAGATCAACCTCAAAAATTAAGGTTATGTAAGTGCCATTGGGTTAAAACTATGATTAATGTGATTATTTTGGGTTTGATGTAACACCTTGTATTTCCATAAACCTTATTTTTTAACATTTAGCCTTTTATTTGAAACTTAACACTTAAATATTAACGTAATTATTATTGTTAATTATTGATTTCTAATCCAAATAAATTATTAAATAAATTTATCCTAATTATTTTATCTCTTCTATTTATTTAAACCCACCCTAAATCAATAAATTTTACCCCGGTTTATTTTTTCTAATCAGGTATCCAAAGTCTGAATAAATTAGTTTAACCATTTTCCAAAATATAAACCTAACTCTAATTCTAACCCTAAATTTTTTATCTTTCCATTTTTCTTTTTTTCTTCCTTTTTCCTTTTGCTTGTTTTTCCCTTTCTTCCTTCTCCTTCCTACTTTCCTCAACCCAGATTATTTCCCCTTTTAGCCAAACACCCCCTACTCCTCTCGTGTTCCCTCGTCACTTTCCCCTTCTTACATTTGCCAACAACCACGCAAGCTAAATAGTCCCCTATACCCCTTGTGCTCTTATAACCTAACTCTACACCAAACCAATCATGCCTCTACAACCTATACTTGTCTCATCCATTAACCTATCTTCCTTAACCCTCACTTCTTCCCTCCATTTGAACCATTTTAGCCCCAACTACCTGTGTTGCCTTTGAGCCTTGCTTATAATGTTACAGATTTTATTAGTATTATGCCTCTGAACCCTACCTTTGATGTATGGATACTATTAGTTTCGACATTGAGATATGACATTGAGAGTGAAGGTTATAATTATTATGTTGATATTAATTCTAATAATCATTTCAAAGAGTATGTAATACCTTAAAACTTTATTTTAGGATTTAAAAATAAAATAAGAATTATTGGATAAGGTTTACTTATATATGTCATTCCTAATAAAATTATAATATAATAATAATAATAATAATAATAATAATAATTATTATTATTATTATTATTATTATTATTATTATGGCCACAAAAGAAGAAAAATGATGTAGGGATCTAATTACTAGGGACTAAATTTATTTGCTAATCTAAAAATAAATTATAAGTAAATCATAATAATAATTACTAAATTAATGAAAAAATTATTGTATTATTATTACTAATTTTTTTTTATTCCTAAAACTCAGAAAATTCCAAACCACCCTACCAACCCCATTTTTCATATTTTTTCTTTTCCCTTTTTCTTCCTTTTCTTTCTCCTTTTCTTTTTTTTTCCTTCCTTTCGCGCTTCCCTCGGCCGATTAGGCTATGGCTAGAGATGACCCACTCTCCCCTTCCCTAGCCTAATTTTTTTTTCATTTCTTCCCCCATGCCACCTAGCCTGGGCACACCCTTGCTCCCCCCTCTTTTTGCTTTTTCTTCCTTTCTCTTCTCCTTCTTTCCTCTTCTGCCTCTGTCTTCTTCCTTTCCTCCAATCATAGCTACTGGGTATGGTTACTTCGTAGCTCCACCCTCCTCTCTACCCTCCTCCTTTCCTCATTTGGACCTATAGGGCATGTAATAGGCACTACCTTTCATGGTCATCATCCCTTCTACAACCCCCATAGCCCCACCTACTTCCCTACACCTCTAACGAAACCCGTCCCTATCTCCCTTATCGTATACCCACACCGACCTACATGCTGGCCGACAGCTAACCACCCCTTCCTTTATCTTCTTCCCCCACTTATCCACTTCACCCATCCATTTGGCCTATAAATACCCCTCCCACTCCCTTATTTTCTCTCTTTTTTTCTCTACCACTCACCCTCCCCTAGCCTTGCTCGCATAGCCCAATCAACTAGCTCTACCTCCACCGTCGCCACGCCCTCCCTTCCTCTTCCTTGCATCACCCTCCACTCAACGAACCACTCCCCTACCCCTAACTCCCCTTCCTTTTCTCTCCCCACCTGTGTAAAGTGGAAAGCTTGAGCTGCCCTTTTACACCTCCCATTGCGACCTACACCACCTTATGCCACCACCATTACAACAACCACTACCCTCCCTACCTCCCTTCCTGTCTAGAAAATCCCTTACCTTACCACACAAACACTTATCTTTCCTTCCCTATTCTCCCTTCTCTTTCCCCTTTTTTCCCTCTCGTTTGTCGCCACTACAGCCATTATACACTACCATTGAGAGACCGCCACCACCACCATAAGCCCTTTTGACCCAGGAAACCCTACCCCATAAGAAACCCTAACTCCCTTCCTCTTTTCTAACCCCAAAACCCTTCGTTTACATCACCACCACCACCACCATGTGTTACTACTATCACCCCTTACCTCCTGACACTTTTGATTGTGCCCTTCTTCCTCTTATCTATATAGTATATTTTATTTTAATATTTTATTATTATTATTATTATCACTAATATTTGATTAAGTAAATAAAGAAAAAAAAGGAAAAGAGAGTAGGAATAAGGTGAAATAACTAGTTATGATATTTTTATAGGTTGTGTACAAATCCTTCCTCGTGAGGAGGCATTGGAGTGTGCTTCAAGCCTGGAGTCCTATTAGGTAAGGATATAGATAAGGCTTTGGGTTATGTTATGGATTATGTGTTTATAGGTTTAATGGAATATGATGTGTACATATATGTGAATGTGAACTAAGTATGTGTATAGTGCAACTTGGTTTGCGAGGAGCTAAGGTATGCTGAATATGATTATATTATGTGTAAAATGTGTTATATGACTTGCTATGGATGGCATGCCCTTGTGTATGGTTGAGATATTATGACATATATGTTTAGAGTCCTAAGGTAGGTTTGAGTGGTTGTGGGGAACTCAAAGAAATAAAGAGGGTGGAGTGAGTAAGGAGAAGTGGGGAAAAGCCTAAGTGTATTATGAAATATAGATGAGAAAATAAAGGAATAAAGTAAAATAAAGGGTTAGGATAAAACCTCGTATGTGGAGTGTGAGCTTTGCATAGGGTGTGTGGTTTTTGCATGGGGGAAAAGCTTATGTAGGAAAAGTTAGTTTGAGGGTTGACCATGGGGAAGAAAGTGTATTTTTAAGATTAGAGTACTTGGGGAAGAGTTAGTATGTGGGTTAATGGAAGTATACATGGGAGCCTAACTAAGGATTTTGGAAAAAAAAAACCCCTAAGTATAGGGGTATTGAACGAGAGTTTAAGGAGGTTGGTTGGACTTTGGGTTGTAGGTAGGAGTGTGTCACAGGGAGGATGTGAGTCAAGTTAAATGGAAGGTAGAATGATGTATGAGAAGAAGATGTAAAAGAAAAGGGATGTACTAGGGTTTTTGTGGGTGGCCAACCAGGGTATCATAACATATGTGGGAGTTGAGGAGTTGGGTTGTGTGGTATAGAGTAGTTTAAACGGAGTGATGGTGTTGGAATCATGGGAGAATATAAGTAGTATAAGAAAAGGAGAGGCTAAGGTCACATAAGCTAAATTAGGGTTTTGAGGGAAAACTCTAGTAGGCGATGGTGAGCCTAGGTGGAGAAATGGGAAAGTGGGTCTTAACCCACATGTGTGGGGGGTTTTTGAATTCATGATGAGAGTATAGAAGGTGAAAAGGGGTCCTGGATTCTTATGGAGTTTGGATTTCCCAAGTTGTGGGATAGGGTTATTCAGGAAGTCTGTGGTGGAAAAGTGATAATGAGTTGGGGAAGCCCATTAGGGTGTGCATGTCTAGATAGGGGGTTACTTGTTGAATAAGACACAATTAAACTATATACTAATTACTTAAAGTGAAAGATTATTGAGCCAGACCCTGACCGTTCCACTAGTGATAATAGTAACTAGGAATATTTTTGCCTTGGAGACCGTTCCACTGGTAAATTATAGTGGCTAGGTGTGTTCTTCCCTAGAGTAGTAATTTTGTTCCACTGGCTATATTAGTGGGAGATCCTAAGACCAATAAGAAAAATATTGGGATGATAATAAATCATGGAAAAGACACTAATCACTTATAGTGGAACACTATATAGGCCATAGTCCAAACCATTCCACCGGCAATAATAGTGGCTAGGAGCATTTTTGCCATGGAGACCATTCCATTAGCAAATAATAGTGGCAGGTGTGTGTTACCTTGGAGTAGTATTTTCTTTCCACCGGCTATAATAGTGGGGTTTCTGTACTCATATGGATATAATTCGAGAGATGCATAAAGATGGTATTGATGACAAAATACCAATCATGGTGATTAATCTAATTAACTTACTACCTATATTATTTGTATTTTATGTGATATGTCCTATCTTAGCTATATGGTTACCTTAATCAATAAATAGCATATTGATCACCCCTATCATTGGTGCTACTCATTCCCACAAGTAGTGGCCCTTCTTGAGTTTGTGAAAATAGGTGATGAGGCCCTTGCTAACTTTAATGCATATGATGAATTGGTTGGGGCGTAGTGATGATCTGACATTCTTGGAATGGGGCCAGAGAAGGCGCTCTCTATACTTTTAGCTCCTTATGTTTCCACTACTCTTATTCCCCCATAACGGGGTGTTATTTTGTACTTTATTTCAATTATGTATTAAACTTAACATTTGCATACTCTGATTTCATTAATTAAGGTTGAATTGTTATGGCTTTTTTATCATACTTGTCAATGATCTTTGTACCTTTATCCTTATGGTTAGTATGAGACTAGCTAGGGGTCAATCTTGTACTGATTATGGTGGTAACACCCCTATTATTAGTGCATGGTTTGCCATACCAAAAAAAAATTCAGCTGTAAGTTTTAGGGGTGTTATATATCATATCTTGGATGTTTAGTTGGTAAGTTTCATTATATTCTAAATGAAAGAGTATGAGTAGTATGTGGCTTTGGTAATTATTGTTTACCTAATATGATTATTATATTTTGATCATCGCATGAGTACTTAAAAATTCCATACCATGTCTTGTTGTGATAACTTTTATTTGTTCCATGTAGGCTTTTCATATTAGTTTTGTATAATAGGTTACTCAATACAGTTGTAATTATGGGTTCCATTTTATGGGCCCCTCCTTATTCAATAGGTAGTGGTCTTTATAGGATATCATGTAAAATAAATGGAAGGTAGGTATTTGGGTTAAAAGTTAAGGGTATCTAGTGATTTGTTCGGTGTCTTTTGATCCAAACATTCTTCTACTCTATTTTCCTTTCACTAAATTTTGTAACAGCCTAAAATTGGTTTTATTTAGAATGGTATTAATCTATGCTTTGATTTTCTACATATTGGTTCTTACAATTGTGTAATTAATTTAAATGGAGTAATGTTTTTAGCCATATCACTTGGTATATGAATGACATAGAAAATTAGACTTATACCAACTGTGGTGACAACACCTTAAGTTTTTATTATTTTAGCTTTTGTAATTAACTCTTTAAACAAAATTTTGTTATTCCTATAAATGGGTGTGTTATAAATTGGTATTATAGATTTTGGTAGATGAGAATCGTGTTTTGATTAGAGATTTAGCTCTTAAGATCTTAGATATTTTAAACCAAAAATGTATTTTCTTCATCTTAATTTTTTAAACCCAAATTAGTCTAGTAAGTACTCAAGTGCAGGTAGACTAAGTGGCCTTTGATTTGGGACAATGACCTATGATTGAGAAGAAATCCACATTTTCTTAGAAGGATAGATTTGGGACATCAATAGGATGTTTGAGGCAGTTGACCTCCCATAATTACAAAAGGAAACCATATATGTGTACTTTCTTCGGGGAACAATAGATGCCTAGTGGGTAGGTTTTTGTGCTCAAGGAAGGTATCTATGCCCTAGAGTACTTCAAGACAACACTTCATACTCATGTCTACACTAAGAGTCTCAAGAAAGATAAGCTCAAGAAAATTGCATAGTTAACTAAGGGAAGTATGACAGTTTAAGCGTATCATAAGCTATTCACAAAATTGGTGATGTTTGCTCAGGAAATAATAATTAGCAAGGCTATTGTTATCTTCTAGTTTGGGCAAGTACTTCACCTTCTCATCCAAAATATGATGGGTGAAATTATCTTCCATGACTTGGCTAAATTGTATCAGTAGACGTGTTTTGTCACCACTTTGGTTAGGAGAAGACTTCAATTTTGGGTAAAAGCAAACCTAAAGTACTTGATTTTAGGAGAAATTTTCCACATCAAAATAACGGAGCTTCTAGTGTTCAACACCACAATGGTGTTTAGCACCAAGGTTGTGAGAGTGGTTTCTATAGTAGAAGTAGTAAGAGACTGACCCGGCACTACCATTATCATCATTATAGATAAGACCATCTAGGTCGGGATTATATGAGGAAGTTGATTCAATGCCATAGTTGTGGTGAGCTCAGGCTCATGAGCTTTGAGTGCTATAATGCATCCCATGACGGAGTTTTGAGGTCTCATATGTAGCCTTCAGAACCAATCCACCACCAAGAGTCAGTTTAACATGATCATCAATAGAGGAGAGTTTTATGACTCTCAAACTTGGAAAAATTAAGGGCAAGAGTGTGATCATCAATTGAGGATGCTCTTGCATTATTCTCTCCCTCTTGAAAAGCAACCTTGTCTTTGAAGGGTTCATCATGAATAAGTAGATCTCCCACATTAAATATGTTTGATATATCTCCCATTTCCTCAGGTATCTCCAACTTATATGCATTATTACCAATCTTTTCAATGACTTTATATGGGCCATCTCTTCTAGGCTTGATTTGTTCTTCCATTTAGAAGGAAATCATTCCTTTCTAAGATGAAGCCAAACTAGGTCTCTTGGCTCATAGAAGTGTTATTTTTGGTGCTTATTGGCTTTACTCTTATACATCTCATTGACCCTCTTGATTTTTTATCTCACTTTCTTATGAAGTTTTTTTTATTGCACTAGCCATTTCTTATGCTTTTAAGTTGGTATGGGATTAGATAGGGTTAGGTAGGAGATCGATGGGAGTAGCAGGGTCCAACCCATATGCTACTTCAAAAGGAGAGCGGCCTGCAACACATGTTGGTGATTGGTTGTAGACAAAATTAGATTAAGATAGTTTTGAAAGACATATTCCATTCTTCACCTTCTCTTATCCTCATTAGATGGTATCCACTCCTAAGGTCAAGCTTAAAAAACATCCTTGCTCTATGTAGCTCACCTGGCATATCATCCAATCTTATCATCAAAAATCTATATTTGATTGTGATATTGTTGACCTCTCTAGAATCAATGCACATCCTCCATGTACCATCCTTTTTAGGTACTAATAAAGCTGGTACACTATACAGACTCATCCTCTCTTGAATATAGCCTTTATCTTGAATAAAGCTGGCTTGTTTGGTAATGGAACTTCTGGCATAAAATCAATAGCATGCTTAATACCTCTAAAACAAGGTAATCTAGATGGTGACTCATATGGGAAAACATCTGTATACTCTCTCAACACTTGTTGAAATTTTAGATTCGTGATAGCATGCCCCCTTGTTGAACTTCTTTCACTACCAATGCATACCATACTTTCTCACCCTAGATAGCTTCAATCATCTCTAATTCCTTAAGGATCAACAACTCTATGCTACTCTTCTTTCTTCCTCCTTTACCTTTGATATCTTCCTTCTTTTTTATTCCTCCCATTCGCCCTAGAATCTCTTTTTCTCCTCTTTTTTTCCTACCCTTGGTCTCCTCCTGCCTTTCACTCCTTAGAGCCAAGCTCTCCCCATCTATACTAGGCTTGAGTCTAAAATTCTTTTTTCCTTTGCTCACCAAATATTTATTAAGGACTCCATCATGTGTAACCTACATATCAAATTGTTAAGGTATCCCCAACAAAATATGAGAAGCATCTATAGGTAGAATATCGCTCAAAACATCATCAAAATAATGTCCAATTTTCAAAGAGATAAGAGCTTGTTTGGTTACCCTTACACCTTAATCTTTGTTGAGCCATTGAAGTGAATATGGCCTTGAATGATCCATGGTTTTCAATCCAAGCTTGTTTACCATTCTTTCATTGGCAACATTGGTATAAGAGCCGTTATCAATGATGACTTCAAACACTTTGTCTTCAACTCAACACTTAGATTTAAAGATCTTTTCCCTTTGAGTAAGTTGAGGTTGTTGTTGCACTTGAAGAACTCGTTACAATACATAGCAAATCTACTTGACCATCTTTTGAAGCATCTTCTAGATCTTTGCTTCCTTTTTCAAGGTCTTCATTAGGATATTCATCTTCCTCATAATAAGCCTCCATACTCATTATCTCCTTCAAAGTTAATGCCTTTTGATTTGGACAATCTCGAGGAAAATGACCATAGCCTCTACACTTAAAGCATTACTTTTGGACCTTATCAACCATCTTGTCCTTTCCCTTTTCTTTACTATTTTACCTTCTAGTGTTGTCTTGAATTGTGGCTTGTGAGGTTGATGGCTTAGAACCAAAAGGTGCATTGGTTTCTTTGTTTGGTGGCTTGGTTCTCTTCAATTGCTTCTAAAATTTAATTGCTAATTTTGCCAAGTCTTGAAATAACTCATAAGGATACACCTCCACCTTCTCTCTAATATTCATATTTAGACCTCTAGTAAATCTAGCACATCTTTTCTATTATCTTTCTTGAACATCACAAATAAGAGCTAATATTTCAAAATCTCTAATGTACTCCTCCATTCCAAGCAAGCCTTGCCACAAAGTAGTCATTTTTATGAAATTCTCTTGCTCATATTCTCTATGCATAAATTTTCTTTTTAAGTACTTTTTTTTAATTTATCCCATGATCTTATTTTTTTCCCTTCTCTTTCCTTTCTACTCATCAAATTATCATACTATACTTTAACAAATTTCTTAAACTTCAATATGATAATTTTGCACCTTTTTTCATCCTCAAGCTCCTAATATTCAAAAATAGATTTAACAATTTGTAACCATTCAAGCAAAGATTCTGGATTGAGAATACCTTCAAAATCAGGTGGGTCAAATAGAATCCCCTTCTCCACATCGTCGTATGATTTCCTTGAATTGTCATGAGCTCGTCCATTGTTGCATACACTTTTTTCTCCTTCCTCCATTCAATCATGTGATCCCCTTCTATGAACTTCTTCTACTTGATCTCTTCGAATTTGATGTTGGATATGTGATCCTTGGGCTTGTGAGGATTCCATCCTACCCTTATGTAGCTTAACTTCCTTGATCTCCTCCACCAATACCTTGAGAACATCCCTTAGCTTATCCTCTCTACTCGCTATGCTTCCTTACACCCAAAGAATGGTGTACTTCCAAAAATGCCTTCTCAAATCAACCAAAGGTCAAATTTTTCACCTCCTTGATGAGTTCTTACAATAATCTTGAAGTAGTAATTCAATTTTGAAAGAATCTCAGAGGAAAGACTAAATCTTGATCTTTTATATCGAATTAAATCGAAAACCTATGCGTTGATACCAAAATTGATGTGTGTAGGAATATGGACTTATGGTTTGAGTGGTAATATGGTTCGTTTAGGGTTATTTAAGGGTTATGATGTTTTGACGATGATGAAGAGATGATTATAATGATTCGAATGCTCAAATGATAGTGGTTTTGGTTTGTGGGTTAGGGTTAGGGTTTATGATTAGGGTTTAATGGTGTTATAAATATTATAATGATGAATGATTGAAAATATGATGATTTAAGATCTTAAGTATGATTGTTTGGTAATAATAATAATATTATCTTAGGTTTGGAAATAGATAAAATCAAGTAAGAAATTCGGTCGAAGATGAGTGTTGAATATGATGATGATGATGGCGTTGAATATGGTGATCAAGGTTGGAATGGCGTCGGTTTTTGTGGAGGGTTTGAAGGATAGATCTTAACCTCTAATTCAAACAGACAAAGAGATTAAGGATTTCAATAATAATCACTTGCACATAATTGATTAAAATTGAGAAGAACTCACACAGAATTCAATTAAGTAATACTCGCAACTTCTATTCAATTTTCATCTTCCCTTTGTGTCGTGTGTTCTATGGTTTTTATAGCCATTGTACCTACCGAATATTACAAGATAATTCTCCTAAAAATATGATATAAATTGACACATAAAGTCATAGCTTGCTCCCTACTCCAAACATAACTCATAAGATTGCATAAGATAACCCTAAAAGATAGAATTAAGCTACTTTTTGACTAATTCAACTTTCCTTGTCCTATAACTAATATCAATGTGATAATAACTAATATTACACATACAAAGTGTCAATTATATTCTTCTCATGCAGATACCACTTCATTCCTTCCATGCAACACATTTTCTCCCTTAATGCATGCCATGCACATGTCTCTATCGTTAGTGACTTATTTTGCAAGTTTTGTCCATAACTAGGAATGTAGTCATCCGTTTTTCTTCAAATTTGTAGGGGATCCTATCTAAATAGAGGATAATAGATTCCAACACAATAAATGTTAAGTCATGATCATTTTCTCTTGCATCAATACTTCTATACGTGGGGTACATAGATGTTTGAGAGTTGTAAAAATATTGTAATTAATGATTAGAATCACATGACCTTTCAACCAAAACTATCCAAAATTAATACAAAATGTAGTATTTTTTTATTTTATAGATAATTCTTTTAAAAAGAAAAAATCAGGAACCATTAATCAATAACTAATAGTAATTATAGCTTAACAAATCATACAAATACACTTTGGTCTTCTTAGTATCATTTTAGTATTCTATTTTCTTCTTCTTTTAATAGTTTTTGTACTATTGATTCTAACCAAATTTTGCATTATCATCATTGTTGTCACAGTAGTGATGGTCATTGGTGTTCCTAACCAAATATACATATCCATCAAATTGGATATCGGTTGTGTTTTCCTTAAGTCATATATGTTAATTTTTGGGTCTCCGAAAATGTCGGGACCAATCTGAACAGGATATTGAATATATATCTTATATTTGTATGAAAACACACTTTTAACAATTTAAATAAATTTTACAAGAAAAAATCAAAAATAAATATTTTATATTAGTTAATATTCGTATCTATATTTATATGAGTATCTTATGTTATGTAAGAAGAGTATTAAAATACTATAATTTAAGTTAAAATTACAAAAATAAATGAAATTTAAAACCTTAACTTCATAAAAAATGCAATATCATAACATATTTTTGAAATAATTAGCAAAATAGCATTTTTTTAATTGGATAATTCGATCAAAAATCAAATATCCTTCTTAGCAAAAATTAAATAAGATATCCTAAATATCATATCAAAATTTTTAATTACACAACCCTATTGGCAATTACAATAGTGATGGAGGTGATAATGGCACTAATGGAACTATGACTTGAACTATCATCATATAAAATAATACTCGCAATTAATGTCATCAAGAACAATGCATTTCACTTAAGGATAAAGTTTGACTAATTTCACATAACTACTCATTGAGTTTTGTAGGTAAGTTAGATTTTATCACTAGCAACTCTAGCCTAACAAACTTATGGAATTTAGAAGATAGCAATATTCAAGTTCGTAATTTCAGTAATTTGTGTATATTAGTGGTTTGCCTATAATTAAGTAAGAAAAAACTCATTATAAAATAGAATTTTATTTGTTGGATGTGAATTTCAACAATTAGGTTCATCGCTAAACAAAATTGCAAGATCAAAATGAAAGTTAAGAAATAAACAAATGTATTATAAATATATTATCAATACTACGCTAAGGAAAATAAGATTACAATTCTAAGATTAACTAATTAATTGCTATCAATGGGCTCGAGGTCTTTGAATCTTGAAGGCATTGAACTCCATAATTCGTTGACCGGTGAAGGAGAAAGAGACAACAAAGCAACGAGAAGCATTAGAGCACCAATTAAGTAACAAATTTATAGTAGGCTGTGAGTTTTGTAAGTTAATTAAATTATTTTGGTCAACAACGACTCCAGTCTAACAAACTTATGGAATTTATAAGATAGTAATACTCAAGTTCATAATTTCAGTAACTTATGTATATTAGTGGTTTACTTACAATTAAGTAAGAAATAACTCATTATGAAATAGAATTTTATTTGTTACCTGTGAAATTCAACTTTTAGGGTGTGTTTGGTATTGGGGTAAAGGGGGTGTAAAAATTTCAAGGGAAATTATTTCCCTCTCCTTTTATGTTTGGTATGGGGAAAATTTTATCTGGGGGTAAAAGTTTACTGGTAGGTCGGGGAAAATTTTTTCCCGATTCACCTGTCAAGTAATTTTATTCTCTCGTCTTCTGTCCTCTCCCTCCTCGTGTCTTCTCTGCGCCGGATGAGTTGTAACACCCCCAAATTTACTACTGAAAAATTTCGTTTAAATCAAAGTTTTAGCGGAAGCAAGAAAATTAAAACAGTAAATTCGGGGGCATTACCGCCACACTTAGTACCAGATCGATCCATAACTACCGACCCGATACTAAGTGCTAAGGCTAGAAAGGAATAAAAACAGAACCAACCATTCATAAACCACGAGTTCTACAAATCAAGGGTCCATATCTCAGAATACTTAAAATAGCGGAATAGCAAGATACGATAAAACCCTTGAAAAGTTAAATACAACATCTGTATCCTCTAAAGGTAAATACGATTAAACCACGCGATTTTCGAAGGTAATTATCCGGACCACTTACTCACTCATATCCAGCCTTCCACCCCAACTTAGTAAACGATCAAGACCTGCATCAAAGGTCTGCTCCCCACCATCGGTGGATCATCACAGGACCCGGTTAATCAAGGCAGTATCAGTACGGGTCCAGTACTGAGTAAGGCGTAGACGCTAAGGCCAAGCATACAACCACACACAATCATAAAAGCAACATGCATATATACACAAGATACATGATCAATACGTCAGCCATACATCAGGATAAGTAAACGGAAAGCTGAATCATGCTCATACAATGCCCGTCCTTTCTTATTATGATAATAATCTCTTTTCACACATTCTTTATTTAACCCTGTAAGCACGGGGACCCCACTATTATAGCCGGTGGACCGGAAATCAACACCCAGGGCACAAGCCTCTGGCCACTATTATAGCCGGTGGACCGGAAATCAACACCCAGGGCAAACGCCTCTGGCCACTATTCTAACCGGTGGAACGGACTGGCCCCGCACCTACATGGTGTTCCACTGTAAGTGATTAGTATCTTTCCCGTGGATTAACTTATTCGTTTGGATCTGTCAAGCCCGAATCCCCCACTATTATAGCCGGTGGACCGGAAATACACACCCAGGGCAGAACGCCTCTGGCCACTATTATAGCCGGTGGACCGGAAATCAACACCCAGGGCAAAACGCCTCTGGCCACTATTCTAACCGGTGGAACGGACTGGGTCGGGCTCAACATCTTTCGCTTTACGTGATTAATGTCTTATTCGTGTCTTATTGAATCACATAATGTCCTTGACATGCATAAATCATTCATTACATTCTTACACATAATAACAAACGGTAAAATTCCACATTCATAACTATACTTTACTCAATAGTACACATAATAACACCAAATAACTCTAAACAGCCATACGGACCATGATTGTCCACACCAAGCCATGGTTAACCCTTCTTAACCTCATTTGTCTATAACAACCATAATACCATCATGAAAACCCTAATACCACCATGAGCCATTTACACCACCAAGTAATCATTAATACCACTACATAAACCCTAATACCACCTTGCAACCCTAATACTGCCATAAGTCATTAATACCACCAAGTGATCATAAATACAACCATATAAACCCTAATACCACCTTGCAAACCCTAATACCACCATGAGCCATTTACACCACCAAGTAATCATTAATACCACTACATAAACCCTAATACCACCTTGCAACCCTAATACCACCATAAGCCATTAATACCACCAAGTGATCATAAATACAACCATATAAACCCTAATACCACCTATGCACCAACTCACGTACTATCTTTCATAATAAGTCTCCCATCACTCTAAGACTCTCCACAACTCTCACTTACAACCCAATTCAGCTCTTCCCACGTAAGGATCATGCCCATGCAAGATCTAGTTCCCCCATGCAAGCTTCTCAAATGTCCACTTTCCCGTTATTCTTTTATTATCATTTCATGCTACCCAAAACCCTAGCATGCATGTCCTAGAGGGCTATAACAAGTCACATCATCAACATCAACGATAAACATGGAACATGGCATACACGTATAATATAAGGCGCACACAACATACCTCATGATCCACGCTGCGCTACACAAAACCGGTTAATCATAACACATGCATATTACACATCAACATGGCATGCTCCACATTCAACCACACAACACACACAAACGTGAGGCCATAGCATCGTCCTTACCAAAAACGGCGCCGGGCTTGGAGCACGCTCCTACACCTCCTGGGGTTTGACCCGGTTCACCTAAGAGGGAAAGAGATCCCTAGTTCGTGGGTCCACGAGAAAGCTTTCCTAGACCCGATAGAAATCGAAAACTAAATTAGAAACTATCCTATCAATCAATAATTTCAATTATTATAATTTAATCGATACGAAGAGACACAACTATTTTTCTTGGAAAATGTGTCCAAAACTTAGGACTTAAAAGCATAGCTCTATTAAGACTTAAGATTAAATATAAATCAAAACAGATTAATACAAACACACTTAGGACATTTCAAATTAGTTCGGAAACCCGAGAAGAATAATCGATCATAGGTTAATTTATCGGAAATAACTTATTTATTAGGTTTTACAACTAAATAAGTAATCCAACCAATTTACATGGAATCAAATCCCAACCGATTAGGTTAAAACATAATTTAAATGATGTAAAACCCAAGATAGAAATCGATTAGGTAAACTACACATAGCAAAATAAATTCTACAGAATCATCCCCGAAGATTAGGGCTTTAAATGCCTAACTACGAATCGACCAAATTACTTTGATTACCTCAAATTAATAGTTTTAAAATACAATTAAACTAATTTTAGATAAATCCAGATAATTAAATTTCAACAAAACAATCTTCCGATCAACCAATTCCAAACAATCCATTTTTAAAATTAGGGTTTTAAAGCCCATGACACAACTCAAGTACTTCAAATCAATTAATTACAATTAAAGGTATTAGAAAGTAATTAGGATCATTTCAACTACTTCTATAAATCTAACTTTAGAAAAACAATTATACAAATACCCAATCTCGTAATCTTACTTAAAATCTAGGGTTTTAGGCCCGAAAATGCAATTCGGTAAAATTCTATAAATTTAATCAAATTGAATGTTTAGAAATACAATTAAACACATTTTATAACATATCAAATAATCAATTGATCAAAATCAATAAAGGAAATACCCAATTCAGCACAATTAGGGTTTTTGAACCCGGAACGCAAATCCGATCAATTATTGCCAAAACATACCAATTGACGGTTCAGAAATGTAATTAAACATATTCTAATATAATTTATATAGTCAATTGAATAAAATAACCCAATTACAAAATCCAATTTAAACCCGCGGGATTTTTGACCTAAAAATCCAATTCCGGTCGATTACGTACGATTTTCCCAAATTAACACTTCTAACATAAAATTTAATACATTTGAAACAATATTATAAAATCAATTGAGCAAAACGACTCAATTATACGACCCAATTTTATTATATCCAAAATCTGACCTAGGAATCAAATTCCGATAAAACCTGCATAAATTTCTCAAATTTATAGTTCCAAAATGAAATTGGATACATTTTAAAACATATTGTATAATCAATTTGTCCGAAATCACAAAAACGGACGGATCCGAAAAATTCGGGCATAACCCGGCCAAAAATCCGATTTTCCCAAAATTTCAACACAACCACACAATTGACTCTTCCAAATCATTCTTATAGCATATACATACATAATCAAACAACTAATTTAGCTTTTTATAAGCTAATTCATACCCAATCAACCAAAACAAGGGTTAGGGTTTTTCGGAAATTATACCAAACGAAAAACCGACGGATCGGGGCAAGGGAAGGTCGGGAAAGCTGTGCCGGAGGTCGAGGATGGCTCGCCGGTCGTCACCCGAGATCGCCGTGGCCGGACGGCGGCACGGCCGGTGCGGCTCGTTGTTCCGCGCTGTTGCGTCGTCCACTGCTCCTGCGGCTGTTGCTGCTGCTGCTGCGCGGCTGTTGTGCTGCGGTGGTCGGTCGCGTCGCCCGTCGCAGCTCGTTGGTCGGCGGCGGCTGGCGAGGGAGCAGGGAGGAGGAGAGAGGTGAGGGAGGTCGGGGCTGGGGTTTCGAATCGCAGAACAGGGAGCACGAGAAAGGGTCGGGGTAGGGGAGAGAAGAGGGAAAGGAAAAGAAGGGGGCGGGGCACCGGTCGGGTAGGGCTGCGGGTTTTTTTTTTTTTTTTTTAATTTACAAATACACATTAGATAAAATACCAAAAACATCAAAAATATTATTAGAAGATTTTATCTAAAACTTATTTAATCAAAAATTTATTTCGAAATGGATCCGAAGGCTTAAATTTAGTAAAAAGGCTATATAAAGAATTTTGAAAACATTTTCGGAAGGATTTAACAACGAACACAAAATTTATATTATTTACGGAAATGTATTATAAGACCTCAAAAAAATTTATTTAAGAGTATATAATAAAATATTTAAGTCAAATTCGAATAAACCAAGACTAATTTAAATAATTTCCGAAATCGGTTTTCCGCAAACCAAAAATCGTAAAACGGAAGAAATTTAATTCCGGAAAGAAATTCATAAATAAACTCCGAAATCTTTTTAATTTAAAACTTTCCAAAAATAATAACGATTATCGAAAACGAATAAATTTAAAGTCGGAAATATTTTCTACGGATAAAATTATTAAAATAAATTTAACTATTTAAATAGAAATTCTATAATTTAAATAATATATTTAGTCAAAGAAATATAACTTCAAAACAAAATCGTAATCACATGACGAAGATATAATCGAAAACGAATAAAAAATATTAAAACCCAAAATACGAGAAAGAACGGAAATATATATTTTTAACCGAAGATCGAAATCACAAGAATATAATAAAATCATTGTCGTGAACGAATTTGTCTAGAATGGTTCGCAACGACAATGATTAATTACATTCAATTATGAATTCAAAATCATCGATAAATCCGTAAAACGAAACGAAATTAGAATAATTAATTATTTACATCAAATTACGCTAATAAAATCATTAAACTTAATAAATCTGGATTTTAAAAATACGGGGTATTACATGAGTCCTCGACACCAGTTGCCTGCCTTGAAGCCGAAGCCTGCCTGTCGAAGCTTTCCTCTCGAAGCCGAAGCCTGCCTCTCTTAGCCGAAGCCTGCCCCTCGAAACTACTCTCCGGTGCTGCCTTCAACAGATCTGTAAGTTTCATTTGTGAATCTGTGCTGCCTTCAACGGATCTGTAATTTTCATTTATGAATCCGGTGCTAATGTATGCCTGTATTTTGGTTAATGTTTGTGGTCTGATATGGCTTCTCGAAGCTTAATGTTTCATAGCTTCCTTCCATGCCTGGAATATGTAATTCTCATTGGCAACTTAGTTGTTCGTCTTTCTGCAACTTTAAGGTCGTGAAACTATGTATGATTGGATTTGTTTCTTATTTCTGTTCTTTTGTTTTCATTGCTACCGGCCGATAGTTGCAGGCTTAGGGCAGAGCTGATATCAATTAAGCAGAAGGGTTGGTTAGAGACATAATTATGTGAAGATTAGCTGTCTATTTTTTATTTTATTTTTTCTGGAAGAAAAAAATGATGCCTAGGGTGGTGATGATGGTGTTGGATCAAACGAAAACCGGAGGCATGGGCTGAGAGGAAGTGGAAGGAGAAGGAAGGAAGATGGTCAAGGTGTTGGGCTGGGGAAAATAGATCTAGAAAATGGAGATGGTTCAATAATATAAAAAAAATTGATGTAAACAGAGTATGAATTTTGTTGGGAAATTGTTTAATGTTGGGGTAATTAAGGCAACTATGGTATCTTCGAAAATTATGAGAAACCAACAAAATGGCTACTATTTTTCTGCTGCTACTGCTGCTATATATTTCTTGGTTGCTGCTGCCTCTTTTCTCCTTATTTTCCCTTGGCCTTTTAACCTCCCCAACATCTATCTCCATCTTGGTGTAACTTTGGTTTGTTAGGAGGCTGTCTGGGTGTGTTTTTGTGGATGGTCTTGCTGCGTTTTTGGCCCCTCTTCTACAGAACTGCAGCTGCATTTTTACAGCCCCTACACCACCATCTATCACCTTCTCCCCTTGTTTTTTTTGTGGCTCCATTTCCTCCACAGCAGCCTCCTCCAATCTATTATTTGATTGGATTAATTTGATGGTTGATAAGCAAATTAAGCTAGAGGAATTTTATAGTTCGTTGTATTATGTATGTATGTATGCATGAGGGGGGTGTTGGTCGAGCAAGAAGGGAAAGGAGAATGAATGAAAAGATTAATTAACAAAGGAAAATAATAGATTAATTTTTAATGATGGGAGTGTGTGAATGATAGAGTTGCTGGTACAATTATTGAAATTATTTCAATGTTTATGGATCACACACACACGGATGTATAAATATTCATAATAGCCTTGGAATAAAACCTGAACCGAAGCTTTCACAGCCATCTATTTTATCATCATAATATTAAAAAATATATGTATATGTCATGATATTAAAAAATTAGATCCATACACCAATGTATCCTAACAGTCAGGCATGTGATTACGTTAGGCTTTATTTAGAATGATTATATTACTTTATTAACTTAAGTAATTGGACGGACACCCCTTATTGATCGACATAATCGATAGTTGGGTCTGCAAAATTCATTTTTTGTAGGTTTGGGTTAGAGTTATGGACTTTTATATGCAACCTTTTTTTTATTATATATGTGTGTGTCCGTGTCTCTATGTAAATTTATTTCCTAGATTAAAAAAAATTAATTGTAATAGCATACAAATCTTACCTCCCTGGTGGTAAAGTTTTTTGGCTGCATAGCAAATTTCAGATCAATATAAAACACTTCTTAGACACACTATTAATTTTTCCCAAAAAGCGACTCTGTAAACTGTAACCCAACACTACATCAGAAATCAACTTTAGCAGTCATATGGTTGATCTAGATGGACTCAAAACCCACAAAAACCACAAGTATGGAACATGAAAGTTCAAAGTTTCCGCTCTTATGATTATTGAAAACCAGACCGACAAATTTTTTTAAACTGCTTCCAAGTTCTGAGCCTCCTGCGACATGGCAGTCTCAGCAGGCTTGTCTAACTGTCTTCTTAGTAAAGATCAAATCCTTCAAATAAAACTTTACCAGCTTATATTATTTTAAATTCACAGCAAGCAAACCAAATAAATGCTCCCCTTTATCTCTCTCTCTCTCTCTGGTGTGTGTTTCACATGAACAATTCTAATAAACTAATGTTTACAATAATTTCGATAAATGTATATGTCATACTTAAAATTTTTCGCAAATGACTATATATACGTATATATACACCCATATATATCCCTGATATTATAGTTTTAAAAATTAAACTGATAATCAAAACCGATATCATAATTAGTTTACATCCCTGATATTATAGTTTTAAAAATATATAGTCACCACTTATAATGCGGTATTTATAATGAGCCTTGAATAAGCTGTAAAACCTTTACCGGTAGAGCTATCCGACTTAAAAAAAATGAGAAAGGATCTGTTTTCAAATCTTTGGTTTCGGTTTAGAAAAAATAAAATAAAATGGAACATTCAATAAATTATATAGTAGCTTGTTATCAATTTAATTTCATGGTTTGTTCCTTTTATCCTTACCATTACAAAATAATGAAGTTTATGATGATCCTTTATTGCAGGTCGGTGATCCTTGCTTCACTTTTGGACACTGGTACATTTATTCTGTGTGGTGCTTTTCTTCTTGATCACAAGTAAGCTTCCAGTGCATTCATTTTTTATTGAAAGTTTAGTTAGTTTACGAATGATACTTATAATTTATGTAACTTGGATCATTCCATACATTGTGGTGATTTTTTTTTGTAAACAAAATACTATATGCAGCCATGGCTCGTTTACCATTATCAAGGACAGAAAGGAATATTGTGGTGGCATTTTGGTTTATTAGATTGAAGAATCAATACATAATATTATTATTAAGTTATCTACTTGATGTACTAGAATATATCAAACAACCCAAGATGGTTGTACATTCAGCTCAAAGAACTCTTGAGCAAGGAATTAAGAATGTTATTGGATGAATTTTAGGTTATGAAAATACTTTTATTATGTATTAGATGGATTGAAGTATTTTTTTTATTAGATGAAGTTTGTAGACTTTTATTATGTTTTAATGGATAATTGTTATCTTTTTAGCTATTAAATATTTAGTATGTAAATTAATTGTAAATGTCTTATTTTAAATATTGTTATAATATATTCATAGATTTTTTTTTAGTTATTGTAATATGTTATTTTGATTTATAAAAATTAAATTAAAAATGTAATATATTAAATTTTGATATATGTGATAAATAATTATTTATATTTTATATCTTATAAAAATATTACTAATTTTTCATGCTAATGAAGTAAAAGAAATTATTATTCTAACATAAATTATTCCTCACAAACCAAACATAAGGAAAATATTCCCTAGAATAATTTACCCTTATATCCTTATATACCAAACAAGAAAGGTGGATAAATTTCCCCCCTTAAGTATTACCCCCTTAATCATTTCCCCCTTAATTATTCCCCCTTAATCCATTTCCCTCATTCCAAGCATAGCCTTAGGGTCATCGCTAATTTAAATTACAAGATCATAATGGAATTCAAAAATAAATAAATCAATCAATCAAACAAGTGCATTATAAATCCATTATAAATACTACACTAAGGAAATTAAGATTAACTAATTTATTATTATTAATGGGCCGAAGGTCTCTGAATCTCGAAGGCATGGAACTCCATAATCTGTCAAATATTAAGAAGCGGTGAAGGAGCAAGCGATGACAAAGCAATGAGAAGCGTCAGAGCATCGATGAAGAGGAAACTAATGAGCTAACTACGGGCAATGTCTCTCATCAAGATCGAGGAGGAGATGTCATGCTCCAGCCAATTGGCATCAAGGAAGATAATGGAGGAAGGGGAAGCTCTTAACATGCATACGAAATGACGTAGTTTAAGGTCACCTTTTAAATAAGCTTACATGTTTCTTATTACTTGAAATACCTACAAATAATAGACATATATGGTGGTTCTTGCATTTTAATTGTTGTGTTGAATACATAAATGGAATTCACTGCATGCCTATTGGAATGACATTATTGTGTTGCTTAGTGATACATTTATACATAGGTACGTATCCTCTAATATATATTTTTTGTGTTGTGATCTCCCATCTCAATCAATTTCTTCCAATATACTCCAATTTTCATGTCGACCCAACAACAACGACTATATATATGAGTTTATAATTAACATTTCCCACTTTTTTGAAGCATATAATTTGAACTTGATCTCATATAAATCATCCATAAACATTGGAAATCATATATATCATTTAACATGAAAGGTGAGGCCAATAATTTGTCTCCTCCGCGGTATAACCACTTAGTAATATCACCAACACAAATGGTAAATTGTTCCCTATGTTATTTTAGTAGCATTTATAACTATTATGCCAAGAAAAATACAAAATTTTCCTAAGCAATAGTTGTCATCTCTTCAAGTGACACAATGGAGTAAACATAGATGGACATGACAATATATTAATTAATCATGAGAGTGATTATTTATAAGGAAAATGCTAACAATGTTTATACTTTTTAATGTAGACAAATTAATATATCAATATTTTATATTTTTACACAATAATAATATGTTTGAAGTTACCAAAAAGAATCAAATATTATGTTTAGTAGAATCAAATATTCACAAACACTAATTAATATAGTATTATTTTTTCAACTTTTTACAAATGTTATTATGGTATATATATATATATATATATATATATATGTTTTCTTTTATTTCTTTGATTAAGGTTGACGTATATCTTTAAATTTGATCATGTAATAGGCACAATCACAAGTTTTAATAACATATTGATTTTTAGTTTTGATTAAAATAAATTATGTAAACTCTTAATAAAAAGGTATGAAAACATTCAAATTATTTTTAACTGAATATGAAACTAAATCTTTGAAGTGCAAATTTTCAAGCATAAATTTCATTATATAGTTTCTTATGACGAACAAAAGAAAATAATGGCTCATTCCATAACAAATATACTTTTTTTATAGATATAGAAGATAATATAGATCTCAAGCTAATAAAGTAATATACACATAGTGTGTTTATATTTCACATGAAAAATACCTAAAAAATAGTGCATGCAATCAAGTAAGAAGCTAATATATCAAATACATACAAGTCTACAAAAGTTATCATATGTCACCATATAAATTGCATGAGAATAAAAAAAATTCATAAGCATGCCATAGAATGGTCAATGAAGGAAGATAAATCAAAAGGAACTATTTGTGCATAATTATATTTCTCTCTGGGAAACAATTTGCATGGCTCACCTTAATTTTCAAAAGGTATAAACTTTTGAAAAGGAAACAGACCATTACTATAAAACTATAGACAAGAATCATCATAATTCATATATGTCTGAAATCTCTAACAAATAACATAAATCGATCTCTGACTTTTTTTTAATCAATCCTTAAATTTCCAAGGTCAACAGTTATAGGATTAAGGGGTCAAAACTCCAATTTTTAGTCTTACCCATTATTTGGTCTTGGAAACACTAATTACCAAATGTGCCCCAAAAACTAGCAACTTCACTTGACCTTAATACCTCAATCTTATTATTTGTGTACTAAATATCTTTCACCATAGATGTCCATGTTTTAACATGCATTCATATATATCTCACTATTGTTAAACATAATTTTACCATTATTTTTTTTTAAAAAAATCAAATAATTATCTAAATATATATTACTAGTTATATGCATATATTTTACAAAAACTACATATATATCAGCAATCATATACACATATTTCATCATTCTTTCTCCTCAACTTTTGATGGTTCATGAAGAGACAACCATCAAATAGGAAAGTATAAGTATTTTTTTGTATAACTTAGTATTTCTTCTATTGTAATTGCCCTTTGTTTACTATTATTCATTTATATAGAATTTGATTTATTGCTTCATAATTCATACACTATTATTCATTTCTTCATTGTTAGATAATGTATCTTAATGTCCTTTCTTTATATAGAAATATGTGCATTGCACATATGCAAAAACTAGTATGTTTAAAGAAGAAAACACTAAGATAAAGGGATGAACAATATTATGGACATTGTTAAACCAATTGGTAGAGTAAAGTAACATGAAGTTGATAAAAATATAAAGATTTTTTTTAGTTTATGGAAAATAATAAGGAAAGGGAAAAATGTTAGTTATGAATTATTTTCAAAGCATTTAAATTTTAGAGAAAGGATTCATAATTGCTAAACAAATTAGGTCACGGTAAGTATTGATGATGGAACTTGGGTTGAATTTTAACAAAAGAGAAAAATAGAATAACGAAGAGGAAAGAATAATGAATTTGAACTTCAAGTAACCTTTGTGATCAAATACTCATAATCATCACTTAAGATAGTAGCTCTTAAGATAAAGAATGTATGATTTTTGAGTTATTAAAAAAACTATGCACCTAAGCTTTGTTGGGGGGTTTTGAAACCTACATAATTCAAAAGAGGTTGATGCCCATTGTATTAATCTCTTCACTCATATAAAGACTATAAGACGTTAAAAAATTATAAAGACAAAACTAGGTACAAACTTAACCAAACATTACTCTAATATAAGCTAGCTATAGTAGGAAAGAAACTAACCCAAACCCATTAGCTTGGGAGCTAATTTTCAAACCATTACAGCCCTTCCACATGCATAATAGTTAGTGCCATTAGCTTAATAACTAGCATTAGGAATTAGGAAATATAAATTATAAGAAGGAAAATTCAAGTATAATCCTACCCTATATCCCTTTCTTGGCTAGCTTCCAGAGCTAGGTAATAGGCCATCTTGATCCCTTAATTTATGCTAATTAAGGTATTGTAAATCAAAAAATTTAGGCCTCAAATCCTACTGCACAAAATCAAAAGTGTATGCTCTATTTTTCTTCTTGATTTTTGAATTTTGAGATCAAAATATGGTTACTACATGCTAGCTCGTGTGTTTTGAGTCTCACATAGCTAATTCCAAGCCATATTTGAGTCATAATGAAGCTAAGAAAAGGTGGTGATTTGATGGCTTTTATTTGGTGTTGCATGGCTCCTAATAATCTATCCCATATATTAAACCAAGTAAGGAGAGTTTTAAATTCTTCTAACTTAGAAAAATTAATGAATAGATTATTATTATCATGTGTGGGGGATACTCCTGCATCATTTTCCCCTCTTGAGAAGGGCCTTACTTATCTTCATAAGGCTTGTCATACAAATAGGTAAGTAAATATCCGACATTAAATGTGTTTGATTTATCCCTAGTTCTAGTGGAAGCTCCAAATCTATATGCATTGTTACCAATCTTTTCAAGCACTTTGAATTCTCCATCACTCCTTGGCATTAGTTTGTACTTCCTCCTAGAAGGGAATCTCTCCTTTCTAAGGTGAAGAAAAATAGATCTTCTAACTCAAACACTTGTTCTTTTTGGTGCTTGTTGGATTTCTTTTTATTCATCTCATTAACTCTCTCAATTATGGACCTTACTTGCTCATGTAACTTTTTAAATTCTTTGGCGCAATCTTGTGCTTCAAAACTAACTTGTGCTTCAATAGGGAGAGGAATGAGATCAATGAGAGTGGTGGGATTCACTCCATACACCACTTCAAAAGGAGAACAATTAGTTGTATAAGTAGGAGACCAGTTGTAAGTAAATTCTACGTAACTAAGTTTGGTGTCCCAATACCTGAAGGATTTGCAAACCAAAATCCTCAAAAGCATAGTAATGTTATAGTTAGTGACTTCTATTTTACCATATATTTATGGATGATTGGATACTAAAAAGAATCTTAGTACCAACAAACCTCCACAATGTCTTCCAGAAGTAGCTAAGAAAGTTGGTATCTCGATCAGAAACAATTGATTTAGGAATATCATGAACCTAACTATGAAGTATATATTAACAATGTAAGAGGAATAATCTATCTTATGGCTAGGGGAAAATGTTCCATCTTAGAAAACTAACCTACTACCACCTTAATGGAATAATTTTACCTTTGTTTTCTAGGCAATTCCACTATTAAGTCCATACTCAAATGATCCCAAGGATGATGTAGGATAGAAAATGGAGTATAGAGTCCTTGGTGGAAGTTACTCTAGAACTTTTGGCAAGTAGAGCATCTTGCTGCAATTAATGGTACATCTCCTACTATCCTAAGCTAATAAAATTTTTCCTAAAGTACATCACAAGTTTTATTAATGCCAAAATGCCATGCTAATCCTCCCTTATTCACTTCTCGAATCAGCAACTCTATGATGGAACACTTGGGGATGCATAACTTGTTGCCCTATAAAAGGAAGCCTTCTTAAATCAAGTAGGGATCTCAAACCTTATCTTGATCTTCAAATAATCTTGCAAAAACTTCATCATTCTTGTAAAGTTCCTTCAAACACCCAAATCTTAAGACTCTTACTTCTAGCAATGAAAGCATACAATACCTTATAGAGAGGGCATCTACTACAACATTGATTTTACCACTCTTTTGCCTAGCTAAAAATGAGAAGGATTGTAAAAACTCTACCCATCTAGCATACCTAGGGTTGAGCTTATATTGCCCATTTGTGTATTTTAGGGACTCATGATCAGTATGGAATAAAAGTTGCGATGGTATAAGGTAATGAGACCAATGATCTAAAACCCTAATAGTAGCATAGAATTCTTTGTCATAGGTGTTATAATTGGATCTTGAGCCATTGATATTTTCATTAAAGAAGGATTTCTTGTAGTAAAACCCTTCCAATGCCCACTCTGCTTGCATCACACTCATCTTTGAACACTTTGTCAAAGTTAGACAACCTTAATACTGTGTCTCATTCAACTTATGTTTGATCATCTCAAAGGTTTCTTATGCGGACTTGGTCCATTTGAATTATCCCTTTTTTAGGCATTATGTGATGGGTGCTAGACGAGGGCTAAATCCTCGTATGAATTGTCTATAGAATGAGGCAAGCCCATGAAAGGATCTAACATCGGTAATGATGTGGGTGTATGCCACATTCTTATTGCCTCCACCTTAATATCATTCATGGAAATGCCATCTTTAGATACAACAAACCCTATAAATTTAACTTTCAGCACAAAGAAGTTACATTTTTCTAGTTTACCGTACAATTTTTTGCTCCTAAGGGTTAATAATACAAGCTTCAAGTGCCTCACATGATCATCACTTCTAGAGGAGTATATAAGAACATCATCAAAGTACACAACTACAAATTTATAAATGAAGGGTCTAAATACTTCATCCGTGAGCCTCATAAAGGTGTTTGGTGCATTGGACAATCTAAATGGCATTACCATCTATTTGTATAAGCCTCCTTTGGTCTTGAAAGTGGTATTACATTCATCTCCTTCCTTCGATATTAGAAAATATAGTTGCTCCATATAAACAATCTAACATGTCATTAAGCATATGTATGGGATACCTATACTTGATATTAATGTTGTTGATAACTCTACTATCAACACACATTCTCATTGATCCATCCTTCTTTGGTACCAAAAGAGCCCGTACCGCACATAAACTATGTGATTCCATAATTAAACTCTTGTGTAATAGCTCTTCAAATTGTCTTTGGAACTCTATGGTATCTTTAGGATTACATCTATTGGCCAGCTTTTCAGGGAGTGTAGCACTGGGAATAAAATCAATTTTGTGCTCTATGCCCCTTATAGGAGTCAACTCACTACATAACTCATTTAAGAAAACATCCCCAAACTCACCTATCAAGGCCTTGACCCTTGGGTTAAATGGACTACCATTCTTATTATCTTCAATAATTAATAATAAATACATGGTTTTCCCTTTACCTATGGCCTTCTATAACCCCTTCCCATCTATGAACATATATTAATTACAATTTAGATCCTCCTTAACAAGTAAGGATCAAATTTTAAGGGGTGTGAGTGAAATATTTTTTGTCGGCATATTTCAAGCTATGCATATTCTTCCTCCCATCATACTTGACATGCCTATCATATTACCAAGGTCTACCAGCTAATAAATGATATGAATCTATAGGAATTACATCACAAATAACTCTATCTTGATAATTTTTTCCTATAAAAAATGGAATAATAAGTTTCCTTATGACTTCAACCATAGAACCATCATTAAGACATTGAAGCTTATATGGTATAGCATGTTTAGTAGTGGGAAAATTAAGCTTCTCTATAAGAGCACAAGAAGCCACATTTGCACAACTACATCCATCAATAATAAGGGAAAATATTTTACTGTGTATTTTACACTTATTATGAAATATTGTTTCCCTTTGGGACTCCTTATGCAAGACCTCTTTTACATCTAACACCCTCCTCACTATTAATGCCTTTCCAACATTTGGTGGGGCCTCCTCAACTTTGGCCTCCCCCTCCATGGCTAAATGATCATCCCCCTATTCCTCCTCCAATGGCGCCTCCTCTAGGTTAAGTAAAGTTATCACCCTTTTGTTTGGACATTTGTTTTGATAATTTCCAATTCCTTGACACTTAAAGCACATCAGCCCTTTACTCCTACTAGTCCTAGCCATTTGTTGCCTTCCTTTACCCTTACCATCAAATGTCTTAGGTGTAGGAGGTGTCTTAGGTGACTCTCTTTGTGTACCTTGGTTCTACTTTACTACCCTAAATTTTAATCCTTTTTTTTCTTTTTAATACTTCTCCACCTTAATGGCTAGATGAAAGAATTCATATAGCATGTAGTTTTTGTAAAGCTCCACCTTCCTAGCAATGTCACTTATTAAACCTTCTAAGAATCTTGACATTGTTTGCTCCTCCACTTCCTCCAAGACAAGTCTCATAATAAGCTTTTCAAACTCCCTAATATAATCCTATACACTCAAGGACCCTTATCTTAAAGAAGATATTTTATTGTAAAGGCTTTGAGTAGAAGAAGATGGTAAGAACCTCTCTTACATAAACTTCTTCATTTTTGTCCAACTTCTCACCATGGAATTTCCTTTCCTTCCCCTCTTATGCACCAATTTCTCCCACCACAAGGAATAATTCCCTTTTAACTTAAGCATCGCAACCTTGAAATACTTCTCATCATCATAGAATTTAGCCACAAACATCCTATTACACTTTAACTCCCATTTTAAAAAGTCTTTCGGATTGTGTGACCCATCAAACTCTAAAATCTCTATTTTGATATCATGAGAGGATTCTTTTCTAACATGCCTCATCCATCCTTGAAGCCTAGGAGACTCACTAGAAGAAGATCTAAAATTCCTAGTTTCTTCCCCTAGGTGGTTCCCCCCTCTTTATAAGCTGATGGATTTCTTTTTGGTGGTGGAATGTTAGCATTTAGTGTAAGAGACTCTAGACTCCAAAATTCCTAACACTCTCCTCATATATTCTTGTAAGGATTCAATATCCCTATCCCTTCTTAAATTTTTTGCTTCTTAAAGATTTAAACCCCTAGGAACTTATTGATTTTTCACAATGGTTTGAAGTTCAAGAAGTAAAACAAGAGAGTATAACAAGGGTTATGGTCTAATGGTGGGGATTTGTTTTTCAATAATGTTTGGTTCAAATGGGGTGTGGTGAGGTGAGTAATGGTTGAATAGTGGTTTGTGGTGGATGGTGGTTCAAATGTTGATAAGGTGGTTGAATTACAGGAATAAAATTTGTGGTGCTTAATGGTGGTTCAAATAATGGACAAATGGTGGAAACAGATGTTGGTGTTTGATGTTGGTTCAAATGATGGTAGGGAGGCCAAATGATGGTAGTGTGGTAGTGGTCAAATGTAGGGGTGGAAGTGATGAATAAGTGTGCAGCATTTGGGAAAAAAAGACCAAATTTATCAACCTTAAGCTTTGATACCAATTTGATGCATAATTGCTAAAGTAAATTAGGTGATGCTAAGTATTAATGATGCAACTTGGGCTAAATTCCAACAAAAGAGAAAAATAGAATAGAGAAGAGGATAGAAAAATGAATTTTATCTTCAAGTAACCCTTGAAATCAAATACTTACAATCAACACTTAAGGCATTAAAATTTAAGATAAAGAATGTAAGATTTTTGAGGGATCAACAAAACTATGCAATAAACTTTGTTTGGGGGTTTCAAAACCTGTAGAATACCAAAGGATTTGATGCCCATTACATTCAAATCTTCACTCATATAAAGAGTGTAAGAGGTTGAGAAAAATTACAAATACACAACTAACCCTTAATTAACAATATGGGAATAAACTTAACCAAACATGACTCTATTATACGGTAACTATGGTAGGGAAGAAACTAACCCAAACTCATCAGTTTGGGAGATGTATTATAGCCCTTCTACATGCATAATAGCTAATACTGTTAGCTTACAAACTAGCATTAGGACTTAGGAAATATAACTTACAATAAGGGAAATTCTAGCGCACTACTTTAGCTTATATGTAACCAAATGATGAAAAATAATCCTAAGCCCCTTTCTTAGTCGGTTTCCATAGCTAGGTAGTATGCCATCTTGATCCCTTAATTTACATTAATTAAGGTATTGGAAATCACAAAAAATAGGCCAAGAAAAGGAAGTGAGTTGATGAATTTTATTTTGTGTTGTATGGCATGCATGGTTCCTAATAATCTAGGCCGTATATTAGACCAAGTAAGGAGAGTTTTAAATTCTCTTAACTTAGAAAATTTAATGAATAAATTATTAATATCATGTGCAAGGGATGTTCCTACATCTAAAAACTTATGGGAAAGAAAATAAAAAATACATGGTTAAAGAAAGCTATACATGAGCATTTTTTTTTTTGGCATAAACATAAGGAAAGTGGAGAAATTTTGGCATTTTTAAGAATTACTACTTGGAATTTTTATCTACTTAATTTGTATTGTTTCAATCAAATAATTTCTTAGTGATGCTTCAATAGTGTTGGTTGGTACTCCTACAGTTGGGAAGTACTTTCTAATGGGCAGATTGAATATGTATAAGGCAGAGAGAAAAAAAAAGAATTAATATTATGTATGTTGTGTCAATCTTTATAGGGACATTTCATGTTGTACCATTCTTCTATTATTTTTGTTTGATATATTTATAATAAACCAATTTTGAATGATTAAATATAGTGCTTGGAAAATAAAAAAAAGGATATTTTTCAATAAAAGATTGAATAATGTAGGAATTCATGTAATAAAATATTTCCTATTGTTATATCACATGAATCCCTCTTTTTTACACAAAGTAATATAAATTTAGTTATGTGTCAAATCTATAAAGTGGGCAGACTATGTTGTAATGAATTTATATATAGGTTATACAAAATTTGCTGTTATCATATATACATGGAACTAGGGCCTCTACCAATGCATAAAAAACAATGGTTAAGCATGTAAATGGTTTGGATATTAGAGGTTTCTTGGTCTTTGAGGCTAGAATGCCACAATTTCTAACTACTTAAATCTAAATGATTGTGTACTAATGCTCTTTATCCCTTGCTATTATGAGAGAATATGATATATGATGCAAGAAATGGGTGCTTGATATACTTTTATTCTTGAACATTCCTCTACAATATGAACAATTGTGCTGTCATGGTACCTAACTTTTATATGCTCCATACTTATTGGTTAGTATTACAATTTAGAGCTAAGGGGTTGTTTATGACATCCATTGTAGACATGGATGGAGCCAGCTTAGAATATATGGGGCCATCCCATGTGATTTAAGAATATATTGTATTGGTAGTAAAAAGTTGGATCACAATCTCTTTTGCTCTAGTGGTGGAGTGTGTGTTTTTCAACTCATGAAATCCAGTGCTTGAGACCATATTTATAATACCCCATATTTTTACAGTTCAATTTTATTAACCTTAATGATCATATTAGCATAATTTGATTAAAATGTCTATTTATTTTCATTTTGATTTATTTTATGATTTTATGGAAGGTTTCAAATTCATATCATAATTTAATTAATCGTTATTGTTGTTGACCATTCTAGATAAATTCGTTTATGACGTTGATTTTATTATATTCATATAATTTTGATTTACATTTAAAAATATATATTTATATGCCCTCTCGTGTTTTAAATTTTAATATTTTAGATCCATTTTTATTATAAATTTGTCATCTGATTACGACTCTATTTTGGAGTTATATTTTGTTAATGAAATAAATTATTTAAATTATAAAATTCTCTTTAAAATAGTAAAATTCTTAGATATATTTAAATTATTTATGTTTAACAAAATATTTATTTGGAGAAGATATTTACATATTTGAATTTATTTATTTTTATGAAGTTGGGAAGATATTTAGAAAGTTTTAAATTGCAACGATTTTTGTAACTTAGTTATAATTTTCATTCAAAAATAAATTTTCTTCTATTTTTTCCCTTTTAGTTTACAAAAGACCTTTTTGGAAAATTATTCTAATTAATATTAGTCTCTTGGAATTTGATTTAAATATTTTCTAGATAGGTTTTACTATTTTTTTAAGGTCATATTTTGTATTTTTGTAAATAATATAAATATTTATATTTGTTGGTATTTTCTTCCTAAAGTAGTTATGAAATCCTTTAAATAGTTTTTATATTGATTTTATACCTTAAAATCTTTACAAAAGGTTTTTTGTTAAATGAGTTTCAAACAAAATTATCCATAAAAAAATTTTTGGTATTTTATACCCTATTATGTATATGTGGATTTATTAAAAAAATAAAACTCAAATTGGTCGATTCCCCCAATTATCCTTTCTCTTCTTCTCTCTCCCTCTTTTATTTTCTTTTCTCTCTCTTCCTTCCCCGTTCTTCTACGTGAACCCTAACCCCCAACTCTCTATGCCCATCTCCCCTTCACTGCTCCCTTTCTCCTTTGTCTCCAACCATAAAATCCCATCACCAAACCAACAAGATGAACCATTGTTGCCATTGGAGTGTAAATTGGGGAGCTTTGACTCAACCCCACTCTAGTGCCTCCTTGCTTTGTGTTGCCATTGGAGTGCAACGCCCAATCCACCACACTCCATTGCCCCTGTTACTTAGTCAACCACCATTCCTACAAGCTAGTATAACTGTCTCTAAGGAACACTCATATAAGCAATAGACAAACACAATGAATGGAGTAGCCATGGTCACACCACCATCATGGTTGTCGTCAGTGTTGCCTGAGCACCGGTGAGTGACACCCGACTACCAGAGATCTCCAGCAACCTACTAATTTTTGGTTTCTATCAGTATAATTCCTAATCTGTAATCCCAATTCTTGAATTGATTTGTGTGATTTAGCTTTTGTTAAGCCAAATTGGTTATTGAGAATTTTATGGATATGGTTGATGTTCAATTTGAAAGTATTGGTTGTTGTTAATATGTTCAATTTTAAGGGTTTTGCAATTTTGACCAAGATATATATGAATTTTTTGGATTCATCCGATTAAGTTTTATTTGATAAATTAATTATGAAATATGTTGTAAAATGTATCTAATTTCATATTGAAACTATCAATTTGAAACATTTGTGTGGAATTAATCATAATTGGATTTCTAGGTCAAAATCCTTATGTATTGAAATGGAATTGAAAATTTGAGTTGTTTTATTCAATTAATATTATAATATGCTTTGAAATGATTTTAAATTTATGTGGGAAGAGTTAATTTAGGAAAAATAAGTGAAATCAATTGGAATTGAACTTTTATGTCAAAAATCTTAAGGATCTAAATTCAATTATATAATTGAGTTATTTTATTTAATTTATTATATAATTTTCATTAAAAAAAACTTTTAATTTCAATCCCAAATCGTCAATTTAAATATTTTAATGAGAATTGATCATATTAACATTTCGAACTTAAAATTTTAAATTGTATTAAATTGGGTATTTCTTTTATTATTTTTGATCAATTTATTATATAATATGTTATAAAACATACCTAATTGCATTTCTAAATATTCAATTTAAATAAATTAATAAAATTCAATTAAATTGTATTATTGGACAAAAATCCTAGATTTCAAATGAAATTATGAAATTGGTCATTTGTATAGTTATTTTTCTAAAATTAAATTCATATAAATAGTTGAAATGACCTTGATTACATTCTTACACCTTCACTTTGGATTAATTGATTTAAATTGTTTGAGTTTGTATCTTCGGCTTTAAAACCCTACTTTTTAAAAAATAATTATCTTAAATTGGCTACTGGTTAGATTATTTTTTACTAAAATTGATTATCTAGATTTATATAAAATTAGTTTAATTATTTTTTTAAACTATCAATTTGATGTAATCAAAATTAATTGGTTTATCTGTAGTCCGGGTATAAAAACCCTAATTTTAGGAGATGGTTTGATAAAACTAATTTGGTTATGCCACATTTATCTAATCAATTACTCGCTTTGATTTAAAATCATTTGAATTATGTTTATTTTCTTATCAATGTGGATTAGTTTTGTGAAATTGGTTGATTATATTTGTAGTTGTAAAACCTAAGTAGTAAGTCACTTTCAATAAAATTAACTTATCCTCTATTATCTTTTCCTTGGTTTTCCCAATTAATTTGAAATACTCTAAGGGATATGTGTTGAGCTCGATTAATTTTGAATCTTAAGAGAGCTATGTTGGCGAGTCTAAGGTTTTGGGCACATTTTTCAAGAAAGATCGTATGTGTCTCTCTTTGTTAATTAAATGGTAATACTTGAATTATTAATCAATAAGGTAGTTTCTAACCTATTCCTATGATTTCTATCAGCAATCTAGGAAAACATTCCTGTAGATTATCAAGCTCAGGATATCTTTCTCTCTTTCTCAATTTGCTTATCTAGCTTTGGATTTTGTGTACTTACCTTTGCTTATGGTGGAATCATGGAATGTGTGTCTTCTTTAAGTCAAAGGTGATGAGAAGTATGTCAAGTGTATACTATGTTATGTGTGGTGATTATGTGTATTTATGAGCTTATAATTTAAATGCAAACACATATTAGCATGCCTCTTGATTATTGTATGTGTTCAAGCATGGGAATGGGTGAGCATGATTATTTGGTTGACATATTTAGCAAATTTGGAGATTTCTGGTAATTTTAGAGTACGTTCTAATATGACTTAATTATAATTGGTTTGAAAAGTCATATCATTGGTTGAGTATGGATTGAAATTGTATGTTTCCTTATGTTGGATTTTTATACCATGGAATTATTTCACTTTAATGCTACTTGGCTTGGATCGGCTTTATTACCACATAAAATTATTCAGCTTTATTGCCACTCAAAATTATTTAGCTTTGATGCCACTTAGATTGATCGGCTTTAATGTCATTTGGATTAGATTGACTTTAATGCCAATTAACTGGCTTTAATGCCACTTGGAATGGATATAATAATGGAGTTTTATTATATGATAGCAGTGATTTAAGTGTTGTTAAATGGGCCTACTTTATGCTTGGTTAAATCCTTAAATAAAATATTAATCACTTAAAATGAAAGATCTTAAGTTGGGACTTTTACCACTTGGGGTAGATATTTAGTTAGGTTTGGTATTTACTTGGTACTATTATGATATTTTTATCTTCTATGATAGTGGGTGTCTTATAAGGTCCCAAGCGACGATTTTTTATGCTATAAATGTTCCAATATATTTCAGCCCTATAGGGGTATATATAGTCTCAAAAAATTAATATTTCCGCCTTACCTTAATTCTCTAACCCTATAATTTAACCTAATCTTAATTTGTTGATAATTAAACTATCTTAATATCTAACCTAAATTATATTAATATTATCCTAATAAAAAACTAAATATATTAATCTTCTTATTTCTTTTCCCTATTTTCCTTTTTCCCTTCTTTCTCTTTCTTCATTCGGCCAACACCCCCTTTCTTTTTCTTTTCCTCTTCTTCCTACGTGAAACATTATCCATAGACAATTTCTACATGCCTAATCACTCCCCTATCACCTTCCAACCATCCCCTTACCCCCATCAACTCCTAGCTCTTACTAATGTAGGTTGGGGTTGAAAATTTTCCTTCGGCCGCTACGCCTCATTCCTCTTGTCTTTGCATCTACATGTGCATGTTTATATATAAATAACCATTAATAAATTCCCAACCACCCTATCTTCTCTCCCTTTCATTTTTTATAGCAATAACACAACTATATTCCTTTTTCACCTCCTCTTGGGTGCCACAAAAACAACTCCAAAAACCCACACCAATGTGATCAACCAAGGCACCTCCACCACCTGCGTCAACCTACACCGAAACCCCCATAACTATTGACCAAATCCACTGCAATGCATCCTCCACCTCTAGCTAAACACACCATAGCCTTCCTCCCTTACTTTTTATCCCTTTGTTGCGACACAACAATTTGCACCCACCTCCTTCCCTTCAGCAGCTTCAACCAAAGCTTAATTCCCCTCCTTTTGAACATCTCTAACTGCACCACACCTTCCACTCTTTGACATCTCCAACCACAACCCACCAACACCCTTTTAATCCAATAATCGAACACTATCCTTCCTTATTTCAGCCTCTACCACCGTAACATCCCGTATAGCAACGACAGCCTGTGTCGTTGCTCCACCCTTTCATGATACAACCCACCATTTACCCTTGTTTGGTTGTGCAAAGTTTTTCCAAACACCACCTTACTCAGTTTCATTTTTCTCCCATCTATAACCCTTCCATTTCCTTTAACATCTCCTTAATTATAGGGTTTAATCCTAATGGTGTTTTATTATGATTTTCTTAAGTGATTTTTTTGTGGCTCCGCAAGATGTGGAATAGGATCTTGTGTGCTTAGAGACCAGAGTCATCTTTGTAAGGATACTTGTCGCAGACTAAAATTTTTGGTTGGTAAGTGTTATGCATAATTTTGTGTTGTGCCATGTTATTATTATTATGTGAATTAATTTATGATTGTTAATGCTATAATATTTTGTTGATATTATATGATAGAAAATGAGTAAGTAAAGATAATGTGATATTGTTATTTTATGTGGAAAAACACTTAGCGTGAAATATGGATGTATCATGGGTTTATTAATGGTATGATGAATGTGAAATGAGTATGCTAAGGTCTATGGGGAAAATATAGACTTGGAAAAAATGTTACTAAACACATAAGATTCGCATGAAACAAGGGCTTTGTTACTAATAAGGGCATTTTGGTCAACATGGGTTAAATATGAGAATCATGGTATTTTAAGTTGTTACATCATTGAATAATGTGCTAAGGAATTTATATGAAGTGTTTATAGTAGTTGTGAATGATCTAAGTTTAATAAAGTATGAAAATAGTTTGATTTGAAAATAGTAACACTAAAACGTGGTGACCATTATCACATGTGTGAAACGGTAGAGTTAGACCATAAAATTAGAATATGTTGTTAACCTTAGTGTTTTAGAGATTTGTATTGAATCTTTTGATTGTTTGAGACCTACAAGAAAAGTTATTCTAGTTATGTGAAATTAAGATTTATAAACCTTGTGAATAATACATTTTAGGATAGGGTTATTATCATATGTGCATTACTTAGAGATAAGCCTTGAAATTCAAGTATAATAATAATAATAATAATAATAATAATAATAATTCTTGAGTAATAGGTACTAAAGTTTGGTGATTAAAAGAGGAACATAAGAAGAGTTATGATAGAGGTGTGAAATTAGGGTTTTGGGAAAATATAAGGGTCTTATCCCTAGAGAATGGCATTATGATATCATGACCTTTCTTACTTGTTTGAACATGTTTTGTACTCGTTAAATCAAACATGAATAAGATATTAATCATTTAAAATGAAAGATCATATGAGTCAGGCCAAGGTGTTTGTGGAACTATTCCACCAGATGATAATAGTGGCTCATGTGTGCTGTCCTTAAAAGTTGCTTCAAAACGTTATACCAATTTAGGAATAGTGGCTCAGAAGTGTTTTACCTTAAGAGGTGTTTTATGGATCTTTTCTATCAGATGATAATAGTGGTTTAGGTATGTTTTCCCCTAAGAGGTGCTTTAGTTCATTCCATCGGATTAAGAATAATGGGTCCCTATACTCATCAGCAATAAGAATATGATTTGATATAAGTAACCTAATGGATAAGGTATTAATGATTTAAAGTGGAAGAGTATGTGAGTTAGGAACAAGGTGTTTATGGATCTATTCTATAGGATGCTATTAATAGCTTAGGTGCGTTATCCCTGAGAGGTGTTTCAAATTGTTCCACTAGTTTAAGGATAGTGGCTTAGAAGCATTTTATCTTGAGAGGTGTTTTATGTATTCGTTCCATTTGATGATAGTAGTGGCTCAGGTGTGTTGCCTCTGAGAGGTGATTCAGACCATTCCACTGGTTTAAGAATCGTGGCTAAGGAGCATTTTTCCATGAGAGGTATTTTATGGATTCTTTCTACTGGATGATAATAGTGGCTTAGGTGTGTTGTTCCTAAGAGGTTCTTCAATCAGTTCCACCATATTAAGAATATTGGGGCCTTATACTCATGATGAATAAGAATATGATTTGAGATAAGTAACCTAATGGATACGATACTAATGATTTAAAGTGGAAGAGTAAGTGAGTAAGGACCGAGGTGTTTATGGATCCGTTACACAGGATGATAATAGTGGCTCAAGTGTATTTTATCTTAGAGGTGCTTTAGATCATTCCACCAGTTTAAGAATAGTGACTTGGGAGTGTTCTATCCTGATAGATGTTGGATCAGTTCCACCAGATGATAATAGTCGTTCAAGCATATTGTCCCTAAAAGATCCTTTAGACCATTTCACTAGTTTAAGAATAGTGGGGGCCCTCAACTAAATCTAAATAAAAGAATGAAAATGGTTATATCTAATCAATAGGTCCGGATCAATATTTACCTAGTGATACTTTATGTGTTTTGTACATGTACTTATCATCTGCTATGAATGCATATATTTAACTGTATCCCTAACTCGACAATATTGTTACTTTGCTCAGTATGTTACGTACTGACCATCCTTTTATGGGTGCTACTCAACCCCATGAGCAATGACCCAAATGCTTTTGTGTAGGTCTTTGAGGACCAATTGGATGATTTTGTTGCCTTTAATGCATTATATAGGGAGGAGTGAATTTTCCTATATTATGTGTTTGGGCGAGGAGTTATGTTATCCAAAGGATATTTTTACCTAGATACTTTTTATACTCTTTAATCCATTATTATTGTACTCTGTTTTACTTTTAATGGTTTTAGGTTTTTGATTGATGTAAGGATGGTATGGTAAACAAGACTTGTATCAATTACGACAGCAACACCTAGTATCTTAGTTATATGCTTCTTCTATAAAATATTTTTTTAGTATTAAAATTTGAGGTGTTACATCAATACCAATCAAGTAGTAGATTAGTTATTATAATTTCTTTGAGTCTCTATCTGTTGTGGATCGATACCAATTCGAAAAATAAGATCTAATTAGAATCAATTAGAACACACAAGAATTGAGAAGAGAAGAACACTCAAGAACACAGATTGGGGAAACAGATGATCTTATTGATGTGATGTAATTGTGATTACAAAGAATCAAAGAAATTCTCACTTAAATCACTCAATATATCAAGGAATTACAATAGAACTCAATAGGAGAAGAAGACGGCATTCACTCTTCAATTAGGGTTCTAATTGCATGGTATTTATACTATACGAGACTGTCATTAGCGAAAACCGAGGCGGAACGAAAAACCCAAAAAAACACGGACCGTATTAATAAACACGGTACCACCGTTTTTATTTTCTATCTCTCGGCCTGTCACAAAAAATAGAACATATTTTCCTGATGAAAAACACGGATCGTGTTTCCAAAACACGGGCCCCCATGTTTATTTCCAACTTTGACAATCTTTAGCATTCAGCCACAACTTCTTCATATGACCTCTGATCGAGCTGATTCTTGATGCATTGGAAATATAACAAAAAGATCTACAACTTTCATGTTCAGAACATTTCCAAATTCTAATTCCTTCAATGTAAAATATTCATATCTTTCCAGAATAGCTCACAGTTCTACTTTAAATTTCTCCAAAACACTTCACACACCAATCCAAGCAATTCTACACGCCAAATACGAGTCACAAGCTCACAATTCTCCACCTTGACGACGTATTTAAAGTAGCTAGAACCAGGAACACAAAAGACCATCTGTAAAAAACCCCTGGGCCCCAAAAGGCCCTCATGGTACACAAACACCAACCAAGTCCAAGCAATGCTCGAACTTGCTCACTGTCAATGGCTTCATTAGCATATCTGCTGGATTCTCAGCAGTAGCCACCTCCTCCAACACAACCTTGCCTACAGCAATAATACCTCGGATGAAGTAGTACCTGATATCAATGTGCTTCGTCCGACAATGGAAAGAATTCTGATTCTTTACCAAACAAATAGCACTCTGGTTATCGCTACGAACAACGTGAGCACCATGACCAAATCCAAGCTCACGAACGAAACCACCAAGCCACGAAGCTTCTTGAAAAGCTTCCGGCATAGCCATATACTCAGCCTCAGTAGTGGACAATGCAGTCACATCTTGCAAAGATGACCTCCATCTAATTTCCGAACCACCAAGACAAAACACATAACCTCAAGTGGATCTCCTATTATCAAGATCTCCACCATAATCAGAGTCAACGAGCCTAGTCAACGCATCAGTTGACCTCCCATACTCCAAACAAGATGATGCAGTACCCTTCAAGTACCTCAGAATCCACTTCATTGCTTGCCAGTGAGCCTTCCCAGGATTCGCCATATATCTGCTCACAACACTCACAGCTTGAGCAATATCTGGCCTGGTACAAACCATAGCGTACATCATGCATCCCACAACATTAGAGTAGGGAACTGTGGCCATAAACTCCTCCTCATCTTTAGATTTGGGGCAATCTAAAGCAGACAATCTGAAGTGAGTAGCCAAGGGAGTACTAACCAGCTTGGCATCAATCATATGAAACCTCTCCAATACCTTGTTCACATATTGCTCTTGTGACAAGTAAAGACGCTTCTGTCTGCGGTCTCGAATGATCTCCATGCCAAGGATCTTCTTCGTAGCTCCCATATCCTTCATCTCAAACTCAGTCTTCAGCATTGTTTTCACCTTGTTAACTTCAGACAAATCTTTTGCTGCAACAAGCATGTCATCGACATTCAACAAAAGATACACCAGAGAACCATCACCAACCTGCTTCAAGTATACACATCCATCGTACTCACTCTTGGAGAACCCATGCTCAATCATAAACTGATCAAACCTCTTATACCATTGTCTAGGCGACTGCTTCAGACCATATAGTGACTTCTTCAATAAGCACACATGATCCTACTTGCCTTTAACAACAAAGTCACTGGTTAGCGCATATAGATCTCCTCCTCGAGCTCACCATGTAGAAAAGCTATTTTAACATCCAATTGCTCTAACTCCATATCCTGCATAGCTACAAGCGCAAGTAAAGTACGAATAGAAGTATGCCTGACAACAGAGGAAAATACCTCATTATAGTCTACACCAGGTATCTGACTAAACCCACGTGCAACTAAACGAGCCTTGTACCTCGGTCCCTCAACACCTGGAAGTCCCTGTTTGAACTTGTACACCCACTTGCAATCAACTATTTTCTTCTTCCTGGGTGCCTTCACAAGTTCCCATGTCTGATTCTTCCATAGAGACTGCATCTCCTCCTCCATAGCAACACACCACTGAGCAGAATCAGCACTAACAATGGCAGCTGAGTATGACACTGGCTCCTGTACATCAATGACAGTCTTAGCACTAGCCTAAGCATAACCTGCTAACTCCTCAAAGCCATACCTCATAGGAGGCTTCACAACCCTCTGTGGTCTACCAGGAGCAATGCCCCTTTGCTCCACCTGCTGCCTGGATCCACCCACTTCAGGAATAGTGGGTCTCATACTAGAAGAGTCTGACTTATCCAAATCAACATCTACCTCCACCTTATCCGTAACACCATGCAGATTCTTTTGCTCCACCTCTTCAGACAATCTATCAGAAGAAGACTCAGATTTTTGGAGGAATACGGACTCATTGAAGGTAACATCCCTGCTTGTCAAAAACTTGGATGCAGCTGGATCCCATAACCTGTAACCCTTCACACCGGATGTATAGCCAAGAAAGATATACTTCTTGGCTCTAGGCTTGAGCTTCCCATCATTCACATAAGCATAGGCAGGACATCCAAAAATATGCAAATCAGAATAATCAACTGGTTTGCCAAACCATACCTCCTCAGGTGTCTTCAAATCAATGGAACGATTGGGTGACCTGTTCACCAGGAATGCCGCCATGTGAACTGCCTCAGCCCAAAACTCCTTACCTAATCCAGCTTGTGACAACATACATCGAGCCTTCTCTAATAGGGTCCTATTCATCCTCTTAGCAACCCCATTCTGTTGTGGTCTTCCAACACAAGTGCGATGCCTAGTAATACCATGGTCCTCATAGTACTTAGTGAAACTACGTTCCACAAACTCAAGGCCATTATCTGTCCTGAGACACTTCACTTGTCTCCCAGTCTGCTTCTCTAATAAAGTCTTCCAATGCTTGAAAACTTCAAAGACATCATTCTTATTTTTAATAAAATAAGTCCATACCTTCCTAGAGAAGTCATCAATAAATGTCAGTAGGTATCGCGAACCACCCTTGGAAACCACCCTTGCAGGACCCCACAAATCAGAGTGAACATAATCCAAAGGCCCCTTTGTACTATGTGTAGCCTTTGAAAAACTAACCCGCTTCTACTTGCCAAACACACAGTGCTCACAGAAATCCATAGTACCTGTACTCTTTCCATCCAACAACCCTCTCTTGGAGAGTTCAGTCAAGCCTTTGACACTCATGTATCCAAGTCGCATATGCCAAAGTCCAGTAACATCCGAGTCAGACGTACTCGATGATGTTACCGCAGCTGCTCCCTCAACAGTGGAACCAACAAGCTTATACAGTGTCCTGATCCTCTTTCCTTTCATTGCAACAAGAGACCCTCTAGTAATCCTCATCGTGCCATCCTCGATCACATAACGATATCCATTACAATCCAAAGAACTCAATGAAATCAAGTTCTTGGTCATCTCAGGGACATGTCGAACATTAGATAGTGTTCTGACCACACCATCATGCATCTTCACCTTCACTGCCCCAATCCCAGCAACTTTGCATGCAGCATCATTACCCATTAGAACTACTCCACCTCGAGTTGTCTCGTAAGTCTGGAACCAATTCCTGTTGGGACAAATATGGTAAGAGCATCCAGAGTCCAAGATCCAGCTGTCCATAATCTTGGTTTGACTATCAGTGACAGTCAACACACCACCATCAGTATCATATTGAGCTATAGCAGCATCATCCTTTGTGCTAGATGATTCACCAGGTTTATCTCCAGATATCCTATTAGGACAAAACTTCTTGATATGACATTTCTTCTGACATCCATAGCACATGACATTCTTGGATCTATTATTCCTCGACTTTGACCTATACTTCTTCTTCTTATCACCAGAACCCCGTTCCTGAGTTCTGCCCCTCGCTACAAGTCCCTCACTATGTGAGTCACTATAACTACCTCCTGTCATCTGATTCTTAATCAGTTCCCGTTGTAGTAGGGCAGTCTTGACATCATCAAGAACCAACTCATCATCCTTCTCATACAGTATGGTCTCACGAAAATGTTTGTAATCAGTAGGCAAAGAACACAACAATGTAATAGCAAGATCTTCATCATCCAATTTAACATCTATATTCCTCATATCCATAATTATAGAGTCAAATTCATCAAGATGAGATTTTAGGGATTTTCCCTTACCTAATTTTAACTCATGCAACTTGCTCTTCAATAATAGACGATTTGTCACCGACTTCGTCATGTATAGAGACTCTAGCTTGAGCCATAAGGATGTCGTCGTTGTTTCTTTAGCCACCTCATGCAAGACCTCATTAGACAAACACAACTGTATGGTGGAAAGGGCATTTTGATCTATCTCCTCGAATTTCTCATCTGTCATTGAATCAGGCTTCTTTGATATTCTGAGTAACGCCTTCTCCAATCCATTCTGAATCAGGATCGCCTTCATCTTCAACTTCCATAAGCCAAAGTTCACAGACCGATCAAACTTCTCTATATCAAATCTTGTAGACATCCCGAATACGAACCCAACGCTCTAATACCAATTTGTTGTGGATCGATACCAATTTGAAAAATAAGATCTAATTAGAATCAATTAGAACACACAAGAATTGAGAAGAGAAGAACACTCAAGAACACAGATTGGGGAAACAGATGATCTTATTGATGTGAATTAATTGTGATTACAAAGAATCAAAGAAATTCTCACTTAAATCACTCAATATATCAAGGAATTACAATAGAACTCAATAGGAGAAGAAGACGGCCTTCACTCTTCAATTAGGGTTCTAATCGCATGGTATTTATACTATACAAGACTGTTATTAGCAAAAACCGAGGCGGAGCGAAAAACCCAAAAAAAACACGGACCATATTAATAAACACGGTACCCCCGTGTTTATTTTCTATCTCTTGGCCTGTCATAAAAAATAGAACATATTTTCCTGATGAAAAACACGGATAGTGTTTCCAAAACACGGGCCCCCGTGTTTATTTCCAACTTTGACAATCTTCAGCATTCAGCCACAACTTCTTCATATGACCTCCGATCGAGCTAATTCTTGATGCATTGGAAATATATCAGAAAGATCTACAACTTTCATGTTTAGAACATTTCCAAATTCTAATTCCTTCAATGTAAAATATTCACATCTTTCCAAAATAGCTCACAGTTCTACTTTAAATTTCTCCGAAACACTTCACACACCAATCCAAGCTATTCTACACGCCAAATACGAGTCACAAGCTCACACCATCCTTAAGTTAATTAAATGGATGTGATCATAACAATGGAATATAACAATTGATTATTCTTGGCCATTCGTGGACTTTATATTTTATTACCCTTTACATGTCTCATAGTTACATATTTACAATAGTGCTACCATATGATGCATATTTTCACCCCGTTATCACATGATATATTATTTAAATTGCATTTGGATATTATGTGCATAATGTTATTTTATAAGGTATTGGTATAACATAGCATGCGTTCATGATTTGTTATATGCTCGTACCTTATGTGTTGCCCTATCTAGTCATGTCTTTATAAGCATGAATCCATGATCATGTATTTTATCATATGTTAATGCAAGTCTCATATGTCCTCTGCTACTACCATATGCACCTAGATATACCATTGATACTTAAGACTAAAATATTCCATATGCACATGCTTTACTTAGCTATCACATGTGTATCTTACTCTTATCATTTTATGCATGACTTTCCTTATTACTTATTGAGTGGTAAATTGACAACCTATCATATAATTCAAAAATTCATATAAGTAGTTGTATGAGTGGAATGGTTTTTTGTATAATATGTATATTTGAGCTTAAGTATTGTAAGTTAAAGATTACCATGTCGTATGTGCATCATGTTTCCTCCCATGAGTTAGATAGTTATGATTTACTCAATATTAGACCTATACCAATACTACCTTTGTTGAATGGGTCTTCCTACTATCTACTAATGGTGGGGAACAGAATTCTTGTGTATGCTTGAGGTCAATTGTTATTGATGGATTGAAGACTTGGGCTTTGAGAGAGTAGGGAACTTGGAGTTTTATCCCTTAGGGATTTATCTTTATTTATATGTACCTAATTTTAGATATTTTCAAGTGTTGTATTAAAATTTTAATGGTGTTATAATCAAATTTTGATTTCCCATTACTTTACTAAGCTTTTAAAATTTAGGGTTATTTTACATTTTTTTGTTGATTTAATCAATGATGATTTTGTTTAGTATGATCATTCACTTTCCATCTACTGTTAGATATCTCCTTTTGGGAGCTTATTGTCACGGTATAGATGATGTTTAAATTTTAGTTAGATAAACTTTAGCCTTATATCTACCGTGAGGTAAATTATGTCCATTTGGTTATGTTTTCCAAACCTATACTATTTGACCTAGGAATAAATGTAACTAGTTGTAACTAGCTATTGGACGGTGACACTCATTTACTACTTTTCAAAATATCGTATCATTAACTTAGCTTGCAGTTGTGTTTTTTTTTCTTTTCAATCAATTATTTGACTATCTTTTATTATTTTGGTCCTTTTCTATACACGCTTTTTTTTGAAAAAATGTCTCATTATTTTTTAAAAATCTTGACCTATTATTTGAAGCACAATAGAAGTTAGATTAATTGGAATTCAAAGACCATTATGTATTAACTAAATAAACTTCAATTGGTTTGGTGTTTGGATATAATAACCAATGGTGATATAGAACAAATCAATTTAATAGAAATATTTTAATAATATAGAAATTAGTTCATGGACCTCAATCTCGATCATTCATTATATTAGTATTTTTTTATGTTAATATTTCACACAATATAAATTAAGATATCTCATGTTATATATTATGTCTATTATATTATTAATTATTAAAATAGATGGTGACCCCATGAATTATATTTCTTAGCTTCACCCTAATTTTAGGCTTGTAGCATGTAATTCCTCGTCTTTACTATGATTTTCACATGCATAGATATTACTTTCATAATAAGATTTTTCACATGTTAAAGGGGTTGTTTGTATGCAATATGATTATCAAAGGGACATATATGTGTAAGATATACATTAATTAAATCACTTAACAATGGTATTCTTACTCCATTTGGAGCTTCTTTATTCTATTTTGATTCTATTTTGGCATATTTTTGTGATTTGTGCACTTGAGCATGCAATGAATGAGATATTTGTCTGATTATATATGGTTGATCCATCAAATAAGAAGTATGTTAAGATCAGTGATATACATCACTTAGAGTACCTTGTAATATGTTTTTTTAGCTTGGTATTCTATCTTTATTTGGTAATTCCTTTTAATTTTATATTATTTTTATGCATTTAGTTTCTTCTCTTGGTATTTAAAAGGAAAACAACATTTTTATTTCTACTATCTATAATTGATATTAATAAGAAAAATTCTATTTATTTTGATAATCTTTTTAAGGTGTCACTACAAAAAGAATGACAACAATTGAATAAAACATTAATGAAGATGTTCTTCATCACATCCTAAATATCAACCAACCACTCATAAGATAACTTCATGCAACACCTTATATGGAAGTGGACCTAATTTGATAAAAGCAAACTCAAATGCTATACGAATCAAAACTAGAGGAATATAAGATGCTATAAGAAAGAAATTTACTTGACATGTAGAAAAGAGGTGTATACCATATTCAACAGGTGAGAGAGTTGCGGTAATATATGTAGCACCCATGTTTTCACATCCTAAAAATTCATTTATAGAAGAATTTGAAGAATCAAGAATAATAAAAATACTAGATGTTACTGTCATATTCAATATAAAGAATGCACAACCAATACCTTACTTCTGTTGTATACAAGACTAAAAATAGTTCATTTTCAGATATTACGTGTGGTCAACACCTTATCCAAGATTGATACATGAATACAAAACTAGTGTGAAAGAATGATAGTGATCAACACGATAAATTAGAGATAAAAAAAAAGAACAAGAGAAGATGAGACAAAGTCTCCAAAATTCTGTACACTACTACAAAAATATAATACAATAATGATTTTTTTTTTGCAATGTAAAAAGTCATTACAGTAAATGTGTATATTACAATGATAGGTTGTTGCTACTAAGATATTTTGACCCCAAAAAATTTACTTATGAGTCATCATTATACTTAATTAATTTTATTATAGAAATTCTAAAAATATTTAAGATTTATTTTTTGAAAAATTAAGAAATAACTATGATGACAAGCCATCATAAAATATAATATGTCGTTGTAAATAATTTGGGAGCATATTTTTCTACCATGGAAAAAAAATTTCATAATATTATAGGGAAAAAGAAATTTCAATGACTTGTCATAATAATATACCTCCTCAAAATGATATCATTCTATTTTTCTGTTGGTCACTATAATGGCATGACGTTATTGTAGAGGGGGTATTGTTGTAATAGTTTTAGTCACCAACTTTTCCCCTTAGAAAAAGTTTACTTCTAAAATTAGCAAAATGGGAATGTGTAATGACAAGTTTTGTAATATGAGTAGTAATCATTGTAATATGCCACCCCAAAATGATTTTGTCTAATATTTTTTATGGTTACTACAATGACATGTTGTTACATTAGATGGGGGTCACCATAGTATATGCGGGTGCCAATTTTCCCCTTTCTAAATTTTGGCTAGTAAAATTAAGGGAATATGAATCGAGTATGACTCATTATCATTATAGGTACAAGTATTGTCATAATATATGGCATAAAAATGATTTCATTCCATTTAATGAAAGAAATCAATGACTATAAAAGATGAAATGAACACACCTCACGTGCATCCCAATGGTAACCCATTCAAACCCTATTTTTGATAATCTCTATCTTTCCAACCACTCACCTCATTCCTCTAATCTCGTTTTCTCCCATAATAAATGCAAATTAATGATGTATGATCAACTTACTCCCTTAAAATTCTCAATGGATGATTCCTCTAAAACATTGGGACCGAGTATGGATCGATAGATACAACCTAATGATGGGATTAATATGAGTTAATATCGAGTATATGGAAATTCTTGGAGTAACGGGTTTTCATACAAAAAAAATATTTTCTAGTCAAGTTACCAAGGTAGTTTATAGTGAAGAAGATGAAGTCAAATGGGAAAAAATGAAACAAATGGATGAGGAAAATTGTGTTGATGATCTAATTTTACAAAACACAACCTACCCACAAATTAGGCTTACAACAACAAAGGGAAAAAAATAGACTCCCATGGAGATGATGCCTAATTATTAAGCCTATTGGTAGGTAATTCAAGTATGATAATATAAGTCACAATCTTAGGGATATATGGAATTTAGAAGGAACTTATGAGTTGATTAATCAAGGTATTTTTTGTGATTAAGTTATAAAAGAAGCAAGATTATGACTCCATATTAGCCAGCGGACCATGGATGGTTTATGGTCATCACTTGACTATTTGAAAGTGGAACCTTGATTTCAGGGTATCCAATTCTTCCATCACTTCAACGCTGGCATGGATCAGGCTACCAAAAATTCTAATGGAATATTATGCTAATATGCATCTACTCAGGACAATTTGATATTTCATTGGGAAGTTTGTTAGGGTAGACACCCACTCTATCGAGATATCCTAGGGTCACTTTTCTTGAATTGTTATTAAAATATATTTGATGTTTCCTCTACTCCCTATGTTTTACCTTAGAACTTCACTATTTCACATTGAATATGAAGGGATCTCCACGATCTTTTTCTGCTGTAGAATATTTGGTCATACTTATAATATCCCTTAGCTTTCTATGTCATCAAATCAAGAAGGTGTCCAAGGAAATCAATCAAGTACTATGGAGGCAAAGACGAACATGATAGATCAAGCCTCAAATAAGGACGAATCTTAGCCTTTTAGACTATGGATGATGGTGACTGAAAGAGGCCACCTGTGATAAAATTCTAACCGACGGACATATACCAACCACGAGGACATACATAATCCAAAGAATCAGGAATGTGGATCAAGAAAATTTGGTAATAGAGCTCTAGCTATTGGATTCTTAGTTTTAAATGACATTGAGG